>CM054113.1:197015407-198237074 GCA_028673005.1 Tanypteryx hageni | reverse complement strand
TCCATCCTCCGCAAAACGACGAAATTCCTGTATCCGTCGTCATTCCCATGGAAACTTCCCAGGATGTGGTCTCGTGGTGAGAAATATTTCGAAGCGCACTTTCCCTAAGAAGTCTGCGTCAAGTCTAGGCTGCGTAACGAGAAAGGTAGAACGTTGATTAACTTAGGTCACTGCATCACCGTTTTGATTTTCGCGGTAGCCTTTCGACACGTATTGAGAAATCTGAACGAATGGCCGGTGAAATTTCGTGAGACGAGTTTAAATTTTCGAGAATTTGCGCGTAAAACTATAAGTTTTCATTTTTTACACCGCGTCGATCGTTGATGTCTCTTTGGAATTAGCAAACGTAACAAGCATTGCTTACTAACAGGGATGAAATGAATAAATCTATGCAACATAAGGAAATATTCGATAAAATGACCTATCGGCAACAAACTCTATATCGTGACAATTAAAATTCATAGTTCTATTTTTAGGTACGCCTCTTTCTCTTAAAAAATATCTCGAAGAGATCTTGGACGCTATTGTTTTTCCCATTCTCAACATTCCCATCTAACCCATCCTCATCAATCAACCGAAGAAGGCAATTAAACGCCGCACTCCTATCGCATCTAACAAAATGTTACTTATTACACGGGTCGTGAGGTACAAACACAAAAGCGGCGCAAGGTGCAGGTGTGCAACAATAGGAATCGACGGCGGGGAGGGAGTCGTAAAAAAACCCATAATTTTGATATCGACTCCTCCTACCTCCGGGTTATTTCTTTCTCGGGATAAAAAAACACCAATGACCTCACGCCCTTTCTCTCATTCGAGGAAGGCGTAGTATGCGGTATTGGTCATTCACTCCGCGAAATTCATTATCATTTTTTTATTCGAGTCCTCCTTTAACAGAAAGAGGCGAAACCGCGTGGGCAAAGCCGTTGAATGGACGCGGAGGATGCCAGAGAGAGAGGGACGAAGAGGTGGGAGGTTAAAGGGGTGGTCACCCCGTTGGCATTAATGAAATAAATACGGTTCCGGTGACATCCCACTTGAAATCTCCTCCCCCTCCCAACCTTTGGCCGACACCTCTCTCTCTCACGCGCTTTTTCTACCTCTCTTTGTGGAGACACCCAGAGTCGAGACCACGAAACCTCCGAAGGGAGCGGGAGACCAGAACTCTGCGACGCCCACGGCTCCGCGTCATCCGGCACGGCAGAGTTGAAAAGTAAATCACCAAATCGAGTGGGTTGGTAGGATTGAAAGGCAGGAAGCTGAGAAGGGAGAGATGGAGAAAGAATAGGGCGGAGGGAAAGTTAATATTTTTTGTCGTTGTTTTCTATTCGACCTAGAGAGGATAGATAAAACTTTTCAAGAGGTGCCTCGAAGGGATTCGTTAAAAAGAGTATATTGCCGAGGAAAGTATAATGGTGACTCCGGGGGTGATAAACCGCGGGCGTTAAAAGTCTTATTAATATTTATGAGGAGTCGGAGAGAACCAGTTTGAGAAAAAAATGAGGAAGGGGAATAGTATATCAGGCGACTTTTACATTAACATCGCTTCGTATTTAATGGGTGTGTATTCAAAAAATTAAGTTCGAAAGAGTGTCGCCGGGGATGAATAATGTCGAGGCTGTCCGAAAACCGTGTCGTAGATCGAAAATTTAATTACGCCCGTACATGCGTTTCTTCGCTAGAATAATAAAGCCATTTCCGTATAATCGCTCGTTTTGCGGCGATCGGATTAACGGAAAATGCCTTAAGGAAATCCATTTACACATTTCGTTACGGAGAATAAAATCAATCTCTTTTGGAATCAACTGCAGGCGACGGAAGCGTCCGATAATTATGAAGACGTGCTAATAATGCATTTCAATAACATAGCGGAATTTTTTTCGTCGCATTTTTCCGTAAGCCTGCGATCAACTCCGGGGTACGAAGAAACACATTCGGATATTTGTTCTAATTATGCAGAAAAAAAACCGGAACGCGTTCCGGGGAAATCCTTGAGACGAAATGATTTGCCAGCGTTGATCAAAAGAAGGGAGGTGGAATCGCCGCCTCGTTTCCTCGACGCCTATTGTTTTGAATGCGGGAGATAAATGCAACCCGTTGGAGAAACATGAAATGTTTTGAAGGAAGTGAGGAGAGAATTAGATAGGAGGCAGCACAATAGGGAGGGAAATGTTAGGAGGTGACACGTGCTCTATCTTCTCGTTTTGCTCCGTCGTGTTCCATTTGTTAGTTTTTCGAATTTTTTTTATTTAACCTTCCGACGTCCTATTCCTCTTACCCTCTTGAAGGTGACGTCATCCGAGGGCGTGTCGTGTCCTCCTCCTCCTCCTCCCAACATCACTTCCTCAACTCGCCGCCACTCCTCTTTCCTCCTCTCATCTATCTCTCTCTCTTCTCCATTCTCTCACTTCCCATAAAATAGCCCTATATTACCGGCTCTTCAAAAAGCATTCGATCGCTATTCCTGTCGCATATTGTCGGATCGAAAGGGAAGGCATTGTAAAAAAAACGAAACGTTTGATTCATTCATAAGTTCGTTCGTTTCGATGCTCCAACTTCGAGATCATATCTTTCGATTTATGGAGAAGTTCCGGCATGTGAAAAAAAAACATCGCGTATCCGAGCGCATGAATGGGAATACGTAAACGAAAGATATCGAATATCGCGCGAGTCGATCTATAAACGCGTTCGCGGCATATGTATTAAAACTAGTAAGGAAAGTGGGAGAAAAAAAAGAACTTGAACGAGAGAGCTTTCGTATTGCATAACGCCAAACGTTCTTCAAGAGTTGAAACGTATAACAGAGCACTCCAGGTAACTTATGCATTAATTTATTGAAATTACAAATTTCAAACGATTAGTTTGATTCCGAGACACGTCTTTCACCAGATTTACTATAGCTATGTATAGTTTAGTTATGACTGTTCTTGTTCCAAGAACTTAAAACCATATATACAAGAAGACATTACGTTCGACTTATTATGTAAGCCTTCCATGAAATGAGAAAATCGCTTTCTTTAACAAGGAAAGCTCTTTCCACAAGGAAACTTGACTTATACAACAACAGCAATCCGAGCATATGGAAAATTTGTCAAAACCAGCATTAAAAAAATCTGATGTAGCCACCACATGACTTTCTCCATACCTGTTATATTTCTAAAAATTCCAAATAGGTTAAATGATAATAAATATTTTAAGGAACGGCAAGAAAACTTTAGACTTTACAAAGAACAGAAATAAACTCAAACCGTAGCCTTCTGTTATTGGATACAGCCCGGAAGCTCCAACAAATAATAAAACAAAAAGGAGCGTTACTAAGTCGTAACTAAGCGTCGTTCACAACAGTCGCCGGTAGGTGGTGTGGTGGTGGCAGCTACAAAATTAGTTTTTAAAATATATCTTAAACAATGAGAAAATATGAGAAAATGTTTCGAACAAACGCTGTAGGAAATTAAATACCCTACAAGTTTTATTCCAATACGTTTTTACATTCATCAAATATTAAAGCAAATGTTAAAAAAACACAAGTGACAAGAGTAAACACCCACTTTCGATTGATCATATTAGTTTTAGAGTTAGAGCGACCACACAAACACACACCACAGAGATGATCGAGAAAAGAGTCCAAACATGTTCAGGGGACCTTAAAACATGTATTTCCGTTGAAATCTCGAATTCGATATTTTTATGAAAACGATACTTTCTCTATATGGAGAAAGTAAAAAATAGACTAGCGAAGATCAAACGTGAATCAGACAAACTAATTTCATTTCACGTAAGTTATGTCCGAACGCCCGTGCTTTACCTACTGTCACTTTTACCACCCTACCCCATCACCAGGTCGGCACCGGACCCCAATTCGTAATTCTTTTGTGTCCCCTATCCTCCTTAAACGCCCCTCCCCATCCTAACCAGCGAGGACAATTCTTCCGCATGCGGATCTCTCGTCGTACGCGTGCCGTTCTATATACTATGTATAAAAAGGGTGAGGTCCAAAAGCTCTCGCACGCATGCACGCGCGCGCACACGCGTCTGGGGCGTTGTCCAAAAGGGCTGCCCTCGAATTATTCACACCCTCCTCTCCACCCCTTTTCCATACACAACCCTCTCTCCCTTTCTGCAAAGGAACCAAAACCTTTTGCAACGTCCCAACGACGCGCACGAGTCCCCTCCAAGCGTGATTTAAATAAAACTGAGAGGAAAAATACGCGTCCTCCTCCCAAAGGGGTTACCCTCCTAACATTTCACACAAATGCTCGCACACATATACACCCTTGCCATTCATATTAGCAATCTGACCGAAATCTCTTCACGATCCCGGCTCGTGCCCTATTTTCCTTTTATCCACGGCCCTTTTCCACCCCTATTTCCTTGGGATAGGGGACTATGCGTCCAGCGACACCTGCGTTCGGCGGGATGAAATGATAATGGGGAGTGGACGAGGAAGGGGATAGGAAATCGGATGTTTTTTTGACGTGCGAAAAGACTGGACACGGGGTTTTATGGAGAAAGGAGGGGGAAAAGAAAAATGAGGGATTTTGAAGAGGAAGGGGAGGTAGGTAGGAGAAAGAGGCATCGAGCTGGACAGGCGTGTAAGAAGGGACGGAGAAGGGAGGGAAGAGAAGGGCACGAGTTATCGGACAGCTGCAATGGAAAGGACCAAGCAGAGAGAGAGAGGTGAGAAGGTGAAGCATGCCTTTGCCGAAGCTGAAATTGGTGGGAAGGGGAAGTGGAGAGGGGGGGAGGGAGAGAGAATGAGCGAGGAGAAAGAGTGGGGGGAGGGAGATAAGATTGAACGGACAGGGGGTGTGACTAATTTCAGAAACGGCTTTCGAATCTTCTTAGCGTTTTTTTCTCGTTGACCGGTTTCAAATTCCGAGAAACGGCCGAATAATTAATGAAAGCTATATGGGATGTTGGGAAACAAAGAAGAGGAAGAGTGGGTCAAATTAGATTTGCGACGGGGTAATAATTTACGGTATCGTTCAAGGAACGGTAAATTGGTCGAAAATGATATTCAACTAATCTCTAACGGCGGAGTGGTAATATTTATAAGTGAAAATTTGTAATGCGGTGATGTTAATAGCATTCAAAAGAAAACAAAACTGGCCTTCGAATTTTGAGGAGTTAATGATAAAACCGAAGAGAGTATGAAACTGGTACAATAATGCTATTTTGATGAAATTACTATTAGATAACTATTTCAGTTGGAAATTTTCTAGCATTCAAAAGAAAACTGATGGTAGAATTCCGGCAAATATAGTTTTAAATAACATCCTGTATAAGAAACTAGTAAAATGATATATGCTGATATGACCATTAGTGGGTTCTAGGAACTACTGTCGGTGCATTGCCACTGATGATGGCTGTCATGTATCCGAAATTCTCTTTTGGTTTTCACGACCATTTTATGGATTTTGGAGAATTCTGATTTACCAGTTTGTCCTTACTCATAACACGAGCTTAATAATTCTTAGAAATCACAGAACATTTGGAAATAGTTTTGATCCATGCAAATTTCATCAGTAAACAATTGACGGATGATCCTAGAAGGCCTTATAGGCAAACCGAACAATTGCGTAATGGTAGGTGGTCAGAAGATGGATCAAACCGATAGGTGGACAAAATGCCGACATGGCATTTCATCGCGGGGGTAACGGAAATCCGAGAGATAAAAGCGAGCCGTGTTGAGTTGATTCGGGCGTATTATGATGGATGCGTACGTGACACACTACACTACGCCTTCCGAGCCTCCATCTTCCCTAACCGCCATCCCCATCGCTCGCGCGCGCGTGAAAACGTCATTCCTCACGTGACGCCGCGTCAAATCACCACGCAATCGAGATCTGCCGATAGCGATCGGCGGTGGTACGGCTCGCAGCGCCGCGTAGCGTGACTAAGCCGAAACTCCCATACGTCGCCGCCACGTTAAGGCACATCGGAAGAAGAGGAATAGGAGACGGAGAGGAAGAGAAAGGGAGAGGGAGAAATATGGAAGGAGAGTCTTATAAAGTATGTGACGCGAGAGGTCGTAAGAAGGGACAAGGCGAGTGATTTCGTCGGCACGAGTTGAAAGAGATGCGCTTATTCATCATGCTTCGTTTGTGTGTGTTGGTGCTAGGTCGGTCGGGAAACGTGTGCATGCAATGAATCACGTGGCTGGATCCCCAGCGGAGCAGAATCTCTTTTTAACGTCCCTCTTTTGTTTACGGCGGATGGGGTGCATCGTGTTTACCTTTCTCTGAATTTTCCCCTTAAATATAAATTTTGAAAAAGTTTTCTTATCTCAATAAAATATTCCATTCGTGCCACAGAGAAAATACATCATATTTGTCTAGAAATGAAAAAGTTTGAGCAAAAGACGAAAATATTCACAGCAAAAAAATTGTTTCAGCAAAATTATTAATTGTAATTTTCTTTCATCTTTGGGCGTTTTTATAATGCTCCTGCGACATTAATTGGATAGAGCTTTTTATAAAATACTCCGGATCCTATCTTCCATTCATTTATAAATGTTATATCGTCCCTGTAGTATTTAAATTTTTAAGTGAAAAGCAAGATTTAGGAGTTAAGATCTCTAAAATTAATGTTCTTGTTGTAACAAAACAAACCCACTGAAGCACTCGATCCTCTCCCTCTCTCTATGCCATACTCCTTATTTCGGACGAAAACCACGGAACCCACCCTTCAGAACGCATATCAAACGTATCCAACGTCTGCCGTCTCTATTCTCTCACTCGTGTCGTCCCTCTTCCTCGCTCCCCTTCTACTTCCAATACCTCACCCTTTGATACCGCCCTTACGCCGCGTGTTGCGGGACACAGATTCTGCATTAACGGACAATGTCCCCATCGCTAGAAGTGTGGGGGAAGGATAAGGCTGACCCACATAGACGCGAACTCCAGGAATGGCACAGAGCCCACACCTCATACATCGCTTCCACTTTGCCCGTGAATGGTCAACATAGCTATCCAGCGAGAATGAGAGAGAAAGAGAGGAAGGGAAAGAGAGGGAGAGAGAGAGGAGAGGGCGAAGGATGAGGAGGAGAGGGAGGGGCGATCTGGTTGAGGGTGGGAAAGGGAAGAGGAGAGTGTGCCTTACCTCCTCCGGGTCAGCGCGGCGCTGTAGGCGGCGTGATTTATTGCTGACCACGCACCGGTAACGATCCGCATGCAAATATGAGTAACTCCGCGTTCCTCCCGCTATGGCATTGCTCGGGGACGGGAGGATTTTTCGGTAGGTGGCGCGAGAGATAAGTGCGATGAAAGAGCAATTAGGAGGTGAAAATGAACACGGCTTTATCCAAATTAGAGGGTTGGTAAAAGGGAGGGGTCCCCTCGAGGACAGAGAGAGAGAGTGGGCCGGGCGGCGGCCGCGTTGAGGCGTCGCCGATTTCATAAAGCGCGATCGAGAAACATTAAGGTTGTATTAACGTCTTGAAGGCGAATGGGAGCTTCCACGCGTACTTTCTCGCCTTTCTCCCGAAGAGATATGCTAATTAAAACAACGTCGCATTAATTCACGCGCGACACTTTGCCCCGCGCTTCGTGCAAGTCACGTAAAGTTACTACTATTTTCATTTGGCGATGGCGACCTTGCCAGGCTTGTTTCAATAATATCTCGGATTCAACTTAAATTTATGCGTGATGCTTATGCAAATGCATTATAAACTGAGCGTATCGTAAAAGAAGAACGCGATCCAACTTTTCCGAGTTTTAGTACGTGTTAAAACAAAAGAATTTACAGCCGTGCGCGCGCGGTTTTATACAATGGAATATAGAGTTTGAGAATGTAAGTGCTTTATTTTAAAGTAATACTTTTAAGCATGTATTATAATATAAGATATATATTTTTATATATCAGATTCCGCTGATATTCAGTTGGAGACATGACAGGGAAAAACAAATTGAAACCAAAATATACTTGCGATAGAAATTATAGCAATATTTTCAGGTATTAATTTGTTGATTCTTCCACATCGGAAAAAATTTTAAAATTCACATAATTAAAACATTTTTGAGGGATGATTTACATTTTCAAGGAGATGAACACGTCATGCGTCCCTCCGTTAAAACTATTTAATCAGGGAAAACGAAGGGTGCCCCCAGCACCGATGGCGGGAAATCCTTCCGAAAATTAGTATATATTTACACCGGCGAAAGCCGAAGGAAAATTGGCCGCGCGGTGCGTCTCCGTATAAATAAATGGTGCGAGCCGAGAGAGAGAGATAAGAGGTGGAGAAAGCTCTTGGGGGCGGGAGTGAAGACAGGCGGCGGCAGGCGGTGTGGGAGTAGCAGGATGAATTGGAATAGGAGGAGGGAAGCTAATCTCTTTCAGGGAGAGACATGGAGAGGACACAAGGTACGACAGAGAGGAGAGACGGAGCGGAAGTGAACTACCGCGAGTGGAGATCAGAAGCGCAATGGAGTGCCTGCGGTTGATCTGCAAACGGAATAGCGAAAAATAGGGGAGGGAATTTGACTGACAAGGAGTATGGCAGGAGGTAGAGAAAGGAAGAGGAACCAAAGGATAGTGAGAGAAACGAATAGAGGACGAGGAAGTTGGCTCTTTTGAAAATTTCCTCTCACTCCCTCTCTCCTTATAACTCCACACCTCTCTATCTCCTCCTCGTGCGGAGGAGAGTCGAGGCGGCAAGTTCCTCCACCCCGCTCCCTCCACACCACACCACCCTCCCTCCTCGCCATACCTCGATTGGCAAACGTCCAGGGGAAACGTGTTCGTGATATATTACGTGGAGGCGAGCATAGCTACGGATACCTGAGTATCTCTCTCTCTCCTCTCTCTCTCTCCCTCCTTCATCCTTTTCTGCCACTCTCCGATTCATTCCACAAGCTTACGCCTCTCCCTCCCACCATGCCGCCGCCTTTCCTTATCTCTCCCATATCCCCTCCTTGCGACTCCTTCCGTCTTCCTATGTCCGAGCTCGCTCCCCGCCCACTCCGGAACCCTTTTACTCCACGCACACGCTCTCCTTCCCCCTTCTACCTCCTTCCTTTTGGAGCAGCTAGAGCTCTGGGCATAACAGTCATACACACACGCGCGCGCGCGTCCTGTTTCCATGCTACAGACTAAGCTCGTGCACCTGGACACGTGACATCTACCTCCCTCGTCCCCACTCCCCTCCTATCCCTCTCTCTATGCCTTCAACCCTCTATACTTCCTCTTCCCTACCCTACCACCCTCCTCCTACTTTCCTCTCAACTAAAAATCCCATTGGTTATGCCCTTACCCCTTCTCTTTTCGCGTGCAAGACTCTTCAACCGGCTAACTGACCATACTCTCACACTCTCCCTTTTTCCTTCTATCTCCCTCCCTCCTTCACCCTAGCGCAGCCTCTCCCTCCGTTCTCTCCGTCCCCAACCCGATTTACATTCCTGATTGGTCGATCGATAATTGTTGCTCAACGCTTTTTTTATTATCGGCATACGGCGTGGCTATTTATGGTAATGGTTTGTCCGTTTATGGCAGGCGAAAAAATACGTCACTTACGGAAGATCGGACTCATGGAAAAAAATAATGGGACGTTCGCAATTCCCTCTAAGTTCAAAGTTTCAGCTTCGGCTTTTGATTGCCGTAATCTGCCTCGATAATAAATAAAAAAGACAACTCGGACAAACGTTGCCCAGGTTGACATACCATACGACATAGAAAAAATGATTCAGACACGCCCCTACTTTATGGAACTCCAATTCATTACTTGTGTAATAGGAGTTTATAAATGCATTTGAACAATTTATCCGATCGTTACGGTGTCCTGGATTTAACGAAGAACTACAAAAATTTATTATTAAATCATATAGTTGCGATAGAAAGCTTCGGATCAAAATTCGAGATTCCATCCAGGTTCTCATCCAAATTCGCTCTCCCTCCTTCCTTGGCAAATAAAATCCGGCAGAGAGAATAAAATGCACTCTCGCCATACCCTCGACATTATGTCGATTCTTGACTCCTCCTCTCCATCCAAATATTCCACTCCTTATCCACGCGGTGGGACCATTCCGCGGAGCGAGAACTGCTAAGAGGAGAAAGCGGAAGAGCTCAAATTGACGAGGGGATATTGGGAAGAAGAAATGTCTGGAGGAAGAAAGAGAGAGAATTGCGAAAGTATTGCATCGTCACGTTTGTCAAACAGCTCATAGCTAGGGAGTGTACGTATGAGTGCTGCTGCGGGGAAGAGAGGGGAGAGATAAAGGGAAGAAGGATCGAGTTGGGTAGAGAGGAGAAGACCGGGTGAACGGACTGTTCTGGGCGCGATGGACAAGTTCAACGATCTGAAGGGATTCATTTTGCATTACTTCATAAAAAATGAAAGCCTCCCTTTAAAAACAATCTTCCGCGTCACGTCGGTGAACTTTGACGTGACGCGGCAGGCGATTGTTTTTCGAAAAAACGCGGAAACGCAGGAGAAATATTTTTTTAAACACTTAACTCGCTTCGATTAATTCTTGCTTAACAAATGAGCTGAGAGTAACAAAATGGAAACAATGTGCACGGCGTCGCGAAGGTTATTTGCCTGTTAGAACGTGAAATTATGGCCGCGTATCTTCAATATTTGCTCGCATAAACATATCCCAGTGGGAAAGAATGCGCTCGTTTATCGATGAGCGCATAGAAACTCGCATTCATTCCCTCGGCTGGATATCAACTTTTGTTTCGTTTTTAACGAGTTCCGCTGTTGCTTCACCGTCTGGTCGGACGTCCGCCATGATTTCCAGGGCCCTTTGTCATCCTGTTGCTGCTCCGGAGAGAGAGAGAAAGTAATTCAATTCTGTTGCGCGCGTGCGGTATTCCTCTTTCTCTCGACGTCCCCCACCAACCCACCCCTTCGGGGATGGAAAACCCTTAAAGCGGCGACATAAGAGACAGCCAGCGGGACGAGAGAGAGAGAGGAAGAATGTGGAAGCGTAGTAACGGAGCCACACCTCCCGTCATCCCTTAGAAGACGCCTCCGTATCCTTTTCTTTTTCCTGCACCCACCGCACCCACGCGACCTTCTCCCACTCCCTCCCTCTCTCTTTATCCGATTGGTATCATCGACTCACGAGGCGATAAATTAAAACCCATTAATAAATCAACCAATCAATTCGCGTTTGAGGGGGTTGGTATGGAGGAGGTGGAGGTAGTAGACCTGCCCTGCCCGGCCCTAACTCCGTTCCACTCTTTCTCCCCACACACACTCACTCCACCCACACCCGCCCATATCCACACGGAAAACGCGACACCGCCCAATGGGAGTGCTATCCCTCCGCCTTTTCCACCACTCCCACACTTCACTCCGCCGCATAATACGCCCTTCCAAGCGTATATTGCACCGACTCTCACTCTCTCTCTCTCTCTCTCTTCCCCACCGACCCACCCTCCACGCCATCCACTTAAGACGCACGCATAATCCACTTTTCCGTCGCCTCCTCCACAGAAGAGAGATTGGCGAAACCTTTGGTAACCTCCACGTCGATTAGTGGATCTTTAAGTAGACAATACGTTACGATGGCGATCGTATCGCACTAGTCGCGTGTGTAACCATTCGCGATCGGGCCTGTTTCGAGATGTTAAAGAGTTTAAAAGATGTCCGATTGGTGACGTTTTTCACTATCACCATCTATATTCGAGAGCCGTGGCACCGATCGGAAGGTCTCTCTCTCTCTCTCTCTATCTATCGGTTCCGCATTTCGTTTTCGCCAGACGAACGAGTGTAAAGGAGCAATCATTACGTAAAGGAGCGGTGAAGGATGAGAGTTGATTGGAGGCACGTCAATTAAAATTCACTTAATGCCACTCGTTGGAATATAATTAATCTTCTGAATACATAGGGCCATGGGCCGCGAAAAAGCATAACATCTTTCGAGATTTAAACTTACATTTTCACAACGAGTTCTTGCAGCGACAGAGTGATAAGATACCTGTTAATTACGATCGTGAAATTTCAAAACTTTCCATCATTGGCGAAGATTAATTGAAGATTAATTTTTTAGGAAAATTGCACGCAAACTGTTAGCGATTCGCATTATATAATACATAATATTTACATACATTAGATTTTTTACCCTGTTTAATCATTTCGTTAAAATCTCCTCAAATAACTCCCCGTGAGGACAAACAATTTTTGTTCAATATTTAACTTGTAATCGTTAAAATTATTTTCTTTGGAGTCGTAAATTATGAGTGAATCGTAACGGTCGCATATCCTCGTAAAACTCCGCAGAATACTTAATTCGGTCCCACGACACCACACTGCCATGTCACAATTCTACCCACGAGCAGTTGAACATAATTAAATAAAAACTTGGTTGGAACATTTTCACCTCGGCAATTAATTAGCTTCTCAGGGCTATCCCGACTATTCCAATGAATTCCAAAGACATCTATATCTCGAGTCCCTAACGCGCCACATTCACGGTCTACCAGCTTCACTCATAACTTCCCCCGTTCGCTTATATGTCTCTCTCTCTCTCTCTCTCTCTCTCTCTCTCTCTCCCTCCCTCTTCCGCTGAGGTAAGGAACGAGAGGATTTCTCCTTCACTGGCTCTCAAATGAAATGTTTTCTTTTTCCTCTCTCTCTCTCCGTCTATCGCTCAATCCCTGTCTCTCCCTCTTTTCTCATTGGCAGACCCACACCTCTCCCTGCCACCCTCCCTCACTCCTTATATACCCGCCCACGTCCCGTAACCCCCCTTCCCTCTCTTACCCTTTCCATTCCCATCTTTTCCCTCCCCCCCCTCCGAACGTTCCCACCTCCTCGTTCAATCCACCGACACCCTCCTTGCTCAAACACCGCGCGCCTCAAGAGGAAAAGGGTGAACTCACATCTCCTTCTCCCTTCCCCCACGCTTATTTCTCCCCCCTCCTCCCAAACCCTCCTTTTCCTCCACCCTCGCCTTTCCTCCCATATCGTTTCTGCCTCGCTGATTACGCTACCCGCCCATTCCCTTTCCCTCCTCCTCTCCCCCAACTCTCTCTCTCTCCTTCCGCACCGATTTGATCAACTGCAAGGCTCGTAAGTAGATATATCTCATTACACCGCAGCCGCACCTCAAAAAGCCGACGTCTTTCGAGCCATTTTAATGGAGATATTAAAAGAACCAACTGCTTCTAAAAAGTACGGGTAGAAAGTTGATGCCTGGAAGTTTCAATTTACCTCCAATCTGCTAGATTTTTCCAACCCACCTTCAATATCTAAAAAGAAAAAATTAAATTCGCTACTCGTAATTTTGGACGCAATTCACCGCGACGAGAAACGAATACACGGCCGAAGGATAAATGATGTTATTAACGACAGTTCGTTGCCTGAGACGCCAATTGATGAAAAAGCTGGAATGGTGGGCAATGTGGCGAAGCGATACGTCCGCGTAGGAGTAATGGATGTTCGTTTGAAGCCTATCTTTATAAATCATCTTCATCAGTTTCTTGTACTGCGGGATATATATATATATATATATATATATATATATATATATATATATATATATATATATATATATATGAAGGCAGTTGAGACAAAATAACCGATCAATCATCGAACGATTATTGCCGATATTTCCGCGGTTAGTTAAGCTGAATTATTTTTACAACCCGTTCACTATAATAACCAATTACTTTTAATGCGTGAATGACACCAATTAAGGTTTCAAAGATGAAAACCCGCGCTACTTGTGTTTTAATGTACCTATATATTTTGTGAATTTTACCCGGCATTTCAGAAATGTTACCTAAAAGCAGGGCTGTAGTGGAGGGTATACGGTGGTATACGCCGTATACCCTCTGATTTTTTCGAATGAATAGGGTATACCCTCTGCTTTAAAAAAAAACTCCTTCAAAGTTTTATTTCCGTATACGGTATACCCTCTGCTTTTTTTGCTACTACAGCACTGCCTAAAAGTAAACCGTTTTTTAAGACCTTCCAGTAGAAGGTTTGATTCTGGATTTTCATCGAATAGTAAATAATCTAAGAAACAAGAATTCGGATGACTATTTCCAAAATATCATTTTCAACCATTTTTACGGCCGTGCACCATCCACTAATAGTGATAATAAAAAATTTCCTATACAACGTACATTTCAAAGATACTATAGACAGCATAAAAAAGGATCGATGGCCAGTCTCCTTAAGAGGCGCTATGTTACGAAGCGGAGCGATGATACGATGCAAAACGCTATGACGAACGTATGATTTTATTCGGCGTAGACGTCCATCACTGTCCCAATGGACAATTGCAGTCCATATTTAGGTGCTCAAGGGCAGTCAACGGAAACGGACAAAAGAAATGTGCAAACCGAGCGAGATGATTCGAGTCCGACAAAAAAGACGGAAGGAAAAGAATGCCTCTTTTCACAATGGGAAAAATCAATTTCGTGGATTTTTTTATTCCGCGGTCATCAACAAATGACTCGAATGCCGGAAGTCGTGGTTATTTTTGTTAAAATTGCTGGTTTCTCCTTATCTACCCGTTTAAATGAAAGATAATTTGTTGAAATTTTCAAACTATTACAAAAGAGATATTTAAATCAACCATCACCCGTAGTTTAGGCTGACAATTAGTATTACTTTCATTTTTTCTTTCTCTCAACAGCTCAAGCTCATTGTATGTAAACTCATTCGGAGAATCGGAACGAAAAATACCCGCTAAAACATTAAAATGATAAATAAAACTAAATAAGCATCGTAAGGCAATACATATCGCAGGCTAAATGCTGAATAATGCTCTCTCCTCATTATATGACTGCTCTCCGATATAAAATATAGGGTTTATTCCAGATCGAACATCAGCGAATGGTTTCTTTCCAATTATAAAAGTCACGCATTAATATATTTACGAAGCGTCGAAATTCCAATCTCGTAAACATTTTTGCATCAATATAGTAAGGACGTCATCGGAGTGACTTATTCGACGCAATAGGTACTATTTATTGACGTCTGTCTCTCGGCTTGGCTCCGATCCTCGACCGACCCTGGGATAGGATTGCCAAGAACTCTCTTAGAGAGTCCTAGAGCGGGGTTACATCTCAATTAGGGCTTTCCTGCTGCGTGGCGGTGCACGCCCTGACCAGGAGAGAAGACATGACCAACGCCCAACAGCCGACCGAGTCTTTTCCTCCCCGCCGAGGAAGAGTAGGAGGAAACGGGACATTTGACCGCGGAGGTTTTTTAAGACCTCAAAGCTCATAGCTAATACACCTCCAAGGGAGTACTTACAACAAGTACTTGAGACGTCAGGAGGCATTAGTTTATTGAAGGTCTCTCTATCCTCTCGAAGGACGCCTTGTGTTTTGTGAAAGTAATCTCCTCTCCTCTTGCGAAAACTGTCGTGTGTGTTTTCAATTGTACGGAGGAGGAAATGGAAGATCAAAAGTGGAGGCGGAGGAATGTTGTCTTTTTTATTGTACCAGGGGGTAATGTAAAGTTAAAAAACCTATTTAATTGGAGGTGAAGCGTTTTTGGTGGAGCCATACCGGGGAGTTTGCATTCCCGACAAGATAGATGCGAGGAAAACTGGTTAAATCAAGTATTTGGGTCAAATTATAAATGGAATAAAAAAAATAAAAATTTTTGTAATACATGACGAGGTATACCACATAAGAATGACCGAGACAAAAAAAATTGTCCATTGATTGAAAAATTCTAAGACGTGTGGTGTAAAATGCTGAAAACTTTGTGCAACAAAAACAAGTAAACGATTAAATACAGCAGAAATAAGAAAAATAACGAATACCATAAAAAGTAGGCAAGTTCTGAAGGGAAAGTTAATTTCCAAAGAACCAAGAGGAAGTTGGAGGATTGATTACTCCGACGAAAAATTTACGAGAGAGAGAGAAGCTTGTCAATCTTGGTGCCAAGCGACACCTTCGCATTTCAGCCCCACCGCTGCAGATCATGGCGAGAGTTGTAGCCGTCGAACGAGACGCTAGTTGACAAGTAAGCCATTTACTGAATGTTAGGATAGCTAAATGGATAAAGAGAATAATGGTTAGTTGAGCGGCACACTTACGAAAAATCAAATAAGACGCACGTAACGAAGATAATAAGAACCTGAATGCGATGCCTGTAACAAAAACTACGCGCGAAAGCTCCACCACCCATTCATCCAAATATGGAAATTCGTCCCTGAAAAGTTTATCGATAATTTCGAAACATATAATTCGCGCCGAGAATTTCTATAATCGACAACAAACGCTTAATGAATACATACAGAGTTTCCGGAAAAAATTACCTTTAGGCGATGAATTATGCGAACAAGAATAGATAAAACTACAAGAGAAGGCGGACGTGTTTAAGGAACACACCCTTTATCCAAAAACGGCAATGCTCTCCCATCTCCAGAAAATTAAAAAAAATTATAAACGCCGCGTTAAGTTTACCGATATCATTTGAGCATAGACGTCACCGAGAATTTTAGTAGGACCCCTTCTTTGAAAAAAAAACAACTTCCGAATGGAGCAGAACACCTGCACCTATAGATCCGCTCACAAAAATGGTTCCAATCAGGGATAATGTGGCGCGTTTTGACGGATCGGGATAAATGGCCGAGGAATGAGAAAAATAACTTTGGACAACAATAATCAATCAAGCCGCAACAACATCCACACGCGGCCCCGTTGCCCGTTAAGGATTTAGGAGAGCGGAGACCAGAATTTATATTTGCCGCGAAACTCGCGTTATCTCCGAAAGGGATCGTTTCCGCACCGTTTAGCTATCAATGGCCTCCAGTGTGCTGCGGAGTGAAGGACGAAAATGTGGCGCTTTTGAATAGCCAGGAGAGTGAAACCCACTTGATTGAGTTGACTTTTGGCGAGACGGGGCAACAAGAGTTCCTAATTGAAATGAAAAGGCGGCAGCTGAGGAGGAGAGCGGAGTGGGGAGAAAGAGGGAAAGGAGAGAGAGAGAGAAAAGGGCGTGTTTGGCTTTGGAGGTACGACGCAAATAATGGGGAAATAAGAAGAGCGTAAATGTAATGGTTGGGAATTTTCGGGCCGCGGAGAAGGTAGTGCGAGATTTGCTGGCGGAATTGAATGTTCATGCGTGTTTGAGCGAGAGTGATTTGCGTTCCGAGGGCGAGCGTGAGATGGTATGTATAGAAAAGAGAGAAAGAAAACAAATAGATATCACGGGGAGAAGATAACACGGCAGTAGGAAAGTATGGGGGAGATGTTTAGAACTGAACATAAAGACGGAATGAGAAACGAGTCGAGAAACATTAGGTGGGCAGGAGAAGAGGATACAGATATACCAGGTAGAGAGTGGTAAATAAGTGAGAAAAAGGTAGGTACGCATATGACTGTCTATATTAGAGAGGAAGACAGGAAGAGAGCAATAAATTATAGAAAATCAAGGCGTGGAAGAGAATGGAAGTAAGAATATAGGCAGTGAGAAAGCGAAATAAATAGAAAGAGGGATAGTGAGTGAAAAAATAGGAGAAAGAAAAGAGACATTACGGAAGGAATGAGATTACATAGAAGAAAAGTGAAGAGATATGAATCAGGTAGAGAGTGCGAAAGGAAGGAGGAAAAAGAAAAGAGATAGTAGAAGAGGGTGAGACATGTAGGAATAGGCGTATTCCAGCGTGGATGAGAGCGTGAATACCTAGTATGGAGTGGAAGGTGTGGAAAAGAGCTCTTCTTATTCTTCTTCCTCCCTCAAATAAATGCAGGACACACGATGTTGACCTTAAAATAAATGCCACTCCAGCCGAAGACTTTTTTATCAAGAATTCGTTTTACGAACATTCGCGAGCTCATCCTCCCATTTTCCACTTTCCAATTGTTGAGACGTCGCACTCGGCATCGGAGACCGTAACTTCGAAATGCCACATAAAATCGTAGAAATTCAAAAAACAACTTCCTTTTCGAACCTTTAGTTGCTGAATAAAATCATGATGACCTATAGATAGCTCTTTGTGAATAGTCAGGACCATTGCAACAGTTACTTCGATGAAAGAGGCTTCAAAATTAGCAAACATAGGTATGGCGTGGATTTATGAAAATATTTAATAGGCTAGAAAATAACAAGGGGACATTGAAACGCTAAATATTGGGAAACGATAAATTTTCTAGTTAACCCCTCTAGTTGTCTAGTTTAGGTGTAAGAGGGCGGCTAGCAAGCCTCAACCTCGTCAAAATAAAGGCATTTGTTTGCCTGTCAAACAGATATTAAGCATACCAAACCAGCAATCAAATAAAGTAGCCGTTCTGTACAATAGGTGAATTGCCACTATTTTACTGCTGAGATTCGGATCAGGTTCACTCAACCTTTTTATGGCTGCTTAAGCTACAGAGGTAAACGGACGCAAGATATAAGGCAGGCTCATCAATCCATTTCTGAGCCGTGAAGCGCTTTGAGAAACTAATGAAGTTTCCATAGCAAAGAGGGCTGAATACGAAAATAAATAATTCATACGCCAATAATATAATGGCTAATGTTATTAGTGAAAAGATTCACAAAGAGAGAGCTAAAGTATTCGGAGGAGGCGAGAATATAAAGAGGTAAAACTTAGTCAAAGGGAAGAGGCAACGGAGAGAAAGTGAGGGTGGAGAGAAATAGAAGTCACGGCAAAATGGACGTGCAAGAACTGTTAGAAAGGAAAGGAAGACTTGAGGTGTGGGTGGAGAGCGCTATAGAGAGAGGGAGAGAGAGAGAGAGAAGAGTGAGAGAGAAAAGGGAAAATATAACGGCCATATAGGCGTGCATTACCATGAAGAAAGAGAAAGATGGAAGGAGAGCGGGGTTGTCGTTTGGGAGTAATGGAGTCCTTTCCGGTGTGACTTTTGTGGGTTTCGGGCGTGTCAGGAGGCGGAGGTGGTGGTGGTGTTAGCGTGGAGGAATTGGGCGCGGTTCTTCTCTCTATCTCTCTCTTCCTCCCTCTCCGGAGTTGATTTATTCTTTAAGGCCTCCGGGAGCGGGTCGAGACGCAACCTAATGAATGGGAACGATGTGAGTAGTGTACGAGGGCCAATGGGGGAAAGGGCCCTCTGGTCCAAAACGCGAAGGGGATGACCTCGGGTGAAAGGAGGAAGGTGTTGAGGAGAGAGGAAGAGGGAGTTGAGGAGAGAGGAAGAGAGGAAAGAGGGAGAGATATAGATAGATAAGCGTCACTATTCGGGTGAAAATTGGATAAGAGAGGAAGAGAGGGAGGGAGAGAGAGAGAGAGGGAAAGAGAGGAGGGAGGGAGAGAGGGAGGGAGAGAGAGAGGGATAGAGAGAGAGAGGGAAAGAGAGGAGGGAAAGAGGAAGGGAGAGGGAGGGAGAGAGAGAAAGAGGGAGAGGGAGGGAGAGAGAGAAAGAGGGAGAAAGAGAGGGAGGGGGAGAAAGAGAGGGAGGGGGAGAAAGAGGGAGGGGGAGAAAGAGAGGGAGGGGGAGAAAGAGAGGGAGGGGGAGAAAGAGAGGGAGGGAGGAATGTAGGGAGAAAGAGAGCGTGGGAGTGAAGAGGAGGATAGGAATATGGGAGAAAATGGAAGAAGTATGAGGGATGGACGGAGAAAATGTATTCGGTGCTACAATGAGAGGAGACAGGTACGAAATAAAAAAACTCGCGACGCTTTTCAATTTTTTTGTGGCGGTATCATTCGAGACAAAAAAAATAACGCGTGATGTTTCAATGCGCATAATGTTTTTAATGAGGTCCGAGCGAAAAGGGGTGACATTTACCGTCGTGCGAAAATCTCTCTTTCGAGAGAGAGAAAGAGACAAGCCGGCGCGATTATCACAAAGGAAGGCAATGAATAAGGGATTTGAAAAAAATATACTCGCAAACGGCTCCGAGTTTTATCTGTCTTATTTTTCACGAGCGAGTCAAAACCGACTTCCATAAAAGGCGAGAGCAATAGGTTTCCAATGTGTGGCGTGAATATAGGTTATGGAATGGTTTCGCGGTCCTGCTAATTTATCGCCAACAACCCGGTAGCAGAATACGAGTTGTCTTATAGTATAAATCTGATATTCTCGTTCCGACTCTCCTAGAGTCTCGAGGTTGAGCTTTGGTCGGACGATACACTAACACGATCGCCCCGAGGGAAAAGACGTTTTTGGAGCGCGGGAGAATTATTCGTCGTAACTCATCGGAGAGCGGATTCCGCAAAGCCTTCTTCGAAACCTTCAACTTGATGTTGCCACCGAGTGTAACGTCATCGCAATGTCGAGTGAATGGTTAAGGTTTTTTTTTTCAAGTAATCTTTGTAAAAATAAGAGTTAATACTATATTTTGGCGTACGAGTAATTTAAAGCTTTAAGCTTGAAAATGTGAAAGATTTATTTGCAAATTTAAATATACAAATCGAAAATATTATCACGAGACATTCTTCTAGCAAACCAAATTAAAATAAAAAAACCACGGTGTACATGATGAAACTGCGAAGAAAATTTGCATAAAAATAACATTTTTCAGTAAGTTTTTAATGTTGAAAGAAAGCGACGAGCAAGAAAAAATACATAACCGTAATATTTGGTTCACGCAGCAGAGATAATGTAAAAAGAAAAATGAGGTCGATAAGATTTAATAGAAAAACGATTTCAACAACTTCGGGGTTACAGGCAAAAGAAAAAAAGTACTACCAAACTGCCGCAATTTATTTCAAATTTCTTTATTGGTAGTTAAAAAAGTCAATTCACGGACCTGCACAATGATATTTATACGAGCAGTTGAAAAGTTTATCCCAGACGAAAATTTCCTCTTCGGGATTCGAATCCTCCATCTTCGCATCAGGAGACCGACACGTTTCCCGATTTGACCGGAATCTTTTTAATCTATCGGAAAATTCTTCGGTTAAAAACAAACATTTCACGGATTCAAAAGCGGTCCTTATTACCATTCAAGCCATCCCGACGGCGCGCGATTAATCATCCGGATTAACACCTTTTGGAAACCGTTTCGGAAGCCCTCGAGGAGATAAATCAAAACCTAAATATCACCCACGCAAACATTTTACCTACGCTTCCCGCGAAACATTTGTAAAAATGTACCCAAAAATTAAATCTCTCGCGGCCGCAATTAAAAAAAAAGAAAACCTCGGCATACCCACCGAAAATTGAGCCGTACGTAAAAAAGCAAACTCTCGCGGAATTCTTGGTTGTGCCCGAAATAAGTTATGGGACGAACAGGCGGTTAGTTTTTTCTCGTACAAAAGGAACCCCTCACTGGAAACAGGTACATTCTTCATCCCCCCCCGGAAGGCTCCGCGCGCTTCTTATTTTTTTTTTAATATTTCAAATCGCTCGGGCGAAAAATAAAAAAATTCTTTATCGTCCCACCTATGGTCCGAGCCAGGTTATAAGAATGCGATACCCACCTCTTTTCTATTCTAAACCTGGGCGACACCGACTCTACCTCCTCTTTCCCCATAACGAAATGAAAGAGTGGGTGTGGGGTCAGAAGACGGAAGGAGTGAGAGGGAGAGAGGATGGGGTGGAATGGAAATGTGGCAAAGTAGTTGGGAAAATAGGGGAAGTAAAGGAGAGGTATGGGATAAAGGGGGAGAGGAGAAAAAAAACAGGCGATACAACAATGGATATAAAGTGTTTCTTGGGTGAGCCGACCCCTCTCTTTCCCCCTTTAGCCATAAATAAAGAGACCAGAGCATTATTCAGGTTGGCGTCGTAAGAGGACTACGCGTTCCGTTTCTTGATTTATCCAACCCGCCCGAGCCACCCGCTATTCCACACACGCCGCGTTATCCTTTTCTTCTCTCTCACTCTCTCGCTCAAAAAAAGGTGGCAAATGGTCGGGCGAAATGGTGTGGGACGGCATTTTTTATGAAGCGAATGGCGCGCGTCAGGGAGAGGAAGAAAAAATTGACCGAAAAAACGGAGAGAAGACAAAAATACACATAAAGAAGGAAAGGAGGAAGGAAATATATATGCGTGCGTAAGATGTTAATGGTCTCCAGTGGTTCTCGACCAGACAACGGTTGTTGACAAGGCTAAAAACATTCGAGTTCTGGTCCGTGGACGCTCGCGACAGCGGAACTATTTTCTCTCTCTCGAGCGAGAGAAATTGGTAACCAAGAGAGAGAAGAAGAGAGGAATCGAGGAAAATTCCCGTCTCTGAATATGCGAGAGATTGCATGCGTGTGTCTGACGTTGTGTGTGTGAGAGCGCCCGTCTTGCATCGCGTGTCGCGTCGTTTAAAAATTGCGGACGTCAGAACACGTCATGTTTTTAAAACTGACCGGTTACGTGGGCGAGTTAAAGGTGTTTGGAACGTCGCGCTCAGCATTCGATTCCACGTCGATCGCCTCTCCGCGATTCTTTTTTTCTCTCTTCGGTGCGAGCGAATCTCTTTATCCGAAATGCATCGGCGCACTCGCAGAGAAGAAGAAAAAAAAGTGCTGCGTAATAGCCAATAGAAATTACCCGCACGGGACGGAATCCTCTTGTGACAAGTCACTCGTATGGTATGCAAGCGCGCGCGTGGACGCGCGAGGCATTCTGAATCATTAGTCGGTCGAATACCCGAAACGTCTTTCTCTTTTTTTAATTTCTTCTACGACTGGCTCCGTATTAAGAACTAACTACAAACTGAAAAACCCCGGATATATATCAAACTGAGAAAACTCGGAAAACCATATTTAGACGGGTTTTCAAATAAAAATAATAACTCGTAATAATTTGTCCATTTGTCTCGGTTAATAAGTTTTAAAGATAATTTCTCGTCGTCGTTTTCGTAAAAAAATATATAAGACTTGTCAGCGGGGAGTTGATGGATCGACCGCGAAGAAAATTATGGCCTCGCGTCGTGTAAAAATATTTACGAAGTGTTAAAAAGATTCTGTTATTCGCGATATACACACGAGGGTATCGGAGTACCTAATGTTATATTAGACAAGAGAGAGAAAGAAAGGGAAAGAGAGAAATTTGGAGAGGCGTGTTAAATTATAGAGAAGATGTTTTTGGTGTGGCAGGGAGGTCGTGAGGATTGCGCGGTGGTGGAAGAAATGGAAGATGTTTCTTTCTCTCTCTCTCTCTAGAGGAGTAAGAGGCGAAGGAGAAGAAAGGGTGTTGCCGTAGGAGACTGAAGGATGCTGTGTCCATGGTTACGCCTGCCTCTGGGAGAAAACCCCCCGGAAAAAACGATTTATTGGCCGAATAAATCACGGGACGACCAGAAGTCTCCAATGGTTTTCGATATTTTCTCCCTCCTTTTTTCCCTTCCATAGCGTTCCCGAGCTATAAATATCGAGGAGGGAAGAAATTTTCGGTATAATGCGATGAAAAACACGCGGGTGTGGCCACTCTCGAGCCTCAAACGCATACCTAAAATAAAGACGGTTTTAAAAAAATCTCACGAGGAAAGACCGGGAAATAAGAACAAAATTTCGGGAGAGCATATCATTTACCGAGGGTACTTTCGGAAGAAAAAGTAATCTGAAGTATACCTTTAGTTAAAGTATACGGAGAGAGATATGAAGGGTTGGTCTGTACACGAGCTCATCTGGCGTCGACGATGGAAAATTTTTATTAGTTTTTGAAAAAGAAAATCTCCCTCGGCATTTTTTGTTTACAAAGATACTTCGTAATATAGGATAAAAAAATTAGTGCGAAACTCGACTTAATACGCGGATGCTGACAAAAAGAGGATATCATCATTCGCGGGATAGTACAGTATTGCGCAGTTCATTCTCCTACTTCCATAAATAATAAGATTAAATGTCGCATCATCGAGAATAACGGACAAATAGAAAATAAACCTCTCCGAATCGCAGGGACACGAGCGCGTCCGGCGGAGTTCTCGGAAAATTACCACTTCGACAGAAAAACGCAAGCCTTTTTTTCCTCGCGGATAAATTAAAAGGAGAATTAAAGAAAATTCGTATATGTGAGGACGTTAATTAAGCCTTCGGTTTTGATTTATTCCCCTTACCTAATAAGCAGTTCGTGTTTCCCCGTTCGCGCCACGGGTGATGCGCACCTTGAGGGAGGGGAAGAGAGTTAGAGAGGGGGGCAGAGAAAATTCCGAAACATTCACTTAACGGAACTTATAATTTTCGTCTCTTATTAATACACTTCCCAAGCTGACTGATGATGAGAATTGTTGCACAGCACGTGCAGCGCTTTCGTAAAAAAAAGAAAAAACTTCCTCGGAAGACGCGCGAGGGAGGAAATCTGGAAATAAAAAAAGACGAACGAGTTACTCATCTCTCCTCCTTCCTGCTCCTCCCTTGCCCCTCTTGCCTTTTCCCTCCTTCCTTCCCCATCTTCATCTTCGCCACTTACCCCACCTCGCCGTCGCCATGACACCGGCCCCTTTCATTACCTCCCCCACACGATCCCTCACCCTTCCCCTCCATCTCTTTCCCACCAAGACCCATCCCATCTTTCCATCTTTCACTTCGAAAGAGAGAGAAAAAAAGCAGCCATCTTCTTCCACGCCTTCACAAAGTTGATCCCGGATATAGTAATAAGCGGGAAAGAGAGAGAGAGAGGAAGAGAGTGAAGAGGATAAGTTAGAAAGGTAGGGGTGCGGCGGGGAAGTCAAGAGCTGCAGGGTAGGGCGGCCACCGTTGTGAGGAGTTCTGAATGGGTGGAGTGTTTGTGTGTCAGGGAGAAGGGAGTGAAAGAGAGAAGGGAGAAAAATAGATAGAATGGGGAATGTTGGATTGAACTGGAAGTGGGAAGAAAGGAGAAGACGCAGGAGGAGGCAGATGCGATGCAATATAAATGAAATAAACCGGAAATAAGCGATGGAGACAAAATTAAGAGTCAAGGAGAGTCTGAAAACCTACCAGGAATGCCGTAACTAGGTCGAAGGCAAGTGTGCATTGCAGTTGTTTAATTTAGAACGAGGTTGTTATTTACTTAAAAGGCAGGAAAAAACGTATAAGGCGCCCAATTGGACTTTGCCAGTGGCGCTGAATCCTCCTGCAACAACTCCGCCTCACAGGAAGACATGATGTTAAAATACCGTTCGGAAAGTAAATTCGGGGCACACGACACAAAAAACTAATATTGGCGAATAAGAAAGAACACGATGAAAATGGAAAAATGGAAATGGAATGAAGAAAGAAACGCGACCGATGAAACAATTGCGCGGAGGGAGAGAAATATAGAACGCACGACCCAAGAGACGTGCGAAAAGAGGAAAATTAACGACTGGATGAAAAAATGTAAACTTAAGAGAAGCGATTAGCCGAACAAAGTGACTGAGAGATAGAGAGGAGCGAGAAAGCAGAAAGGTAAAGTAAGACGATAATTCACGCGAAGAAGAGAGGGTGAAAATCGCACGCATAAAAAAACGAAAGCTTTAACCGACAAGAAAAAAAACAACACGACAAGAAGCAACCGCCATCGAAAACAGAATCAAGTATTTCCGACGTGATAACCGCCGCATACGCGACATTCGAGAGAGTCATACTATATAAACTCCTATTTGGAAAAATAAACAAGTTGAAAGGTGAGAAATTAGCGAGGAAAAAAATAATAAACGGGATAGGTAGAAGATATATAGGGGGGGGCGGAAAACAGGTATTCAAGAGAGTCTCCGGATGGGGGAGAGAAGTGGGGAGGGATATTACAATAAATAAGTTGAGTATGAGGGAAGAGAAAGATAGAGAGAGAATGAGAAAGAATGCACCGCTGAACCTTGCGAGAGAAGAGGTAGGGAAAAGGAGATGGACATTCATAAAAAATGAAAGTTGTGCAGCGATGATGGAAGGTGGGATAGGATGCGTCTCGTTGGGTGAGAGAGAGAGGAGAGATGCAAAAAATGGGAGAAGTAAGGACGATAGAGTGAAGTTGTGGGAGTATTATGGAGAAGAATGGAGTGGGAAGGGGGAAAGGGGAGGCCGCGATGTCTTTCGATGTGCCAAGGCGCCTCTCTCTCTCTCTTTCTCTTTTACTTCCAGGAAACCGGACGGTCGGCTAGCTAGCAAGGGAGGGATGCAATAGCGGAGGGCGAGGAAGGGGTTACTCGGGGTCTCCAAGAGATAAGAGCTCTCTTTCTCACTCTCTGGCTGGCTGGCTACGTACGCTTTAAAACTGACGTTTCCAGAGATTGAGGATACTGCACAATGGAGTCTCACTCTCGTCTTCATCATCTTCCCTCTCTCCCTCCCTCTTTCTCTCAGTTTCCCTTTCTCTCCCTCTCTCTCCATTACTAGCAGGTGACCTTAAAGGTAGTCAGAACCGAGATAGGGCAAAATAAAGAATAGTTTTTTTGTCGAAACCCCAGTCCTGATTCGTTGATGATTCTTTATATTTTTTTCATATATACCTCAAGAGAATTGCCGTAGTTTTCCGATTATAATACGCACCCAGGTTTTCACGAGTGAAACGTCAAAATTGCCTTATCGCCATATATATACCACCACCATATTTAAAACGCATCTAAAATTGTAGTAATAAGGTTTTAGTGAATATGATTACGAACTTTTAATATAATATAAAACGCAAGTTCTCCAAATTTCCAACAATGTGATGATTTTATGACGCAAGTATAATAAACGTTTAAAATCTAAAATGTTTATCTTTTTATTTCTTCTGAAAATCAGCTGTGTAAAGACAGGAAGTTAAAGATCATTCTTGATTTTGATTCAATATAAATTCCATTTAAACGCAACATTAATAACATCTATGCTTTATAGGCGACAATTTGTCCGAAAATAATTATTGGCAGGCTGAAAAAAAATGTTTGCATTTGTTACCATGTATAATACGCATCCTAATATTTTGGTCAATTTTTTGCAAATAAAATTGTGTATTACACAAGTAAAATTACGGTATTTTCCTTTCTGCGTGATAAAGAAACTGGGAGAATGATATGGAATGGATTATTTTGCTAAATAATTCGCTCTTAAGAGAGCAAAGAAACCGACAAATGAGATAGCAAGATGAGGGCTTACAATTCAATATCCCTTCATACAACGCAACGTAATCCCGTATCTAATGACCCCTCTAATTATGCTACGCTCAAGCAAGAAATACCAAAGAGATTTAGAAGGAATCGAGTTACGAGTGTCAATTCTCGAGCACATTAATCCTGAACTTCCGACAACCTCCGATACAATGAAGCTAATTTCAAATTGATTTATGGAAAATCTCGCTCCGACGTTTCTATTCCTCGTTATTATTCAAACCGTTCCCAAACTCGGGCGATGCCCCAACACATTAAGACATTCCGCCCCGCGGACGGAATAAAAGTCAGGAATGATACAAAGAGGAATTGATGAAGCGAAATGAAAGGGCGTGGGCATAGGGAAGGAGTGGGAGCGGAAGGAGGAGGAAAGTGAAGTGGAGGAGGGAGGGGAAAAAAGCGTGATGGGAACTAGGAGGCGACCGTATTCGAGTTCCCGCCGCTGTCGATCATCTCGTGAGCTCCTTTTCCTGCAAACGGACACTCCCTTTTTACCACCCAGCCCATCTCGCGGCACTTACCGACCCGCCACTTCGCCCTCCACGCCTTTCTCCCCCCTCCTTCGAACTCCTCTCTTAGGGAGAAAACAGAAAGGCAGGGCGAGACGACTCCGAGAAATCCGAATACGGAGAAATATATTGCACAGAGGGAAAATTAATAAACCTCTCGAACTCGGCAAACTTTTTAACCGCGACTCTTTATTTATTCATTAAGTCAAGGAGAAGGAGAACGATTCTGCGACTAATGCCTCGCCGCTTCCTACGTCCCACGGAAGATATGGTATTATTAAAACTCGCGTATTCCATCCAACCAGGATCCTTGGATTCCTCTCATTTAACGCGGGCGTGTTACAAAAGAACCTTGAGCCTTAAAGGGGAAAAAGCCTATTTCGTAAAAAACGTGAAATAGTTCGGGCGGAAATCCACGGATAGCTGTGTCCTTATACCCACTGGCTCTATACCTCACGACGGGAGTAAGGGGGTGTGTCCGGGGCGGGAGTGGACCGAGGCGGCCCTTTGGTGGGGAAGGAGTGGGAAGTCGGACGCAGAATCTGACGCAAGCCTAAGATAGGTCCGTATATTTCGCGGCGTGGGATCGAAATTCTACGTGAGGGCGTGAGAAGGGAGAGAGAGAGTTAAGAGAGGAAGGGGCGGGAGAGGGCGTGGAGAGGAGGGAGGGGGAGAGAGAGGGTGGAGAGAGAGGCGGAGGATGTTGCGTGGGCGAGATGAGTGTGCCCTCTTGGGAACGGGGCATTGTTGCGTATAAGGTTAAGGTCTGCGAGAGAGAGAGAGTGAGAGAGAGAAGGATAAAAAAATCACAAACGGTAATGCGGAGGAGTTTTTCGTGTATTAAATAGAAGGAATAACTCGCTAAAATTTTCACCAATCTTTTGAGAATTTCTTTATTTATGAGCGCATATTAAGAAATAGCTTCTAATATTGTTAAATTTATTCACAAATTTAATATTTTTCTATGAAGTCCGACTTTTCTGCTTCAAGACGATTAATCTAAGGATAACCGATGAAGACATGATATTCATAAAAATTCATTACATGCTTTGAGGATCGAGAATCTTTAAATCTCTGTTCGGCTAAATCAGTCTCTCGCAAAAGATGCCAACAATTTATTTCTCGTATAAATTTAATACGCAAATTTTAAATTTATTTTTAATAAAATGCTACTATTGTCTATCGAAACGCAGAAAAATAATATTCTACGTAACTAAGGTGTTTCCTAAAATTTTGCCGTATCTCATATCTCCCAGCCACTTTTCTGGTTAAAGAATATGAGTGAAAAATATTCCTTTCTTTATAAAATAAATTGGGTTTTTTTTTCACAGACTCCAGATAATTAAAGATATTCGTTTAGTATAAAGAGATAAATTGGCTTCCAATATATCATAAGAATACATAGTATTCTAGTTACAAAAATTAATAAGTGCATATTGCATCGGTCGTAATATTGAAATCATGACTACTCTTACAATTTTGGATTTATTTTGTTTTATATTCTTAAAAAACGGAATAAATAAATAAATTATATATATATATATATATATATATATATATATATATATATATATATATATATAAAAGCTATTATTAAAGAGCGCGAAGTATTACTCCACTTGGATGCTCTCAACAAGTACAGTGAAGTTTCGATTCACTAACCATAAAGACAAAATGAGGCGCGCAGGGAGGCAAGAGACGGCATTTTCTCTCTCTCTCTACCCCTCTTAAGAGTATTTCTTTAAGAGGACTTCAAGCGTGTGAACGACAAAGGAACGGGAGGAGAATTAAAAAATGCTTTCTTCCTCAGACTCGCGTTCGCAATGGGTCGTTAAAGGAGATGGCGCTGCTGATCCTGGTTTGTTCGATACGAGCAAGAGATGGCGGTAGTGGGGTAATTGAGGAAGCGGGGGACAGAGGCGGCGCTGATCCATCCAACCACCACCACCACCGCCACTACTGATTCACAGAAATAAAGAGTGGTGTTGGAGTAAAGAGCACGGGAGCGGTAAAAGGAGGAAGAGGCAATCAGTTTGGATGACTATGGAGAATATAAAAGTGGAATGCGCAACTTCGCGTGTTCTCGGTCTGTGAAACAACTTGCACGAGGGATCAGGAGGAAAGGGACAAAAGAGAAGAGAAGAGGACAGAGTCCTCCCCGAGAGAGATGGATTAGCGAGGGAGAGTGAGTTGGAGCGAGGTAGGTAGAGAGGGAGATACAGAAAGGCATCGGGAGAAAGGATGATAAAGAACGAAAAAAGGGAGGAAGGTGGATGGGAAGAATGAAGAGTGATGTAGGAAGAACGAAATAGGGAGGGAGGGAAGAGAAAGAGGTTTTGGAGATGGAGAGAAAAGGTGGACAGGGAGAAGGGCAGGAGTAAGAGGGAAGAAAATACCAAAGGTAGTAGGAGAGAAACGGGGGAAAAGTGGAAAAGATAGGAAAGTAGACAAAAAGGGAGAAGACGGGGAAGGTAGGCAGAAATACTACAGGGTAGGTAGAAGGGTGGGAATTTATGGTGGAGGAGGTACGGAAGGTGTAAGAGAGGAAGGGACGAAAGAGGGAAAGAGAAAAAGGAAAAGTAAGGAGTGCAAGACAGGAAAGAAAGATGAAGAAGAGAAACAAATGAGAGGAGATAAAAAAGCTGTAAAAGAAAAAGGAAGAACGGGGGACGAGAAAGAGAAAAATGTAAAAATGACAAGGAACAGGTGGAATAAACGCGTTGGCGTATGATTGACGAAAATTTGTGACCTATTGGTGGGATGCCGAGGTGTGGCCGTGTCCGAGAAGAAGATGGAGAGAGAGAGAAGTGGAAAGAAGTAGGGGAGAGGAACTCCTGTCCTGCACGAAAACAAATTTAACACAATGAGCGGGCGTTAAAGGAATTGGCTGCGGTCAAAAACTTTGATGTAACTCAAAAGGAATTCGATATTCAAGGAACCATCTTCGCCCCTCCAAAAGGACTTCGCTCGGTTGCGTTATGAAACCACATTTAGCGCGTGAATAGTCGTTTGTCTACGTTTTGAAAACGCCCACCCTAAGCGGTTGGTATATCGGAACTAATACCGGATAGGTTTGGATAGTCGGAAGACCATTACCTGACATCCTAAACGACTTCTGATTTATGTAAATTTCATAAAGACCGAAAAATTGCCAAGAGAAACGATTCATTTTATCATTCAATTCAAAGGCTTTAAAAAATATCTTATAAGCGGCTCGAAAGGCTGCGAATGTATATATTTTTTTGAATTTTCGTGTGAGGTTCACCCCTTTCGCTAAGTACTTAAATATTATCGTAAAATACCACGTGGTAAAAATCGACCAATCCCTATTCCCTAACAAACGTTTCGAATCAATTACTTTTACACGTGTACACATCCCGAACGAAACCACAAAAAAAATAAAAAGTCCCTTCCGACAGCAAAAGTCAAACAAACTCTCTTGAAAGGAACGGAGCGAGAGAGAGAAAAAATATTGCACAACAAAAAAGGCTATCCTATTCATAAAACCGCGCCATAAAAAAACGCCCGACGAATTTTTTTTCGAAAAAGAAAAGCGACGGAAATTTTGAGAACCAAGTGGAAGTATATACCGGCGTGAAACGTGAATCTTAGAAGGCAAGGTTGTGATATGTAGGGAAAATTATGGGCAAGGCTAAAAGGGGAGTAAGGAGCGGGAGGGAGATAGGGAGGGAAGGAGGAGAGTCTGTGGGATGAACTCTTCTTAGTGACTTCGTGAGAACGAGGCACGAACAGGTGGGTGTGGAGAGGCTGGATGGGAAAGGGAGGAGGCGGAGCGGCCGAGGAGGGGGCAAGAAGAGAGGGCGAGGCTGAGAGAGAGGAGAGGAGGGAGGGGAGAAGGAATGGGAGGGGAAGAAGGAAGAGGAGAGGGAGAAGGAAGAGGAGAGGGAGAGGGGAAGAGGGATAGGAGAGGAGGGAGGGGCGGGAGAGAGGTAGGGGAGGAGAGATATCTTGTGCGTGGGAGTAAATTCGACTGCGGCAAGTCACGAGAATAACATGCACGGAAAGGGAGAAAGAGAAGAGAGGAAAGAGATATTAGGAGAGTGGAGAATGGAGGGAGAAATAATAGGACGAAAGAGAGAGAACGGGATGGAAAAAAGGGCTGGGCGGAAAAAAGAGAGGAATAGGAAGAGAATCGCTTGGAGGTAAAGTGTGGGAAAGAGCGAATGGAGCCGCATAGCGGTGTAGGAACTGGACCAAATAAGAGGGAGAATTAATAAAGAGATTGATGATTTCTCAATCTCGTTTTTCGTGCAAGCATGCCTTAGGACTCCCTTCGTCGGATATTTGGTGATTGATTCTACATCTATTATAACCGATGTACAATTGCTTGAATATTTTCCAGCCGCGTTTTATGATTTACGGAAGTTTCTTGTAATCTCAATGATGGGTGATGTAATTAGTGACGGATGTAAAACGCCGATTACGGAAGAATTTCCGGTATAAATGGAACTATTGGAATTATGAGATGACCAAGGACTAAAAGTGATGCATGAATTGCGATCTATAGTCAGATTCTGGAAATAATTCCCAGAAACAATTGGCCTTTGAATTAAGAAAACTATTGCACGACTAATTAAAAATTTGTGCACTGCATACTGGCGAGAATCTTTATACTCTATGATGAATTTTGCAAAGTCGAATCATCGTATAGTTCACACAAATAACCACCTACGGCACTGACATCTTATTACTCAGTTTTAAAAGACCTTACTAGCAGAATGGAAACCCACAAGACCTCTAGTTCTAGCAGATATTAGCCTGGATATACACGTGTATGTATATTATAATTAAATTAAATTTCTATATAACAAAATGTTTCTTGGGTTTCACAAACTTTTAATGATCGCCGTGTGCGGCTCCTAGGTCCAAGAAGTTTGGCTTTCCCTGGCAAATATAGTAGCTCTCCCAACATGTTATATATAGCGAGAGATAGGATTGAGGGTAGGGTGTTAGACTGGAAAGTGAGCGGAAGAGACACTTATATACGATCCAGAGATTTTACGGCGATAAAAATGGAATCGAAGAGGTGAAGTTCCCGGGCGTGAGAAGGTGACGGAGGGTAGGTAGAACGTACTCGCGTTCCGGTATGAAACAAGAGGCCGGAGAAAGGAGGGAGTGGAAATGGGAGGGAGAAGATGGAGTGGAAGATGCAGAAGACGAAAGAGGTATCTTTTGCGGTAAAGAGGTTCGACCTTATGGGCAATCGGACACGTTTGAGGAGGAAATTGGAAAAAAGGGCGAGAGGGTTGGGGAAGGAGCTGGCTGGTCGAAACCAGAAAGATGTCCGTTGGTCTGACTGGATGATTGATTGATTGAAAGCCTTTTAAAGTTTAAGCGGTGGCATTGCGGGTGAGCAAAGCGTTGGATTGAATATTCCCATCATCTGCGTGGCGAGAGACCCGTGTCTTCCCTCTCACTTTCTCGCACTATGACGTCTTCGTAATTAACTTACAGAAATGCTCGAAGGATGATCCGAAGAAAAACATTACCAATACTCGAAGGAATGCCGTAGAGACGCGATTCGATTTTTTTGCGGAACCGCGGAGTAGGTAGGATGTTGCGAGTCACGTGGCGGATAATTTTATTCTTCGGCGAAGAAACGAGCTTTATTTCCTTGAAAAGTTTCTAGCACCAATAATGCTTGACAATTTTTATTGCAAACCTTCCGAAGGAGAAGGAAACATGGTCAGTTGTTATAATACTGAGGCAATTTTTCCTTTCGAGTGAAAACATCCGTGCGACGCATGGCAGATATTCCGCAAGGAACGGAAATCACCGATTTATTTCCTTAACTGCATTGCGTGTCATAAAATAACGATGATTACACGCTAACTCGGAAAAGATGAAGAAAGTGGGTTAAAGGATCTATAGATTTAGGCAAAGATCTTGTTTGAATAAATGTCCCAAGTATACGACGCGACAGTTAGGTAGATAAACCAAAATTCCAGTCCTATATTTTCACCTCAAACTCACCGAGGCTCCAGTTTTTCGGATTCTGTAAAATTCTTTTCTCAGCTCTTCGAATTCCACCCAATGTCTCCTCCCACTCTCGCGAGAGAGAGAGAGAGAAAAAACCACCGGTGCACATCACACGGTTCGTTGGTTTTCTGGTCAAGGCCGTCGATGAGGAGGAGGATGCAATGTTATAAGAGAAAGATACGGCTGGAGAGAGAGGGAGAAGGCGGAGGATGGATGCCAGGTAGGAGGGAGGAGTGGGAGACGAGACACGGAGATAGGGCTGGGTGCAAGAGAGAAAGAGAGACATCTCCGGCGCTCACAGAGAGAAAGAGATCCACTCTTTCCCACGGGCTTAGTAGTTTATCCACCCTCCCACACCCCGCTGTGTACTTAGGCGGTCATTCTCCCTCACTCGCGCGCCCCGAGGGGGAAAACCGAGCTCAAGGCGATCTCTCTCTTTCTCTCCCCCTTTCATCCCACTCTCCCTCTCCCTTACCTCCATCTCTCTCTCTCGTGTCCTCCCAACCTTACTACCTGCCGTGAAGAAGTTTTCAGTACCGTTGCGTCATTAGAGAGGCTAATGTCGAGGGCTCGTCTCCGTCTCCCATGAAAATCGCGCGTTAAAAGACGTTGCGAGGTGCACGAGGGGATTTTTTCCCCTTTTACGTTTCCTCTCCCCATCCTCCCTCCCTAAAAATCTCCTCTATCCCTCCCCGATTTTTTTTATTTTCGCTCTTTTTTTCGGCGGATTATCTGCTTCTTTTTTTCCTGAAGGGCGGCCCCGAGAGAGTAGGAATAAGTTTTTAAACGGTATTCAGATTTATGAGGTCCAGTCGGGTTTTAAAAGTGGCTCCTTTAAAAGAAAAAACCCCGTTCGGACGTTGATGCATCGGTTTAAAAAGAATATTTTGAAGAAGAAAGGCTTCGCGCGTGAGGGACCCACCCGCCATGGAAGGATAAGAAGACACAGATGGAAGCGAGCATTCCCTTTCGGAGTGTTTTTCCGCGGAGAAAATATTTTGCGGAAAGCGAATGAAGGAAAGAAAGATGTGTGCATAGTAAAAAGTGACGGGGAAGAGGAAAGGAGGAGGAGGTAAATAATCAATTAGGATTAATTTAGGAGCGGCGTTTCGTCAATATCTCGAGCGCCTTTTAATGAAGTCGTGCATAGCATGTACGTGATTTCATCATTATTGCGCCTCCCGTAAGCTTTTTCTGCTGCCTACAGGTGTCCGGGGCGTGAGGATGTTCGAAACTTGCCTCGAGGGAGGTTGGTTCTTGGCCTCGAGGTTTTGAAACTCTCTTTTAGACCGGTAACACACCGTGGAGAGTGTTTATCCAAACGTCGGAATGGATTATTCCGCCTTATAAGGAAAAGGTGTAAAGTCTTTTGAAATAAATCACCGTCTATTTCTTTAAATTTAGCGATTAATTTACGCGGCTTTCGAATTTCCCTCGATTCCCATTTCACGGGTCGATTTGAATAGAAATTTCCGTCTCAATTTATACGACCGACGAAGTTATCTACAATATTTCTTCTCTTTCTTCTCCGGAAAATTTATCGAGGATTTTGTTACATTTCGTTACTAGATGGCACTGGACACGTTTAACTAGCAACGCCGTCTCGCGTTCAGCGGTAACAATTTTAAACGAGACGGAGATCGAAAATTCACAGGCGAGCTCTATTTGAAAAAAAAACAACTCGAAATGAAGAATGGATGTGTCCTATTATTGCGTGTCGGCGTGTTTCTAACCATCCTGTTCGCACCCGTGACGAATTAGGCACCGTTGCGCGCGTAAAAGGAAACGCGCCAGTTTTGACCATCCGACTTTACCCTCCTTCCTCTTGTTTCGTCTCGCAGTTGTCAATGGCGAATTATTAATAGCCGCGTTTTAATGTATTTCATTCTTCTCTCTTCCTCGCTAGCTTTCGGTACGGCGCGCGATGTTAGGACGGAGAAATTGATTAACGATCTCACACGCGTACGTTCATCCCTTATATAAATAATTACCATCTTGAGAAAAACTTTTCCCCTTAAAAGATCGAATCAGCTGGATAACTTTTGGGTGATAATTACCACAACGAAATCCTCTCAGCGAAAACGTTTTAAAGGACGTGATTTATGTCCCGTGCAAATTGTAGAGAAGATTATACGCGAAATAATGCAACTCCAAGAATCTTAGAGCGGAGAGGAATCCATGACTCGGTTACACTCCGACCTTAGAAACGAGTTTTCATTGCTATGGCCATTTACGCACTTCCAATTACTAATTTTTATAGATGTTTATTTACAGAATTCTTTGCAAATTACAAACTACAGTCAACACCCGATTTACTGAATATCTAGGGAATAAGCCTATTTCGCATGATCACTATCTATTTACAATAGTGCAAACGAATGAAAAAATAAATATTAAGACAGTAAAGAAAACACTCAAAGAAAATTAAGTTAAAAAACTCAAGTAATAGTGTACTACCTATAAACACCACTGCATTCAGTATAAAAAATACGTCATAAGTTTTAAACATTCCGGTCAATCAAAAATCCGATTGCTCGAGATTGTACTTCATCGGGAATTGATGAATTCCGCTTCAATAATAAAATAAATGCGATCAAGGAGGCACCGTGAAAAGACATCATCAGGGATAAGAACAGCGACAAATATTCCTTTTAACTTATGCCGTAATTAATTTAACAGGGAATTATCGAGCTCGTCTTATGGCTGGAAAAAATTCAATAACAAGCACTTAAAAATACTTGTCTCAGGTATCTCCATAACCCGCGACAAAGTTATAAAAAACAGATGCGCATTTGTTACAAAGCAGCCGTATTCAGTGGCAATTCGCCGACAATAGATTCTAAAAGAAGTATTTCGGTGAATAACCACCGAAGACGGCTGCTTTGTAGCTGAAATGCCCATCTGTTTCTTTTTATAACCTTGTGACTACTGGATATACCTCAGACAAGCGTTTTTTTTAATTGCTGGTTCTTGAATAATGCTCATGCGTATTTTAGTTCGATATTAATGCAGATTAAGATATCCCCATAAGACATAAAGACGTTAATGGATCTTGGATTAATCCCAAGACACAAAAAAGGAGATTTCCCTCTCCCAAGGAACCTTGAAGATAGACAGCCACCCACCGAAAAACCGCTGAACCATGAGATCACTTTTTCGAATCCCGTCAAGGGCGCCCGCACCTAACACCTCCCGGTTCTCATTGTCCCAAATGAGTCGACGAGCTCAAAGTAGGATCTGGTCCAAAATAATAAATCCATCAAACCCACGCACCCACCAGACTTTTTAATGACCATGATAATTAATATATTCGATAAAACATGTGAAACAAAAAACAATCCTCCCGGACGAAATCCGGGTGGTACTTCTCTCCTCGGACCATTGTCCCGGAGACTTCAAGCACGCGATTAAAAAGGAAAAAAAAACAAAAGCTGAGCGATTCAAAAAAATTAATCGATCAATCCCACGCGCGCGCGCACGCACACACACACACACAAACACGCCTACTCGAGACTGCAAAAATTATCATGTTTAATAAAATAACGATAAAAAAGGCACGAGTCGCATTTAAATCCGGGATCTCTCTTTCTCTTTCTTTCTCTCTGCAGCCTGGCGAGCATTCAATTATTTGTACATGTGAGTTTGTAAAGGGATAGGTCGACGTTGAGTGACGTGTGGAGCCGCGGGGGATGCCATGGGTTGAGAAGAGGTTAGTGCCCCCTCCAACGCCCACGCATCTTGTGTCCTTCCTCACCTCCATACACTCCTCTCTCCTCTATCTCTCTCTCTTTCTCTCACTCTCTCCCACGCCCTCGTCCTTCCTTCCTATTTCCATCCCTCTCTTTCTTCCGCCCTCCCCTTACTTCGACCAACTTTCTCGGGCACCCTTTATGGGGGCCATGCAGCTTACCTTAAGGGTAATTTATCATTTCCACACCCATCCCATCTCTCCCCCCCACTTCTTTCGTCTCTTCTCTGTAAGACCTCCTCCTCCTCTCGCCCTCTATCTCCCCCCCCCCTTTCGCCCTCTATCTCCCCCCCCCCTTTCGCCCGCTGCGCCTTCATTTGTCTCACGGGAGAGGAAATATGGCGGCGCTATAAGGAGGCGAGGAGATTCCGATGCTGTTTAAATGCGCTTCTTCGACAACGACTGTGGCCATTGTCACGACGACGATTCTCTTCCACGCCCATGAAACCGAGAGAGGCAGAGAGAGAGAGAGAGAGAGAGAGAGAGCCGTGAGAGCGGTATGTGGAAGCGCCACGAAGTTTAATAAAACTTTTGTTTTCGTTGTTTCATTCGTTCCAAGTGCTACTAGAATGCTTGGATCGATTTTAACGTAACTGCGTATGCACATTCTAATATATGGTGAACAAATATACAGTCAGACACCGATTAAGGGTCCCCTTCCCTATATAACGCCACCCCCGCATACCGCCCATTAATCGTTTTGAACAGAACATCCACCTTATGATTACATAGAGCAAGCATATACCTCGATTTACCGCCATTCCCGCTTTAGCGCCAATATCAGTGATGGACACATGGTGGCGCTAAATCGGGGTTTGACGGTACGTACGTTTTTTTGAATTTTTGCCGTTCATTTTTATGACGACGATCTAAACATTTCTAACGGTTTGCCCAACATCAGCGGGGAGTACAAATTATAACGGGCAATTTTAAATTCAAATACAGTCCTTCCTAGCAACGGCCTATCATTCCATAAACGTAATGGTTTGCGATCACGACAGAGAAACCGATGCGGCGCTTCGTGTGAATTAGTCGCGGCCATAAAATAACACGACCTCCGCCTCATTTTGACACGCGGCGTATTAATTGACGACGAGCACGGCGCGCTAAGTATTTTTCTTTTTGGCGAGATAAGCGATTCAACCCGATGAGTAATAGACGATTAATAAAAAAAACACACTCAATAGTTTCCTAAAATGGTCTCCCGTCCGCTCAAACCTACGAGATCGGCCGTTATAATTAAAACCGCGTGATTCATATCCGATTAGTCGCGCCGCGCATCTAGAAAGAGAGAGAGGAAAAAATCAACTAAAATAAAACTGTAAGAGACGGATATGTATCGCGGACGCCGTGCTGGCGCAAACAAAAAACAATACGAATGGAAGAATAAAATTTTTAGAACGGCAGCACGGTACGTCACCGATCGCAGGAATCCGAAGCGGAAGACTTTGAAGAGATCAAGAGTCCGCTTCGCGGTCGGTCCGGACAACAAAAGTGTCGGCAGGAAAGGAAACCATTTATTTACCTGATAGAAAAGAAAGAGAGAGAGAAAATAAATGCAAATCAAGAGAGAGATCAAGAAGGAGTTGATGTGTAAGGGGCGAAGCGAATCAGATCGTCCGCCATTACGCTCGACAAAAGGCAGGAGTAAACATTGTCGACGAACGCGACGCTCTATTGTCGGTCAGGCAGAGAGAAGGAAATAATAATAAAAATCAAATGACGGGAGAACTACCACGATGGCGACGGTGCTGGCATTTTCAAAACCGCGCCCAGTGGCTTTATAGAAGGTTCTTTCATGAGCCGAGAATTGGGTGGAGCGACGGAAATGGATCAATCATATGAGAGATAGAGAGAGAGTTGTTGAAAGGAGGCAAGGAAAACACGCATAATTGGATACGAGGGGAATAAAAAGTGCTGAAGGCGATAAGGACGCGTTGGTGGTACGTGCCAGGGAGAGAGAAAGGGAATTATTCCGAAAGGAATTCCAGAGGGAGTGGGTTGAAAATCTGATGCATACCGCGTAAGCACTAGGAATACAAAGTACTCGGTAATTGTTTAAAAGGATGCACTCACTGCAGTGAGATGCATAATCAACCCTCTCCGACTGAAAGAATTAGTACTAAATAATAAAACGATTAGATATACATATTATATAAATATACTCATGCATACATATACAGTTAAATACAAATAGGTGTGTGCAGTCGTGAAAATGAAGGGATTGAACCCCGCATAATTCTCAGAATGTCACAATATAGACAAGAGATCGGCAACCGCATGCGGCTCTTTCACGAGCTATGCGCGGCTCCCTAAACAATTTCTGCGGTGCAAAGCCCAAGGTACGTGAAATTCACTCGCGACATCAATTGTCGAAGGTTCACGTTGAGTTATAAAACTGTTTTAAAATATGAATCGACCCTTTATTTTTAATAAGAATCATCTTTATTCAGCTATGCTACACTAAACTACTACTCTATTCGCGTCGAGTTATATGCTGAATTGGAAAAATGCGGCTCTTCGCGTTCATTCGGTGGCCGATCTCTGATATAGACAAAATTACTCCGCAGTTGAGGTTTTAAAAATATTCGCACAAAAACCAAGAGGTCGTAAAATTACGCATCGATGCAAAAAATACCAGCTTCGTTATTAAGGACATTTATACAAACATTTCGACCTAAAAGCGAAACTTGTGTCAGTCGCTTTTCAACAGAGATTGTAACAAAAATGACGCCGGCGAGATTCATGCCCTCTCGCCACAAATTAGGATGAACTCGTGATTTATCTGAAATATACCTGTTCGGACATTACTAACACCATACCGGTAGTGATATAAAGGGCTTAAGGAGATGTGAGGAGGTAGGAGGGGGGAGAAAGGAACGAGAGAGGGGCAGAGAGAGAGAGAGAGAAAGATATCTCGATAGCTATGTGCTGGTGGCGCCGCTGATGAAATTACACAACCGACTTGTCACTCCGGAGAGGATTAAGTGGGATGAGGTGGGACCCGATCAGATAGCGAGTTGAAATGAACGACCGAGTCTGGTCCATTCTTAAAACTCTTCCATTTGGAGGGTAAGGTTGGGCGAGTAGGAGGGGGATATGAGGGATGTGAGGGAGGCGGCAGAAAAAAAAGGGAAGGGCTGGATGAAACGGGAATGAGAGAAAAATAAAATGAGCAATGAGGACGGTTAGGGAAGGAAATGGGGGGGAGAGTCGATACCCAAGGACAAATCGACAAGTGCCTCATTCCCCCCCCCCATCACAACCCTCTCCCCTTCTCGCAAGCCACCTCCTTCATGATCCGATGCATGATGCATATCTCTCGTCTAGTACACCGACACCGCCCGAGCTTTTCGTGCCGCTCAAAGCTTTAGAGAGACAAAAGACCAGAGGGGAAAAGTTGGGTAACGCTTTAAAAGCGTTGGACACGAATGGAAGTACATATTTGACGGGATGATTTTTCTACACGAATTAGTTGCCCTCTTTTACGTTATAACCTCTATCTCTCCTCTTCCCCGCGAAGCTTCGCGAAAAAATGACCGTCACAGATCTTTCGATTGCGTTTGAACGTTACGAAAGGTTTTTAATTGATGATCGATCGAGCGTTTTAAACATTACCGTTATCCTTACGACTTTGATTGCGGCTAGCGATAAGGACAACAATAAATAATGCGCAGTGTCTACGGATAAGATCGACAGTATGTATCTCGGGCGTAATTTGAACTCATCATTACACCAACAAAAGTAACAAGTTCGATATTTTTCAAAATTCTTTTTTCCTTTGCCGAACAAAGATTATCTAGACCCGGGCATGTCATTCCGGCGGCCAACGAGCCGCATGCAACCCTTTCTGTGCCTCACCGCGGCTCGATTGCTAATATTGTCCTACCTGAATCGTTGGAGATTTTTGAGAAATACTTTATTTCTGTGAAAGGCAGAGGAGACATTTTATAGTCATTGAGACACAATTGAACGCATTTTCTTTTTTTTTCAATTGCAAAATGCCTACATAAAATCTATTCTGCCAAATCTGACCCACATTAAACAATTGTAATCCTAATGCGGCCCTTCTATAACACCCATTGCTTCAGTGCGGTCCAGACATCTCTCCGAGTTAGACATGGCTGATGGAGGCCCATTTAATTTCTTAAAATGTTGCTAAAATAATTTTTTTAATTAATTCATCATTGCCGGATTAAATGTGGATTAGGACATTCTGACGGAGATTAGGTTTCTTTCTAATCAGAGATAATGGAGCCATCTTATAGCCACTCGCATATGCCATCAAACTATTATGGTATTGTTCTGTTATACCCCCACATGTGTACTGGTACATGCTTTTCCGTTATACGCCCACCCCCTCCCTCTTCTCGGGTTGGGTTGGGGTGGTTGGGTATGGTTTGAAAATATTAAGAAAAATTTGTGGGGACATAATGGAAAAGTACCAGTACAGATTTGGGGGTATAATAGATCAGTACAAATATGGGGGTATAACAGAACAATACCACTATTATTTCTCACGCCTAACTAAAACATTGGATTCATTTAAGACATTTTCATTAAATTGTGTCTCAATTTAGGCCCATTATCTAGTTCTGACAATTGTATCGAATTAATTCGAAATCAACATGAGAATAATTTCTCGGCCTATTTCCATTATAAATTTCAACAGCGAAAACATTGAAGGAAATCTAAACACTTCCAGTATTTAATGAAAAAAATCTCAAAACTTTCGCGTCGTCGAGGGGCGATTGCTCCATCGCCACGCTTCCCTTAGCAACAAAAACCCGGTCAAACTCGGTTCGAGTCACCCGGACATTTCGAGTGGGCGTTAAGTGAAGAGTGTAGAAGGGAGGGCCAGGAGGGTAAGTTGGCGGGAGTCGTGGAGATATAGTCTTGATACTTCTCCCGTTACGATCGCCGAGGAAAAAACAAAAAGGAAACGAAAACCTTCCACAGTCCTCTTCCTCGGTCGTTTCCGCTAAGGGAATGATTGGCGGTCAGCCGGGTCAGTTGCACGGAGGCTTGAAGTTAACCTCGTTAAAATTGGACGCGGATCGCGGCTTTAGCCTTTGTCCTGGAGCTACCTTCCCTAGGCATTGTTTTACGACCTCGAAGGGAACGGGCGTCTGCCACCGAGACGACGTCCGTTGCGGAAAGCCCAACGGCCTCAAACTGTCTTAAAAGAGGGTACACCACTTGCGGAGGCGTGCATTGAAGGGTAAGCAGGGGAATGGTGGTGTGGAGGTTGACTGGGAAGGGTTACACGGGGTGAAAGATTTGATGCCAAAAACGAATACGGCTGACGATAGCGCTTGAAGGTTGAAGAAGCATTTTTAAGCGCAATTAAAATATGCATCGCACCTATGTATTGTTTGGATTGAAAAAAAAACACGTTTATTTTGGTCAATCACGATAAATGTATGAAATATTCAAGATCGGAAATGAAATCATTTTGCCTTTTGTTTCCCTCCACCACGTAATTCAAAACCTGTTTCAATCAGAATGTTTTGTTGAGAAGTGATTGACTTCTAAAGTTTTCTCTTCTTAAGTTAGATATAACAACTTCACTGGCCTTGAAATTCAGCGCATTCATAATAAGAATTTAATGTGTCAAAATAAAAAGAAAATTTATTTAATTAAATATAGATTTTTACAACATATGGAGCAAATAATTGATAAATGATGCAACCACATGAATTTAAATTTACCAGCTGAAAAATACATACGTTTACGACATGATTAAGACACCTCATTAGGCTCATTCAATCCTAGATAAACAATTTGTATAATTTGGCCGTCAAACTCCGATTGGCGAGTTTATTTACTCGACTACCACCCTACATCCAAAACAAAGGCGGGTCACAAGTTTTAACTTTGGCGATTCAATCATCCGGGAGAAAGCATTTAAAGGTTATAAATAACGGTAGACTTTATCGGTAATCAGACGAGAATCGAGTGGCAGAAAGAATTTAAATAATTAAACGAGCTTTTATTTTTTTTTTATTCTAGCGGTCAGCGGCGGGAAATAAAGGCGGCATTCAGTCCTGACAGCATCGAGGAAAAAACGGAGGAAAAAAATGGAACGTCGAATATGAAGTTTCGGTCGCTATCTTTTTGACCCCGTCGCATTCCTCACTTTTTGACACGCGTCCCTCTTCAAGACAGGATGCATAGCGAAGCAGGAATGTGAGAAAAAAATACACCTCCGAAAAAAGTCCATAAATCAAGAAGCAGCGCGAGTGGAAACAAAAAACAAAAACGAATCGAAAACTTGACAAATGTACGTCCTGGGCAGACAGCTAAAGATGTCGCGTCGAGACGAGTGTCCCTAAAGGTAACGTTAAGGAAAAAACAAAAAGGAATCACGACTTCCTGCCGATGTCGATAACGTTTTTTTTTCACTCGCCCCGCCACACCTTCCGAGACTCCCTCCCCACCACTTTTTCTTTCGCGAGATCGCCTTCAACTGTTACTTCCATCTGCCCCCGTCTCATTCGCTCCCTTCCACTCACTTGTTTGCACGTGTCTTCCTTATCTCGGCAATCTTTAATCTGTTCTTTTCCTCTTTCCCTCGTGTAATATCTCCGGGTGTGGCGTCCATTCATTTCTCTCTCTCTCTCTCCATCTCTCTTGTTACCTTCGAATATTACGACGCGGTAGAGATGTGGGAAATGAGAGAGAGAGAAGAGAGATTACTGGGCAAACTGTTCAAAACTAATTAGCGCTCGCCCAAAAACCTGAAGAGGAGGGCACGCCGAAGGAGTGATATCCATTACTCATGTTCTTGACCGCTGATATGATGGACAAGATTAATGCGGCATGTTTAAAGAAAGTTGCCCGTCACCTGTCGCCTCGGAAACTATCAAATCCGCTGGAGAGAGGTTCCAGTGGCGAGGCAAAGATGATGGCTGTGGAGATGAGGGAAGCGAGGTTACGTTAGGGCGATGAAAATTAGTCTGTTGGTTAGGAATGCGAACGCCTCCTATCGCCTCCATCATATTTCGTAGCGGAATAGGAAAGGAAAATTATAAAGTTAAAATTTAAAAGAAATTTCCGTAAATTTAAAAAGATTGATGAATTATTAATGTACCAAATCGCATTATTTCACCTACTTTCTCTCGAAATACTCAGTGAGAAAAATATCAATGTGTTTTGATATTGAATAGAAAAATTATCTTTTTGCATGGAAACCAATACTTACTTGTTAATTTAATGAACTTTGCTAAAAAGTATTCATTGTACTAATACTAGGTAATATTTCTAAGTAGAAAAATCCAGGAATAAAACATCAAAGTTAAATATTGAGTGAGGATGCACAATGAATTTTGGGCTAAATTTAACATAAACAATAATTCGACTATTATTTTTTATACCTAGAATTTCTCGGAGAAACCACCAGCTGAAATTACAAGATTTTCGCCAAGCTCTCGCGATTCGATTCTTCCAACGCCACCGACGGTACAAAACCGCAATCTCCCCCATTTCAGTTTCTCCGTTTCACGCCACGCAACACCTCCAGTGACGGACAATTTCATAAAACCCTCCATCCGGATAGAAATTTCACTCGGAACAGGTGGAGTAAGACAAAAGAACGTGCATCGCGAGGTGGGTGCCGAGGAAACAGGTACGCGTGTCGGATAAGCGTTAAAAGGGCGCGAGTTGAGTGAGGCCCCTAAGCGTTAGGGACGGAGGAGGGGGTAAGGGGCAGGCGCGTCGTAAAGGGGCGTGGGGGCAGAAGAACGGGGGAGGGCTGGGGGAGACGGCGAAACGGCGCTAGAGGGTGGAGTGAGAGAGGGGAAGGGAGGTATTGCAGGAGCATGCGTCTCCTTAAGTGATGGCGAGGAAAAGCGATATCTGGATAAGATGAGCGAAGGCGAGAGGTTTTGACGCGGGAGGCGAGGTGGTGGGGCGGGGAGGAGGGTTGGGGTGGGTAACATGCATTGTCTTTCTCGTGACATTAAAATGACACCTTCGTGCACGGGGCTGTGAATAATCTTTCTTAGGGGCGGGTAGGACATACTCATAAGACTTCTCCCGTCTAGCACTCTCTTTCTCTCCCTTCCTCTCATTCTAACCCTTTCCCTCTCTCTCTAGCTCTAACTCTCTTTAGCGGTTAAATGCGGAGGTGGAGCCGTAGAGATATGAGTTGTAAAAGGAGAGAAATGGGAAGGGAAAAGAGATTTGTGGTGCTCTGGGATGCAGCAAAGGGCGAAGGAAGGGGGATGCAAGTGGGAGGGGAGTCATTTAGATTTGCGGGCGTTTCTCGTGGGAAGCAGAAGGTAGAAATTTAAGCGATTTTCCGAAGGAGAATGGTTATTCGTCCATTAATTTTGTTTTATCCGGCAAAAATAGCGAATCTTTCACGACGAAATAGAATCATTTAACCGAATGTTAGCATGCGACAAAAAACTGACGAAACTACAGCGAAACGAGCGTTTCAGTAATAAAATACAAACATATATGTCACATCCAAGAAACATAACACCATAACTTCGCGAAATGTCTTGCATAACTTAAAAGAATATATTTGAGAAAAATAAAAATAGCACGAGTTATTCCGTGGAAAAGCAAGTCTGAATGAAACTCGGCCAACCCAAATCGCGAATAATAAATAACGATAAAGTTCCTACTGTAGCGACGGCGATTAAAACCGAATCTTCTTTATACAAAGAGGGCTATTGAAAGTATAGAAGAACAACCACACACTACACTTTTTTAAACTATGAAAGATGGAGAATGGACCTTGAAAAGAAAGAAAGAGAGAGAAAGAGATAATGCAAATCCCGAGCAATTAAATAGGCGGAAGAGAAGCACAGATAGCTAACGCCGAGGGATCGGGACGAAGGAAAAAAACACCTCCAGAAAATAACAGACGATAATTGGACCGGAAGGAGAAAAACCGGGCGGACGATTGTACGATATCGAAGCGCTCTGCGAGGAGAAAAGGAGGATGCGAATTCTAAAAAAAGTTAATTCGTTAGGACGACCGCAAAAAAAAAACAAATCAAGGATTAGGAAAGAGATTTCATTTAATAAATTACCATTAAACTGGATAGTGGGCGATTGTGGCCAGTCCTAATGAACGCAAAAAAATAATAAAAACGACATCCGTAAAATTACGCAATGAAAAATAGTTAAGTGTAACTTTTCGAGATTCGTGCTCTTAGAAATACGTGTATCTTAGGGATAAATAAACGGTTATATGTGCGGAATGAGCGGGTGCGGAGGAATTTTTCACGGAGAGCGATTTTATTAAAGGGCGGAGGAGTGTAGATAGAAAAAACAAGGGCGTTTCAGCGGTTGCGTCTGAAAGGGTGTGGGGGTGGAAAGGGGGGGGAGGAAGGAAGTCGGAGAATCGAGTTGCTTCGCGTGCGTGGGCGGTCGCGTATCTATCCGAGGATCTATCGTGTTCGGGACCGAAGCCGCAAGAACTACCTGCTATCAAACGGTAGTAGGGAGGCAAAATGTGGGGGTGGCGGAAGGACGGGGGTGGATCTGGGAGAGAGGAAGAAAGGGCGGAGGTAAATGCGATGGAGGGAAAGAAGTCGAGAGGGCGGAGCTGGGTGAGAGGAAGCGAGAGAGAGAGAGAGAAAGAAAGAGAACGACACGAAAGGAGGTTGGTAATCCGATCCTTTTTATCTCTAACCGGAGAGATGCCATAAACGTTTTGGTCAGCCGGAGAACCAATCGAGAATATGAATGTGTCCGTGAATTATTAATATCGCGCGTTACTTTCTGCCTCGTTGTGTAAGGGAAATCGGATTTTAATGACTCTTTCTGACGGATTTAAATACATCTGTATTCTGCTACGTATTTCTGCGTATGGTTGCTTTGATATGCGTATTAGTCTCGGCATTTCAAAGCCTAACATCTTCATCTAAAGCGTTAATTAGTCATTCTCGGCGGTGGAGAGTCAATAAATAAAACGTTAGAAATCTTAGTTAAATCGCTGCTGGAGAGAATTTCCATTACCTAACATACTAGTAAGACTCAGATTTCCACAGTGTAATTCTATAACGACTGAATATAAAGATGAAAGCGATATAGAACAGACAAATCACAGGGACACGAACGGAAACGCATAACATTTACTCATTCCAATTGAGATGAGAAAGAAGTTCATTTAAATATACACCATTAAGGAGGAGAAAGAATCGTGAAAGAAGCTCATACGCCTGATTCAATGGGAATGATACAAGGCTATTCAATCCACTAGAAAATGCTTTCGTAACTTCAATACGACATAAAAGGGATAGGATTTGATAGGCAAAGATCTCCGAGACACTCAGAGAAAGAAAAGGGCGAACGAGTCGCAGGGGGGAGAATGGGAGAAATATGGTCGATCGTACGGGTGAATCCATTTGGAAGCAGATGCGAGGATCGCCATCGAAACGCAACGCTTTTAAAAACCCCTCGTCGTGCCGGAATCGATATTTCTTCTCCTTCGTTCTCTTGACCAGTTTCTAGGGGAACCGAGCCATCAACGCTCAAAGCGAAAGAGTAAAAAAAAATCGAAGAAGGGCCGTGCGAATCTGAATCACTTTTACAAAACGCCGAGATAGTAGTAGAAGAAGACGACGACTCGAGGAATTCTCTCCGCGGAACATCTTTTTTTCTACTGCGCTTCCTCTTTTTTCCGCGCGCGAACTTACCCTTTCATGCACCTGACCTCGTTAATTAGGTGTTGTCTCGCCAATTAAAAGAGGTATTACTTTTAAGGGATCGAGAGAGTGTACGTTTTACGGTCGGCGGTTGGGTTTAACTACGAAAATGTACAGCTTTTTATTCACCCCATAGCGTGTGTTTTGTGTAGATAACTATCGTTAATTAATAGCTGTCCTTCCGAGCTTTATTCAGGGTTTTGTATAGATGCAGCGCTGTTGGTTCGAATATCGTTCGTTTGATTATTTAATTTTTACTATCTTTTACGAGATGTATGGCCCTGAAGATGAATATCAAACGTATCGAATTATTCAATTAACGTAATTCCAAGTTCTAATTGGAAAAATTTGCAAATCTTAAAAAATAGCGTAATTTTCCAAGCGTGCATAAATAACATCTTTTCGATTCCTTACCATTTATAAAAATATACTTTGCGTATTATATAACGCGATCATATGCATACATGCGCCTCCGAGCAGTGCATAGCGTTCATTACTTATCGCCAGCGAAACAAGAAAAGCGTAAAATTACAAATTCAATTACACGCCGCCATTAATTTACGATCGACCTTTGAAGGAAATATTAACCTCGGGGAAAAATTAATAATACTTAAGACTACATATGATCTCCAATTAGAGTCCGAGTAGGATGACGCTATCAAAACCCTCCTCCCCCACCCCCTCGATTTCGCTAATCCTTATGATCAGTGAGATCATCCCCTTCGCAATACGCATTATTAACGCGGAGGCTGGATTTACATGTAAAACATTTTTCATCCGCATTCATACCGCTTTATTCCGGTTCCCTTACGTAAATAAGAATACATTCTTCTCTCGCGATCCGCCATGCAGTTTGTAGCGATTCCCCTCGAATACTTCCGGCCGGCATGGCTCACGGATGTTGAGCGAGCGAGAGAGAAAGAGAGGACGAAAAAAATCGATGAATTCTCTCTCTTTCCAACAGTATAAATCACATCGATACTCCAAAGCGGACCTCCCTCCTCTCCCGTCATTCTGGACGCAACTCTGCGGAGAGAGAATCGCAAGCGGTAATCGCGGAGTCAACCGACGTCCGCCTTCCTTCTGCCTTCCCTCGATTCCTCCACCTTCCTGCCGTAGTCTACTTCTTCCTAACTCCCCTTATCCATTACCTTTTCTCTCCATCGTAAAAAAAAACAATTCCTACCGTGGCTCTTTCCCAAATATCCTTGCACATAGCGTGATGGATCCTTCTCTGCTGCCACTAAAACCTCGCCCCCCTCTCGCTGTACACTCCCTCCCTCAATACTATCACGACCTCCGCAGCCGCCAATTCCCTTACCTCTACGGAAACCTCTTCTCCCTCCTCCCGCCTCCGCCCTCGCGCAGAAAGGAGAGGAATCGAAATCCAGCCGGGAGACTATCCCACTTGGAATGGCGCCAAACTGTCCGCAGGGCTCACTAAAGCGCATGTGCTCACGCACTGAAGAGCGGGGATCGGCGGGGTGAGGGGTGCGGGGGATGGGAGAGAGGTATGAAATAAAAAAATGCAACCCGAGAGGCGCAGCGGTCGCCTTATTCAAATACTATAGCAACCAACCGTCTTGCTATCTTTGCCAGGGGTCAATCCTCGCCGAAGTGAAGAAGTAAAGGAAAAGCTTGAAGAGGAAGTAAGAGGGGTGTGAGTGTGAGGAAGATGCAAAGTAGTGGAGAGAGGAATTTTGGTGAGGACTGAGGAAAGAGAGATGGATAGATATATGCGTATTTATTAGGGCGAGATAGAGACTTCTTCCATCTAGTCCAATGCCAATAACAAAAAACAAGAGAAAATGCTACGTTAGCACTAATGAAAACTTAGCATAATTGGAAATTAAAAGAGGAGAGTGTATTTGTCTGTGGGGAAAAATCTAAGGATAGTACTCCAGGAAAACACCCACACAAGGAGGAGGTGCGCGATGAAGAATCTACGAAACCTATTGATAGTATAAGTTTAAGGATCACAAGAGAGGGACGTAAGGGGTGATGTTTAGGAAAGACAAAAATCAAAACAGAAATAGTCTGAAGAGAAAACAGAGCTGGAGAATCAGCGAATTATGAGGACATGGAGGGGTAGAAGGTGGGAGTAAGAGAATTGGAGGAAGAAAGAGAAAGAAGTGGAGGGAAGGGTGAGGAGGAGGGAGACTGAGGGAGGGAGGGAGTTAAAAACAGAGAGGGAGGGAGTTAAAACAGAGAGGGAGGAAGGGGGGAGAGAGAGAGAGGAAGGGGAGAGAGAGGGATGAGTTTGCTTGCGTGTAGAGCCTGGCGATCTTTAAAAAAATACTACTGAAGAGGATGGGTCCGGAATAATGATTGGAAGGAGGGAAAGCGAGTGTATGTGTTTGTGTGTGTGTGTGTGCGTGCGTGTAGGGGGCGCGCGAGGGGGATTAACTTTCGTGCAGCTCAAAGATCCGGGTGGGCATTCCGCCGCTCATTTGTCAAGTCGGACGAGAGCCAAGCATTCCTTCTTTCGACTATCGAGAGCTCTTTTGATGCCCATCGCTATCCTTGGAGGGAGAAAATGACCGCGGACCTGTCGCTTCGTCTTTTTTTCTTCTTTTTACGAGTTCGTCTTGTAAGTCCGGCTATATGGACAGTGCTGCGTCGATTTTATTGATGGTTCGTGTGTCATCCGCGGACGTCCTCTCGCATAAAAAGAAGGTGATGAGCTTAAAACACACGGCCCAAAATTGTATTGGCTTTATTGAGTCTCTTTATGAGGAGTAGGGATTCGATAGACTTTAAAGGAAGTTCAAAAAATATAAGTTGTTTGACGACTTTTTAATACTCTCTTTCTACAATCGACGCGGGATTCATTCGACCTGGTTTAGACATTTAAAAGCGGAAAAATTACCTTTGCTGTTTTAACGACATTGTATTACCTTATTGTTGAGTTTAACCTGGTCATAACTCGTCTTATCGGTCTATTTTCACCTCTCGAGGATTCAGAAATCCTTTTAAATGGTAAGAACAAACCATATCTTTCTCCTGTAAAAGTCTTGTATATCAATATTATCATATTAGTTCCAACTTCAATAATTTCCTTGCGCATTTTTGGATTATGTAATGGACTGTACTGTTACAGGAGAATGTCCTTATCTTAGTAAACGTCTTTTCTTATATTCGACTCAGTAGTAACGACCGTGACTCAAGTCAAGAAGATAACCTTTCGGCTTGTCTTATTGCGAATGTATTCCGACGGATGTTTTCCTATTCACTGGCTCACATTTTTTTCTTTATCCTCTTGTTCTTTGGAACACCCATATCCTCCTTTTTAGTAGCGGTAATAAAAGTTTAACTATTAAAAGCCGCATTCCTCACGCGTCGTGCTTATTTTTAAAGTTTATACGTTTTGAAATGCATATTTTAAAAAATAAATTACCAACCCTTTAACGTCGTCGCTAATCCACTCAGTCGGCAAAAACACTAGTAGCCGGAAAAAAAGTTCAAACAATGGAAAAAAATCCAAAGCTTTTCAAACATTTCAAATCGCCCAACTATTTACGACATCACGGAATCGCTAAGAAATTTCTGTGGCATATTTTCGCGCAATGAAATAAATCTTAAAAAATTACCATCCCTTAACGTCGTCGCTAATCCACTCAGTCGGTGAAAACACTGGCGGTCGAAAAACAGAAGTTCAAGCAATGGAAAAAAATCGAAAATTTTTCTATCATATCAAATTAACTATTGCCAATATCACGGAATCGATAAGAGAATAAATTCGGATTTTTTTAAACAACACATTTACTTCCATATCACAGACGTAGTGACGTACGCTTCCACTCTCACTAAACTTACGCCCTCTCGAACTAATCCCGACCGCTCTAAAATTCTCGACACGTGCGCTGCAATCGTTGCGGTTCTCTCTCTCTCTGGGGTTGAGGGAGTGCATCTCCTCAAACCATCATTGCATACACCCTTTTCCCCTCTCCACTCACCTCTCATTCCAACCATCTCTCTCGCTCCGTCTCCTTTCTTCCTCCGCCCTCTTACGCCCCTTCCGCCGACGACGACGCCTCTCTCTCTCTCGAATACCTCATATTCACTCCTCCTCTTAGAGCCCTCTTTTGCTATTCCGGCCTTATCTCACCTGGTCACGCATCCCTTCTTCCTCTCTCCTCATCCTCGACAAAAAATCTTATATTTTATGCAGTTTTAAAACCCAGCTTTATTGCAGTCGTGCACCTTTGAGGACAGACCACTCCTCTCTTTATACTATTCTCACGAGCTCTTTTTTGGAGGGAAAAAGAATACGTATTTCATCCTCGCGTAATACGATATAGAGTGCAATTTTTGAAGAGCGAAAAATGTTTTTTTTTGCGGGTAAATGATACGAGGGCAGGTGCGGCGTGTCATCTCTTTGTTTGTTTGTTCAGCATCGATCGCTCTTTTGGGATCTCTGTTGTTTTTTTTCATTGAAAGATACGTGCATCGCATCCTAATTTTACTTGAGCAAATTTTGTACTCAATTCTCACACCTTCCAAATCAACTAATTCTGTTGCTAATCATTTTCACAAGAGACATGCTTTATGTCAATTAGGATTTAAAACTTTACTTAGACTTTTTCAAATATTTATTATCTAAACTGTTTCGCAGTTATTTATACGGCCTAGCATGTTTCATTAACTTCAGACTAAAAATTAATTCCAACAGCCAGAATGCTTAACTCCTAAGCCTCAATGCTTAGCGCAACCAAGTGTCAAAAGGCATTTAAAACCATAAATGACTAAAATATGCAAATGAACTATAAAGAAATAAAACAGTGGCTTTCAAATCTTTAAAAAAATATACGATCCCACGAAATCTAGGCGAGAAAACACTTGCAAATATTTTATTAAGCCGGTAATAATGGCGTCTTAGAATTTCTTCTGGCACACTCTAAAGCAAAGGTTATACAACCGAAAATTTTACTGACTCCATGCCGAACATTATATCTCAGAAATGTGAGCGTCGAAAATTTTCCCTCTGAGCTAATAGCGTACGCCTTCGTAAGGCAAATAATTCCCCTCAAAATTAAACCCCACAGAGAGGATGGGAGAGAGAGAAAGATGAAACATTCTGCACAAAGAGGTTCACAGATTCAAACACCTTTTATCCCGTTCCCACGTGGACCCTTTGTGAACTGTCAAAGCGATTTTCCCCAAAAAGAGTTGGTTTTCTCGCAAAAGAATGTTTGTTATAGACCTCCCATCTTACATACAACCTGCTCCTCCGAAAACCCAAACTCCCATTATTCTCATACCACTCTCTTTTTAAAAAACGGCCAGATGCTAAAGTTGTTTTATTTTGGGAGGACAAGGAAACAGATGCTCCCTCTTTGCATTATACCTCTCATTAACAACCTTGGAAATATGAGTTCGAATGGGATTCCTTCAAGGTTTTCGTCGCCATTACGAGGGAATCAAAATAAAGCGGTAGATGCGAAGAGAATGAGAGAATGAATGGCAGAGAGAAGTTATGGAAGTGTTTTCGCGGCTATAATAAAAGAGACGAAATTCGCGAAGAATAAAGACTCGAAAAGAGAAAGAGACGAGCAAGGAGGAACTCGAGATATGAAACCTAAGACAGAACGTAACATCAAGCGATTGAACGAGAGATACGTTGTGAAGTTATGAGAGTGGAAGGAAAAACATCGAGAGAGAGAGAGAGAGAGGAAAAGTCAAAGAGATTTAGCTTCATAAAACTTAGACATTGATGAAGAGTGAAAGAGATAGCAGAAGGTTCAAAAACTAAAAAGAGATCAGAAGCGGAAGACGGATGGAGAAAATTGCATTGCAAATGCGTTACTGCAGTTAGAACGAGAACCGTTATCAATATTTTTGTTTCAACACTTCAGAGGAAGAGAGCAAGCTTTTTCCTCTCCAAACTACCTAACCCACAAGCTTCTTTCCGCACTCGAAGTATTCCATTTGACGGCGACATACTACTTGCGTAAAAACCCTTTTGCTATCTTCCTCTCATTCTTATTCCCTGATTCCTCCCACATTCCCCACTCGTTCGGTCCCTTCCGCGCCCTCCTTGCTCCCTCTCTTTCTTATTTTCCAATCCCTTTTCTTCATCTCCCTCGGTCGTCCGCTGCACACATTACACAGTTCGCGTTCGAAGCCGCGAGACCGTCTTCCCTCCCTTCAAAGCACGCCACTCCCTTATTCTCTCTCTTCTTCATACAACCACTCCCATCTTCTCAGAACTCCTCAAACAAACTCTCTCACCCGCACATACAGACAAGCTTCTTTTGCTATTCCGTCACTATGTTCTCAAATCACCCGCCAGCCATTTTCCCTCCCACCTTTCTCTCTTTCACTGTCTTCCGCCTCCAACGCAAACCTCGTGTACGCGCGCACACACACACGCGCTCGCAAGCACAAACTCTATCGTCAACACTTTATTCGCACGTATGTGTTTGTGGCGTTTAATATATTTATTCTACGACAGCTAAGGCATTGGGTTTCCCTTTCCCTCTAGGAAGTTTCCAAAAGGGGTAGGCATAAAGGTCTCTAGCACAACCCTTTTCATATGGAAATGCGTCTCAGCTCCTACACATTTTAAAACGTAACCGAAGACGGCTTTTAATTAGACAAATTAGCATGTGAGTTGAGTGTTTACCGAGTTAGAACTCATCGTTTAGGTTTCTTTCTTATCTTCGGGTGGGCTCGTTGAGAATTTCGCCTGTTTACGTTTCCATGGTGGCCAATTTGTGCCGGATTAGGAGAGGCAAATGAACTAAGTAAGGACTACGCTAATTTTTTTGCGTAGAAGGAATGCAGGGAGAGACGTCGAGGAATTTTAGAGAAGGGAAAGGACAATGAACATGATTTGAAAATAAGAGGCTACAACGAGGCAGTTTAATTCGCCTACAAAATGGTACAAATTTTGCACCATCAATTTTTCATGTCTTGAACCAATATAATACAAAAGTAATGAGCACCGTTTTTAAAGGATTTACTGTATAAATTAGATAGTATGATTTCCGAAGCAAAGCTCAGTGGCTCTATTTGCAATTTAAAAATTTTCTAACTGATCAGTTTTTGTGTGTTAATGTGATTTTATTTGTATCAAATCCGTAGAAGTATCTCTAACTCAAGCGTATATTTGTGAGGATCTTTATGTTCCTTAAAGAGTTAATAGAGATAAACGGACTAGAATTCCACTCATAGGGAAGCGAAGAATAAAATTATCCACACCTTCAACGGCAACAACACAGGAACTTACATTGGTTATATAAACGCAAAAAAACTCTCGGTGTTGGATCACCTAAGAAACAACCCCGAGTTAGATGATGTGGAAGCAAGCTCGAAAGATACCAACAAGTGGTTGGGTTTAGGGTCGTTCGGGATTGTATGCACGGTGTTCTAAAGGGCGTTTGGAGTTCGCAAAACACGTCCTCTACACAACAGAAAGCCTCTAGAATGGAGGGTTTTTACATGCAGAAAAGTGTAACGAGCTCCAAAGGGGTCAAGCGGGGTTCTCGCTGAATTGTACCGTGGTCTTTTTCAAGGGACGGACGACGCAGCGCGGTTACGGTGGAGAACGAGAGACAGAGAGAGAGCGCGCGCAGACGACGACCCCGGCTGAGGTCTCGGGGAGGAGCTAAAGGGGGTCGGAAGGTCGGCGGAGGAGAGCTGAGGTGAGGAGGAGGGAAAAGCGAGAGAGGTCGGCGGCGAGAAGAGGAAGGGTTGTTACGGAGGGTCAGAGAGGGAGAGAAAGAGAGAAACGCGAAATGGGATTGGTGTTCAGCAAGGCGGGGTTGAAAAGGTTGCGGCAAACAATCCCCAAGTTACAAACGATACTTTACTTCTGACCCTTTCAACTGTTTTATCCCATTAGATTATATATATACACACACACACACACCCTTTTTCCCGCTTTATTTCGCGATTTCAACCTGAAATACATTCCGAATCCAAACAGTTATTCAGAAAGACGGAACGGTAAAGAGGCGAAAAGAAACACAAAAACGAATCCCTCAACGCGTCCCGCGATTCGAACTAACGACCACCACAGTCTAGAGACAGTTACGTTCTTGTCCGGAAATAGTGCGTCGTAAAACTGTGAAATGCGGTGTGAGGAGAATGTATCAGTAGATGAAGAAGTACAGAGGAGGATAGAGAGTAGCACGCAGAGGTGGGTGGGTGGAGAAGAGTGAGGGGGAAGCTACGGGGTAGGGAAGAGAGAGAGAGAGAGAGCTCGAGACGCGGTGCATCTTGAGAGATCGCTAGGTGCGAGCGATCTGAGGAACGAAGACTCCATAGCGAGAAAGAAACGAGAGGAGAAATGAGAGGAGAGCCGACTTGGGCGGTTAGTCAAATGAGTCAAGATAATTGAAACCTTAAAGAGAAACAAGCGAGGAGAGAATTGCACAGCAAACTACACGAGGCGCCTTTTTTCGTCGACTGCTGTCTTTCCACCGGAATAAAGAATCGCAGATGCGATGTATTGCTCTGTGCCTACAGTTGTAACATGATATAGATACTTTTGAGCGATTTTTTTCGATTGCTCCTCAGTGGGCATACCTTGGTGTACTAAAGTTTTACCATCTTCATCCCTCATATAGAGCGCCCTAAATTTGGCCTCTCCAAGTGGCAGGAAGTTTCAGAGATATTGCCCGTACAGACGGACGGACAGATGGACAGACAAACCGAATGAGTAAACAATTTTTTTGGAAGAAAAGCGCTGAAAAATACGCGGTTCGACACGAGGGACATTACGGATCAAGTAATGAAGAAGACGCGCTTGTTTAGAGAGAGGTGGGGCACGAGGGACGGTAGTGTATGTGTGCGTGCGTGGGTGTTTAAGTGGGGGATTTCCATGGCAAAGTTGTTCATGGGGTTAAGCGCAAAAGGCGGAGAGAGAGAGAGAGAGGGATCGAAAAAAAACGCAGAATCACCGGAATTACCTCAGTCATATGACGAGTGATTACAAGGAGCCATTATTAGGATGGCTGACGCGTGGGAAAAGTGAGCGAAAATGAGCACCATTACTCGAATGAAAAGCGGTAACGAGAGAGAGAGAGAGAAAGGGGAGAAAGAGAGGAAAAAAGGATTAGGAAGAGGAAAAAGGAGAGACACGGGTGGGAAACGCGAAAAAAAGCGCTTCATCATCACCTGGAAGGAGATGGGGGAGGGGGAAGGGTGGTTGGTAATGAAGTTAAAAATATTGTAATTAAAATCTCGTTGTCATACGCCTCCTTTCATCACTTCACGTTGTCCTTCGCGAGCAAAGTGAGCATGTCCCGTCGAGTTTGCCCGTTTTCGCTCGCTTCTCACTTGACTTCTCTCCTCCCCTTGACGCGAGATGTTCTCGAAGAGCCTCCTTTTTTAACCAACCGACAGAGGTTTACTATGGCACGAGATAAAACATTATTCGGTATTCCGTGAGAGGCGCATAATTAAACCGCTGGAGACTTTGTGTTCGCTTCATTACGCTGTTGCTCAAAACTCTCGAAAAAAAAATCGTTCCGTCTTCTTTGCCTTGCGTGCGATAGAATCGGAGAGTGAGGGAGGAGTGGGGGGGGGGGAGGGGGGGTCACGACACCTAAAGGGAAGAGGAGGAGGGGTAGGAACAAAAATTAGACAGCGTATACTTAAGCGCCACCTGTTGTAAGTTCACTGACCTGAAGAACCTCTCCACGATCAGGAGGAATAAATGGAAAAGGATTACAGAGCTAAAAATCCCGTTAATTGAGTTATGGGCCAGAAACGTTAAGGAGATTATGATCCCATAAAATGCTTGTTCCTCAAATCCCAGTTCCGAGAAAAATTTTCCTTCGTTCCACCTCTTATCTCGAAACACCAAATGAAGCAATTCTGCAGAGCCATCGGTAAAATAAAAAGGTGGATTTTAACCTCGTTTTGAATCGTCTTAGGAAAAGGTATATTTGTTTTGGAACGGAGTAATTCACGCGAAGGAATCAACGTCGAAAGACAAATGGCTTGGTATCAAATTTCCGCAAAAGTGAGCGTCTGGAAAATAGAGAGCGAGGAAGAGAGATTGCACGAAGCGTCTAATTATAACGCCGAGAGAGAATTGAACGCGAAATCCAAGCGCGCCTTTTCATTAAACGCCCGTTAAACTAATTTTTTCCTTTTTCTTCGACCGGCACGACTTCTTCGTACGAAAAACCCTTCGCGGACTTTTAGAGAAAAAAAGGCCTTAAAAAATTCCCCTTTCAATATATTTCCATTCAAGAAGACGTCACTACTCGACATGATGGATAATTACCCCGACAAAAAAATAGATGAAAACCAAGCGGCGTCGAAATTAATATTTATAATGACGACTTTAAAACTACTATAATCGATTCCGTGAGCCGTCAAAAAGCTCGATTTCTTTTACTTTTGTCGAAAATTTTAAAAAAATCCCCTCTTATGCGCGATGTTTTTGGCGTTCTTCCAAAGTTAAAAAATATATGGTTTTTCCCACTCCTTTCACAGTTTTGAGGCGCTGCTTCAGGTTTTATGGTCATTAATCCGATTACGCGCGTGATATGGCCTACTTCCACCCCATAAATCGATACGGCACAGACCGAGGCACGACGAGAATTCGTGCAGTCGGCCGGGTAAATGTCATAAGGACGAGGTACTTGGGAGGAGATCGGTAATGGCGGCAACCATTTGTTCCTCGAAACCGGGAAATTAGGAGCAATTTGTGACAAACGACGAGGCGGGCTCGATTCGCCTCCGGAAGCTCTCGTAAAATACGAGATGAGGCGAAAAAGTGCGGTTTTTAGGGTGTATTGGGATGAAGAGAGCTCGTCTTTCGAGTCTATTGTAGAGTCGCCATCTATTTGACCTATTGGGACGTGCTTCTCTCCTCTCCAATTTCTAGTCTATAATTAGCTCGAAGGAGGAAGATGGCTCTGATTGAAATAGATTCTGGAATCTCCCGAGCGTAAACTTTTGAAGGTAGTATTCGGAAATCATGCAAAAAAATTACGCAAATTATCATAAATCCTTTAAATAGAATGTAATTAAGGTATTCCGACGGTTAATGTAAGGGACTTTAGAGATACTACTTGTTATAACCGTGAAAATTTACAATCGTCTGAAAAAAATTAAGAATCCACACTGAAATGTTTAAACATCTTCGACTTCCGCCACGATGCGTTTTAAAAATATCATTTTCAAACACTCGACAAGTTCATTAAATGAAAAATGGAAGCAGAGTAAAAACGTCTCCTTAATATCTCAAATGAGAACACTTGAGCGGCGAAAATAAATACTTAATGCAGCCCGAGCGAAGGAAATTAATCAATTTGCCGTCCAGAAAAAAAAATCACACGCGCTAAAGTTTTTGAGTAACGGGGCCAATTGCCTCTCCTTTCGCTGCCTTCTCCACCGCCCCGGAGGCGTTTTCTTTTCGGAAAAAGTGGGTCCCAAGGACGTGTGGTGTGTTTTTTCCGCCCTCCGGTCATTTCTCTATTTATTCAATCCCGCCGCCGCGAGGCGCCACCTCCGACTTCACTCTCCCGCGCATTATCTTCTCATCCTACCGTCTTCTTCCATTTAAGAGGTGGGTGGGATGGGTTGGTTTTACGTGGACGGAGGGTGAAAAAAGCAACGCTGCTGGAGCCGCCACCATCGCCGACTCTTGAGACCTCAATTAAGTGGGACAACGCTTAACGAAGATCACCCGCCGCAAGTTTTGAGTCGGATGTTAATGATGAGACTCCGAATGTTAGCCGATTTTTTCCCCGCCAGATTGCTCGCGCGATTAAAAACCACGCGGGATGAGGTGATGTCACGATTTTTACGAGCGGAGAGAGAGATAAATTATGAACGAGAGAAAATCACCGGGTGATAATAAAATCCTTCCCCGTTTTTGCATTTTATTAAAAAAGAGAGAAGATCGGGTGAGCTGGATAATTTTTGGCAGCCGAGATAACGAGCGAAAGATTGAGTTCAGCGGCGCTTTAAGTTCGCGATCTGAAAATTTTATTTTTCAAACAGAAAAAAAGGAGGCATCGCCGAGATGTTCTCGAATTTATTCCGAAAAAATTCCCAACTTTCAGCCACTGAAATATACTACGGACGATGCAACGTTTTGTCCGCTGGAATTCTGGGTTTTTAAGCGCGGACGTTGCAATTTATTATGCCTCCTCGTCGGTAAAAAAAGAGGAAAACGAAGCAAAAAAAAATAAGCATGGAGCTCTTTAATATCTCCGCGTGATTATTTTTTCCCTGACTTTCGTACGAGCGAGGCGGAGAGGAAGACGTTTAAATTACTCGGTTAACATCGCCTTTCGAAAAATGCAATAAATCGAAATCCTTGTAACGTTTTTTAACGGTCTCGCCGCGTTGCGTCTGTGCGCGATCTTTTTTTCGCGCGAGGCATTTATACCTATCGGCGATCTCGTTCGCACTAGTTTTTTTCTCTCTCTCCCTTTCTTTCTCGTCTCGTTTTATTTACAGAACACAAAACAAAAGAGAGCTGCCCCGCGTGATTTTTCCTTGGACTGTCAAGTGAATAATGACCGCCGCGTGCTGCTCGCATTAGGAAAACGGAAAGCACTCACACTCGCTCGCTCCTTTTACGGCTCCGATCACTTCCTTGTACAAATTAATTCGGGAGCGGACGACTGCCTCCATGCGCGCACAACACGGCCTGAGCGAGAAAGTCGCCTCACCTTGTTGAGTTATTTAAAAGTCATTTATATTTCTCTTTCTCTCTCCTTTTATCTCCATATTTTCCTCCCTCCTTACCACATCCCCCTTAACCATCCATTCCCTCTCAAGGGCATAAAACTAACCTAAAATGAGCGCGCAATTAATACGCTCCTGTAGCGAAGGCGGATGGAAACAGCGAGATAGCAATAAAAATCGGCGATCGAGTAGTACAAAATAATGGTGGAGCGGAAATTAAATGAGCCGAAAAAAATTCGCCGGTCCCAATGGCACACGAAGGACATTGAAATCCTCAGGAAACGTCTTAATCATTTCGTAAAATACTCGCGAAATGTGAGAGGTTTTTATTTTTCGCCGACACCACCACCTTGAGGATTCGGATCCAGGAAATAGAACGGAAAAGTTGAAAAAAAACTACAGAACTGGGTTATAATATTGTCCATTAATACCGGTACACCATGATGAATTACCCATATCTAAATGTCCCAACTTGCGAGCATTTGATATCCTCCGCGAATTTTACAGAATTCCAAGGTCAAAACTATCGACATCTGCGAAAGCAGATTATCAATCCATTTCTATTCGCCTCTATGTCGGCGGTGGCAAAAAATCCTGATAAACTATTTCTCTATCAGACGGAACACAGAGATAGGGTTGACATACATTCCGTATAGATCTTTTCTGCATGAGGGTGTTATCCGCTCATCCGCTTTGCGAGAGAGAGGGAGGGAGGTGGAAAGAGAGATGGAGAGAGGTATGGAGAAGAGGCACGACCCCCGGTCGCAATGCAGAGATGGGAGAGTCGGAGGAGATTGGAATGGAACGTATTGGGTGTTTGTGTGTGTGCACGCCGAGAGAGAGAAGGGAGGAGGAGATGGAGGGAGAGAGACATGTGGCCACATCGGGGGCGGGCACTTTGCCCCCTCACACGCAGCGGGGGTGGAAGCACGAGCGAAACCCGTGCCCTACTCGTGCTCTCAAGGGGAGACCGCCATCTCTCATTTCCCTCTCTACTCCCCTCACCTCCCCAGTCTTCCTCTCATCTCTCTCCCTTTCCTCCCCCCTCCTTTTCCCTGGATCCCATCCTTTCCAATTCCTCCTACCACCACCTCCCAACCCAACCAATACTGATGCCACCTTGGGAATTTCTTTCTCTCAACCACTCCATTCCCAACCCACTTCCATACTACACACTCACGTTCCCTCTTCTTTTTTTAGTTTTCCGACTCTCTTTTCCCCTCCCCCCATTCCTAACCCCCTTTCCTATCCCCCTCTTTTCCACTCCTCAACCCCTTCCATACATCACCGTTCCCTTCTCTCTTTTCCCTACGACTCCCTTCACTTCTCTCACTCACACCCCTGCTCACTGTTTGACCCACTGTCCAACTTTGGCGCCACTCGTCTCCTCCGAGAGCACATTGTGTCCCTCCTCCCCTCTAACCCCTCTCCCTCCTCCCCTCTAACCCCTCTCCATCCTCCCCTCTAACCCCTCTCCATCCTCCCCTCCCTTTCCCATCCTCCTCCCACACATATGCAGCTTCTCTCATCTCGAAATAACCATCCTCACACCATCTTCTCTCTATCTCTCTCTCTGTCCTTTCTCTTAGCCAATCACGCACATTATGCATGAGATCAAGAGGCTAGCCGCTCATCATAATCATCCTTATTTCTCATCTGAATGCCGTGCGTCAAGACTTCTCCTGTCCGCGAATTTCGTGATCGTCGAGAAGTAATACGTTCCACCATCTTCGGGGTAAGCGCTCGCTTAAATTCCATGTCAATTAACGAGCGTTGAGTGGTATAACCTCTTGAGGTGCCCTCGCGCATTTGTTCCAAAGAAGGACGGCAACTTGGCCGACATTAGCTATCAATGTGCACGTTCATAAATTTTCGAATTAAATGCATAATTCTGGGACTAAACTTGGTATGGCGGCAGAGAAAGTATCTGCCTCCGAAAGCTAAGATTACATGCACGAATCTTGCTGTCGGAGTTCGTGCTGGTAACTGATGCTTTCAAGAAGCTCATTTTAATAGACCGGGAATGATTTCTATCTGTTGACAAAATAATTAAATAAATAAATGTATAAATAAATTAATCGTGCTGGTTTGATGGATGCAGATTCTGTCATGTAGACTGCATAATACAAAGAAATAAATTAGAGAGTTTACGGAAAATCTGAAACGAAATTGAAAATAAAGACAAATCGTGTCGCTAGAAAAAAGGATAATAAACACAAATGTACCATCTGCCTCAATAGCAGCCTCCATCAGTGCCAAAAAATCAATGGCTCCGCATCTTGTTTTACAAAGGTTTTGTAGTTACAGGAGTGGCCCTGATTTTTATTTGAAATCGTACGATGAAAAATAAATGATTAACATTATATCAGATTGATACAAACAATAATAAAAAAGTTAAAAAAGACGCTGCTTGTATTTGCAAATAGGTAGCTATACTCAATCTCTTTAAAGAAATTTCCGGACGTACAAAATGACGACCTTTACCGACGTTGTCGTACTATGCATTTAGCCGCGTTTCGTCTGTCCTAGTCGTAAACCCCTTTTCCCGTTATAACGAGCATTTAAATTCTTTCCAATCGCAACTCTGCACTTATACGCTCCGCGCCCGTCCCGCATAAAACACCGCTGACGCCTTTTCCGCAGGGCAGCGCTTAATGTTTGCGTTTCAACACCCTACTTGTTCTGTGCGTATGCGAGAAACATTGCGAAGGGAACGTACTTTACTACCCATCAGGAGACGCGACAATGTGACCACCGTCTCGGAGAAAACCAACCGTCTCCCTCTCTCATGCTCTCCGGATCGGAGGACAAAAAAGTTTTAATCCTTAACATGCGGAGAGTTTCATAGGAGGAGCTTTCTTCTTGCCCCTTCTTTTCCTCCCGATCCCCATCCCAATGTTCGCTGCGTTCAGGACTTTAAAGGGACAACAACCCACGACCGTTTCGTGCGAAAGAGGCACTGACACACCAGAGGCGCGTCGGCGAAAACACTCAAAGTTTCCATGGGTGTGAGAAATAGAGAGTTCCCGATGCCCGTGTTGCGAGTTCGCTGCTAGGTGTCCTTAACAGCCTCCTCCACCTCCTTACGTCCAGAAACTCTAATAAAACGAACAAATCTCCATACCTCGCCCTAATGACGACTGCCGCAACCAACATCCCTTGTGCTTTTTGACCTCTTCCTCCCTCATCCTCCTATTCGCCACATCTATCTGACACCGCCCCGTTCGCAAACACACACTCGTACAAAAATCCATTCTCCCTTTTGAGATTTTTAAGAAAAGAGAGTCGGAGTGGGGGGGGAGGGAGAGAGATACGGACTCGCTAATTAATTTTTCGAACCGGAAGGCTTTAAGCAGTAAATTTATACGCTATAAACGAAAAATATTCAAAGCCAGAGAGGAAAAAGGACGAGGAGGTGGAGTTGGGAACGGGTTTCATTCCTTAAGGGAGTTTTTATCAGCGTTGTATGTGGGAGTGAATCTCCCACTCCCTTTATTTCTCTTTTCCTATCTCTCTCTCTCTCTCTAGATGTTGGATCATCCCTCAAACGCTTGGTTGGGAGGGTCATGAGTTGCGGGTTCAGGGTTGCCGCTTTTAGCAGTCACTGCGACTTCTCCCGCCGTCTCACACGCATGTGCACGCAAAAGCACGCTCGTTTCTTGACCTCACCCCCGCTTTCCCAACTTCGCGAGCCCTATCCTCTCTCGAGTCCTTTTTCTTTCGACTCCGTCTCCTTTTCGGTGCAGTCCCTTGTTGTCCTCGAGTCTTTTGCGTTTTTTTTCATCCTTCTCGGCCATAAAAAAATACGGAGATGCGCTTTCCCGAATGCTTTTGCTTCTCTTCCTCCTCCTCACTCTCTCTCTCTCTCTCTTTTTTGCCGCGAAAATGAGAAGTCTTGTCGTCGGAAACTTTACAAAGAGATACGGGTCGGTACGCGAAATCTAACACCAGACATCTAAGAAGTGTGGGAAAAAATAGGGGAAGATGCATGCGAGTGTGTGTGTATGTTAAAAGCTTTTTGTTTCGCGAAAAAAAATTATAATACCCGAAAGATTTACGAACGTGCTCGCGTAAACAAGCTATGGATTTCGTCGAGACGTTTTAGATAAGTGCCTAGATGTAAAGCAAGATGATACTGATCTCTACGAACACAATACCAAGAAGATGGATGAGTTCTACTAATGAAAACCATTTAGAGGAGAGGTTTCTAATAATTTTCTGCGTTAGAAAATGCTGCGCTTCAATTAAAATTAATTAGACCATATAATTAACCGAATGAATCGTAACTATGAGGTGAAAAATTGCTCTTTGGAATCGCAGCAAAGTTATTATTGTTTATTTACATAACACCGTAATTAGACCATATTTGCTCAGCGAATGGACCACATCGGTTGTTCTAATCCGGCTATTATGTTTCCAAATGTTAATTTACATTAACTGCCCACCAAATTCATCCCTAAAAATAGATACAATAGGAAAGAATCATAATGCATTTGTTTTGCATCGGTAAGAGGCGGATGCGGGTAAACCGATCGCCACGGACTTGGTGAGCGTCTTGTTGGACAATGAATCCTTGGATAGTAGCATTTCTAGGAAGACTCGTGCTTGTGTCGTTAACAGCATCATCAAAAGAATAAAATAATGCGGCGCATCTATACCTAAATGGGAAATAACTGGCGCATGTCAAACGTGATGAGGTTTTCAAGCTAAGTTCACTCGCATACCTACCCGAGAGGCTTCGAAAAAAAGGGGCTAGTTATGCAACCACAGGAGCACTCGCGAGAGTCTCGGTGCGCATGGAATGAATATCGCGGACTTAGGAAATGGAAAACGAGGGGAATGGGCAACGACGTAAATGGGTGAGACTGACAGAGATTGAAAAACAGTGCAACAGAGCTATGGGGAAACATAAAATAAGAACGACAATAAAAATCATGAGTAAGACGTAACTATATTTCCGAGGAAAACAAACAAAAAGGTAAATCGTAAAAAAAAACAACGCGAACGTATACGATTCCCCCGAGGGACGTTACGAAGTCTGTTTTTCTCCTCTCGTTCTTTTCCTATCTCTATCTCTCGTCGTACCACTACTCACCCTCTTTTTTCATGCCTCTCTTGGCCGCTTTCTAACGTCTATGTTGTATCAGACCTTTCACGCCAAACTTGTGGATGGCTCGGGCGAAACGAGAAAATCTTCCCGTCTCAGCAGACGAGAGAGGTTAGGAGATGGGACAGGAATGGAAGCAGCCCCGGGGGCTCCCTTTACTCAATTCTTGAACCCTATCCCGACTCAGAAATTCGGAAGACAAAATTTAGGACCAACGTAAGTCTAGGCGAGATGAAACAAATTCAAGTCCGGGTTTGAAAAACTCTTATTCAAAGACACCTGTTTATTGGTATAGGCATAAATAGTTAGGTGAGGAAGGAATATTATAGTATTTTATAAAATGTTTTTGATTTTTTGTCCTTCTAATAGAATAGAAAGCATCATATTAAAAGAGAATTGCGAAAGAAATTAGACACCGCTCTTACTGAACTTGTAGTGATTTAGGTAACGCTTTGAAAACTATCAATTAAGCAAAACTTTGCGAGTTGATAATGGAAACGAGCAACATTACATGAGAATATAAAAAATATTCATCGATATTATTTTCTATAATTTTAACCCACTCCTACTTTATCGGAGAACTGAACGAAACTAAATCCTTAGATATTTATTTTTTAGGAGCTCTTTCTCATGCAACTATTAAGAATATCTTCCCCGAAGTCATCCTTAAACGCTACCAAAACCGATTAATCCCTTTCGATTTCTTCCAAATAACCCCAAAAAATTGTTATTGAGTCGAGTAATTTCCGAAAGACCTTACGGTAATTTAGGCATAACAGACGCCATTTTTCCCTACCACGTCCTGCGGGACGAGATGCCTTTATTGCTACCACCTACATCATAAAGGAGGTCAGAGAAATCGTTACCGACCAATCAGAAGGGACGAGCTTACCGGTTCCACGGGATGGGAGGGATCGTCCCCCGAACACTATATATCTATTCGCGGTGCTGAAGGAGCGAGTGTGCCAGGAAAGAGGAGAAGAGAGAAAGAAAGCAGGGAGAGGGAGAAGGGACATGGTGCACAACCAGACAGAAATAGAGGGAGAAATGAGAAGAAGATGAGAGATTCGAAACCAAATCTCGCGCACCATCTCGTGTTTTTAAGCACCAAAAGTTGCAACACATCCCGGAGCCCTCTCATATGCACCGCATGTACGAGGCAAACTACCGATGCTTTTTTGTTATTTTTCTCCCCTTTCTTGCGCTCGAAATTCATCCGAGGGCGGAGGGAGGGGGGGGAGTGAGGAGACAGGAGTGAAAAGAGGGGGAAAGAGACAAACGCAAGAAAAAAAAAACAAAAAAATCGAGAATAAGTTCCATCCGAGTTGCATCTCATTTCTCCTGCTTTTTTTATTTCCGTTTGGTTTTCGCGTATTTTTCATTCGTCCTCGGCAGAGGTCGCCGCGGCCAGTCCTTTAAGTTCTCTGGTTACTCAGTCACGTCTCGTGCAAAAAGGGAGGCAACCCCGAAAAAGCCTTGCACTCGACGCACGAGGAGGTCAAAGCGTTTGTGCAACGCTCTTTTGTCAGACGGCTAAGAAGATAAAGCAAGAGATGGCATTGAAAAACCGAGAGGAATATTTGGGATTGTGGGTAAACACTTTAGCTATCGAGATTAAAATGCAAGTAATGGCGACGAAAACATTAAAGGAGTGTTTAGTCGGCTCTCAAATAAACGATGAGTATGCGCGTGTCTGTGAATATATATTGAGCAATTAGACGACATGGAGGGGGAAAAGGAAGCTGCCACGAAACGAAGAAGTTTGCGGAGGACAGGGCGACGTGGAGAGCTCGGTTAAAACTATAATCGCGTATGTATGTATATTCATGTGTGAGTGCGTATTTACTAATTATAAATACAGACACAAACACAATTATAAATACAGACAAACATAATTATAAATACAGGCAGTCTAATTATTTTTTTCGTGCACAAACCGTTCGTTTCGGCAAGAAAATAATTTACGCTGCCATCTCACGTGAAAAAGTGCGCGCAAACGTTTTCCGCGCAGCTTGATCCAGAACGCTCGAGTGCAAAAAGAGACGGAATTTAAGAAAAACAAATCAATAGAGAAAAAACGCCAATCACGTGGGAGGAAATGAAAGAGAGAGAAAGGAATATAGTTGCTTTCACTTCCAGATTTTTACAACCCGTCGTATCTTTCACTTCGCGCTCTGGTCACCTGATTACGCGCTCTTCCCACGACCCAAATCATCGACATCACCCCCTACAACGCCACCTAACGCTTGCTTAATGTTCTGAAAGCCGCTCTTTTTTCTTCAGAATCGCCTTTCTCTAATCTCTCTCTCTCTACTTGACTCTCTCCGTCTTTCTCTCTCCTCTGTCAGCGAGACGCCAAATTATGTACTGGATTGTCCTAAATCTCCGTCCAGACACAAAGTCGGAAACGAGACTTCCTCGCCGGTTATTTCGGAGAGCCGTTCATCGAAAAGATTTAACATTCCACCTCAACTTCCGCATTTTCACCCACGTAATCAGGAGCGAAGAATTTTTGGCTTCTTAAAATCGGTATACATAAGTTGTGAAAGGAGCCACTAACGTTAATTTATTAGGTAAAAACGTAACATTGCAGTAATTATATCGGAGCATTCCTTCTGGATTTTCATTTTAAGTTTGCAGAGGAACGATTTGTTGTCTAATAATTATTCACGATGGAACTCTTTTTGACTACTTTTGAACGAGCATCGCTCGCAACGCATTGAGATAAAATGAGAAACGGTTGAAAATTTTTATAAATTATAATGCCTCCAAATTACGACAAAATGTCGACTTTTTTCACGCAGTACTCCATTAAGGCTATTACAGAAATATTTTGCAAAAGTCAAAGCTGAAAGGTTGATCTTCGAAGAGTTGCGTGTATTTTAACCGGCTGAAGAAAAGGTGATATTTAAAATTAAGGCGTGTTCATTAAATCGATTTTTTCCGCGTTACTCCACTCACAGCGGATTTTTATTTGTTTTCAACGAATTAAATTTTAAATGTCCTTGCTGACGATTTTTAAAAATACTTTTAATATTCGTACCATGAAATTTAACGTTTTAAGAAATAATAGGGGTTTCGTGCGAGTAAATTATAATGATTAAAGTCTTTGGCCACTCAATGCCAGACAAGTGAACAGAAAAGTAGCTTGTTTACGAAATAAACAATCCCGACATCTTATTCTCACGTCCTGATGCACGTTTACGACACAAGGACATCATTTCTCCACGCACTTATAATCGGAAAATCTCCAGCCGGCGCCGCGAGTTAAACATTTAAAAACACATAAATAAACCGATGGCTTACGGCACGTTTAATTCGATAAAAATATTCACCGTTAACTCGTCGTCATTTATTTTCCAGCAAGAAAAACGCGACAGGCAGAAGACTTGCGCAGCTCGAACACAAATCACGCGTTATAATATAAATGCGCAGTTTCTTTTAAGCTCCGCCTATATCGCCGAGACCAACGGCATACTCCGTCTAGCAAATCCTTGAAATTCCCTCGAGAATCCTTTCCAATTGAAATTCCAATCAAACGGCGTCCTTCCAATTCCTCAACGCCCATTTTCTAAGCTTCCATTCTTTTTCTCGTCTTCCTTTACACTCCACCTCCGTGCCCTGTCGCCATTTTGATTCGGTGCGGCGCCATTCGCGCGGCAGTGAAAAAATTTCCTTTTGAAAATAATTACCGCCTGCGCATTAAAATAACTCTCCGCCGCGAGCAAAGATACCTGCGCGAGAGTCAAAAACGAAGGATAGAAAAAAAATACACCGGGAAAGAGCATAAAAAATAAATTGGAAGAAATATAGTTTTTGTACGTATTTATGAAATGGCTCGGGTTTGCTCAATTTTTAGCAGCCTATTGAGGGAACAAATAAATATGCCTAAAAATACGATCAGGACTCAAATATAAGAAATATTTTATTTTCTCCACAAACGACCAACCACATAAACCCCACGCGGTACTGAAATTTAATAATCTAAAGATACTACATCTGAAGAAGGCTGACGCCAACTAACGGAGACATTATAAATTAATAAATGAAGGACACTGTTTTCCCTAAATGCAACACAATTAAAACCTCTTCTATGCACCAATACCAACGCTTAAACTGATCTCATCAAAATTCAGCAAATCCATACTTTCGGGAGAAAAATCGAGCACAAATATATCCTTAAAATCAAAACTGAACGACTCGTTCAGGTTCTCGCGAGTAACAATTGAAGATGAACAGATACCATCAATTTGCCGACCTCCTTATGGGCAACCCTCGATTTGGACAGGTAAAGTCTTCCATGCATCCACGACGGATCGACGGATCTCCATCCCCGCGACGCCCTGAAATCCCGTTCGGGCTCACACAATGCCCCCTTGCGCTTACGCCACCCACACGACGCCGTTTCGACCTCTTCCCCCTCTCCCTCTCTCTCGGCTTCGTTTCGGTTACGGTTGAGTGCCGTATCGCATCGCGCGGCTCCTCGATTTACTCTTCGCACTTCCGACCGTTGTTTTCCATTGCGTTTTTATAATTTCGGAGGCTGAGACAACTTCTTGTATGCAACTTTGAAAGAGATATGAGGAGTAAAAGAGAAAAAATGCAAAATAGAACAGAACCTCTATAAGTCAAATCGGATTTTATGCGTGAATCCTATCGGTCACGTACCTAAGCCGTTTTTATCTAACAAATATACGGATTTTTAAAAATAATATGCAAACATTAAATGTTGCAGAATATTCAAGGATGTTTTGAAGTTCTTTTACCTTATGTTTAATAGAACAAGGAGCATCAAAAACTTCTGTAATGTGTTATTTTTCCTCTCTATTTTTTTAAATCGAGTTTTTGTTGAATTTACTTTAGCAGTGTATCATAGCTACTCGTTTTACCGCTAACTATGAACTTAAATATCCATCACCCAGAAATATTGGCATAAAACGCTAGAAAATGATGTACTGTGGACAATAACTTACAATGAATTGACCAAATCGACAAATTGATTAACGTCAAATATTAAAATATGCAGTGTTTGTTTACGTACAAATTGTAAGCATCGATCTGCCAATAACATTTTAAGCAGTTATTTATTCATTCGGTGGAAAGTAGCGCCGAGTAAGTTAAAATACCGAAAGAACTGAACGGTTTCTGCAAGAATAAAAAAATCACAATTCTAATGCTTTATATATATATATATATATATATATATATATATATATATATATATATATATATATATATATATATATGCGCACCAACCCACACAGATGCACACACCCACAAACACAAACGCTATTCCATATTGCTTAGCATGCGCGCCTTTTTTTTGGTCTCCCTATTAGTTCTCCCAGCCCGCTCGTTTTAACGCCTCGCGATTTATTAAAATGAAGCTTTCTAGGGCTACCACTTTATTTCGTGACGGTTTCGCGTGCAACAAAAACGGCGAGACGGCGATTAAGGCGGCAATTTATGACGGCGGCGGGCAGAAGATATGCGCATTTTATCGACAAGTAATCACGCGATGGGAGGAATAAAGGTTTTTTTAAAAAATCCCTTTCCATCTTATTCTCTTTCGTCACTCTCGCTAAATCGGAGCGAACTAATCACCTCCGGCGTAGGAATATATAGTCAAATTGGTTCTACTGCTCGAATGAATCTCATCGGATAGCTACGTGTTTTTTTCCTCACACGGTTGATAGACACGCAAAAGGGGTGGGATGCCAACACAACGTAAAGCAAGTTCAAACGCCGTAAACCGGATAAAATAAAATGAAAATTATAAAAAAAAACAAATTAGTTTTGCATATCAACGACGCGATTTCTGCCGATATAGCGCTTTGGTGCGCAATCTTGAGGCTCGAGCGCGCTTTGACGCCCTCTTATTCTTAGCGAAGGTAAACGTAAAACGAGACGAGATACTTCCTGTCTAACTTACATACCTTTAAAAGCGACACTAAAAACAAACTTCAATTCCTCCCCGGTTAAGAGAAAATGTCGTTTTCCTCTTGTGGGAGCTAAGATTTTTATTTTTCACGGATGCCACTTTAAAAAAACGGAATTTCAAGCGTTCCCGGATATTTTTACCGCTCGGATAAAACTCTAACGCGTGGATTCCGATGGGTTTATTTCGCAATTCGAGCAATCGTCCGAGATTGCAAAAATGTGGAGGAGAGAACTCGCGGGTGGCATTTTCGCGTGTTGTTTATTCCTCTCGCTGGATTGCTGCTCTCCGCGTTTCGAGGAATCGGCGACGTGCGTTCGAAACGCTCTCTTCCCCGGAGAGGAAACGGACCAACTCCTCTTTGGTGACGAAAGAGCAGCTCCCGTATAGAATGAAAGAGAGATTCTGTCGCGGATTTTGCCATCTACATTCTCTGCGCCTTGAATTTTCATCAGGCGAAATTTTATTTTGTTGCGACATAATCTCATGCAGATATATACATTTCACCCACAACTAGAACCATGGCTTCTGGCGATGAAGAATCTGGCACGAAAACACTGATCTGTTTAGGGTATCAGAGACGATTCACTCTTAATTAATAATCGGAGGGGGAAATTGAACGAGCGTGAATAATAGGCCCAATCCTAAATACGAGATAAGAGGTTTAAAAGCATAAGAAAGGAAATTTCCGGAGGCTTATACGAACAACACAAGTCACGTCCGATCCTATTTATTAAACATCTCCTTCAAATCAATCGTGAATCTTGAGAAAGCCCTCATTCAAGTCCTAAAAGATATTTTTAACAAGGCTCTTCTATGCCCGGCGGAGAAAGTGGAGAAAAAAACGAAATAACTCCCAGAATATTCGACCATTCAAGATCATAATGGGGTTTCCGATTGGCGCTCGAAAAGAAATATCAGGCAGATATCTTAAAAAGGGTGTTATATGAAAGAAAAAATAAAAACGAGAACCAGTGAACGCCGCACACAAAAGTCTAGTTCTCGACTTTTATCCCGCCTCTGAAAGGGGTAAATGACGCGCACTGAAAAAAATAAGGAGTCCCTTTTCTATGGTAATGAGCGTTGTAATAAAACACTTTTTCCGTTCCTTTTATAACGGCTCGCCTCTTTAAGAGCCCAAATCACTTGAACGTTTAATGCTTGGCGCGTTCGAAAAACGAAGGGTGGGGGGAAGGAAAGGATTGCATATCGAATGACGTAGAGGGAGACCGAACGGGAGCAACTTTCTCTCTCTTTTTCTCTCCTGGAGCTGCTCGTCGCCATTTGAATGTAACTCCCACACAAAAATTTGTTGTGCTCTCCCTGTACCTTTCTCGCTGGATCACGCAGTTCGGTTCGTTTCTTGGGACCGTCAGATTTGGAGGCGATTCGAGTTAAGTTTGTTTCGTTTTTTTGCATCTTCTTCCTACGCCCCCGGGTCTGTATGCTATGTGTTTTTTATTAAAAAATATTTACTTTCTGCGTGTTTTTTGCGATGCGCGAATGAAAACTTTCTATTTCTGTGCGATTAATTTCTGTCGGAATTTGGCGCCAGTAGATGAAAATTAACGGGGCAAATACAGTTGCAACTAACTGCAGAAAAATAAAACTTCGAAAATTCCTCATGGGCAAGCCTCACTATACCGATACAGGTAACTTTTACTTTCAATTTCTCAAAGGGTTTGGCAAACAATATCGACTCGTTAAAAGAAAAATCATTATCCGACGGCGTAAAACAATAGCTATGAGCAAGAAAAAATAAAATGATTTTTCTAATTTTTCTACGCCATTTGTTACCAAGATTGGGAAACACCGGTAGCAAAGGAAATCAAATATTTTCAGAGAGTGACAAGGATTAACATAACATCTGGTGAAATTTCACGACTTTTATTTAGAGAAATGCTTTCAATTCAACGGGGATCCGAAATAAGATACTGGCGGCAATAGATGCCTCTATAATGAGGAAATGTTATTCGGACTGAGCGGTTTTTATGGTCGAAGTATATTCTCACCGGTCCCGCGTATCGACTTAAAAAATTCTTCGTGAGCAAATAAGCGTAGGAAAGTAATTGGCTTGCATATATTTGCCATAAAGGTCCTTTTATATATGCCACTATTTTCCTTTCCAGAGCGACCACGCCATCCAAAAATCATCACGACATACATTGGCGAATCAACGGAATCAAGCTGCGAAATGCGAAAATAAACGGGTATATCCAACGACGCTTTCAGATCTAAGGATGACACGGTGACAAGTATTATAGAATTCATAAAAATTACGAATCGGATCCAAATTTTAACTTTTATAGCAGCAAAATTATCTGTGCTGTAAATTCGTACTCTGCATAAAATTCCTTATCTTTCTTTATCTGTCCACCTGTTATTTTCTTCCCATTATCAATCCACTTCATTTTCTCTCGTCGCCAAAACTTTAAATCATCTCGTGACATTACCAGACAACCTAATTTATACCATTGGGCATTAAACCCGTTTCTTTGTTCGGATTTTAAATTACACCTAGATATATTACTACCATGCCCTACGAGAAATAAACGTCGCAATCAAATTTAAATAAACAAGCTGAAAACTCTTGCTTCCCTTCCATACCAAACCAATAGACGATGACATCCGCGAATATTTTACGATTTCGACGAGTGAAGGGGGAAAACATCTACGCAGACGCAGCTACGATCTTAAAAGGAGCTCGGATGTGAATGGTGTGGATGTTGCGGTGTCCTCCTCATCGCCGACCACACCCTGCGTCGCGAAACGCGTCGCCGACTCGGCTACACGTAGAGGCAGTGTCGCCGCGGTGTCATTACTCTGGGAGGCAGTAAGCGATGTTCAATCGGCACACTCGTAAGGTACACTTGCTTTTCGCATCCATCAAGAAAGAGAGAGAGAGAAAGGGAGGGGGTGAAAAAGAGGCCCAGCCCTTTTTCAGCGAGAATGGAAACAAAGGAGCGCCCTCGAAAGGGAAGAGACGGAAACGCAAATAGGAAACAAATGAAGCACGAGGACACGAGGAGTCATTTGTATCCCAGGGGTTTGTCGCTTTAAGTCTCTAATTTCTGTTATAAATCACGCTCGCGGATCTTAAACCTCATTCGAAATTGGACTGAGTTGTATGACATTAAGTCTAAATGGACGTCCTTTGCTTTTAATCGAATGCTGTTTGAATAAACGCGTGGAGATTTGCATTTAATTGACGATGAGAGGACGCGATAAAGAGTTGCCTGACAACCTTTTTTTTAGTGTTTAATAATTATTAGTTTCCGAAAATGTCAAGGACGGTAATAAACTAGTATCAAAAATCCATATTAGTTTTTTTTGCGAGAGTATATATTTTCTCTCCTTTTCTGTTACTATAAGAATTTGCATCCATTGAAGCAAAAAGTGATATACTCGTAAAGTGAATCAAAGTGTGCGATGTTCAACTATCCTATCAACATTTTATTATACTTCTATGGCTACAAAAAAGAGCTAAAATGGAATTTATGGCCGTAAATCCTTTAAAAAATTCAACGCAATATAGTCCCTGCTATAAAAATATTCAATATGATATTCATAAAAATCAGGAGATTTAAAATTTACGCAAATTGGCTAAAATATTCAGTCTTCACGCATAATTCTTCCATCATACTTTCCATAAAGACGCGAAGGATGATACAAAAACCGATAAATAACTAAACATCCGGAGAGTGATGGGGATAGGACATGATTACTCTCCTACCCCGCTACCGTTAACACGGGCATCAAATCTTTTAAGAGGCCGTAAACGGAAATTAGGTATTCTTGCCGAAAACATTTTTTAGGAGGATTAGTAGAGATAAACATCGCGTTAAACGGAGAATAAACTCGAGGTCGGAGAATGGAGAGGAGGGCGGAGAGAATGGACGAAAATAAGAAGAAGAAAGAGATTGCTTCCAGCGTCCATTTCCACTCGTCCTTCACGAATTATCTTCCCGACTGACAGCCTCGGCTGTCATAAAATGGACGCGAAGGCATCCATAAGCACTAAATAAAAGCTTTTTAAAATACGAAAAGGAGAGAGAGAGCCAGAAGAAAAAAAATAGCGAAGAAAATAGTAGCATTCTGAAAGAAGAAGGAAAGATAGTGAAGAGGAGAGAGCGTGCGGAGGAATAAGCTTCCTTCACCATTTACTCAGTTTTCGTATCTACGGGGGAATCTGGCGTCTGATTGATGGCCGAGGGTACCGCAGCGTCTCCCGCAACTGATGCTGAGGAGGGCCCCCACCTGGACCCCGGAGGCCGGCTCTCTCTCTAGCTGCCTCCGCCCCGGTGGTCTCCGTGGAGACCAGCTCGGGTTTCCGCGGAGAGGTTGTGGTGGAGGAGGAGGGAGAGAGTGAAAGAAGAGGCGGCTGGCTGGAGGGGAGGAGAGGGAGAGGTCTCGACGTAGAGTCGTTGGCAAAACGTTGTCGCGTGGACATAACTCATACCGGGAAGCCACCCAAGTAGAGTGGAGGAGCAAAAAGGTAAAAAGGGTGTCTTTCCCCCTTTCTTTCCTATTCCTTCCCAGTTATTTTCCCCGCCCCCATTCGAGACGTACTGTTCTGCTTCGATGCACGTCTTTTGACGTCCCTCACGAGTCGAGGACTTCCGGCCACGCCGCTAAAAGGTCTTCTTAGAATATTGACGCTAAAGGAGGGAGTTACAGCCACGGGTATACGTTCGGGCATCCATCCTGTCAATATTTATCGCCCATATTTCGAAACGCGACAGGCGGATCAATTTTACTTGCCGTCAGAAAATTAAATCGCGGTTTTGTCACGAAAAAGCACGAATTTTTCGTTGCTGTGACCTTATTGCTTCCTTTGTAGAGAAAGGCATATTATTTTGCGATAACATTGCAAGTTTGTTCGGGAAACGATGAATATTTGTTTCAATTGAAAAACTCCATATGCAGAAAACTTTCCTCATTTTTCGCCGAACGAAGAGGGTAATTTATAACGATAAAACGCTGGAGACCTGCATAACAGAGCATTGACGGACTACATTTTCTTGCCTGAGGGCTCCAAGTGACCTAAATATCCAGTTAAAAATAAATACTGGAACGGGGCAACAAAAATAAACTCAGCTATAGCGATGCGTTTTATTTATCCAACCCGTATTTATTGAACGGGCGTACCCTGAGTACAGACGAAAAAAATATCCGAAGATCGCGTATATATTCCTAATGGACCTTACAGACTATTATATTGGAACGATGCTTCTGTCATACCAAAATATAACTGCAAAATCAGCAAAACTTAACAGAACTACCGATACATATAACGGGGTAAATATATTGCGTCGCTACGGCAATTACATATTTGCCTTGTAATCATTAACTTTGGTTGATCGATAATTTTATCGTTGTGGTGTTTTAAGTAAAAAATCAAAATAAATGCTAGAAGATTGAAGTACCTACAATTAGATGCGATTATGTGAGGATTTTCTCTTAAACTCACTTTAAAGGCATCTCGAAAAAGTAAACATCCCTAAACGATCCGAAAGCTACAAATTTCAAGCGCGAAAAACATCTCTAACAACGAGCAGCAGAGACAACTCTTTAAGTGACACTTCGGGACGAAATTTAAACACGACATTACAAATCGACAGCGACAGAACGAACTCCAGCGAATACGATGGCTCCATTCGGTGAGCGGCGCAGGAAAAAAAAACATTCGCGAAACTCGGAACAAGAGGGAAATATCTTATTCCAATGAAATGGTCAAAACATAAGATTCCTGGATCGAAAGCTTATAAACATCTCTTAACATGGGCGTTGCTATTGGAGACACGACAAACGCACAAAAACACACACACACAGAGTTGATCACACTCGACCGAAATGCGTTGTCGAGTTTTTTTGGCGCATGCTATCCGAGGCGTGTTTTCCGAGCTTGGCGGAGGCGGATGTGGGAGGAGAACGAAAGAGAGGGAGGGGAGGGAGAGAGAGAGTGGCGGAAAAAAGGGAGTGGAGTAAGAAAGGGGGAATGAAATGGGAGGGAGAAGGGAGAGAATAACAGAGCGCTATGGATTTAAAAGGAGTTCGGACGCGAAGGAGCGATTTTTTTTAAGGGGTGCGATGTGGGAGGAGGTCGTCGGCGGAGGGAGGAAAAGGGAGGCGCATAGCGACGCTGCGGTCGTTTCTCTTTTGTTTCCGCGAGGGCGTGCCTGGCAAATCGCCCCGGTTAGACTTTTTTGAGGTGGAGACCCCCTCACCCTCATTCCCACCCTTCTCCCTTACACTCCTCTCTCACTCTCTGTCCATATTTTCGGGTTGAAATCGTGAGTCGTGCAATTTTCGATCACTGTCCGAGTTGGTTTTTTTTCTTCTCTCCTCTCTTTCTCCGCCCTCCCGGTGCCGCGGTAGGAATGGAGATGACGCCGAATCGGATTCCTGTGCGTATTGGTGAAAAAGGCAGGCATTGGGTAGGTACCAATTGAAAGAGGGAGAAAACAAACGAGCGACGAGCAGCGGGCATTTGAGATGCAAGCGCTGAAATGGTGATTTCACTTCCACGTACAGTTTTAGAGCTTCGGGAGTTTTTTTTTATCCGGCGCGGAATGCGACGAGTCATTTACTTATAAACGATTCTGGGAGATGGCTTCTTATTTTTCTGTTTCCTAAGCTATTTTTAGCCAATCGTAAAGAATGACGGAGCGTTTTAGAGTGAATTGATCGTTACATGCCCATTTAGGTTGGCGATGTTTATCAATTTCGTTATGTTAAAAAAATGTAGGAGTTAAATGACTTCATACTGTTTCCCAGTAAAGATCACTGAATAATAATGTAAAAATGTAACAATATATTTATTACTGCATAAAAACACAGTAGACCAGTTTTTATGACAATCGATATACTATATTCCAATGGCTATAAATTTCAGCGATTGTTTTTCCAAAGTATGCATCAAATTGGTAGCACATTTTTAGTTTTCTAAAATCACAATAAAAAACTTTTATTTTTAGATAAAAATGTTAACATTATGCTTCCTAATAAAAAATTGCAATTGCATACACATTTGGTGAAACTGAAGCTCTTAAAAATCGTTTAATCCCATTCTGATTCTTCAAGTGGAGTGTATCGTTTTCCCCGCTATCATTTCGCGAACAGATAAAAGGAAACTGGGTCATACGTACTCATTTCCGTCGACATACTACCGCTTAAATAACCGTTTATGTGGCACTTAACGGAGAGGAAGAGTTAAATTCTAAGAAAGACCTCCAAGGACCGTCAACATTTCACCTATACATCGAGAGGACAAGCGAGCCGCGGAAATTATTCCCCATCCACGCCACCTCGCGGTTTTATTTACAAAACCCCCCGAGGGGATTATAGCTTACGGCTCCGAAAAGGAAAGGGATTAACGATTCGCTCCGCAAAACCTACTCTTTAAAAGGCGAAAAACGAAGGACACGAACGCGTTTAAACGAAGGAAGACGTGCGTAATTGGAGAACTTATGCGTCCAGTGAGAAACATCCCTCGACGTTATTCCTTCCCTCCTCTTTTTTATTTTATTTTTTTCTAGGGGAAGATTTCCTAAAAACAGCATGTAAGAGTAAGGGTTAGTTGTGAACTTAATACGGTAAGAAAAGTGGTGTTATATAGGAGAATGTGGGTATAAGAGGCGGGAAGACGGCCTCCAAACGCCCCCTGCCGCGTCGACGATCTCCGTTGGATGGGGAGATCAGGGAAAGTGAGTGGGGGGATGAGATAGGGGGGGTCGGGCGGTAAAAGGGGGGCAGGATTTGCATCTGAATTCTTAACCGGGTAGGAGCGGAGTGTGCATCACTAATTCCGAGTTCTCGTATATAAGAGCTGGCGCTGAGCCAGCCGTTGTGCTAAGTACGGAACTATTAATGGTGGAAATCTATGCGGGGCAGAGGTGAAAGGGAATCGGGTGAGGAATGGGCCAGGCGCACATTTTACAATTCCCTTGTTTCCAGTTAGTTTTCTCCCCCTCTTGTGCGAGTGAGGGATTGGGAGTGTTTTTTTAGATGGGTTTGTACGCGTCGAGTGCGGCCTAATGGCGCAGTTGAACATATGAATAGAGCAGGGTGCGAACAATAAGGGGAAAAAAAGAAAAAAGGGATCCATTTCCCATATGATTAGGGACGTTCTTATATAATCGAGTCTTAAACTAATGGTTGGGCGTTTCTTTCGAGCGTTAAAATTACTAGCGATGTTTGCGAATCTAATTGGCGACATGGTACGAGCCAATTGGATTAATTAATTTTTTTTAGTTCGTCGGGAGCGTTTCGTATTTCCAGCATGGATTACGTAGGAAACAGTTCAGAAAATAAGGCAGTTTACGATCTATTATAATTGGTACTCGTAAGGGTTAGAAAGACTACTTTTTTAGGTGCCTACGTTCACGCTGATATATAGTAAGGCTTTATAAAATCCTTTAGTGATGCAGGAAATGAGAAGTTGATGCAATTCTTCCTCAAAACCGCCATTTAGTTCAGAAATAACGGAATATATTTTTAGAGATTTTTTATAATTTCTTAACGGATTTTAAATAAAAAGTACCTAAATATGTAACGCTGCATTATACGTCCGTCGTAGTGAAAATGAATTTAAAAACTTGGTCGTTCGAAAATAAGAAGATAATTTTTCGATATATCCAAACGGCTTATGAAGAGGGCGGCCATTTTATCCCAGGATATACGTACGAAATTAAAGATCGGATGGATCGAGGAACTGAACAACTCGCATACTCTTTACGAGGCATAAAGAGGGAAAATTTATATCTCTCATTATTCACAACGAACTGCAATTTTTCGCGAGCCGGAAACTTCCCAGCGAAACGACTTTAAAATCTCGAACTATGGAAGGGTCAATCATCATCCTTCATCTGAGAAGAAGCTAACGCTACAGTAAACACTGAAATAAAACCATCCAGCTTATTTCAGTTTTTTTTTTAAATTCACGTTTTTTCTTTGCTTGATGTAGATGAAAACTATAAAGCCGATTATCAGATCGCGGAAGATAGCGAAAACGTAGCTAAAAGAGGACAAAATGGGTTTAAAAGAGAGGACGAGCAGAAGAAAGCAAGAGAATGAAGAGAAGCTTTAATAAAAGATTGAAAATGGCGTTGGGAGAAGCAGAGGATTAGATAAAGAGTCGCGAGAGAAATAAGAACCAAGGTTAAAGAAAATTATTAAAGCAAGGAATAAGACTAACATAAAAGGCAACTGTAGTTTTTTTTTTTTTCGAAAAAAAACGAGTATGGTATTACCGCCAGAAAAAAGAGGCTTTTATTCACAGGTATAGGAATAATTACTTCGAGAGCAAAGGAAAATGGAAAAAAGTCCTCAAAATCGTCCTGCCTTGAGCGCGAAGAAAAGAACTGCGATAATCCATTTTTAGATTCCTTTTTCTGATCTCGTCGATTTTATGACATCTTAGAAAAGAAATCTTTGCTAAAGGAAAGGCAAGCAGCTTTTTATCAGTAAATCTTTCAGCAAAAAGATAAAACACGCAATAAAAGTATCCGACTCGACCACTTATACAATGTAACATTGATCCGCGAACGCTTTTATGAGATTCTTTTTTCAAGAATAAAGACGCAGAAGCATTAGAGTAAAAGAGAAAGAGCAAAAGGTTTGCATTTAACTCGCAAGCGGATTTCTCCTCTTGCAGACTTTAATGAGTCATTTTCTCCCCGCAGCATAATATAGCCTCATTAGGAATAGGATATCAGCCCATTCACGCGAACTACCGTACCTTTTATTTTCTCATTTACATCGCAATTTAAAAACGTGAGTCGCCGCCGACGCGGCCAAAAAAATAAGACTACGACTTAGAACTTAACGCCCTTAGGATTAAGACCGTGCGGTACTCGCTAGAACATTTTTTCATTATAAGGTCGACCAGATTCAATTGAATGTCGCATCATCGATTACCATCTCCGATGCTTTATACACGTCTTTTGGCTCGGAAAACACATCCGTTGCCATCCTCTCTCTTTTAAGATCGCGGGCTTACACCCGCTCACCTTTTAAATGAATGGGATTCGTGTAAGAAAAAAAAGAGTGGCGGAAAGCGCTCTCACTCCATGTGATCGATCAATCCGCCGAACAATAAAAATCATAAATAGCGCGAGATGTTATATTATTCACGTCCTGTTAATGGCTTCGAAACTTAGTAAGGCACAAAAGCGAACGTCGACGAAATAAAATCCGTGAGGGACATAGGAAAGCGGGTTTTCCCCAACCGTTAGACAATCGCCACCACCGCCATCACCAAACAGGTCGAGGGGTAGCGAACAGGTGGGGGCGGGAGATTGGGTGAGAGAGATGGGAGTGAGCGGGGAGGGAGAAGGTTGGGAAAAGAGTGAGACAGGTGGTATGGGAAAAAACGTCGGAGAGAGAGAGAGAGATAGAGAGGGAGGACGAGGGAGCGTGAGATAGGAAGAGAGAGAGAGCGAGAGGCAGAGAGGGAAGAGTAGGCGGAGGGGTAGGAGGCGGGAGGGAGGGAGAGGAGGAGCGAGCGGAGCGGGGGAGTCGTGCCTTATAACATTCGTATTCCCGCAGCATCCGGGACCACACCTCAGAAGTCGTGCTGAAGATTCGGGCGGCTCAACACCCTCCCATATAAAGCGGAGTTACTCTTTCGCTACTCTTCTGTTTTTGATTCTCCCATTTTTGTCACACGCCCCCTCCTTTTTACTCCTATTTTGTTTATTTTTCCCATATATTTTTTTTAAATCCGCCCTTCCCTTCTCTGTCAGGCTAAGGAAGAATTTCCCATTGTTTTTATTGTTATTTTTTTGGCTTCTTCGGAGACTCCGTATATAAATAAAAGGGACTTGTTACGCGATCGAATCCGATTCAACGCGGCGGATTGAGAAGGTGTGTCGCCTACCGCGACGGAAGGATAGCGACACAGAGAGTCGATAAGAGGTCGCATGGATTGCGCTAAATTAACATATATAGCGCAGCCGGTGTGACATCGCCGCGTTTGTTTCCTTCCCGCTACCCTTCCTTTTTCCGAGAGTGTTTTGGAAGAGGAAAGGAAGGCGGAGAAGGATGACGTCACTTCCCGTCAAAGAGATGCCATTGGATGACGCGAACCGACTGTTTGTCGAGGAGTAGATCACATGAGAAAAGAATGGAGTGGAAAAACTGAATGTTTGCAAATACATTATTCATTTTCAAAAGTGTCTGTGAAAATACTGCCTATTAAGGGCGATGACTATCGCGATGCCAATTTGAGCCGGAACTATTCTTGCCTAATGCTGGATTAATATTAAGCCACAACCTATGTTCGGTAAATATGTCTATGAAATAATAATTTTAATTTGGGTAAAAATTTTACCAGCAAGTAAACACGTAATAACGATGACTAGAATGGGAAAATAATGATCAATTAACCAATATTTTTATAAATGTCAACTCTAATTTTTCTTAGTTAATTTAACGAAAAATGTAGACGTGAGTAGATACATTAACAGACAAATTAATTATAATCATAAAAAGGACAATTTTAACGCTAACGCACATTTCATTCGTCAGATATTCAAAAGCAACGCGGAGACTCCCCTCACCAATTTGCGATGAAATCAAGAGCGATTTGTTGTCAAAGTAACTTATAAAGAGCACTCCCAGAATTCGCTTCCCATTCATTCATAACCCCGAACATTTTCAGCAACTTATCGAAGCTAAAGGGCAAGAAGAGCTCGGAGGCGCTATAATTGACGCTCTCGGGGAAATTTTATGAATATGGATAAACGAGTCGTTGGGAGCTTGGATTACAGCAATCCACTGCCTCACAGAGGGCGGGTATGTTCTCGATCCAGCGCGCGTGAGAAAGAGAAGAAAGAAGAGAGAGAGGGAGAGAGAAAAGGATGAGAGAGATAGAAAGAGAGCAACTAGGAGGTGTCTGCCCGATGTGTTTTAAAACCCCTTACCGATTCTCAACTATGCGCACACAAGAAGTCCGTCTTGTAAGCCTAACAACTTCGCTGGAGTTACTTCCACACGCAACGACATGGAGTCTTAGAAAGTATGAGGGAAGCCGACTGCAGATGGAGGTGAGAGGGTTAGCAAGGGTGAATAAGATGGACGGGAAAAAATGGAATAAATATACTTCACGGTGTGAAACAATCGCCGTCGGTTCGAGATCTAATAAAGGGAGGTGTCGAGATAGGAGGTGGGGATAGTAAAGGAAAGGAGGGAGGTGGAAATGGCGGTATAAGGGCGGAGAAAGACGCTTGGATCCGACGAACCGCTCTCCTGTGTGACACTTGGAAACGAATTGATATTGACATGATGCGGCGAGATTAAAGGGAGGCGGCAGAGACTGAAGGGAGCAATGAGATCAACCTTAAAAGTAACGTGGGAGGGGAGTGTGTGAAGAGGCTAAAGGCGAGGCTTCAAGATTCCTATTTGCATAGAGCTATTATTTTTGAACCGAGAAAGCCATGGATTCGATTGCATCTGTCCGCGAAGAAACCAAGGCGGGAAAAGAAGAGGAAAGAATACCGTTACAGAAAGGCATATTTGTGTGGCAATTTGCTTGTTTTTTATTAATAAATTAAAATTTAAAATTTAAATTTAACCCTTTTAATGCAAAATAGGTTTTCCTTATTAAAGACTGTGTAAGTTAAATTGAAAAATTATGTTTCTACACAACAAGTTCTTTAGTGCTATCGGAGAAACAGTTTTTCAATTTACATATAGCCATTAGGTGAGGTAAATAATTATTTCTTGAACTAAGTACACAAATTCAGACGGACTGATCAATATATGGATACGCATTAATTTTCTACAAGGTATTAAATACTGAAAAATGAAACGCAAAAGATTGTTTTTCCGTTGTATATCGTATAGACAGACAAGCAGGCAAACCCAAAAGGGAGTTTTTTCATAAAAGCCAAAGAAATCTCTACACAGCAATAAAAGAATGGCAAATGGAGTTTAAAGATTACGGTAAAATCGTGAGAAACGACGTTTTTTTAAGATATGACGCGGTATACTATACATTAATTGGGTGGCCGGCGATGGAGTATAAAGCGATCCTTGAGTTTCGAATAAGCTGATCGATAATTTCGCCTCGGAATAAATACGGAGTAGGAACATGTTTTATTATAGAACCACCAGAAAGAGGGATCTTAAAAAGTCCCTCACTTGAATCGACTCCGACGTACTCCAAAATCGCGAAATTCAACCACGGAGAGAAAATAGGCCCCGTTATTTTTAAAAAAATTACCTACTCCGAAATAAATAAAAATTGCGACTTTCTCGGACTTGAAAAAAATCATCGTTATTTACGCGCAAACTCAACAAGTTTTGAATTACGAAAAATGTTTTATAAAAAACACCGGATTAGCCTTTGAGCTACGAGCTTGCTATATCACGACTGACCCTGTAACAAAAAAATGAGTGCGAGAGAGCGAATGATGGAGGGGGTGGGGGAGAAGAAAAAAAGTTTCTCGAAATCTCGGTCGGACTGGATTATATTTATTTTTTGCGGTATGAGGTCAACTTCGCTCTCGTGGCGTTATACATATTTTTTCGTCCGGATGGGAGGAAAAATATTACGGCAGAAAGCAAAAAAGAAAGGATGAAAACGGAAAAATATGGGTCATTGCGTTTTAGCAATAATGAACTGTGTAAATTTACATTTTATGTATACATACACACTCTTGAGGAAGAGGAAAGGTAAAATAAGATATGGGTGGCAATTAGGTGTTGTAGGAAGTCCAGTGGACACCGTTTGGGAAAGTCGCCGCGAGGCACGTGAAGAAATGTACGGTGGAAATCTTTTTGGGTAAGAACCTTCTTCAACCGCGAGGAGAAGACAATTACGTGTTTTTTGTTCCTTCTCACGTTCACTGTGTTCGCCCTCTCGGGTTGGGTTGGGTAGCGTTCATCTTAATATATCAAACTATTTCACCGTTTTTCCTCGTAGAATGTTTTACAAACTTGTACTTCCCTACTATGACACCTGAATCACGTTCGGACGAAACGACCTTAATTGATATGACGTTAGTGACAAGTGACGGATCGAGCTGTACTGACTGGAAGAGAGGTGACGAATCGAGCTGTACTTTATTTATTTATATTCGGAATCGTTCTTTGTAGTCTCTCTATTTTTTACTCGTTAGCCAAAAACGCCCTCTGCTTTCCTTTACCGAGACGTCCGATCTTAACGAGCTAAACAAAAAATTAGTTAACTGAACCAAGAGAAGAGAGTTGAAAAATACGATCCGGAATGAAATTTAAAATTGCCATAAGCGATACTTCAGGTCGTGTTTTTGAAACATTTCGCCTTCGGGATAGCCCGGGAAAGCTACTTGGCATCAGTCAATCAAAACACATAAAAAAATCTTGCGTTTTGAAAAAATTATGGGAATTCAGAAAGTATTATTAAAAAAGAACCGGAACAAAAAAACGAGCAGGAAATGAACCGTCTTGTCGCCCCGTGCGATAGAATTTCGCGCAAAAACAAGCGAATAAATTCGCCGCGTTAGGGCGAAACAAAGTGTCGTGAGGTTAGCGAAAACAAAACGCGTAGAACGCACACGACGCTAAACGAGAGCCGCGTCATCTCTCCCGCGTTTACACGAAGGTACTTTCACCTATAGATGTTGCCGAGCACACGAAAATTCTCGCGAATTCCCTGAAATACGGAGGATTAGGGACGTCTTTCAGGCGAACGTGATTTTCCGTAATTGTAAATCCGACTTCGTCTTCTAAGGCGCAATAAATTTCACGCGAGCCGTTGCAAAACGCCTTTTCCTCCGAACATCGTCTCATCTTTTTCCTACGCCCCTAACGCGCGCTGTTCATCTCTTTTTCTACTTACGACCGCCCCATCCACGCCCCCTTTCAGAACTGTCCTCCATTATAACCGAGCCGTTCTCTCCCTCACGACTTCGAGTCTCTTCTTCGAAATTTACATTCCTCTCTCTCTCTCCGCGAAGAGAGGCTCCACAGGAAGAATGTTTATCGGATCGTTCCAAATTATCTTAATTACGTCCCGCTCATTTAAATCTCTGCCGCGCTCAACTGATCAACCAATTAACGGCGTATACTCCTCGGTGCGATTTCCTTTAGCGACACCTAGGAAATGAAGTTTCGAAAGCCTGGCAAAAAGATTTTCTGAAATGGAACGATGCAACCACAGCAAATTTCAGGACGGGTCTTTTACGAATGGAATCTCCCCACGCGGAACGTTATAGGAATTATGGTCATGACCTATCGTGGACTTAGGCTCTGGGAAGAATACTTCCCACTTGCAAATAGACACAAACCGTAATCAATTTCGCAATTCCGCTTGAATGCCAAATAATGCTGTGTTAGAATTCAAAATATAACCTGTATATATATATACACATACACACACACACACACACACACACACACACATATATATATATATATATATATATATATATATATATATATATATATATATATATATATATAATATGCACTGGTGGTGTAGTGGTTAGCGTGTCGGCTTTCTATTGCAAAGTTCGGGGGTTCAAACCCCTCGAATGGAGGTTTTATTTATATATAAAAAAAAAAAACTATCATCAGTGCCTGGCAATAGGCAGCAGTACTGTCAGTATGGTATAGAGCCGAAAACAAATGATGTTGGTTGGGTCTATATCCAATACAGCTGTAGGCGTGATCAGGACGATTTGAACGGCTACAGTACTGCGATGTGGAAAGCAAGAGGGAAACTACCACATTACAATCCCTAGTAAAGATTATATGGTTGGACAATATGAGTTCTCTCGAGGTAAAACAATCCGGAGGTAAAATAGTCCCCCAATCGGATCTCCGGGCGGGGACTGCCTTGAGGAAAACATTTGTCGAAAGTAAATTACGAATAGGGACTTGGAACGTAAGAACTATGAGAAAGGCAGGAAAGCTAGAGAACTTGAAAGAAGAAATGATAAGAAATAGAGTTGACATTATAGGGCTAAGCGAAACTAGATGGGAGGGAGAAGGACAGTTCGACTCGGAAGAATTCACGGTAGTTTATTCTGGAGGAAATAGTGGGGAAAGGGGAGTAGCTCTGGTACTTAGGAAAGATATGATGAAAAGCGTGACAAAGATAATAGCAACGAACGATAGACTGATGGCAATAAAGCTAAAAGCAGTCCCAGTGGACATGCTGATAATCCAGGTATATATGCCAACGTCAGCTCATGACGATGAAGAAATAGATGAGATCTATGAGCAAATTAATGAAATTTACGAAGAAGACGGAAGAGGAAAGGTAAACTGCATAATAATGGGAGATTGGAACAGCATAGTCGGAGAAGGACAGGAAGAAAATGTTGTCGGGCAATACGGACTTGGGAAGAGAAATCGAGGAGGGGAGAAACTCGTAGAATTCTGCATCAATAATGACCTTGTAGTGACTAATACATGGTTCAAAAACCATAAACGAAGGTTATACACATGGAAAAGCCCAGGAGATAGAATGAGATGCCAAATAGATTACATCCTTGTAAAACAAAGATTTAGGAACAGCATAAAGAACGCCAAGGCATTGCAAGGAGCAGACATTGATTCAGATCACAGCCTTCTAATACTTGACGTGAGTACAAAGCTCAAACAAATAAGAAAAACGAGAAGAGAAAGACAGACCTGGGACCTAGAAAAACTGAAAGCAAGGCAGGATGTAGTCAGCATGAAGTTGGAAGATTACCTAAGAAAGTTGGAAAACAAACCGAAGACCGTCGATATAGAATGGGATGAAATTAAAACCAGTATCAAGGATACCTTGGATAAAGAGATTGGAAAACAAGAGAAGAAAATCAGAAAACCATGGATCACGAAGGAAATGCTGGAGAAAATGGATGAGAGACGAAAATGGAAAAACGTTAACAGTGAAGAAGGTAGAGCCAACTATAGGCGTATAAACAATGAGTTGAGAAGGGTAACAGATAAAGCTAGAGAAAATTGGCTAAAAGGAAAATGTGATGAAATAGAACAAATGGAGAAATTAGGACGGTACGATATGATGTACGCTAGGGCACTGGAATTAGAAGATAAGAAGTCTAATGGAATTTGTGGTAAAGGAATTATGAATACGGATGGGAAGATAGTCTCAGAAACAAAGGATGTAGCACAGGTATGGGAAGAATACATTAAGGAATTATACAGCAAACAGACAGGAGCGGCAAAAATAGAACTGGAAAATGAGGAAAACATTGAAGAAGATAACTTAGGACCAAGTATTATGGAGAGCGAAGTAGAAAAAGCGATAGTGGAACTTAAGAAGGGGAAAGCCACGGGCAGCGATGGAATACCGGCTGAGATACTTAAAGTCATAGGATCAGAAGGACTAAAAGCGATCACGAAATTAATTAATAAGATTTACGACACGGGAGAGTGGCCTCAGGATTTCCTAGAAGTAACAATGATCCCTCTAAAGAAGAAGCCAAAGGCAATGCAGTGTAAAGATTACAGAACTATAAGCCTTCTGTCACACACATCGAAGATCATCACGAGGATTCTTAATAAAAGGCTGGAGAAAAAGGCAGAAGATATAATAGGGGAAGATCAATTCGGTTTCAGAAAAGGACGAGGAACTAGAGATGCTATAGGAGTAGTTAGAATCATATCAGAAAGGGCAATAGAATACAGTCAAGATATCTGCGCATGTTTCGTAGACTGGCAGAAGGCCTTTGATAGAGTAAATTGGGTAAAGTTGATGAAGATATTAAAGGATATAGGTGTAGACTGGAAAGACAGGAGACTGATTAGGAATCTATATGAGAATCAAGTTGTAAAGGTCAGGTTTGAGAATGTGGACACCTGCGGAATAAATATCGGTAGAGGAGTAAGACAAGGATGCTGCCTATCGCCAACCCTATTCAATATATATGGAGAAAGTCTAATGCAAGAAGCTTTAGAAGGCACAGGGGATTTCAAAATTGGAGGAAGGATTATAAGAACAGTAAAATACGCAGATGATCAAGTACTTCTAGCAAGAAAGGAAGAGGAGCTACAAAAAATGATAAATAGACTAGTGATAACAGGTAGAAAATATGGTATGGAAATAAATACAGAAAAATCCAAGGTCATTCGAATATCGGGTAAAGAAGAGAATCTGAACATAACTATTGGGGGAAAGCCATTAGAACAAGTTTCAGAATATAAATACCTTGGAAGCATCATAACACGAGAGCTACAGCTGTAGCTGTAGCTGAAGAAGGAGTAGTTCCGAAAGCTTTACGTTTGTGATGTTTCTGTGTTTTTGTGTTATTTTACGTGTGTCGCTTCGACATCCCCGGAGCCTCGCCAACCTGAAGTCGTCTGATTGGTGAGTGCTCACTGGGTTTCCTCATCCCAACACCTTGTTGACATCCATATATATATATATATATATATATATATATATATATATATATATATATATATATAATATATATATTGGACTTTGCCTGAGGAGATATAGCATGATTAAAGACATGTTAGAAGGAAAAATATAGAGAAGAAGGAAAAGGTGTAAGCTGATACACAACTTGAAAGGGAAAAAGTGCTATCAAGACACGAAGAAGACTGCAGAAAATAGGAATATGTGGAGAATCAGGTTTAACTAGGAATAATAACGGAGCTGTCTACCGACAGACTACTTATGATGATATATTATATTATACTCACTTTCACAGAAGAAAATCGAGCCAAAATGTCACAAAATCAGGATGACACCAGGTATATACAGTGTTTCACAAACGTGCAGATACCCTCCGTTTAATGGAGCCAATAATGCGGAAATCTGATCTTCGTATTTTTTATGAGGTTAGAATATGTTATATATCAGCAGTAACAAATATTAGTGCGAAACAGGTATCCCATAGGAAGGAAATATTTAGTGGGAAGTGCACTTCTCGCAGCACACGCAAGGGTTAAAGAGGGCGCTCGCGAAGATCCCGGTCTTGATCAAAATAGCATCCTTAATCTCGTATATTGTCGATTTCTGATCCCTTTTCTCGAAACTCCATTCGGAATCGGCATTAAGGCATTGTCGTACGTGTACTTTTCCGTCCCTATAGAAACGAGAGAAAATTTTTTACCTTTCATAGTCCTGTCGCGCATGCGCGTAGGAGAAAACCTCTTTTTTCCTCCATCTCCCTCGATGTCTCTCTCACTTCCGAGACTTCTACAGATCTTAACCGCTAACGAGGTGACACGCTCTGACATAGGCGCCGACCAGGTTGGGTTATTTCGTTGAAGGATGTGATGGCTCGGCTGATGCGTGTGGGGAGGCGCTGGATAGAGGGGCATGGGGCGGATAGAGAGAAGGAAACGAAACAAACAAGTCAGAGCAGCAGAATGGATGTACGCAAGTCCGTAGAACTTGTAGAGAATGAGGTGATGTGAGGCAAAGGAGGATGGGAATGCCTAAAGAGAGAAAACAAGAGAGAATGGATAGCGGCAGTAAACACGAAATTAGACCGAAAACGCAGAAACAAATGAGGAACGTGATGCGAGGGATGAAATGGTTGGATCCGCGAGGGGCACAATAAAATTTATCGTTTTAGTGGTTCGGATAGATAAGACAAGAGGGTGGAAAGGGAGAGAGAAAGGTAGAGGAGTGAAGAGTGAAACCGTCGGCGAAGACGCGATCGTGATAGGAGTTGGGGAATGGGATGAGGGAGATATTCAGGGAATCAGATCGGATTCCCTACTGAAGTCTTTCCAACCGACCCCCTTTACCTCAACCCCTTACATCTCCCTCTCCCCCATCATGGCAACCTCTCCATTTTGAGAGACAATAAGGAAATGGAACCGGTTGTATGTGTGCGTATTCTTCCTCTCTATCTCTCTCGTAGGTAGGGGATTTACGTTTTCAAAAGAAGTTAATTGAAGGATTGTAGTTGCTACCGCCCTAAAGGAGGAATTCTCTCTCTCTCTTCTTCTCCTCCTAGGTTGTTTCCTCCCAGATAAAATCCCTTCCTTTACTCCTTTCCATTCTCTCTGTACCGTTTCCTACCGACGATCCACGAAAGAGTTCACCTGTGATCGTATAACGACTTCATTTAAATATCCGGATACGAAACGTGCCCTTCCATCAAATAGTCCTCCGCTCTAAGCCCTGCATTCCCCGTTAACGGAGTGATGGAGGAATTTTCTCAACGAGGAACGAAATCGCTTCTCAATATTTACCTACCCACCTCCTCATGATGTATAATACGACCGTTTAATGCTTCCTCCTTTTTTATCGGGATTTTAGGGGTAAAAAATATTCTCGAAAGTTTTGTTAAGCTCCTTACACAATGCTCGCAGCGCTGGAAGGTTGAGAATCCCTCGAAAATAAGCATAATGATAATTTATCATGTTTTCTCTCACCTGAAGTACAGAGTTATTGATAGCTACACCGCCTATAGATGTGCTTTTGTTTCCTATATTCAATACGGACAAGTCTGTCTCTCTATATGTATTCGTTCCGTAATGGTGAACGAGAAACTAAGCACGAAGTCAGTATGAATTGCAAGTCCCGTAGTGGTTGAGATTTAACGCGATAATAACTTATTCCAGTCCGCGAAGGAAATGAAATCTTTTCCAGTCTTCGCGTAGCCTCCTTTGAAAGACCGTAAAGGAAAAGTCTCCGTCTCATGAAGCACGCACCCGAGTATGCATAATAAGTTTTGCAAAGGTGTCGCGAGATTTGAACAGAGAATTGTTAATAGGGCGGGAGGAAAATAGATTTTTTTCCGACATTCCCGGTGGTGCTGATACATACAGCCGACGCGAAAGGTAGGAGCGGCGCCGATGGTGGGAGGTGTATCCCGCTGCTTTATCCCGTACGTTAAGCCTCTCTCATTATGAGATATTAGAAGGGGAGGGATGTTATTTACGCGCAGTAACAGCGTAAAACATCGAAATCCGTTAAGTACAGTTGGCCTCAAGAGAGATGATTTAACTCGAATTTTCGTCTTCTGAAAACGCTCATTACGTTTCTGGTATGGCAGCCGACCAATCGACTCGTTTCAATCGACTCTGCCTTCTTCGTTTTAAATTGCCGAGGACGGACGGAAATGTCTCAAGTGAATAGTAACTTCGGAATATATTACGTGAAAAGAAAACGGCAGCGTTAAACCTAATTTTATTTATCGCCCGCGGAAAAACATGTGAATCGGGAGAAAGAAAACTGTTTCCTTTTGATAAATGAAACTATTCTAGGTTTTAATTTACTAGAACTTTGAGCGAATTGGGGACAAAACTTTGCACAAACACACGTAAAATCTAGGACGAAAAAAGAAGATCAAAGATGAAAGCATCCGCATTTTAATGGGCATGTTTTTGTAGATTCCTCTTTGGACTTGATCGACTTGGGCAAATTTAGACTTCCTTTCTACCCTTCCCTGACAACTTTAATCGGATTTAAAATATCTTGATTTTTTACCTTTATTTGAAAAAGTTTTCTTTGCGCCTAATCCTAAAATCCAAGCCTTCAAATCTGCCGTGCACGTTGTGACTTAATCTGGACGTTTCAAAAAGTCACGGACATATGATCCAACGAGCAGTTTGCATTAACTATCCGGTTAATGAGACTTACACAACAGATTACAAATAAGCATGATCAATAACATACATAACAAGTTTTGAAAATGAGATGAAAGGTGAACAATAATACCAAAGAAAGGAGATATTTAAGGGAGTTTTGCTAAATTTATAAAAATCCATCTCCAACATCAATGGACATTACCGTGCGATTCTACTTCTATAGGATTACTAAAAGAACTATACCAAGGTTGATACATTTTCACGGCGAGGGAAAAAATTGCCAAAATACGAAGACATTTCTGTTCTATACGGACTTAAATTTGAATAAAGATCCAACATTTTAAAAGCCCATATTTAAGATGGACAAAAATAAATTGTTTTTTTTTATGGTCAATGAAATCTTTTGAATTGGTCCCTCGCTATAAAATATATATCACTGAATACTTTAGGATGGTAAATTCACATTTTACTCACGTCCACCGTAGCAATCTCGGAATGTAGTCGCCCAAAATTCCACGTGAAGCTTACCTGCAAAAGGTAATGAGAAAAAAATGAATAATTTCGATCAAAATTACGCAATATGCATTTATGTTATAATTTAATAACACACACACATATACATATATATATATATAGGTAATATAAAATCGATCTGATGAAGAGAAAACAAATCCCTCGATCCGATGGAAGACAAAAAAAAAACAAAATACCGTCCAGAATAGACTCGTCAACTTTCTTCGAATATTATGCAGTTTTTAAAAATTACCACGACTTGTATTCACCGGGACATTAAAAACATCAAACGACGCCAGATACCTACGTCACGCGTCGTATCCAATCGGAAGGGCATACCGACGGTCGCGATCGTAAAAAAATAGTTCCGGCTCCATTCGCTTCCACGGGGGGAACATTACGAGACTCTTTGAGCGCATTCGTTCGAAGGACATCATCTCGGGTCCGACCTCACGCCGCGCCACCCCTTCTTCCCCTCCCGCTCCCCGATTCTCTCTTGCCTCACCCTACCTCCTTTTCCCACACTATGCGAACTCTCCCACTCCACTCACACCCACGCACGCACCGCAAGAATCTGGACCGTTTCCACGAGGAGCTCCGTGGACAGGCATTGAGTGGGATACCTTATAGGCGTTCTCCTTCCACTTTTCCCCTTCCTCCCTCCCCTTCGCCCTTGGGGTTTTTACTGACTGCACACGAAGAGGATGCGGAGAGGAGCAATGGGGAAAAAACTGTCTGTCTTCCATTCAGCGTGGAGGAAAAAATGCAAAGAAAAAATCTGAAGGTAGGATAGCGTTATTTTTTCCCGTGATCTCCAGCAGATAAAACGATACACCACAGGGAGTGACCGTGTGCTCAAAGCGGAGCGGTATAGAGCCGATTTTATCGTTACACTGTGACGATAAAACTCGATGCCATTTTAATTTGAAAGATCAGTTTATAATGGTGTTTCTCCTGAATAAGGATCTGCATTTAAAAGTTTCGTGTTGTTCCTTTATGGAATGTTTATGGGTTAACACGATGAGACGACTAGAAACATAAAATTTGGAGCCGGTGGTGTAGTGATTAGTGTACTGGCCCCGCCAGCTAAAGCGGCACCCGGTTCGAATCCTGTAGGATTTTTCCGAGGAGGCCCGGCCCCCTATTTGTGCGTGTTGGAACTAAGGAGATGAGGACGAGCCAATGAGAAAAAGAGAAATGAGGAGCGCGCTCAAATCTAACACTCCGTCCTTCGGAAGGGTCGTTAAGCCGTTGAACCCCCTTGGTGCTCTTCGTTAAGAGCAGACTAAAAGGCGGCACCAGGATTCTCTCCTCCCTTCCTACTCGGCTATTCATTGCACTACCTTTTGTGCGTAGGAAGAGGTGAATTAGCTGGGAACATACCTAAAATTTAAATTCTTGTTTATAAATTGGAATATAATAATTACTTCATTAACAATATTAGTAATGCCAATGGCAGCACCAGATAATTACAAAAAATAACGAGAACTGAGCATCACCCTGAAAAAATTGATGTCAAATTTTTGATCCCTAAAATATTTTCTAAGAAATTATAAATATCATATAACGTAATTAATCCCACAGAAAAATTAATCGCCAGAATAATGGATATAAACGATGAATAAAATCGAGTAGAAATAAAATGGATGCTGCCAAAAATATATCATAGGTACGTTAAAAGAATAACGGATAAGATTCCGTATCAATGCAACGGTGATGACAAGGAATGTATACGGAGCAATTTAGTGCCTGACCTATGAAAATCATAGTATCGTGTGCATAATTTTAAATGGTCTGATTTATTAAAGGAAGGGATATGACCTAATGAGAGAAAAATACTCCACAATAACGGTGTTATAAACCCGTGTGCCAACTCTAAAAGTCCAAATGAACCCATTCGCATAAATCATTTTTTAATAACATCGATGTATTCAAATATTGGTGGGGTCGTTAAAGAAGACTGGATTTTCATTGCCGACAACATGACGTCATTATTTTCGTAATGGTTTTGCTAGAACGTATTTAAGCCTCGAATTAAACAGCCTTGAGAACAAGCTGCCAACAACAATTACAAGCAATAAAAATAAAAGTAAAAGACTTAATCGGGGTGCATGGACTGGGAAGATATATCGCAAGAAATTACATGATTCTGTGTACTTTCTGCAGCGCAGTTCTTTCGTGCATTTTTCGAACCAATCTCAACCTTTTATTTTTTTAACGGGAGACGAGTTTCGAACACTCAAAAATGAGACAAATCGTTGAAAGGCGCTGTTAACCGTGTTGACGGAGACGCCGAGCGATTAACGTCACGACAAGGCAGATGTACAAATTGCTATGTTGGCGTTGGTAACATTTTAACACGAGGACGATTTTGATGGATGAGTCGGTCAGGTGATTACGAACAGTTGTAAAAAAAAGACTGGAGAGGTACAACAACCGCAACTATCGAGTTTAGAAGTTATAGGTGTCACTTTCTCTGACATGCCTGTCTCTTTTGAGCTCTGTCTTCAGATTATGCTGGATCTCGCATCATGACGTGCCTAAATAATGATAAAGATTACTGACTAATATATATGCATATCAAAAGTTCTCCCGAGGCCACAGAAAAAAAACTCGAAAACGTTATAATGACATTCCTCCGTGCTGTGGAATTTGTCATTCATGCGAGTAATAATCATTTATAAGATTTACAGAGCTCTAAAATTATAAAATAAAAATTATTATTTTTGCGTAAATTACATTCAGAAACGTATAATTTTTGGGCGGGTGAGAAAAAAATGGAGAATGTGCCGAGCATAAACTTCAATTTTTATCGGATACCTACATATTTTATCGCGAAAGTTCACGGAAAGATTGGAGTTGAAGAGGTTGCTGGAAAGAGTAATGGCATATTGCTTTTAATGCGGATCTTTATTTTTATTAGTCAATATCGGCCTGTGAAAGGATATTTATCAAGAAGAACGGTTAGGCCAGAAATATTCTTTTTTATCGGAATAAATTATCTAGATTTTGAAAAATTATAGGAAACTGCCACTTTTCGCCTTATGTTAGAGGCATGCCTATAATGCGATAATTGAGCTCTGTATTATCTCCTTTGAAAGTTAATTAAATATAATACATTTAAATTTCATTAAGTCGTGTTTAATTTTTCCGATTGACCGTTTCTTTGTTTTTGATTTAAAATTTTGACGCAACGATATGTATGCATTAGAATTTTATCTGCTTATCGGCTTTTGCGCAAAAACTCAAACGACTTCGCATAATGTGTTGACACACATAGAAAAACCTCCGTTCTTAAGATGGCCCACTGAGAAAAAATATCCATCTTTTGTAGAAAGTTCGGAGAGAAAATTATGAGGAAAAAATCCTAATCATGGCGTGTTAGGCATTCGGCTCTCGTAAGGACTTCGCGAGTGGATCTTTCGGAAACCTGAAACGTCCATTCTCAATTCACGATTCCATCTCCCGACCAACGAGCGGACTCCAAAATCCAGATGAAACAGTTGGAATGAGCGGAAGATGAGGTTAAAGGCTTAGAAGTGCTCGTGTCAAGATTGGACATAGGAGATAAAACAGGTAAGGAGAGGAAGCTGCTTTAGTCGCTTGACGAGGTGAAATAGGCGGATATTGAGGCATGTTTGTAGGGATAGAAGGCGTTTGCGAGATCGGCGCGGGTTGAAAACCAAAAGAACTAAACCATAAAATGGCTATCGCCTATTCTATTGTTAGATTTTATAATTAGTGCTAATATTAACAGATTTTAATTATTTCTTGTCGAAATGCGTCATATAGGCACATATTTGGGAAATTAAAATAAATTGAATGCAATGAGAATTGATGGGACATACTAAAGGAACTATCTCTATACAAATTGAGTACGTATATCTAAAGCTCGTTGAATTAAATTATGATAAAATTTCAAGATGTGCTCCTAAAGTTTTTATAAAAACATCGAGAAGGCTTTATGGAAAGTTGTTCCCGAAAGATCGGATAAAACGTATATATATGTAATTCAATTAGCACAATTTTTATTATAGATTCGCGACGTTAAAATAAAACAAAGGAAAAAATAAACTTACAGATTCCATAAATATATCACCGCGAGTGAAATAAATATTTAAAAAAAAACAACCAATACGTTTCAAACGAAATTTCAATTCACAGCGGCAATCGACATGCGGTTCGCTCGATCGGGTAAAAAAATAAGGAAACACACAAACGCGCCGCGCATTCTGCCGCGTTGCTTTCAATTAATTGCGCTTTCTATAGCGTTTCGCGGAGCCGCCACCCCGCATCGAGCGACGGGTAATATTTTTTTGCACGCCAACGACAACCCGGCGACCCACGCGCCTCATTTACGAGTAATAGGCGGCGTATCTTTTTTATGAAGAGCCTCCTCCCTTCGAATCCTCTCTCTTTTATTCTCTCGAGGCGTCGTGTGACCATCTCGCCTCTCTTCCACTCACGCCACCTTACCTCTTTCGCCCTTCCTACTTCTATCGCTCGCGCGCGCGCGGACGGCGTTAAATGGCGTTAGGCACGCTCCTTAAAATGGGAACTTCACGGTGAACACAATGCGACGAGAGCGCAAGAGAACAAGAACGCGGAGAGAATGGTTTTCGAAGGAGATGAGAGAGTATAATAGATCCGATACACACATACAGCTTCCTCCCCTCCTCTCTCTCTTAGTACCCAACGCATGAAAAAAGGATATTGGCTGCTTTAAAGGAGCGAAACGAGTGAAACATTCAATTGAGACCGATTGCACCTGTAAACTGGATGACGGCGATGGATTTCTCGAGGAGATTGAGAGTGGCAGGTTGAAGATTCAGAGAGGGAAGAAGGGACTCGATGTGATGTGGGGGAGAATTAATTTTGCACGGGCATCTTTTTTCTGAGACTCACTTGAGTAATTTCGACAAACGCTAAAATAATAGGTGCAATTGACGACCATGCTTTAATCATTTCACAATTTTCTTTCTTCGTTCCACTCTTTGCCTCAAAAACCTTCGCCATTGATCGCATATCGATGATTCAAACACGTCGACGAGATTCATGTCCCCATCGCGCATTTTTCTCTCACAACGCGAGGAATTTCGAGAATATTTAATAGTCCGGATTTATACCAAACATGGACGCTCGTAAATTTTCCACCGAAATAAAAAACAACTCATCGAAACCGGTTACGTGTAATCAAATATCATCGCCTCCGAACACAAAAATCCTCTCGCGAAAAACGGCGGATGAGATTAACGACGAAAACGCCGCAAAAGGATAAACATCCGGAAGAAACAAAACTCTTAAAAAATAATCCGCTGTAGAAATACGAGGAGGCGTCCTCAAAAGAACGTAAACGTCCGTATATTCGGAGAATAAACCACAAATCATCTCTCCGCGAAGAAAGAGAAAAGGTAATACGAGACACCTTTTTAAACCTGCATTTTTTTCGGCCACGACGCGAGAGAAGCCTTTTATATATATGCATTTAACGACCGAAATCAGTGAGTGAAAGTGTTGCTCCTTTGCCGAGCGATATTAAAAAGAGAGAAAGGATAATAACTCCTACTTGCGCACTTTAAAAGAGAGAGAGATTCGAAAAACCCGTATATGAATCCGGGAGATCGACCCGCGGAAGATTTGAGCCATCGGTCGAGAGAAACAATACACGCGCGCGCGAGAACTACACGCGTGTGTTTTGGAGGGTTTCCGCGAAGAGGCGAGGCGGCGTGCCATATAAAATCCGCTAGCGGAACGGGATAATCGAAGTTCCCACGGCCGTGACCTCACTCCTCCTCCTCGAGGCCGGGTAATTGTCGGATCCGCCGCAGTGGGCGGGGTCGGTCGGGGGGGAGATGCAGCGGGGGATTGTGGGAACGGGGAGTTGTAGCGGGGTTCTGTGGGAAGGTGGGAGATGGTGTCTCACTGCACGGCACGCTCGTTGGTGTGAGAGGAGGATGTTGCAGTCTGGTCCGGTGTGTGTACCCACGTACTCCGAGACGGTGGTGTGGGATCGGAGAGAGAAGGGGGAGGAGAAAGCAGCGGGAAGGGGAGAGAGTGGGCGCCTTAGGAAAATAAAAATCAAAGAATAGAAAGGATAAGAAGGATCTGGAGCAACAAGGATGCCATACATCAATGGTGCGAGGAGATCGATGTGATGGAAAGGACCTCAAGGCCGGACCAAGGTCGGCCCCCGGTGTAGCAGGATAAAGGGACGCGTGCGTGTATGTTTGTGTGTGCGTGTGCGCGAGCTAGCGGAAATTATCAATACGGCTAGGCGATATAGCTTTTTTTGTCGATTGGCTCGCAGCATTGCGGGCGAGACGATAATGAAGCCGGAGTGATTTAAAATGTGCATCGATTAATTGCAACTCGATCAATTAAAACCTCGCGCGATTTTTTGCTGAATTCTATTGCGAACCAAAAAAAGAAACAAACTGTAAACCGAGCAGAATACGCGAGCACAAAGTAATTGTTTGCTTGTGCTGCATGAGTTTCCATGTATAAATCGATCCAATTAACGAAACGATTCTCGAAAGAAATATATCCTTAATTTTTGCTGAATCAAAATGTGGCTACGATCGAACCCGTTTTTTCCCTTTGAACCGAGGAATTTATACTTAAACCTCCACCGAGAAGCATAATCAATTAGTGTGTCGCGATGATCAATTACTTTTTTTCACATAAAGTCAGTAGGTTTCTTTATTGACAAATTATCGCGAAAGACTCGAGGAAATAGTTTTCACTCTTATTTGGAATCGGTACGAGTAGCTACGCAACTGAATAGAAACAGATTCGGGAAATAAAAAAGCGTTATACCGTAATTGCGACCATTTAATACCGATTATTACGTGGCGAAAGGGAAAGAAATATAAAATAAAGAAACCAACACCGCACTTAAAAGGAGCTTAACCATTAATTTACACGTATAAATGGCGGACGGAGCGAACAGACTTTATTTTATTCCCTTCGATTGAGACCAGTTTTTGCACATATAGTGGCAATCATCTCGCAAATTGAAAGCACGTTAAGAGAGGTTAAAACTTCCAACTCCGTTCTCTTTTTTACGCTTTACGTAGATGAACGCTACACAGGAAAAAAACATGAAGAGTGCAACTCGATCGGGAGATTAAAAATAAATCCATTTAAATAAAAGCTTTTAAAATAGGAGAACCGCGTCTGCATAGAGTCGTTTCCGGATGTCGAAACTGTTTCGAGATTTTATATAGGCGCTGTCTGGCGGTAAGGGAAAGAAGCAAAAAAGTGAGAGAAGGAAAGTGGCAGACGGAAGTATAATCACGTAGAACAAGAGTGCGCAACCTAGGGTTCGCATTCGGCCCTCGAGTGTATATAATGCGGCCCACGAAGCTTTGTTGAAAAAGCGGTCTGTAATATCAAATACAAACAAACGTGTATAGATTCATTAAAATTATTGCCATAAAACCTTTTCTTTTAAACTCTAAACTTTCAGTTTGAAAATCACATGCGATCTCGAGAGTAAGTTCCGATGTATATTCTCATCTGCCCCACCAAGACACTCGCAACTTCTATAACGGCCCGCTAAACCACTCACATTTACGAATGCTGTCCGTCACGTAAAAAGGCTGCACACCCCTGGCGTAGAACGAACACACACGGAGAGAACTATCCCGAATCGGAAGAGATATCGATTGTAAAACGTATAAACGAGGGTATTGGCAGAGGGAGGGAGCTAAGTGGGCTATATAAACGAAGGTGGCGTGGGTGTCGAGCAGTGAGGTCAAGCGAAATAAGATCTCCCGGAAATATTAAATAAAAAAATCGAGGGAACTTGCTCGGAAAAATTTCGAACTAAAAGCTAACTACTGGAAAAAGAAAAAAAACACGCCGGAGAAATTCACTAGGAAGGATGAATTATTACCACTATCGACTAGTTTTTTTTTTAAATAAAAGGATTTCTCTGAAAAGTATCGTAAAAAATATTGCGTTCGACCTAAATGCGAAAACGTGATCTTACAAGTTTTTATTGGCCAGGAATAAGTTTAAATGGAATCGGTTGTAAAAAGAAGGAGAAAAAAACTTTTGATCCGATCCCCTTGCTTGCTTTCTGATGTTCTTGGGAGAAAAAGAATTTACGGTCGTTATCTCGAAAATTTTTACTGCCTAAACCGTATCCTAGAATTTTTCCTACATCGCCGGGAAAACGTTAACGATTTTAACTCACTCTATCACAAAAAAGAGCCAAATTCATTATTGTATTTCTCGTATATTAACATTTTTCTCGTGTTTCTGACTTATGTCGATCATATTTAAAAAAAGACTCCACAGGACCAACAAGAACATCCCCAATAAATGTCCATCGATGAGGATTTATCGACACATACAAACCGCTATTATTCTCTTAAAAACATTTCCTCCAAGATTTTATAGAGAGAGAGGAAGAGAGAGAACTTCCTACTTAGCAATTTCAAGGAATCGTGAACCAGCCAGCACGGAGATAAAAAGACACATGGTTGAAATCACTTAAAAATCTCTAGACAGTTTTTTCAAGACACACAACATAAACCACGAGACACCTTCCGATGATTTATTTCATACATTCTCCGAAAAGAAGGAATACATATTCCCTTTCAGTGATTCTTTCTCTTATTTGATTCCCCGAGAATTAGCCGATTTTTCTTCTTTATTAATTTTTTTAAGTCACGATCGGAAAAAATAAATAACTGTATTTATTCTGCTCCTCCAACCCCTAAAACATAAAACTCTCATGCCTTTCTACGGAGATAAGCGGCGAAAGGAGTCATCCGAAAGGACGAACGTGACCGAATTTCTTTAGTCTCTTGAACGATATCCATGAAATTCCTCGCGTCTTGTCCTTCTCAAGCATTTACAAGCTTAACAGCGCTTTTTCAATAAAAAAATCGCTTACATATTCGGTTTTTCCGTCCGTCCGGATTTTTTCAACCTGGAGAAGTCAAATTTTAATAATAGGTCGGTCTGCATAAGAGTTAAATATGGTAAATAATTGGTGTAGCAAGGATTATCTGTTGGCGAGTAATTTATTCTTTAGAAAAGAAATCGATTTTTTAAATTTGTTCGGCAATTCTTCCCTCACTTGTTATCTCTCGCCAACGTCTTCACTCGATTTTGAATCGTCGCGAGACTCTTCATAGCGGTTTTGTGTTAAGTAAAAATAATTCGAGGCTTTTGTTTCAAAACAATCTCCCTTGTTTACCGGAAGAATAAAGGTAAGAAAGAATATGAGTACAATCGAGACGGATAAATGTCAGGGGATATAAATATTGAACTCTACGTTACAAGCGGGTTTACTATTACTTCAGCCAACAGACACCGCGTACACTGTCGTAAAATTTCATTTTATCTCGCTATATTCCTCTTCGTCCCTTTGCCGAAGAGAGTCGGAGAAATTGTCAAGGTTTACTTTTTCTTTCGAGTATCTCGGAATGATTGCCACTGTGTATCAGCGAACAACCGACGCAGCGTGATTAAATCGATCCGTGAAACAGTTAAATGCTCGGAAACCAAAAACACATTCAGAAAAAAAGTAGCCATTGAAAAGTCACAAGTCTGTTATTTTACAAGTGCCGTTTAGGTGAAGGTTGGAGCAATTGGAAGATATTTAACACGAATGCGCGTATTAGGTAAGATTCCGAGTCCTTTACAATTCCACTATATATGTTAAACCAGAGGCGGGCAATCTTTTCAATGTGGCGGGACGCATTGATGGTTTCCAATTCCTCAGCGGTTCGCATTGCAAGTCGTCAATACTTCGGCGGGCCAGATTAGACTTTAAATCGGACGTTAATGAGAGATTCTGTCGTATCATATCAGTGAAAATCAAGTCTAAATTAGGTCATTAGTGTTAACATTTCAATATCAAGCGTTTCATTGTCGTAATTTGAATGTATATTATATGAATTGTGTTAAATCTCTTTTAATCATAGGTTCGAGGGAAGCATAAAACGCTCTCAAGGGCCACATGCGGCCCGCGAACCGTGGATTTTCTACCTTAGTCCCTTTTTTTGGCGGATTCCATAAGTGAGATAAATTGGCAGTCATCCAACCAGGGTCGAGTACGTCACACACTTCTGATGAACCTGCGACCTCGCATGACGGATAGAGTAGGTCTTTCGCTGCCCGCAAATTCCCATCATAACACCCACGTTCATCTTCTCACGAAACAGGAGGACGCGAGAGAGAGAGAGAGAGAGCAACACAAGACCAGTCACCACCCTTTTCTCTTAGAGGTTATGTTTCGGATCGTTAAGGACTCCGTTATGCACCGCGCAGAGCGTGGGATTTTTCGCGGCCGTAAAAAAGTTCGCGAAAGCGTTACCTATAGGCGATGGCACATCCCTACCTGCGCGCACTGTCCATTAGCGATGAGTAGTGGGCGAAGAAAAGAACAAAAAGTGAGGAAATAGGAGTACCAGCCGGCGCGGAAAATATCACAAAAACAGTCGACGACCTCCGACCGCAAGAGGAGAATCGTAAAATGACGGGCGGACGGCGAGGTTTGAATGAAAGCTTCCCAACAGTATGTTCACCCGATGACCCGGTACCAAAAGGACAAGGATGTCGGGAGGGCAATAAAAATTACGAAACGGGGCGCTTCCTACCTCGAGGGAATATTTGTCAAACCGTGTACTATATTCTCTAGAATGGTAGTGTGGTGCTAACAACGTTTATGTCTGTGTGTTTGAACGGCGCACGGTACGTTGTTACATTCCCAGTGTGTTGCAAGCCCACGGGGATATATTCACTGGACTAGTAAGTTATTGAAAACTATTTATCAGTTCATAAAAACGACACATACACTTTCATTTGTTAAATAAAGAAGTTTTATAATCACGTGAAAGAATTTGCGAGATAATATCTTGCAAAATTTGTGACGATTTATCCTAAATAAATATAATTTTCAAAAATGCATCAATTTGTAATGCAGTTGAATTTAAACAAATGTCAACAATATAAAAATAAAAAAATCTGGCAAATTTTCGTAGATATTTATTGGAAAAATGTTAAATATTGCCTTAAATCGTAACGAATTAGGTCGCCGTATAAATCTAAGGCATTACACATCTCTGTCCATTCAAGAGAGAGACCAATAAATTCATCTCCGTAACTCATTCGTTGCATCCATTTGCAAGGATATTGGCATCACAATTAGTCACAAGTTGCCGTAATGACAAGACGCTACCTGCTTTTTACACCTCTTTAAAAGCGCGGCGAGCCAACGAACAAACTGCATGTTCTTTCTCCCCATCCCGAGTCTAACGCATTTAAAACAGGCGGCGCCAGACGTTTGAGGAAAAATAACAAGCGAAATAAAATAAAGTAAAACGCAAACGCGCCGCGGAATACGGTTGTACCGGTGGAGAAAAAACACGTATAAATATAAATCACGATCATGTAAAACCGTTTCGACCTCAAAGCCGATAATATCGACCGACCATTATTAGTTTCCACTCACCGAATAAAAGAAGGAAACCAAAAATGCGAAAAAGAAAATCCTCCTATGTTCCGCGGGGGAATATGAGTGGGAAAAATCGACTCACTCCCAAGTTACACGCCCATCAAGAATTTTTTACCTAAAATAAATAAATAAAACCAAGTGCCTAGCAGAAAAGCGTCGGTTTTTAAAGCTTAAGCGAAAGGAAGGGGTTATTACCCGCACCAGACGAGAGTATTAGCGTAACGAGGCCGGTAGGAGAGCGAATAGTCTGCGAGTCGGACGGGAGCCCGCAATATATGACCACTTATTTCAGCCGATGATCGGTCAGGAATGGATTGGTATCGGGCGTGGCGAGGTAAAGAAAAGCGGGAAAGAGCGAGAGAGAGAGGGTAATGGTAATAGAGAAGAGAAAGATGAGCGTGAAAGAAGAGAAGAAATGCTCCTTGGCGGAATGAACGCCTCATTTCTCCCACTCTCCATTTCTCTCTCTTTCTCCATATATATATATATATATATATATATATATATATATATATATATATATATATATATATATATCTCATTCCCTCTCTTAAGATTCCGAATGACCATTACAGAGTCGGTTACAATAGCACGTAACTCAGTCGCTTGCGGTAAGCCGGTTCCGCGAGCCGAACAAATAGCCTTTCGATCTCGCTGACTCTAGCTTATTCAAATCGGTGTGGGAATTCGAAATGCCTATCTTAGAGGAAAGAAAAGCTGGCGACTGCGAGAAGGAGAAAGAAGGGGAAAGATAAAGTGAGTGAGAGAGAGAAACGTCGAGTTAGAGAGAGGGTAAGAGGAAGGTTTTGGCTGATACGAGGAAATCTAGGGGGAAAGTTAACTGGCCACTGGCACGTTGCATCAGTAATGGTTCCCGAAGCGGCGCCTTGGGTGAAAAAAGGGTCCGGTCTTTCGAATCCTCGATTCGGAGACATCTCGCGGCGGAGTGGAGTAAAGAGACTTCAACGCCCTAAATGCTAACTAAAGACGGTTTCTTGATTAATGATGAATCTCGGAAGATAGAGAACTTGTGCAATCATCTAGATATCGGTACTGCCGGGGAATCGTAATTGGAAATCGCACGAAAAAGAGATTTAAAATTGAGGAGCCTCGATATTTGAGGAGTTAAAACAGTTTCTCCAAAGGTCTGATTTTTAACTCGTAGTTAGAAAGACTTATAATTCCTCCGTTTTAAACATTTTCGCTAGTGTCACCGATAGCGATCTTATTAATATCATTCCCATCACTCATATATCACTGTGGTGCAGTAAATATTAATCCATATTTGTTTTTGTCTTATAACGTTGAGTGAGATATTAATGCATAAACGTTCATAAAACGCAACGAAGCAAACATATTCTGAAAGATAAGGGTTTCAGCCTATTAAAATTCGTTTCCACCCATTATTTAGAATAGTTAACTGTTGTGAACACGAGAGAAGTTTTACACCATTGTTTGCCCACGACATTTCAAGCCATTTAACATTATCTTCAACGACCCATTACTAAACCACTTAACCATTCGACTCTTTTGCTTATCAAACGTTATATTAGCGTCAAATTGTAACTAGCCAATCCGTTTGGAATAAAATAAAAGGGGAAACGAGATGAATGCTCGCACGATTGTGGGAACGTTTCTAAGCATTTTCCCTCGGCGTCGGGCATGAGAAGGAGTTTAATCCTAACCAGTCGTTAAGAGAAGGAAATAAGAATAGGACGTGATGCGAAGAGAGAATAGTATAGAAAGAGGGAAAGGGATAAACGAGTAAGAGTGAGGGAGAAGAGGAAAGGGAGAAGAGGAAAGAGAGAAGGGAGAAAAGGATATAGGGGCGGGGAAACAAGAGGGAGAGGTAAAGGACGGGAGGAAAAAAGGGAAAGGAAGATGAAGGGATGGTAACAGAGCGTATCTGTGTCGTAAATCGAGATTGACGCGCATACTCGCGGGTAATCGATCGAAGAGAATAAAAGCTGCGGATAAAAGCGCGCCACACCCGACGCCAATGAAAGGTACACTTGGGGTGACTGAGGCGAGTGCGAGGGACGTGCGACCCTCCGGAGGCAGAGCGATGATGAGTTTAAAATGGTCGAGAGAGTGAGATGCGTCGAAGAGATGATAACAAGGAGAGCGGGAGAGAAAAAGGGAAGAGCGATGTTCGGAAAGGATAGGTTTTTGAAAGGATTTATACCATAGTTTAGCTGCTTTTCCTACGAATGAAATGCGCTTAATATCATTAAATGGGGTAAAGCTTGTCTCTAAGATCGACAATGGCTCTTCGAGGTGTATTTATTGCAGAGCATATCTTCGAACTGTAGACAATATAACTCGGAACGTTTTTATCTAAAATATTTTTGTCCAGGAATGATTCGAAACTTTTCATGCGAACATTAAATATACGTTCACAAAAAATATCCGAAACTAATGTGTTTTTATGGAAAAAAGTGTCTCAAGGAAAACTTATGCGTTATCCAGTATTGGACATTTAAGTCAACCAGATAAACGAAAAAGGAAGAATTCTAAACAAAGATACTTGGGTCAGAGGGGACATCCTCCATATATTTCTCTTCCAAGAGAATAACATTCATGGTACATATATCAATTCCGAATCTAAATCATTAATTCTGCTGTTGAAAACTGATGCGTCTAAACCAGTATTTTAAATAATAGAATAATACGTTCAAAATTTACTCGGAGGGAACAAATAGGAATGAGCTCAAAGCGACCGTCTCCGTAAAATCGATTGTTCTGCACGATCCTGAGAATAAGCGTTGAAACTATACGCACTCAAACTCGAGCGCGCAGGAGTTATAGTTTCTGCTCGGAGCGTGAATGGAGGTCGAGGTGGGGGTGGAGAGGAGAGAGAGGGTGGGTAGGAGGAGGTTCGGAGCCTTAATGCTGGTCGGGAGGTGGGAGGGGGTGCCATTTGCTCCGTTGGGAAAAGGACAAGGCCGAGATGTCGGAGGTGACTGAGTCTTGTATTTGTCGGCGCTCAGGTCCTCCAGAACCTCCCACGCGGCCATAAGAGGCCCTTGTATCTCTCCGGACGGATGGACACGGAGCCGCTCTGACCGCACGCAAAAGAAAATCGCACCGCGCATATCGTATACATCTCTGTTTGCCATTCATCACGAAGGCGGGGGAGGAAAGAAGAAATCCTATGTCTCCCGGAAAACATCGCCGCAGGACTCAAAAACCATCAAACCTTAGGGAATGTTAGATATTCGCTTTGATGACTATTAAGCGAAACGAAGAAAGAGAATCGATAGCTTTCGATGAAAATTTGACGAATAATCGTATCGTAAACGCGTATTTTTTTAAACTTCCATAAAATTAATTAATTAAATTCAGGGGACAACAGCCAGCACTGACCTCCAAAATACGAGCACATAATGATAATAAGTTTCAGTTTAGCATTATTGAAGAAGATATCTCGCTTGGGAGAAATGCCGCCTGAGTACCGTTGGAGTTACCAGTTTTTGATGGAATGCTACAAGTAAGCGGTCCCGAGAAATGTCATGGTTAAGCACGTCTCTTGAAAGGGTTAAACAAATTTCCGTCGTCTTAGGAGGCGGCATACGTGGCGGAACTATCCGTCTGCCCTCTCTTCAACATCCACATTCTACAACTGTCGCACTTTCGAACTGCACCCGTCCCAAAGGTTACCTCTTCAGCGAGCAAACACAAGACACCCCCGTCATGCGTTGCACAACCTAAATAGATTTCGCGTTCTCAAACCCTCCTCTCTTTCTCACACACACAACGTCCCCCCCTCCTCGTAACCTTAAAGAGCCTTCCTCCTATCCACCCAGCTTCCCATTCTCCTTACTTCTCTCTACCTCCATCCTCTACTCGAACCTTTGGAACGTTCATCTGCTCCTCTCTCTCTCGTATCAGTCTCCTCACGAGAAAGAGAGAGAAAGAGGGAGTGCGTTTGTGTGAGGCGCGTCCCTGAGGAAAAAGGACAGATCTCTCGGTGCACCTGCAGTGGATCTCCCCGTCTACCTCCTCCTCGTGCTCTTCCTCTCTCTCTCTCTCTCTACGGCAGCTCCACCCTTTGAAGCCCCATTCCGCTGAGTGTTCTTCTCCGAGAACCGACCGTCCGGACCCTTTCTCTCCTCCCGCAGAGCCTCCCACCCGCCGCCTCCTACAGCTTGTCATACACGCATCTCATCCTCCCCGAGACAAATCTCCTAACGAAATGCATAGGATGTTACGTGATCCACCAAAAATTGCGAACAAATAATAGGTTTTAAAAGAAAGATATCCGGCTGCTTTCCTGCAACCGTTGGGAGACGATTTCGAGATGTGATTGAATAAAAACGAGGTAAGTGTTGATTCATTAATTTATTTTTAATTACTTCGCAATGAACGACTCCAAGATATTTACGAAGAGCATATAAGACATAGCAAAGACTATTACATAAGACCATATCCACAGAAGGATTTGGTGCAGGAGTTTAACATTGGAAGGTAAACACTTTATAGGTTTTAATTAAAACAATGTTTTTAGAATTAGCGATAGATGAATCGTTAATACTGATTGGCGGAAAATGGAATTATCTTGATATCCAATTGGGTTCCTTGTTATCGCGACCATTCTTGGACAATTAGCTAATATTACGAAAGACTTTTATATTTGTTTTATTAAAATCCTGAACTTAATGCGGATAGTTGGTTTGCTACTGATGAAATTTCGCTCAAAGGATAACGTTGCTCTAGACTGCTTGAGTAATCACCACGATCGTCGCTACCGGACAAATAAAAATTAGAAAAACCCACAGCCCTATAAACGCGTAACAAGCAGGCGCAACTGTATTGCTTTCCATCTCACGAAAAACGATTGAAAATGTGTGTCACTAACATAATACCTTCCTCAATATAAGTCATTCCGGGAAAGGTAGAAAACGTTTAGAGATTGACGTCGTGGCCAGGGAAAATTGCCGCGCCGCCGTCTCATTCGACGGATTGATCACCTTGCGAGTTGACGAGGCCAAGGCTTTCTATAACTCTCGGAACCCACAAACGGACAATGACTACCTCCGCAACGACACGTGACCCCAGCGAGGGAGATGCCTCGAGCCTCAGGTGAGGAAACATGAGGCAAAAAGCATTTTTATCTTTCCAAAAGACGAAACAAAAAAATTCCCATTTATTAACGCTCCATCTTATTCACTATCTACCCTCTTGGCAAAGGAGAATCCGCAGGAGAGACGGAAAATCCTATTCGTTTTTAATCCTCCTTATAAATTGCTTCGCGTGGGCGCCCTTATAAAACGAATCGATGGAGAAACAATGAGTCAGGCTGCAAGGGGTCGAAACTCGACTCGCCTGAATAATTTGAATTGAAGTCGCGAGCATTAAGTGGCTGATTTTCTCGGAGATTGAGAATGGGTTTTGTCTACCTTTAAGGAAATATCTAGGGAGGAGAATAAATGAGTCGGGAATGAGACCATCACTCTTGGCAAGGGTTAGTTGGGTAGGGTTTGTTGCAGGGAAGTGAAGGAGGGTGGAGGTCGTTTTAAGCGAGTTTTTCCGCCTTTTGCTTTGCTGTTTCAACATCCCCGCCCGTTCGCGGTATTAGCCGACGAAGATGAGAAACGACGGATTGAGCGGATTTGTATTTTTTCCAGATATTTGATTCGGTGTCGCAATGGTCATTAGTAATACGTTGCATTCCCACGAAGTCAAAATGGAGACCTATCCTTGGATTTTTTTCACCCGCAAAAAATGTTATTAGTCCTGTTGGCAGATAACATTTCCTTTGTGATGACTAGGATTGTCATGGTCCGTAACTTCGCTTTAATAATACTGATCTAGTAAATATTTTATTTTATCGTCATGGCCATTATGGATAACCTCAGATGAAGTAACAAATAGGTGCTGTAAAGGAGAACGTTTCATTAAATCGACACGGATAAGAAGATTAGCTAATCCAAATCTATGTTTCTCAGTGTGCTACTTCACCGTTTTTAGTCGTTAAATGTAAGCTAGACTGCCAAGAAATCGTGAGAAGGAACAGTATGAGTTCTCCGTGCATACCATTCTTGCAATGAAGACTAAAGTTTAATGAATATACCAACGATTTTATTCCTAAGAATATTTATTGTGTTAAATTTAAGGTTTCGTGTTGTATAGTAAAAAAATGTTTCGCGGGTTCATTTACGAAGAAAATCCACCGCTTTAACTATAACTTTTCTCTCTCTCTCTCTCTCTATTATATATATATATATATATATATATATATATATATATATATATATATATATATATATATATATATATCATTAAAAATTCGATCCTCCCTCAAAATTAAGTCACTCCATCCGTCTCGACTCCGACTCGAAGTGGAAAAAAACAAGCGCGAAAAACAACTTCCGCGAAAAAGCAATTCCATCCGAGGATGCACCTGTTTTAAGAGCGTTTCATCATCGCCGTTTTTCTCCCTACTCCCTCCGAGGGAGCGAAAGAGAATGGAAGGTGGGACGGGCGGGAAGTGCGCGCACACACGCACCCAGATGGGATGTGACGGCGGTAACATGGCGGCACCGTTCTCCTCCTCGCCGCAGCGTCCCCCCTTGTGGGTGTGGGTGACACGAGCCTCACGGTGGGACTCGGTATGGGACATGGGTGGGGAGGGATATAAGAAAGAGAGAGGAGTGGAGGAGAGAGAGAGAGAGAGGTGGGGGAGGAAGGTTGATAAGTTGGAAATGAGGGAGGGAGGGAGGAGAGGCAAAAGGATGAGACGCTCGGAGGAGATGTGACTCCCGCATTCCAGATGGAAATGCGGAGACAACAGAATCTTCAGGCTCCTCCCCTCCTGCTCCTCCCTCTCTCTCTCATCTCTCCCCGAAGGCAAACATTCACCGCACTTGGATTTGCATGGTATCCGTGGTGGAAAGGCAAGGTGGGGTTGAATTGAGGAGGCGGCGTTTGCGCGAGTCTGTGGAGTAGGTTGAGGAGGAAGACCGAAAGGGAGGGTTCGAGAGAGAGAAGAGCGATGATGGGTACGGTCGGCGTGGTCAAAGAGGCGAGGAGGGCGGGTGTCCCTTGCATTTTCGCGAGAAAAAATTGCAACTTGCACCGCCACCCACATCATTTGGACGGGTGATGTTACCAACATTTTCTTATATTTTAATGCGACTCTATCACAATTTTACCACAGCATCGCAATTATCGCAAGATTAAAAACAGACCAAACATTCCTAATTCCGTCCCGGTATCGACTCCGATGCAGAAGCAGTGCCATTTCAGATTTTATACTAATGCTTCGCGTTCTTTACCGATTTTGATCAAGGATGGCGCCATTTGTCACGAGCACAACTGCGGCAGCGATCCTTTTTAAATTAAAATTTCTAATTCCATGGAAGGATTATAGACCGTGACTTTAATTGGATTCTAAAAGTTTAATATAGGTTTCGCATTCCGCTTCGAATCGATTTTGGCTCGGGTTTGAGATTAATGTTCCGCTTTTAATACAGAGTTTGTCGAAGGAAAAAGGTACCTGTTACAAATACGATTCAGGTATAATTGAGGCAGCAATTATGTACAGAATGCGATTATTTCGAAAATGAAAAATTTTTTGACGGTGATTTACGGCTCCGCTGCATTTTTCTCTAAATTCACGACCGCCTCATAATGAGGGAAAACGGCTACAATGCAAAACACAAAGTCAATGACGACATGTTTTATTACTACTATAAATAGCGAGTAATAAATTACTGTTGAATGGTATCCAAACTGCAATTACTCTTAGCGTCAAGTTTCCATTGGAAACCATTCAAAACAATGCCTTTAGACTTGGCACCAGCCGGCAACAGGAATTCCATCGCCGGCGATAGGGGATTTTCTTCTGTACGTAAAAATCCTAGTTTTTTTAAAACGCGACCGAATTCGATTCGCCTGCCACCTGAATACCGCACATCCAAAATCTGAGAGGAGCATGAAAATATTTCTGATAAAAAAAAACGAGAAACCAGCATAAAATAAGTTTTCGTGATTTGAACGATAGTTTTTAGCACGAAAGCCACGGGTCAGCTTTCTAGCCAATATATCACCACGAAATAATGAGTGGGAACGCGAACAATTCCTCGGGCAAGTAACGAAAGATTTATAACTCCTATAACCAAATATTTCGCCTACCACTTGGCGCGAGCCTCCGCTAATGACATGACACGGCACGAGTTCGCTAAATATTCCATTTCGAGATCGAGAGAGACGCGTGACACAGTATGAGAGAAAAATCCCTTTCGGACGTCCGGATCCTCTTTCTCTTCGTGACAGATAAATATATATTTTATTTGGAAAGTTACAGATATACCAAACATGACGGAGGGACGAGGAGAAGAAGAGGACACCAGAAGATGGAAGTGCAAAGAAGACTAAAAAGAGGAAAGAGGACAAGGGGAAGGATAAAAGGCGAAGAAGACGTGAAAAGAAAGAATGGAAGAGGGATTGGTGAAGACAGAGTCACTTCCTGAAACGGGTTTTCCATCCGAAGGTCAACTTGTGTGCCGCAGAGGGAAAGAGGGAGGTAAAGAAGGGAAAGAGGACGCAGGGGCGGGGGGAGGGAGGGTGGGTGGGTGGGTTCGAGAGAGAGAGAGATTGTGTGCGCTTCTCTGTGACCTCACAGGGGTCGGAGGGTGAGAATGAAATGAAGGGGCAAAGGGAGAGATGGAGGGAGTGGCGGGGTCGGAGAGAAAGCGAAAGAGAGTGAGGGAAGATGGGAGTAAAAGGGTTACACGTATAGGATGAGATGGACGGGGACCGCGGACGGTTAGGGAAGCGTGGGAGGAGAGAAAGAGAGAGGAGAGGAGGGAATGGGAGGCAATAGGGAATAAAGGGAGAGAGGGGAGGAATAGAGATGGGGGAGGTAGAGAGAGAGGATGGCGCAGTGATGGGAGGTAGAGAAAGGGAGGAGCATGAGGAGAAAGAGGATGGAGCCACTAGAGGTCAGAGGGCAAGAGTTAGAGGGAGGGGCAGCACCGAAAGAGAGAGAGAGGTGGAGGGAGGGGGAGGAAACATGAGAAAGGGAAGGGATGGGGACATTAGGAAGAAGATGAGCGAGGGGGAGGGGGAGGGAGGAGAGAGAGAGGGACAGATAGAGAGAAAAAAAGGAAGTCGATCCGGAGGTGAGGGGAATGCAAAGGATAAGAACGGGGATGAGGTTACGGCTGAGGTATGAGAGAGAAAAAGCTTTTCAAAACAACGGATGCGTTCGGTTTTGCATTAACATCGGACGGGGAAGGGGGAGAGGAGGATGTTATTGCAAGGAGATCGATGATTGATGAATTAACCGGCGAGACGACGTCCACTCAAACGAACGCTAAAACTCGCCTTTTATTCTAGTGCCATCCGCCGGCGGCGATCGCAAGGGGTGACGTGAACTAAGGACGTGTTATTCTTAAGATGGAAAGATCATGGCTGCGAATCTGAGCTTAGAGGGAGGAGGGGGTAAGGGGGAGTTGATATACGGGGTCGAGAATTTCGTTGTTGTTAAAGGCGCGACTCATTTACATGTATAATTGTTAATGACGCGACGTCCGACAAGCCGAGGAAGTGGAGCCTTTTGAGACGGAGGGAGGTAAACGGCGGACACGTCCATTAAATCCGGAAAATTAACGCTACACGGAGATCCAGTCCCAAGATTGCCCGGTACACTCTTGCGTTAGGCGGCGAATAATGCATTTTACAACTAATTTGTTCGCTTATACCGCGGTATGCAATGTTGCGAGCCTCCGATTCCTTAAGGGTGCTTTAACTGTCCTTCGCAGTTTAATTGTCCTGAAGTTTTGCCGGATGATGCGAGCGGCGGAATTTTGCGAGCTGGAAAACGGACAACTTTCATCGCAAGCCTTTTAACACCTTTTGCAAGAGTGATCAAAATGTTTACAGCCCATTAAAAGCGAAGAATATTTGCTTCGCGGTTTCAAAAAGAAATTGTTTTCTCCGCGGAGGCAAGTTTGTAATCACGTGATGGAGTAAAGTAATGTTGAATCGTAAAGCATATGAACTTCTTAATGCAGAACGTCGCTTTAGGATGTTAGAGCAAATAAAAGAAATCCAGTCGATTATTTCCGTCTTGCCGTTTATTATTCCGCGATCATTCGCTTCAAAGGTCATACATTTGTAATTGCGCTTGGAGAAAAAAAGGAAATGTGTCGAAATGCAAATATGACCGTTAATTTTCAGCGTGGCAATGTTTGATTGGGCGCGCGAAAAGGGAAAATGAAATAACGGGATTTTGATGTAATTGCAAATAGATGGAATTGCAAACAGATGAAATTGCAGGCATAAACTAATGAATTCTCGAATCGGAAATTCAGAGGCGCGTTGAAAAACGGTTTAATTCATTCGTGAAAAAAATAAACTTCAAACAGGAAATTTACTGTAGATTGAGCAACAAAGGCCGACTATAACGCGCGGCAAAAAATAGCATCGACGGTAGCCGGCGGACAACGGAAAATAGCTGATAAATGCTGTTAATACGACGTCTAAACTAAAGTAAAAGCAGTTAAATTATAAATTAAAGATTGACGAACAAACAGCACTGGCAATAATATATAACGATCAGTAATAAAGTGCGAACGATCATTTTCCGTGCAACCGACTCACGCGGATACTGAGCTCCAGCAACAATCAAGGCAAACACAGATATTATTGGATATTATCGCCTTCTCCAATCAATCGATTTTTTAAAAAGCTTTCCCTCAACCTTTTTTATTTTACCCTCCTCTAGGACTTCGCGAAGTTAGTAAAAGAAAGAAAGAAAACATCCGAGGTCAGCGTTACAAAAAAATAAGAAGCACTTAAGCATATCCTAGAAGTGGCAGTCAAAAAAGACAGTGCAGCAGTAAATTAGAAAAAAAATTCTTTTTTCCGAGTTCCGATAGTTGTAGAAAAAGAGGTGTTTCGAAAGAGAGGAAAGAGCGAGAGAGAGAAGAAATATGCTAGAGGTGAGAATTCAGAAATGAGGAAAGGGTTTTACGTCGGGTGGGGGGGGAGAAGCGAGGGAAACATAGAGTGGGTGATGGGCCGAGTGAGAGGGTGGCGAGGTTTGAGATGGCAGGAGGAGGGAATAAAGGGGGTGGGAAGGATGGGAGAGAGAGGAAAGGAAGGAAGAGGAGGAGGGGAGAAGTAAGAGGAGAGCGTGATAGAGGCTCTTCGGGATTGGCGCGGGTGAGGGGAAGGGGGTTGGGTGGGTGGGAAAAAGAGGAGAGATGATGAGCCGGGAGAGTGAATGCTTCGTGCGGGGCGTAGCTAGGCAGGGCTGGTTCAGGGCGGTCGCTGTGATATGAGCTGCGCAGAGGGTAACCGTGGGATAATGCAGCGGGGCTTGTCTCGTCCTATTATTTTCTCCTTATTTCTAGGAATTGGATCCCAATGGTACGGAGGAGGAGAACTCACAAAAGCATCCGGAGAATGAAGAATGGCAATATATGCTAATGTTTTTCGCATTATACGAAAATAAAAATTATTAAATACTATCTTCAACTAACGAGGTAAGCGTACATGCGAGTGATAAAATTCTTATTTTGTCGCCGAATTCAAATATGTTTGTGGAACTCAAGTTAAATGCATTTATCGTGGTTCTAAGACCGTAAATGTGCAATTTTCGGATGACAGAAGAATTCTTGAAAGTATTTGGATAAATTTCAGGACTAACAAGAAGTCCAAACCAGGACAAATTCAGACTGGTTTCCCAAAGTAGACGGCCCGAATTGACTACTTATATTGACAGGAAATGTTCCAGTATGTGTTAGTCATTCCAAGGAATTCTCATACCATAAATACCTTGTAGTTCATAGTTTATCAATGATAAAGAAAATTGGAAAACAAATTAATAGAGCATTAGCAGGTTTAAAATACTAAAAACAATATCAAATTCTCTTTCTGAGATATTTTGCATGTATATTTTTTTTTAAATAAACGAATGAAAATCGGTCCATTGGAGCAAAAGTTATTATAGGGACACACAAACACAGACGGGACCATTTCATAGGGCTGTTTCCTTTGGAAAACAGCCTAAAAACTAAAAAAATGAAATTTTCTTCGAGCTCATATGATTTTCTATCTTGTATCTAAAATCTAATAAGTTTTAACGCAAAACTTAAACATTTTACATTGTTTCCTATATAGGAAAACGTGACGCACCTGGACAGAAATGCCAGTTTAGACAGAAAAATAAGACGGTTTTACAAGGAATTAAAAAAGGATTTTGGCTAGTGTTCCTTTGTAAACGAGGCAAATTAATGCATGCCCAAAATTTGAAGATGAACACAGGTACAGCGGGGAAACCAGGTAAAGTTCAACAAAAGATATTAAACCTAAATATTCGTCGAATTATCGATACATTTGGTAGTGAAACACGAGAGAATAATTACGCACTTTCTCATATTTAAATTAATAATAACCGCGTGAGAGAGTTAGGTTGGCTTAACGAGGCTTTTAAGATGCTATCTCGGGCCGCGGTAAATGACTTCATTTGAGACGAGTGAGGAATGGTGATTAAATTGAGCTGCAGATGGGTTAAGCATGAGTGAGTGCTGAGAGAAGAGACATGAAGGGCAATAGTTAAGGGTCAAGCAAAAAGAAGACGAACATTGATCTTGTGTTGCGTCCGACGATTTTCTGCCAATCTTATACATCTTACGTATATTTCTTCTTACTTTGCGTTCAATTTGTCAACTCGTCGAAAAAAGGCGCGGGATGGCTACTTACTGAAGACGATTAAACTTTTATAAACCTTAAAATGTTTAGCCCGAATACTGGTAATGCGGTATGTTACATCAACCTCGGAGGAGGTTGCTTTTCAACCAAAAGCTAACACCTCTTGCTTTTTGGTATATATTTTGACTGTTTATCTTTGTTGATGTGCCGTGGCTTCGCTTTACCTACACAGGTAAATTTATGAATATACAGCCACAGGCGGCATGAATCCAACAAAAAAAATTCAAGAAAAACGAATTTATTTCTTTAAAAAAAGAGCATCATAAACTTTTAATCAACAGAGAGAAATTTAGTGAAATCCAATCATGAAGGGGTACACTCAAGACCTTTTCGGTTTTAATTAACCGAAATGCATGCTTAAGAACTTCGTTTTCCACCGCTTACCTCACGATTTTCGGCGGAAATTATCCTCCCTCAGCGTTCCCGAGAAATATTATATTATTCGCACCTCGTCATTATCCGCAATTTACGAGAAATTCGGGTCCCGCGCGACTGGCGTCAACCATCCGAATCTTTTAAGGGGAGAAGAGGGCGTGCGATACCACCCAATTTTTCGTTCTCACGCAACACGTAAAGCCGACTTGGTCCACGCCCACCGAAAGATGTTCGAGCGTCCGAGGACGAAACGCTCCCCGCGTATCCAGGAATCTTTACAATTCCATTTTAATTTCCTCCCTGAAACTTTTATTCTGAGGGAAACACAGTTATTGTATCCTCGTGACTCGTATAACCGTTTACAACAGGCAGTGCGATTCGAGGAGAGTGATTTTCTATTTATGCCGTCGGATACATATCCCTCCGCCTAAGACTCAATCTCCACCACGCCTAGCACTCCCCCCTTTTCTATTTAATCTCCGGTGTCCATCTCCTCTTTACTCTTCCACATCCGCTCCATCCCTTCTCTCTCCCTCTAAACTCGCGTCTTTCCTTCTCTCTAACCGCCACTCCATCTTCGCTCTTCCTAATCCTCATTCTTTGCCTGTTATTTCCTAATTCATAAATTTCCTTTCTCCTACGTTATCCTCCGAATAAATTTCATTCTGAATTATCGTCCTTTTAACTCTTTAAAAGTTTTTTTTTCATTCCTCCTCTTTATGCCTCTTATTTAGCTTTCATTTCATAATTTTTTATCTACCCATTTATTTTTCTAATGCATTAAAATCCCGATTTACCGGATGCCTCGAGACCAAGACTGCCGCGGTTAATCTAAAGGCTGACCGTCATGTCTATCTCAATGTATCAGGGGGAAACAAAAACGAAAAATACTGTACAATTTAAGAAGGTAGGAAAAGAGAAATTATGTTGCTGTATAAAATAAGTCTACCAGTCAAGTAATATTGTACTACGATTTAACGCTTTTAATAGGTACAGGACAAGTTAATACCGTACATTCGTACGCACGTAATGCAGCATAAAAAAACTTCCAAGTTATAAGTTTGTAAAATTCCAGTAAATCGAAATTTCGATTATTCGAGATTTTACTGTATTGATTTACTTTTTCTGTTTTTTTTTCTGCTTCTTCATTCCCTCGATATTTTCTAGACATTTATTCCTCTTATCCTTCTCTCCTTATATTTCTTCTTTTTGTGAGCTTTTCCTCTATATCTTTCTCCTATATTCTCAGATTGTTACGTTCATCCTTTCATATCTTCCTCCCCCTTCCATAATCTTCCTCTCTTTTATCTCATCGCTTATCTCCCATTTATCCTCTTCCCGTCATTCCCTTCGCCCTGTTCCTCACTTCCCTCACTTTTTCCCCTTCCATATTCGCATTTCACTTAAAGCGTCCTACACCGGTGCAACCTTTTATGGCACGACATGGAGCTCAATAACCTCCGCAAATCAGAGAGCTGCAATCAATCAATAAATCCATCAGCTTCCCTGTTCACCCCCCTCCCCACCTTCCTCCTTCCACCGCCGCGCTTTAATCCTCCTCATCCTCTCCCATCTCTCGTCGCAACCTCTAACCTGTCTCCACCTCCGCTTGCATCCCACATGCCGCACCACACGCTTAGCTCTCTAAAAGAACCAATGCGAAAGAGGCTCTTGCTTTTATCTCTAGCTGGCTGGTTCCCTATACCCAGGCTGCGCGAAACAATATGAAAGGCAATAAACCGACGTCGCTCCGATTCAATTTCTTAACAAATATATATATATATATATTTTTTGTGGGGTCAGAGAGGACGATGAATCTAAAGGTAAGAAATTCGCAAGTAAACTTGACTTATTTTTCGCATATACTCCTTCTTGGGAATGATACATCGTAATATTAGCTGTAAAAATCAACCGATACTAAAAATAAAGCAAAACGTTCGCTTACGTAATTCCCCAACTAACAATAAGTATGGAGAAATATCGATCATTCACGAAATGAAAAACATATATCCATAAATATTAGCGAAGAAATTCCATTTTCATTGTCGCCTTTTTTTCTCCTTTACCAGTCTTTAGAACGCAGGCACCCCCTTCTCTCGAGAATATAATATATTAACTATAAAAATCAACCGATATTAAAATAAAAAAATGCTCGCTCACGTAATTCCGTCCGTTATGAAAACATATATTTCCGTGTAAATGAGGGATTAAATTCTCATTTCATTATCGTCGTTTTCTCTCTCTTGCTCCTTTACCAGTCTTCGGAACGCAGCCCTTTCCCTCCGGTGTGTGATCGAATGGTACCGATTAGCATCGTGTCGATATGTTACAAGCCTTTCGGGATATACGGGGTGTAATGGAATTCGCGATAGTGGTGTCTTCTCGAGGGTATCCGCCAAACCGTAGGGAAGGGAGGAGACGGAGGAATGGGGTTGTCCCGAGGGATAGGCGTTGAGGAAGAAACGGTGGAGAGGAGGTGGGATTGGCAGAAGCACCTGCGACAATCTATGCCTCCAAGGGCGAGGTTGCTCATCTGTAGGGTTATAGAAGGAGATTACGGAGAAGGGCGTAGGATGCTGTGACAGAGAGAGAGAGAGGGGAGAGGAAGTGACAAGGGAGAGAGAAGGATAGAGGATGGGAAGAGGAGGAACGAGGAAGATAAGGAGATAGGAAGAAAAATCATGAATGGTGGGAAGGAGAGAAGTAAAGGAGAAGGTAGGATGGATATAAGGAGGTATGGTCGACCAAGAAGACAGTCGGATGGGCGTGCTCGCTGGGACGACGTGAAAGGCAGCCCCTGCAAGGCGACAAGATTCTTTCGTCCCTTAAAAACACACCTCATACCACGGCCGAAGCCGCAGTCATCGCCGAGTCTCAAGTCAAGCTGAGTGTCTTAAGACATACCCTCGCCGCTTCACCTATCTCTCACTCAACTTTTCTCCGACTGTCTATTTACGCTCTTTCCGTCCGGGAAATTTCCCTCGGAGTAAGAAGCCATTAACTCAAGCGCGCAAATGGCTTTGTTGACATTTTTGCTACAATCACGCAACGGATAATGTCGGAGACTTGGTTGGAATGAGCGCCGCTGAGATGTCACTTGGGTGTTCCGCTACGCTGTCTCATTATGACAATAGCTACCATGGAGGGTTGTAATGAATTGAGCTAAAAATTGTCTTCGCCTTGAATAAACAATGAGATTGATAGACAAGCATTCCGTTATCTTAAAAAATTTCTAATGATTAACGAGAAACGACTCGATATCATCATTTTCCGATTGGCCACAAGACTCAAGACGTTGCAAAATCTTTAAAGGATTCAACCATGCGGAACATAAACTAGCTAGTATAAATAAAATTCTGACAACAATAATAATACGAAACGCTATGGAATTCCATCGTGAAAATTCCGCTACCGGACATGAATTCTTTCTTTAGGCGAGACATGTAATACTGCTCAAAAATAACACCAATCTTCTCCCAAAAAAACATATAACCGAGAAGTCAGGAACGTTTTACCGAGATAACTCAAAAACAAGAGCAATTAACTCCTCATTCCTCTTTCCCCAATCTCGCCGAGACTGCCACAAGGTCGAAGCGGCAGAATACAAAGGAAAAAACAACAACCAGCACTATACTTCTCAGGCGCTAAAACAACCAAAATCCGCGAAAACTTAATTCTTTTTCTCGTTTTCATGATTTCTCCCATCCATCCACAAAAAAGAAGTCTTTTTTCCCTCCTTTTTTCGCCTGTAATTGCTTCCCATCCATGGCTGACACAGAACTTAAACCCCTTAATTTCTTTTTCATACGAGAAATCCCTCCACCTCCGTCTCACTCCCTCTCTCTCTCCCCTATCTTCCTCCCTCCATTATTCTCCATCCTATCTTCTCAGCTTGCTTGTCATTTCTTCATTTCTCTCTTCCCATCAGACCACCCCGTACCCTTTCTCTCTATTTCAAAACTGCCACTTTTCCCCCCTAACCTCGCTCACTCTCTCTCTCCCTCCCTCACTGCCCTTTATTTATCTTCACTTCCTCCATCCTCGCCTTTCTCGCTTTTCCCACGCCGTGTCTTAGCCTCGGATGAACTTGCCCTGCCTCCCCAACACCCCCTTCGTGCCCCCCCCTCAAGCTATTCCCACGACCCCACCTTCTTTCTCCACCGCCGCTGCCTCCTCTGTTCGCGCTCCTCTTTCTCCCCACTCCTCTTTTTTCCTCCTACGGTCATATACAATCCTATTCCTCCCTCTTTTCCTTTCGTGGAAGGAACGCCCCCCCTACGGCCACCTTCGAATCGCCATTTCCCCATCCTCCCCCACTCCTTCCTCATATACTCCCACAATTCCCCTCCTACACACATATTTCTGTGATGCCTACTCGGTCATCATCCACTTTAAACGTGAGGCGAGTGTTGTGGACCGACACTTAAAGCAAGAGAGGATCCGTAGTTTACGTATTCAAAATGGTAACTCCTTGGTTTAGCCGTTAAGGATGCCGTTTAAAGCTCTTGATTTATACCTGTCACTACTAGGGTTGACGGATATGTGACTATTATATTGGGAGCATATTAAGGTTACGGCAAAAATGGAACCGGAATGCAGCCGTTGAGACTAGATTTTGACCAAGTCATCTATCACTAAGCGATGACAGGTGGATATTTGTCGGCTTTATATAATACGTTTTCACGGATTAAGTTCCGCTTCGTTTCGTTTAATTGCCTTATGTATCTAATTTCTAAGTTGAGACATTCTAAAAAAACATATAAAAGGTAATAAAGAATAACTGCTAAATAAAAATTCAGACAAAATTGTCTAAATAATACGACTTTTCTTAATATCACATCTGATCCTTAATAAAATTAGTAAAGATTTATTTTTAACTACATGAACAGAATAAAAGCTAATCACACAACAGTAGTACATTTTATGAAAGTACCGCATGGGATGGTTAAAAAATATTTAATTAAATTCGAGTTATTTTCTAACTTGCTTCTCATATTCGTTTAATCTTAAATTTTTATATACCTTAAACCCAGATTTACATTCTTCCTCTTCCTTCCCTCTTTCTTTCTTTTGAAAATATAGCCAACTCCCTTTGTAATCAAACTCCACCTATAGGAACTCCTCTTGACCCTCACTCTGAGCATGACGCCGATGTATTGCCAGAACGTGGCGTGGAAAATGCGAAAGTGGGAGGCATGGGAACATTAAATAAGATTCAGCAATTAATGGGAATGTCGAGTTAGATGTTTTTACTGGTAAGTTCCCGATAAAATATTTCCTAATGCCGATTGGCACTTTTCCGAACGATAATTGAAATTAATGACATTAATCCATGACTTGATGAAACAATAAAACTCACAGGTCTTTTGGGTTGGAATGCTGTCTATGAACTCGAATAAAAATATATTTAAAAATATTTTTCAGTATACACACTTTATGTGCACTCAAAAGTAGAAAATAAATTTTTCTGCCCTCAACTTGAATTAAATTTGTAGCGCAGAATAAATGTGGGTGATAAAAATTGCCACCCACTCTTATTCTGCACAACAAATTTAATTCAAGTTCAGGGCATAAAAATTTATTTTCTACTTTTGAGTGCACATAAAATGTTTATAGTGAAAAACATTTTTTGGTATACTATTTTTTTCCTTTTTAGTCTTAAATTTAAAGTTGTTTTTGGATTATGGAACATTGCAGAGTTGATTTCAATATAGGAACATTCTTAAAATATTTGAAGTTCCACTATAATTCATTATGACGGCATTAATTTCCCTTATAAGCATTAAAACGTCTTTAATTTCCATTAAGAGCATTAAAGGTCCCTTTAAAAGCAATAATGTCGTTGTCATGGTTTTTAAACATTTCCATTGTTGAGGAGAGGAAAAATTCAAACTTTTCCGATTTAAAGCAGATATTTACGCTAATTCTGTAAGTATTTGACTTCTGCCTTAAAACATTAAGAGCTCCGTTCTTTCAGCTAAGCAATTGTCTTTTCCCGAATTCGTATCCCAATTTTAAGTAATTTTAAAATGCATTTTTAGAAAGCCTTGCACTGAATCCCATGCTTTTCTTATGGGATATTGAAATGGAACATTGGGGTTAAAAATATCCCTTAAATATGAACTTTTTTGTGATTTTCGATTTTTCTCGTCGGTTGTCATATGAAATAAGAATATATTCGAAATTTCAGCCTTGTAGCGTTTATAGGGGCAGAGATATAAAGCGAGAAAGATTTGAAAGAAACATATGTACATATATAACAGAATAAGTTAAATAAAAGTGTGTAAAAATAGTGTGGTTTTTATCGAGACACCCGAAATATTCACGGACCTAAGAGGTGGCAGCTAATATATATGATACACCACTTTTCTAGTTTTCGTTTTTGTACAAAACACGTTAATAGAACGACGATATACGCGTTTGACAAAAATATATGGACAACGTAACACACAAGCTTACACACACGCACTAGGGAAAAATTTACGTTTAAGCGTAATCTGAGAGATTCCAACATCGACCTTTTCCGATAGACGAACGGCTAAGAAACTCGATTCCTTTCCAAGTCCGAAGGAGGACGGAAGAGGTGAAGATAAAGTGGTCGATAATACACTGTCCTCATGTGCCTAACCGCTCCTTAAGTGCACTTAATGTAGCAAGTATTACAAAGGAACATCAGGAGTCATAAAGTGATGCCCAGAATGGGTGTGTTCCCCGATGTTTTAAGGCATGGATCTCTTTTAACGATTAATGGATGATTCTAAGAGGAGTTCTTTCAGGTCGGAGGACGTTACCTATGCAAGGATTTCAAGTACACAAAAATATATTTAAGCGAGATTAAATATATAAATAATACTGATAAGGCTCTTTATTTTTGCTTAAAATAGGAGAAAAAAGTTTCCAATTTTGCATTCATGTTGAATATATTCTTGATAAAATTACTGTGCATCTGATGAATTTTTTATAAAAAAGAAACAGCATTAAAACTTCACATCAGATATCTGCCTAAACCAGAATAACTATATAATATATAGACTTGATTTTTAACAATTTCGAATATATATTTCATATTAAGAAATCGAAATAGATTGGATCAAATCACTATATTTTTACATTTACATTCACTCTCGAGTGTTGAGTTTAGCAGGTGACTTTGAAACATACCGAATTCATAAATAAAGTTAAATTAAACGATCAAACTTCGATGAAATATTAACAAAAGAGACACGAAAGTTGCGGCCGAAAAATTATTGGCCCTCGACACGACGTGTGAGATGACAGGCGACACTCCGAAAGAAATATATAGTCCAGCCTTCGCGAAAAAAACGAAAAAACAAAGTCCGAGATACGCATAAAAAAGGACCTCGAAGCAACGGATAAGCGTGACAGAAATGGCGGGAAAGAGCGTCGAGGAGAGAAAAAAATAAAGTTACAACGGGGTGAACATTTCGGAAGGAGCGAATTACAGCTGTTGAAAACGCCATTCCTCCATTCGGCCGAGGAGTGGAAGAAAACAAAAATTTTTCCCCCAACTCTCGTAACCCTCTACGCCATATCCCCGTCGAACGTAAAGAAGGGAAAACGGTGAAAAAAGAGAGACGCAAACACTATAAAAGGGTAAGAGGAAGGAGAGATAGATAGAGAGATAGAGAGAGAGAGAATTCCAAAACGTCATACAAATACTTCCTCTCATTTTATTTTTCAACGATCGTGAGTCTTCACTTCGTGTGCGTGTGTGATCACGAGTTAAATAAAAAGGCTCCGAACGAAAACATAGCGCAAAAAACGGCAAGTGAAAAACGGAGAAGTCTCGGCAATTTTTTTCTCTCGATGTAAATGGAAGTCAGGTGGAACGAGGCACAACTCGTCAAGCGTATATGTCGTGACTATGAGGAGAAATAAATGCTCTTATGTGCCGAGAGATAAATTGGATGGAAAATTGGAGTCTTTAGCGGGGAAAGGGAGAGATGAAGAGGATGGAAAGGACGAAGACCGGCGGAGGAGTCAACCCAGTTACGAAGCCGAAATTCTGATCTCAAAGGCAACCTCGTTCTCTGCATGTGAAACCGGGAAATTCTTCGCCCTCTTTCGGTACGCTCTCTTCCTCCTCACTAACGCTTCTGGTCTCGTATACTCGACTTCCTATTCTTCCGTCTCCGTTAAAAAAGAACATCTTATATCAAAAAACCTCCAGAACAATTCACTACGTTATGCAATAGCTATGCAGAACCATATAAAAGAATCTAAACAAGGAAGGGGAGCGAGGGGATGTAAGAGAGTGGACAGATGTGATTGTGAGATAATAAAATCGAATATCTGATAGAAGAGACGAAACGAAAAATATACACATTTCTTTATATATAAGGCAAAGATGGAGAGAAAGGAATAGTGTATACAAATAGAAAAGTTCATGGAAACCCATGCACTACGTGCACGTAAGTACTTTTTAAATCATTCGGGATTTTGCCAACCAGATATGTGCCTTGGTGAAAGGCAAAGAAAAATAACGATATAATTGCAATATAAATTTAACATACACGTGGAGAAGGGACGCATACATATGATGAGTAAAGAAAAATACGGATGGCGAGAGTGAGGAATAAAACGGAGCGTAAAACCGTTCACCACAAGAATTATTGACGTGGCGATAAAAAATGACATAGAATTTGAGGAGAATAACATCTATGGCCGAAGAAATTGATGGCCATATACTACACAGCGATGTCGAACACATATATCTTGTCAGCCTATTTCTCACCTCAATTGCTGTTTTACACTATGTATACGAGATTATATACAGTACCACAAATTGAAGGAACATAATGCGTTTTATTAATACGGATTAAAATAATCTGTAAAACACATTAATTTGAAAAGGTCAGAATATATAAATAGACCTATTAGAAATTGTATCTTAAGAAAATTCCAGAAAATGAGCTGAAACTAACTGAGAATAAGAAAACCGGTATCTGAGAATATACTAAGTTCGACGAAGGTGAAAAAGAAAACAAAAAAGCCATATCCAATAAGCCGTTCATTCCTGTCAACATTAGAATGAGATGCGAATAATTCAAATCTGCGAGGGTAGCGCAGAGCAATAAAGATAATCCTTATTATGTCGACGAGTTCCCATTTGGCAAAGATACCATAAAAAAGAAAAATATAAGTTTTCGGGACCTAGCACAGAGCTCCGTGGTACCCTCTTTCGTTCATTCCCGCTCCTTATAAAGCGTGGAAAGCCTGGTGACGGTCGACCGGATAATTTACGATCCGTTGGGAACATCGGACTGTGAGTAGGAAATGCGTGGAGGGGGAGGGGACGGGAAGGTGGCTCGGCTTGGAGTCGCTACGGCCACTGCGTCTCATTGGGGTTGTAATACCACCACTTGGCTTTTCAAGCCCTCATATTTCGTGTGTGTGCGTTGGATTTTGTGCCGAGTAATCCCTGCGTGTGCGCACACATACACAAATAAAGCGAAACGGTTTTGGTTTTACGACCGAGATCGCCACTCACTTGCGGAACCCTTTCACATATCTTTTTATCGAACCGGTCGTTTTTGTCGGTGCCTCTTTTTAATAAATGGGGGAGGGCACCAGAATAGACAGAGAAAGAGGGGATCTCCTTTTTCTTCAATTTCTCAGGGATTATTTCCTACCTCTTCCTTACCACCCTCCCCTCCCCCAAAACGATTCAACACAGTCTCAAACTGAAACGAATGTTTTATTTTGACACATGCGGAGATTTTTTATAAAGGTAATTGGAAACTTTTTAAAATGTCTCCTATAAAAGATCACGGGGCAAGATGAATTTATGGAGAGATATTCATTTCGACCTTATTAGGATCCAAGTACGAAGAGAATCCCTTCCCTGCGCATGGCCATTATGTATCGAACGAATTAAATTATGCGTGATTTTACACTCGGATAATTGTGTTATCAGGACTTGATGGGTTTGAGAACGTATATATTACCGCCATTATCCCTGCATATTTGCGTGAAATTCAAAATAGTTCGATATAGTATAAGGATAATAATGTGAAAACGCCGAATGCTAAATATGGCGTCAGTAAATTAATGTAACTAAAAATGGAAACAGATAAGTTTAGGAAAAAACTCTGTTCGATTCGCAAGTAAAAATAAATAAAACTTTCAAAAATTGGGACAAAATATTTAAAACATATGATAATAATGGAACGCAAAAACTGCTATTTTTAATCCACATTCCGTAACCATGAAATTTTAGTAGGCCAACGACCTCACGCTCTCAATATTAATGCGTACAGAATCTCTAAACACGAGAAAGGATCCCAAAATCCGAGGTAACCGAAAATCAAAGACTCACTAACCAGTTGGGAGACGACATAATGCGAACGTTTTGATACTTCGGCTGGACTCGTTCCGAGAGGAAAAAACACCTTCAGACCGAAAGAGTTATACTGCCATTTATAATCGGCCCTATAATCGTCGAGGGAGAGGGGGAGAGAGAGAGAGAGAGAGAGAGAGAGAGAGAGAGAGAGAGAGAGAGAGAGAGAGAGAGAGAGAGAGAGAGAGATAGAATGAGGGCTTAAAAGTAGAGAGAGAGAGAATTTTATTTTCCATGGACTTGAAACGTCCGATAATCGTGCTGTACGGATAGAGGTCAAAAGCGGGTCGAGGGGATGACACAGACTCGCATTAAAAGAGAAGGAGAAAGATTCGAGAGAGATCTCGGAGATGCTCTTCAAAAGAAAGAAAAAGAGGAGGGAAGGGGAAACGATTTCGGATAAAGGAAATAAAAATTACCGATGAAACTCCACCAGCAGCGAACCTGAATGCTCCCGGAGTGATATGTTTGACGTTTCATAAGCCGGAAAATAGCGAGTGATAAAAAATTTCATCGGAATCCGCAAGCGAGGAGCGGTATATTTTTCAATAGAGGAATGAGAAAGGGAGTAGTCTAAATATGGCGTGCGAAAGAGAAACACGCAACCGCTACCTTATTTTTCATTAAGCTGCCAACAACGATAGGCTTATCCGCATGAGAGGAGAGAATCTGAGGAACAAAAACGGGGTTAGAAAATGAGGTAATGCCACACAATGTTCTAGAATCTAGATGTTCCAACTGGAGGATAGTTCGGAAAAATGAGATAGAAAAACTTGCTTCTCTGTTGCGAACTTGTATTAGATATGGAAGCTATAGGAGTATTTGACCAGTAGCAAAAAGGATTTTTATCAGCGATGGCCTTGGTTGGAGAACAGGTTTTCGTAAGAAAAATTAACATTGAATGTAGTGGGATTATACCGCGGGAATCAAAATTTGCAGGATATTCACCGTGATAAGTAGATAGGATGAAATTCAAGTGACTTGGCTAGTCGAAACTATGGTGATAATAAAATTCAAAATCTTATTGGGGAACTAATATTGGGTTAGATTAGAGAATGGCTTAACATAAATACCTATGGTAGTATACATTTACAATGAGCAGATACAGCCCAATCAATTGAAGGTAAGGATGCGATTACTAACATTTAGTGTAGCTAATCTACAAACATTAAATTAGAAGACAAACTAGATATCATTCAGCTAAATGAAACAAATTGAACTCATTGCAATGAGGTTAGTAATTCTTCATAAACTTCTTTGGATGGAAAGAGAGAAGAATATATCGATCGACACGATTCTATACGACCAGAAAATAAAAAAGTTTGGCGGCACAAGAACTAAAATTTTCCTAAAACATCTTTTCGGAATAACTAAGAAATTTCGCTAAAATATTTTCTTCCTAGCCCGTAAAACGGCGAGACGTATCACCGTTTCATCGGCTTCTCCTCCCTTCATCATCTTCCCATTACTTTCTCTATAAGGCGCAAAGAAATCCAAAGAGACCAGTAGGGGAACAAGCTTTTTAGAAACTATACATATAATAAATTTATTTTCAACATTTTTAGAAGCAAGCCGAAAAACTGGAAAAGAGGGAAAAAATATAGGGTTCAAAACAAAATAAAGAATCTGAAAAAAAGTTTCTCGTTGGGAGAATAAGGTAAGACGAGTGTGGAGAGCGGTTGGCGGTGCTTCTTTATTCGAAAATAACCTCACGACTAGAGAATCTCGTAATGACTGCTATGTATTTCAGAGAAATCTCGCAGAGTCGACAGAGAGAGAGAGGGCGTGGGCGAAGGGAGGATGAGAAGGAGGAGGTCCAGACGCATTACCTCCAGTCGTTCGGCCAGATGCGTCCCCTCGAGCCCAGCAAAAAGAAAATTCAAAGAAAGAAAAGGAGTCACATCGAGAAAATGAATGGCGTTCTCCTTCCACGATCCTACGTTTTTTAATAAGAATTAGCGCGCATACAACGGCGAGTTTCAATGAAAAAAAACACGTCTTTCGAGATTTCCAAATCTTATCTCGGGTCAATTTCGGCTTTAACTTTCCTTTCCTACCATTTTTAATGACGTCGGCAGAACGTCAGTGGACGTTGCTTCGCGGGGAAACCCAGCAACGAATGCATTCGGTGTTTACGATCTACTATAAAACATACAGTGTCCTGAAGCTCATTTCAACTGCATTAAGATACCTTGGTTATATACTTAATTAATGTAAGCAACATATCATGGCTGTTTTCTTACATAAGACGGATGAACTACTTGTTTGTTCCCGTGGAGCTCTGGAAAGGTAGATTATAGCAAAGACATAAGAGCATAGACCATTTGTTTAAGCTAGATACAGATTTTTTATTAGTTTCTATAAAAGTGAATAATTTCCCTCTGGTGCAAAATAAAACTTTCTCCGCCTCAACGACAAGAACGGGGACATTAAAATTCCCAGAAGTAGCTTTTTGCAAATTCAGAGTGGAAACCTCGATTAATAAATTGCTGTTTTTTTACCGAGGTAACAAATCTCGAAATACCTTTCCTCCTCACGGCCTTGCATTGGCCAAACCAATAAATAAACATCACCCCAATTCAAGATACTGAATCTTTTTAAGCATGGGAATAAACCGATTTTAACGGGCGTGGGTTAATCGAGATACGCCCCCTTACATCCTGGAAGAGAAGCGGGGCAAACGGAACAAAAATGAGTATGGGGAATAATTGAATTTTTTTTGATCGCCGCGGAATTCCAAGGACTCGAGCCGAGCTTAATCCACCCACCCTTAAAGCGACAGACACATGAGCGAACGCCACCCATTAGAAACACGTTTATTCGCACACGCTGTTTGCTACACGAGTGGGCGGCCGATATCAAAGGATGGAAATGGCGAGCACTCACTTATCGGGGGGTTTCAACCGAGGTATCCTGCGACGGCGGCCATTTTTCCGACTCCTTTAAAGATTCGAAGATGAGGGGAGGATTAGCGGGAGGAGGAGACGGGATGGGGGAAGGAAGCGGATGTTACGACAAGCAAATGAAGAACGGGAAACGATGGGGGAGCGCGTTGAGATGAAGATGTATTCGTTGGGAGAAATTCCTGTGAGAGGGCGGTGTAGCCATTAATGCGAACGTTAAGCAATGAGTCCTTGTAAGTATGTTTGTTATGCACGCGTGGGACTTTGAGGGGATTTTATGCAAGAAATCGCATTAAGGGTAGGGTTGAGATATTAATTAAGCAACAAACTACTTTGTTTTGCTTAGGAAGTCAAGGGGAATGCAAAACAAATATGAGGAGTCCCACGGCAAACGGTATTTTAAGTCCATGCTCGAAGAATATCAACTTAAAGAAAATCAGTGCTTAAAAATTTAAAAAATGGTACCAAAAATAAGGTATCACCAACAGCTATAAAAAGATTATGAAAAAAATCGTATGCGCATTTCGGCTAACAAATGGCTGTTATCAGTGTATTGGCGTATAGTACACTATCTGAAACTTTTAAGTAGCAAACGATTTTTATTATTTATTATTTTTATTGATATGTCACTTTTGATGTCACATTACAATAAAAATAATACATTAAACATTGAAATTTACTTACTTTTGCTGTTAGGTACCCCAAGTTTTGAATTGCTGGTTCGGGGGTTTGGGGGCGGGGCCTTCACAAAAAAGATACAAACTTTACCAAACGTTCCCCATTCCTTAATTATGCATGCGATGTTTACATTAACGTTTAATATTTTATGTATTGTATTGTAAAGTTTAACCATTAATATAATTACGCATTAACATCTTACTTAATATTTACATGGATAGATGCACCGAAGCCTTTAAAGCAGCAATAAAATTATGTGGATTATGTCAATACTATAAGCCAAAACGTAAACAATAAACAACATCTTGGTTACCGAACAAATGTAAGTATATGTATCGATTTAGGTTGCAATAAATCTTTCAATGTTAATGGTAAAAGATAACAATGTTCTAATATTCCTTAAAAATCATTTGACTCACTTTAAAAGTATTCATATAGACTATATTTAGGCATGAATCCATTTGTACCCTTTATCTTAGCGTTGGCTATTCTTCCTCTAGGGCGTTCCATGGCGTGGATTTTCCTTGCATTAATCTTTACGTGGCTATCTCCCTTTTAAGAGGACAACAATTATGAAATTTAGCTTTATTGCCGCCTGAAAAATGGTCATCTAAATCGATAAATTTTGCGCTAAAAGTAAAATTTCGAGCGATTTAGCATGTAATACGACAAAAAATGAACAGAATTAAAATATTTCAGTGTTTTCTGCGTAAAATAAGCTATTTCCCGTGATCGTAAGTTAATATTTAGCTATATTTATATCCACATCAGTGAAGGGCTGCATGGCATTTTGAGGTTTCTCCACACCATTTCCCATGCATTCTTATGGAAATAGTATTTTGGTGACCCTACGGGGTATAAGAGACTCCACGGTCTGCAAACCTAGACCAAGTTCTTCCTTTGGTCCATAGAATGGCCCAGGAAATTTTTGAATTCGATAGCTTCAACGGTGTAAAAAACGTATATTAAAGAACATACATACACACACACTCTAAAATATTTATAAGATTCTATAATGATTGAAAAAACTAACCTTAAGTAAATACATATAAGAAAACGTAGTAATAATGATACTCTCACACAATAAATTCTTTCGAATACGCTCTATCTGTTTATGCTCGATGAATAACTTCTTCGGGATGAGGAATTTTACGAGCAAGACAGGTAAGCTGACGCACGATGAATGGAAATCCAACAAACCATGCCGTAAGTCTAGAAATTACCCTTGCGAATTTGATCAGCATTTTAAAACGTGCGGATAATCTCTCAGTTTATGCTATCACTTCCGAGACCCTCGTTCATCTATCACCTGTAATGAGAGCAAAATTCAATAGCGAGAAAAGATAGGGTCATAGCAGCAATCTTCATTCATACTTGAAAACTCTTTCAGTTCCAATCTGCAAACATAAATGCGGCGATAACGATCTAAGAGATTTCCTCCAAGCCGAATAATGAAGCGATTCGAATCAAATAAACCACTTCCGTAAACATGCGAGCAACGCCTCGAGAGAGAGTGAGAGAGAGAGAGATAGCGGTTTAAAATGCGACATGAATAAAAGACTAAACAAATGACGCTAAGATCGCATTTAATGTCGAAAGCGGCGTCGATCGATTCCAACTGCAGGCGCGCACGCAAAATCCAGCGCGATGGCCGTTAAGTCGTCCCGCAATAGCCGGAGAATAAGATGGCGTTGCCATTGGGGGGCGGGTAAGAGGACGGAGAATAATCTTCCACTGCCAACTGGAATCCTAAATAGGAAGGCGAAAGGGGAGGAGAAAGGAGAGAGGAGGCTGCAATGTTCGCGGGTGATGCGTGTCAAATAACTACGCCGTTTGCGTAATTGTTTTGCAGAACTCGCGGATTCTGAGTAAATCCTCATGAAAATAAACGAGGATTGAGCGTAGAAAATGTAGAACAGGTAAGCAGGGTGACGCAATCGGGAATTCATATATTTTTTAAATTGCGAACTTTGTTTTTGTAGAATAGGTTTGCTAATCTTTCCCGCAAATTTGTAAAGAAAGTAAATCGCTTGTTTGTTTCTCAGGCTATATTCTATAAGAGACAACAAAAGTCCTTTTTGTTTAGATATTTAACTACAAGGTTGATGATATGATATGCAGCGTCTAATAATTTCCATGTAGTTTATTTAATGAATTTGAAACAATCACCAACAACAATCTACATAAAAAATTATTTCTGGCGAAAACATTTCATAAATTCTCTCTAAATATTTTAGCCGACCAAACCAAATATCTACTAAAATAAGATAAAAAACAACGTATCCTTAAGCACCTGCTGAATGAAAAAAGCGCCCGTGTTACACGTCGCCCCCTTATATCTTATATGTGTTCTCCGAGTTAGCGCGCACGTGAAACGCGCTCATCCATCAAGTACACCACGTTATCATGTACCCGGATAAGGTTTTTGCCCGTCGATTTGTAAACATGTCTTATATTAGAGCGAGAGACGGAACTGACTCGAGGCCGCGCGGCTTCCGATGCGAAGAAGAATTAGAGAAGAGTGTGGGAGACAGAGAGGGAAGGAGAGAAAAAGGAGGGTGTCGATCAATCACTCGCACGAGACGTCGCAACATCTGCTTCCATTCCGTCGCAATTAAGGAGCGGATTGATCGGACCCCCACGAGATAAAAGAGCCGTAAAAGAATGCGAGCGGCGAATCGGGCCGAGAACCGAGGGGGTAAAAAATTAAATAAATAAATAACTCAAAAACACCGAGGATCCGTTTAAAGGGCAGATCAGAAATCGGCAGGTTACGAAAGGAGCTGTTGATCGCTTGGCATAAAAGGGCAGGGAGAAAGACGATTGACATAAATATATCCTTGGATCGATCTTCTTCTGTTACGCTCCGTCGGCAAAATACAGGAGATGGAGCAGAAGAGGGGGAGGGGGAAATAATATGAGTGGCGTGCGGAGTGGGTGGAGGAGAGGGGAAGTGGGGTGGAAGGGGCGTGTCCGCACGGAAATATTGACGCTTCGGGTAGACTTCGGACTTGGCACGTCGTAATGTGGGCGAGCATATGGGCATCATCATCATACTCCTCGGAGACTCGGGATGAAGTCGTTCTCGCGACATAACAAGGCTGCATTACCATCGCGATCCCATCGATAAAGTTCGCCACGCCTTGCCGACCGCCAATGTTTTTCGCAAAAAGTTACCGGCCGAGCGGTTTAGGCTTCAGATATATCTGTATCGGCCTTCTGCCTCTCTCTCTCTCTCTCTGCTCTCACTTCCTAGAGAGTTTGATTTGCGAAGGAAATTGGAGGAACAATAAAGAAACCGGTGCGCGTAGCCGCCATTCCTCCTTGCGTGGGTTCCGAGTGTTAACGTGTGAGGAAGATTTTCGCGGTAGTCTTGGTGAATGCATGAGATATGTTTTGAGAAACAGCCGCACTTGGAGTGTTTGTATGCACTGCGATCTCGAAGAGTGATAAAAGCCATAAAAAAGACGCTATGATCTCTCCCGTTTATCGCTTATTACCACGCTCGAACATGCGATTTTCGAATACGGATGAAACTGAGATACATATGTTTATTCTGCACGGAAACGCGAAGCATATCACATTGAATGAATGTGTTTCGAACTCATCGATGATTTCCATGCATATTTTCCGTCTTTTACGTCGTTTTCGCGATTTCCTTCGTTAAACATAAGCGCAAATCCCAAATTACCAATAAAGTGTAGAACGGTAAACCCTCGCTCACAAAACACGGAACATTCGGACTGATATGATATATAGCATCATTAAGAGTTGACAGCCTCGACAGCTCACTTGTCGCTATCTATGTCACGCCTGTTTTAGCAGACAGACTGGCTACAACCATATCATTCTTCAACCGATCTATAAAATACTGAAAAAATAAATCAAAACGAAACCGAACAACCGCGCGACTTTGAAACGGATTTGGAATTTAGATCCGGGTCGCTACGAGTTGCAGGAAATTTGAAGGCTAAACAACAACATTTATCACGACTTAAACGACACTTATCCGTCCCATCTTGGCTCGTTAAAAAAAATATATTTTTTATTATAATTTTGCGGGGGATTTCTTATGGGTGCGTCAACTGTTTATTTACGTTCATATGTAAAGAAAAAAATCGACAAAACGATGAAATGAAATATTATTCCATTTCCTAGCCTGTTTTTCACAGAAATTTCTTCACTTTCTAGGAGATTATCTAACGATAAAAATCCATAACTTCGAAATATGGATAGGGCGAGATCTTAAGGGACCACAACACGAAAATATGTCATTCAGGTCGGATGCTGATGTCACGGCTGGAAGGTTATGGCGTTGAAATAAAAGCCTAACGACCACTCGGTCCGTCGACCGACGGTCATGTCCTGCGGTTTCGTGGAGAAGGTTATCACACATGGGAGAGAGAAAGAAACGGAACATGGGAGGGAAGGAGAGAGAGAAAGAGTGGGCGGGAGGGATAGAGAGAGAGAGGAGGGGTGTGGCAGACAAGAAGACTATCGGGATGCGCTCCACGACGATGATGCAATGGAAAAGCGATCTTTCGACATTTCTTCCCACCCACTAGAGAGGGAGTCACTTGGATTAGAATGGTTGATACAGATGGAGGGAGAGAGGAGGATGGTGAGGAGAGAGGATTGAGCGGGGGAGTATGGAGACAGGAGGAAGGGAAGAGGGAGGGAGCGGAACAGATCTCGGAGATGCGGGGCAAAGGTGGCCCAGGGTCGCATGGGTGGGAGGGAGCGAGGTCGGGACGGAGGCGACGGGAGGGGAGTAGAGATTGCGGGGGCGGGAGCAAAGGAAAGACTCGAGGGGGTGTGTGGGAACGTCGCAACTTTCCCTTTCCACAATCCCGTTCATCCACCGACTTCTAAAGGAAGCGTCCATAGCCCCGCGTCATGCGCTCTTGATAGTACCCCTCCGCTTTGATTGTTACGGGTTATAGGCTAATGGAGGCTTACGCAAGATGTTAGCAACGAGGAACGTAATTGGCGAGAGAGTCTTGTTTGCCTTAAGATTAGTGGCGACGTGACGAATATCGGATCGGTTTGGCGTTTCGGTCGTGCTCACGCGGATCCGAATGTCCCAGGCAATAAGGAACTCCTACGGCGAAGACGATCGCATCGCGTGCGTTCTTCGGATTCGAATTTTATGATGTGAAATCGAAGACAATGCGAACGTGAAATGTTAAAATAATCACAAGTTAACGCTGCACAATCGACCAGTATTTTCACAAAAACAAAGGAGCGCGCATTATGCGGCGCAATCGTAACAGATAAGAGTAAAACCTCTTTTCGGATAGTGATAAGTGGAAAACCTTTGCTCCAGTTTACGGGGCAAGCCTACCCACTTAAGGCAAACGCTTAACGCTTTTAATATTTTTTTAAAGAATTATCCGAAAATTAGGAACATGAGCGACCCCATACTAAAGGAAGATTTCTCTATCCAGGACATAATAGGTTTTCAGGCACCTCGTCAATCAACTCAGGATTATTTCTGGAGAAAATTAAGGCCTCCACGATCGACAAATTACTCACCGATCCCCAGATCGATACGCGCTCACGAAACGTATTTTTTCCGTTTTAGACCACCCATCGCCTAATACCACCACCACCACCCCCCCCCCTGCGAGATTACAACACGGCGTATTACGGGGGAGAATAGGCGGGAGAGAAATTTGGGAAACAGAGAAATTATGAAACTATTCAGCTTTGTTAGAAAAATGGAAACGACTCCCCCAAAATTACGTGCGCCCATAGTGTGAGAAAGAAGTTTTATTGAATGGCACTCTCCTTTCCTCTGTTCCTTCCTCTCTCGAATGAGAACATGGGAGCATTAAAGCTCTCTATAGCCAAGTACGGTCATCCTTTCCCCGACTTTCGCGGACAACGGAGTCAATTTATTCCTCTAACGCTGGTCACGTGATAGGAGACGCCATTATAAGATAATTTATCAAGCATATTTGTTTAATTTTTATTCATTAAAATTCTCAAAATTCGATTTTTATGCATACATTCCTATTGAGTTAATACTCTGTTTGGGCCCGTAATGGCTGCTGTTGTAGGAGTCAAAAGGAGTTGTCCGTATTTGGTTATAGAGAGCTTTAGGTAGCATCGGTGGCCTTAAGAGTTGTTGGAACCGTGTGCAAGAGCCATTTGGGGCCCCTTTGAATATACATATGAAATCGGGGCATTTCGGATTTAAATTTGACTTTGCCCTACTCATTAAGCTGCCATGAAAGTTATGTGAAATATGACTTCTGTTTACTGCAAAAAAAAGTCGTGGAATTAGAGCCACTTCCTTGCTAATTTAGCCCATATTTTTTTGCAAAATTATGGGACCACTTAACGTTTGGGGTCCCATCCGTAAGGCAAACACTGACGAGAAGGTGAGAAGCGCACATCCGAGACTATTTCGTCTTCCGTCATTTTCGTCCGGTTTCTCCGATCGATCGCGAGATGGAGGGTTGCAGTAGAAAGAAAGAGAAGGGGATGAAGGCGATCTCTTCGTTCCTTGTGCTCTCACATCGCCCAAAATCCATCCTCCGCAAAGCGAAAACGCGACGAGAAACGGTTTGAGGAGGAGGAGAAGAAGGGAGAAAGAGACACAATCGCACACCATAAGAGTCTTCCCCATTTTCTCGCTTCATTCTTTTTCTACCCGAGAGGGGGCGGTCAAACAAAGGAGGCTCTCTCTCTCTATGGAGGGAATGCGTCGTGTCTCGCTCTCCCTCCACCCAAGCCGAATCACGCATCTTCCAAGGAGGAACACCTTTCACCTCGGCTGATGATGATCCGGAGGAGTTAAAGGAGTCCTACGCCCAGATCCTCCACACGCGTCTCCTCCCTCTCGCTCTCCTTTTTCCCCGCCCACTAGCATCCCTCCCCCTCCTCATAACCTCCCCCTATCCTCGTGCTCCCGTGGTTTGAACCCCCTTCTCTCTATCGAGAAGTCCCCGATCTCACGGAAAGGCACGTGTATCGCGGGGGTGGAAGGGGAGGAGGAGGCGTGTCAGCGCGTGCAGCGAGGGTGGGCACGCTTGGAGGGTTGAAAGGAGGTAAAGGGGGTGGAGGTGGTTGGCGGTTAAGTTGTGGGTGTGTGGGGAAGGGGAGGGGGGAGTGAGTTCGTTGAAAGGGGGGAGAGGGTTCGTTGAAAGGGGCGGGAGGATTGCCTTCCACCCCCGCTTTCTCTCCACGCCCGCTCCTTTCGCGGCGGTGAGATGTGAGGGAGGCGGAGAGGATAGGGTGGGAGGGAGATGAAGGGGAGGGAGGAAGCGAGAGAGAGAGAGAGAGAGGTGACTGTTGTGGGCGTATGCCTTTATGCTGCTGCCGGAGGGTAAGTGGAGGAGGAAGGGAGTGGGGAATGTCGAGGGAAGATGCGACCGGATTGTGTCGGGAGAGAAAGGAAAAATATGGAGGTGGGGGAAGAAAGAGAGAGAGAGAATCTAGTCCTTCCCACCCACACTGCGTTTTGAAATCGCATTCTCCATTTATTTAACGAATCGCACGAGAGAGACGGAAACTCGACCGGGTCGAAAAAGAACGCGATGTGGGAATATTTTATGACACCTATTAATAGGTTCCAAGGATCTACTGGAAGGGCAATATAACTAGGCGCAGTGACATTCTGAGGAAATAATTCGTTTTTCTAAGGGATAAAACAACGAAAATCCTCAAACCGTGGGAAAATTTCACAATATATGCCTGTATACTCATACTCGTAATTTCAATTGCTTTTAATTTGCCATTAATTTATCATTGCAGTTTTCGTGAAAAATAATAAAAAGTTATATAAATGGTTTCTTTGATGCAAGAATGATTAATTTTTATTTTTTAACTCACGAAGATAATAAATGCTTAACAACTTTGTATTTCAGAATTTTGGAGGAAACATTTTTCCTGTCCGTCTGGCAGTATGAGGCTAGAGACACTGCACGGAGGTGGACAGCGCCGAGTAGATAGGGAGGGGGAAAAACCACCTACGCACGCAAAAAAAATCACCCCATAAATTCTTAAAGGCACCAACTTTAGGAGACGCGAACTATGTGTAACTTCTTCCTTTATCGAGACGAATTGACAAAAAACTTCCAAAAGAGAAACGAGAGAGCGAAACAGAAACAGGATGAAATACGAAAGGAGAGAAGAGAGAAAAAATGAAAAGCGTCGTTCCGTAATTCTCATTTGTCCTGACCCGCCCTCATGGGTCACGATAGAGTCGAGATGAAGAGGAGGTGGCTGGGCGCCCTTTTGACCGGAGTCGAGGAGGATAGGAGAACCGCCCTAACCTCCCACCACACGCCTCCTCCGCTTGCGAGACGGATATTCCCGTCTCCTCCTCGCTTCCCTCCGACACAAAGGAAGGATCCATCTCTTCTTCCCAGCAGACCCAGATTCCCCATCCTTCCCAAGAGCACCCATCCCTCTCCACGCTCAGCGCAAGTAGTACCCTTCGACGGGTGCGGTGAGATTTGGTACCACACCCAGAGACACCTGCTCGAGAACGTGAGGCAGGTGTGGTGCCACGTAGACGTTCATTTTTTTACCCTTCGCAACGGCGAGGGAGGGCACCGCTGAGGTCGAGTATTAGTTTCGATTCCGTCCGCCGAAGGCACGAAGGCGTTTGGGTCATTCCCGACCCGCCGGTCGAAGGTCGTCGCATTGAATCGAATCTTGTTATTACCCCGTGCTTTGCCGGAATGCCGATGGCAATTTTACGATTTTTCACGAAGATTGCCATGCGCATCTTCCGCGAGCGTTACCTGAATATAGGCGAGGAAACAATCGATGATCTATTATAGCGGACACGGATGATTCGAATTTAAGTGAATGTCCGATATAAGGCGAAAGTTTCGTCGGCAATAAGAGTGACATTTAAATAAATGCATAGTATTCAACTATACGTTTCCAGTAATCACCACAGAAATACTTGGAAATTTCAACAAAAAATTACTTTTCCCATTGTTCGTAATTGGATCCGATGCGTGTCCCCTTTTAGGGAGGGGGATCGTTATTGCTTCTGAAATTAAAAAAACATTACATTATTCATTACGTTTGAATCCTGGAGCCACATACCATTCGGATTACATAGCGATCGATGCTATTGAAACGACGCAACACATCGCAAAAAAATTGAGTGACGCGGGGGAGGTAAACGAGCGATAAAATCGAAAATCACGCGCGGATCATCCCCTGACCTTTGAGACGTCGAGATAAATTCGAACAAGTCCATAACCGATACTTCCCTTCCACTTGGAACATCTTCGAACTTAGAAAAATAAAAGGTTGACCTTGAAATAAATGTCATAGAAGAAACGCCACGCAGTTTCAAAAGTTTATGCCTTATTACATTTTTTCTAATCTCGTGCTCTGTGTCCCATCATCGACGACAATAATCCTGCGGAGATATGTTCTCGCGTAGCTCTTTCTGGGATGTCAAGTCCATATAGAGTTGAAGCTAGAACCTTATTGGGAGATAAAAAGTTTAACTTCGATTCGTCGATATTCCTAAACTTTGATTTATCTTATTATTGCATAAGCGCCGTGTTTTGGATCTTAGTTTTAACGTATACGTATGTATATACGTGTATATATACACACACACAAGTGAGGAAGAGCTACAGAGCAAATTACATAAGGTGTTTTTTTCACCGATTACTTCTCAGCATCTGATCCTAGATCCAATAAAGTTTTACCATGTCTAGCTCTCATATACACCGACTTATCCTGGCTTCTCCAAGCTGCAGGATTCCATAGATATTGCCCGCATAGACGGATAGACAAACCGAATGCATATAAAAAAGCGCTAAAAACGAGTGAAAATACATATCTTCTTCTATCAATAAAAATTTCCAGTTACAGACGTTCCAATGAATGACCCGCGATGCGCTACCACGAAAATAAAATGAAAAGTGCGTTGACTTTTATAATGTTAAAAAGTAAAACGCAGAAACTCAGACGGCGTAAATATTTAGTGAAAGTCCATTCCAAACAACGGGGTCCATGAGGTCATAGTGTCAGTGAAAGGAGAGACACAATTATAACGAAGTTTACGATCAATGAATCTCCTTCCGAGAAATTTCTTCTTCTGTCTGACTGGCAAAAAATGAAACGAGGAAACGAGCAACCGCTACTCTATTCATCTGCATACGAACTTTACGAACGACGGGCATAATTCCGATGTGCTCAATGATTAATAAAGCAGGAGGCATACCTTTTTCCAAGATTTTATCCATATAAAAAGGACACTGAGATTTATATATAAAGTAACAGGTTAATTCAAGATAAAAGGGAAAACTTTGCCTTTGAGCTTTGATGAATTGTCATGTTTGAAGTAAGTAGAATTTTTATGACTTTCCTTATAGCTTGAGTAAGTTTGTATTCTTAAAAATTAAATGCTGTAAGTATGCTTAAGTAGATAGCGTGGTTCGTTTCAAAATATTTCCCAACTATTGAAACCCATTTATGCACAAAACGCTTAACAAGATCTATAAATGATAAATTTTCAAACAAAATAAATTTTAAATTTTCTTACGACTCTTAGAAAAACAGATTATAAACGAAAATAGTAATGCAATGATTTAAATCTCGGATAAAAATGCATCACGTGATTTGGCGTAGAGAATCTGCTATCCTATGCGGCAAAATTAAAGTACTACAACAATTACTGTTTCTATGGAGTTGTCCCTTACCTGAATTGCTGATCCTTAAGTCCACTCCATTTCCGGAGGACGTGGTTACCGAGGGCAGCTGCGGGCTGTATCGAGGCACTTGGAGGACAACGGGCGAGTGGGGGCCCCCACCCCCGCCGACCCCTCCTCCGCCTCCGACGCCGCTCGACTTGTTCACGCTTAAGTCCACCGGCTCCATCTGTATGGGTGGGCATTCCGCCTGCGGGGAAGAGAGAGAAAAAAGAGAGAAAAACGATCATGAAACATCGATTGCATTTCGACCGATCATTAAAAAATTAAAATAGAACACTCCCTGGTCCGGCGTTTGCGTGTTTCGGGACACTCCTTCTCCGTGTTCTTTGGCGTGGCCGATTCTCGGGCTTAGAGTTTTCGATGTGGGCGGGATGGAGGCGGAAAGATGTTAAGCCAATCGCTAAGAGGAAGAAGAGTGCTGTTACGTGTTTTACAAGGGAAGGTTAATTATCCTTTCTCTTTATTAAATTGGTCGCTTTTTTCTGACATCTCTCGTTCGTTAAGTAACGTTCGCGTCTCTATCGTTTTTGAGGATGTCACTCCCAAGCAGTCCGGGTCGCGTAGAGGCAGAATATATTCATCTTCTACTTTCCGTATGGTATTCAACGTTGATATAGGTCGTGGTAACAGGCATGCTTAGTTCTGCCTTGATGTATGTAAACTTTCAAGCAGAGAAAATTCAGAAAGATCAAAAATAAATAATTACCGTGCCGTTACCGAAATCATGCTTTCGAAATCGATCAGGATTCTTAAGAACGGATAAAACAACACCTACATTTCGAAGCAATAAAAATTCCAACAACGGTGCCAAAATCGTACTGACATTTTGAATTATATACTTTTGTCCCGCATAAAAAAATTAAACATCTTAAACCAGTTAAGCACTCGGTAATGTCAGTGGTAGATACTCCTCAAAGGAATCATTAAGCGCCATAAACACCAAAAAGTAAGGATCAATAACAATAAAAACACACAAAAAAGGCCCTAAATTCCATTGTCGAGCTGCACCTGCGGTCTCAACTTCGTGCGAAAAACGTAACAGAGAGAGAGAGAGACGGAGAGAGAGAGAGATAAGGGTGAGAGAGACAGATGGGGTAGAGAAAGAGAGGGGGAGAGAAAGAGAGGGAGGAGAAAGAGAGGGGGGGAGAAAGAGGGGGGAGAGAAAGAGGGGGGGAGAGAAAGAGAGGGGGTAGAGAAAGAGAGGGAGGAGAGAAAGAGAGGGGGAGAGAGAGAGAGGGGGAGAGAAAGAGAGGGGGAGAGAAAGAGAGGGGGAGAGAAAGAGAGGGGGAGATAAAGAGAGGGGGAGATAAAGAGTGGGGAAAGAAAGAGAGGGGGGGAGAAAGAGAGGGGGGAAAGAAAGAGAGCGGGAGAGAAAGGGAGGAAGGAGAGAATGAGAGGTGGAGGAGAGTGTGAGGGAAAAAGGGGAGAGAGATGGAAGGGCGAGAGGGAGGGGAGGGATAGAGAGAGGGAAGAAAGAGAGGGAGAAGAGAGAGGGAGAAGAGAGAGGGAGAAGAGAGAGGGGAGAGAGAAAGAGGGGAGAGAGAGAGAGAGGGAGGGGAGAGAGAGGGAGGGGAGAGAGAGGGAGGGGAGAGAGAGAGGGAAGAGAGAGAGGGAGGGGAGAGAGAGGGATGGGAGATAGAGGGAGGGGAGAGAGAGGGGGGAGAGAAGGGGGGGAGAGAGAGGGGGGGGAGAGAGAGGGGGAGAGATGGGAGAGAGAGGGGGGGAGAGATGGGAGAGAGAGGTGAGAGAGAGGGGGGAGAGAGAGGGGTGGGAGAGAGAGGGTGGGATAGAGAGGGTGGGAGAGAGAGGGGTGGGAAAGAGAGGAGAGAGAGAGGGGGTGGGAAAGAGGGGGGAGAGAAAGAGAGGGAGGAGAGAAAGAGAGGAGGAGGAGAGTGTGAGAGGGAAAGGGGAGAGAGATGGAAGGGCGAGAGATGGAAGGGCGAGAGGGAGGGGAGAGATAGAGAGAGGGACAGAGAGAGGGAGGAGAGAGAGATAGGGAGAAGAGAGAGAGGGAGAAGAGAGAAAGGGAGGAGAGAGGGAGGAGAGAGAGAGGGAGGAAAGGGAGTGGGAGGAGAGTGAGAGAGAGGGGGGGAGAGAGGGGAGAAAGAGGGGAGGGAAAGAGTGGGGTGGAGAGAGTGGGGTGGAGAGAGAGTGGTAGGAAGAGAGAGTGGTAGGGAGAGAGAAAGAAAGAGAAGGCGAGTGAAGAGACGGATGAAAAAAGTTTCCCTCGAAAGGCGGGTCCACATTTTTGCCTAATTGAAGAGGAAGGAAAATTAGTGAATAAGGGTGGAGACTTCGATGAAGCAACACGGTGGACAAGAAGGGAGGTAGGTGGTGGGAGGTATGAAAAGATTGTGGGATGAGGCTATAGGGAGGAGGGAGAGAGAGACAGGACGTTTGACTATATGACGCATTTACATTCAATTTTCATGGGTCAACCGTAATTTGACCTCGCCGGACAACATAGCTTAAGGATCACGACAAAAACATTTATGAGAAAGGGAGAGAGAGGCAGGTATATTCCGTAACCGGAGCCATAACTAAATGAAAATTTTGTCCAACGGACGCGTAAAAAACTTTTATGTAGAAGTGATGAATATTCGAAGCGTCGTGCAGGTAATATGCTACGGTCTACGGTGGCTAATGCTTTTAATTAGGAATAATTATATGCTAGAGTCTTTAAATTTATTTGGGGTCTTATATGCTATAAGAAAACATAACGGCATAGCGCATATCGAAAAGTAACTGTAGTCCTAAATGTTAGACAACCTAATTTCATCATGTTGCTAAAATATTCTTCGCCTTAAAGATATTGAAAAAAATCTACATATCACTTTTATGAAAAATTCTGGTTAAATATAAGAAGCAAAATGGGCGTGAAATGTCGATAAATGCAAAAAGGTTCATTAAGCTAACAAAGGCGAAACAAATTCAGCGATTATGTATTCGAAGCATTACGCGTTTTCATCACAAAAACGTAAAAACGATAGCAAAAATAATCTTTTCCAACGAACCTGCTCATTTTTCCTTGCAAGACAGCGAAAATCAAGACGCCGTGAAATATCAAAGAGTAACCTTATTTATCCTCCATTCCGTCACGTCCGAACGCCTAAAAAAATAATGATTAAAACTTTTCTCTCCTTGACCGCTCCAAGCTTTCGGAGTATCATCCGCCCCGCCATTTGATTAAAAAAACAAAAAACATCTCATTAAAAAAAGTAAACAAAAGAAACTCGAAAAATTTCCTATTTACCCGCCGTCATTGGCGGCGGTCGCTATGTCGGACACGAAAGAGAGAGAGAGAGAGAGAGAGAGAGACTGAACTAGCTTTCTCTCTTTTTTTTGAGAAGGCCACACCCTAAAGAAAAGACCGCGCCCTTCAGACGCCGCCGAAGATGCCGCCAAACGGAACGATGGGAGGGGAGAGGAAGAACCGAAGTCTGGATGAAAGGGGAAATATAAGGAAGGGAGAGAGAGTACTTTTGGGCAACGGCTCTCCCCCACCTCCTCACGACTGCAAGGCGCCCACGCCCACGCATTTTCTCCCCCTCCCGGTCTCCCCTACATCTCCCGCCCTCTCCCTCCTCCCTCCGACTCTGTCGGCCCTACCTCCGCCCACGCGAAACGGGCGACTCTCTGTCATCGGGGACAATGGCACAGAGCCATGGCGACGGAGATAACGACCGCTCGCCACGGAGTATGGAGAAAAAGAGGAACTGCGCGAATTTCCACCGAATGGGGCCCTCCGAAAATGGCAGGTTCCCTGGGGATTGATTGCGTTGATGCACCCAAAAGGTCATTATTCTCCGGAGAGAAATTTTCATCACATGGAGTGCGATGACGAATACTTGCGCTGCATGCATCGATGCTGCACAACACTTTGGGAATTCCTGCGCATCACTATATCATTTATATAAAATAATGTTTTTTTTAAAAAGGTACATTCGATTTCGTACGTTTGCAACAGATTGAGAGATAGATGAATAACACCCTACCATAGACTAAGCATGTTCTGCTCATCTAGCAAAATATATTTTACGGAACGATACTTCAATTAAGGGGATTATTAATGTTTGATAATAAAAACGGCATAGAAACCAGCAAATATGTTGTCAGGTAATAAAATCATCTAGATTGAGAATTTTATATCGTTCTCACCAGACTTTGTAGCTATTATAACCATAAAATCAAATCCGTCGGTCATTTATATCGAAGCAAATGATTCGAAACTAATCTCTTATATTTGAAAAACGAAAATAAAGATATCGAGGCAAAAGACACATAAGGTTGCAAAAACCTCGGAACATTTTCGAGTGAAAGCAATACCCTTCGAGGCTCGAGAGTCGAAATAAAATCCTAAGTCAGAAAACAAAAAGTTTCACAGCAAATTAACGAACCGTGCCTTCGATAAAGAAGACTTACATCAACAAGTCTCATTAGATCCGATACGTTGAGTAATGAGTCGTTGCCATAAACGGGATAGTGGATCAAATGAGGAGAGTGGGGGTAAAGATCACGAGCCGTTTTCTCCTATCCTCTTTTCTCAAAAATTAGAAAGTTACAGGGTTTTTCTAATATCTCGTGAAGCAGTTCACTTCCCTTCGACGTATAAATATGTCGAATCCAAAAAGCCGAGAAGGATTTGGCACGGAGTCGGAATTTAAAACTCAAATCGATCCCATCGAATGAAACAAAGATGAGGGGGACGAAGAAATGAAGGCAAACACAGAGGGAAAAGAAAAATAAATGTCAAAAGTTACACAACGGGTAACTTCATGAGTTATGCAAGATAGAAAGACGAAACATTACGTCGAAATACTGACAGATATGATATCACGAATCTATTCCATAGACCCTCTTTCTACATATTCATGATAACGTATTTCAACGTCGCCAGGAGTTCAAATTTAGCTTGACGCCTCATTTGGATGTTTTATCCTCTAAATTCATCTAAAACCTGAACTTAGCTGCCTCGCACCTTCCCTCAGATTACATCCAAAACAAGCCAGTGTTCGAAATCCGTGCACCTTTTCCGGAACGCAAGGGGAACGGCATACTTCTATACTTTTCCTGCCACAATGGATACCCACAAAACAAATGCACGCCATGCCAGAAACCGAAATAGCCAAAATTTACCTGCTTCTCATACTTTCATTTCAGCAGCAATTTTAGGCATTGCTACGCGATTTATTCCCTTCCTTACTTCACATCTACTTTAATAAGGCGAGTGAACGATGCAAGTAATTTCTACAGCTGCAAAAAGGAACGGGGAACGATGGTGAAGATAGAGAAACAGATATGAGCAAGGAAAATTATTGAGTGTTAAGTTTAGAGAGGGAAGCTTTAGAAGCGTTCGATGAGTGACGGGTGACAGAGAAGCAGAGGGAGGAGAGAGAAAAAATAGATATGGAGAAAAGGGTGTGATACGAAGAGAAGAAAGAGAGATACTACTGATGGAGGGAATGCGGAAACGAATGTGGCGAATATTGTCGAGGGAAAGGTCGTGGGATTGGACGGCAAGAGGCGAACAAAAGGGAAATAGAACTGGCAGAAAGACAGAATGATACACCGTGACCAAAAAGGCAGGATGACAAGATGATAAGGAAGGAGATGGAACGAATGACTCGGACCCCAAATTGAATATCTAGAAAGGGAGAAAACTTAGCCTTGGTTTCCCGATAGGATAGGCATCCGCATTGTAGTTGGGAAAAGAGATAGAGAGGGAGATAGTTAAATGAACTCTTTTGTCGCTTAGTGACACAAGAAGGGCGATTCCAGAAGAAGCGATTATGGTTATTCCAGGAATCATGAAGCTTCCAAAAGTCCGATTCGTGATTTGGAAGTTGGAAGGTTTTCAGGATTAATGTATCGTGATGATCGCGGTATCGAACTGAGAAAATACGAAAATCTATTCGATCGAATCGGAATTAATTCACCGTCGTGCTCTAATTTTTCGCATGATGCGCCGCAATTAATCACACTCTTATTTGTCCTTATTCGGTTCTTCGGGATCCGTCCTCTCGCTGTAACACCAATTCCAGTTCTTTTTGTTGCGCAATATATCATCATGCGAATAATTTAATTTATTCTCGCCGATGAAAATGAACCGACTTGTTGCGGCGGAGAATTTATGGTTAAGCAATAAATTCAAGAGAGATATAACATTCCTGAAAAGACTCTTCATTCTTCAAAGCATCCGAAGCGAAAATTCACACCGATACCTCTCCCTCATTCATCCCATCTCATCCTTTATTCCGCACGCATTTCAGGACAGCGAGGCGGTTTTATTTCTCCTGCCTTACTTATAGGTATGTACCACGGAGCAACGTTGCATAACCATATACAAAGGGAGTGAATATATGCGACCTCCTTATTTAAATAAGCGTCACGAGATGTTTTCTCCCTATCCTCCCCCCTCCAAAGCCCGAAAAAGTACGTTCGAGTCGTGATGAGCAGGGGAATGCAACACTTCAGTGATAAACCGTACTGCCATCTCCGTTTTCCGCCACTAGCGTCACTTCCCAGAAAAGACGGTTAAACCGAATCGCTTGCGAACATCAAAGCATTTGTCAACGTCTTCCCTCGAGACGCAAGGACGAGCAGTTTCCTCGGAGACATTTTTCGTACCGCAAGGAAAGGAGTATATTCTCCCCCTTAGTGTTACCCTTGTTCCTGTTTACCGCGGCATTGGATGGAGATGGAGACTGATGGAGGCGTAGAAACCGGGATGGCGGAGAGAACGAACCGTGTGGAACTCGCTGGATCGAGGTGAATGGGGGAAAACGGCGGGTTAAAGAGACATTGACGAAGAAATACGTTTGGGCGTCCGGTGAGGCAACGAATGCGGACGGAGTCACGTAATAACGCGGACTGCTAACATTTTAGAGGTGTCCCCTTGTCCTTTTGAATGGGAGAAGTTTTACGGGCGGATTCGAACCGAGGAACGTCTCTGGGGACGAGGAATATTTCTTGTGGGCGAAATGCGACCATTAAAAAAGGTTGAATTTATTAATTCCTTGACTTAAAAACTCACAAACCTCTTTCTAAGAGATGATATCCCCACCTGAAAACACTCATCGAATGTTTTCACAAACTTCGAGGGACTTGAAATTTTCACGATTTGTAATGGCGAGGTCGTATAAAAAGCGGTATATAGAAGAATACCTCTCGTAAAGAAGCATTTTGTATGATCGGTGTGTTTACTGCGTTTCCATTTTGAGTACTAAACAGCGCGTCATACTTGGCATATGCAGCACCGAATTATTGTGATCCGTTTTCTAACAACGATAATGAATATCGGCCCGAAAATATTCGCGTCGGATGTAAAGTAGGAAAACGGGAAAAAATGGGCTAAAATGTTCATGATGAATCGTAAAGTTATTCCGAATGGCCGGTGGTCGGAGGAAAAGGTCATCCGTTCGTCCTGACGTTTTGGAGACACCGTAAATAATTTAAACTTTATTATTCTCCCTGCTTTTTCCTTCGAGCCGGACCTATTCCTAACATTTTTTTTCTTCGTGTTCCTTTTTTTCTGATACACCTGACCTCCGATGATTAGGTTCCGTTCGCGTATAATTCATCTCAGCGTGTGGTCACAACTCCTGCTTGATTCACTCCCGCTCTCCCGTTTTCCCCTTTTCCACTAATCCTCTTGTCAAACCTTGTTCCTACACACACGTGCGCACACACGCGCTTCCCCAACACCTACCGCTCCCACGTCTCTTTTTAGATAAACGCTATACATTATGTTGCCCTTCCCCCTTCCATCCCCATGACAACATCTAAATAAGAAAAAAATAATTTGGCCTTATTTTTCTCGTTCTAGGCTTCCCATTTCGCGTTCTGCTGCCTTAGAATCCATTAAAAGGCCGTTAAAAATAAAAAAAGAATTTCACGAACCAAATTATATCTCCACTGATAGACTCAAATTTCATTAAGTCGACACGTAATTTTAACTCGGGTCCTTACATTAACTCACTGACATTAAATTCCTCTCGCTTTATGCTGATTAACATTATTAGTTTCAAGAATTAATCAAGTTTTTTCCCTTCTGAATTAGGTACGTGAAGACTAAATTATCTTCTAATCTTTTTAACTTAACAGAAAATCCAGACAGACCAAGTATTCATCTAATTACATAGTAATTTTGTTGGAGGCCTTTCAATTAATTATTCTAATATTCTCGCAAGTGTGTCAAACTTACTAATATGTAGTAATCTAAACTTCGTCTCTAAGAATTCGCAATTTTGCAACTCCATTCAAATACCTAATATTTCCTCTCTCTCTCACACACCATTTCTCTATGTATTCATTCCCTATGCAACACTCCATCCTCTACAACACTACCTATCAACCCCCCGATACCCTTAACTACTCTCTCTCTCTCTCTTGTATTCCGCGAGGCAAATAACTCAACTCGCCACCACATCCCTTATTTGGGGAAAGGAATCGAGGGATACAAAAATGCCGCCTCCTTTAACCCGCTCGCCCGCGAAAGGATAAAAAGAGCAAGAGTGAAAGGAAAGAAGGGGATAGAATGAGAAGAGGAACGAGAGGAAAAGAGTGATAACACCGAAAATAAAAAATACGAGAAAGACTACAGAAAACGAAATTAATAGGGTCGGACTCATTCAGGTCGTATACGTGCGAAAATGCAGCCCTCGATCGAGAATTTTTCAGAGAGAAAGAGAAAGAAGTGAGTGGAAGGGAGAGAAAAGTAGTTATAGAAAAAAGATAGTAAAAGTTAACATAAGAAGAAAGATTAAGAAGGAATAATATAATATGTGAGGCTAGAAAGTAGAAGGAAGTATGGAGCACAGCGACTTTAGATTTATCTTTTCTACGAAACAAGTTTATATATATATATATATATATATATATATATATATATATATATATATATATATATTAACTTAAGGAAAAGAAAAGGTAGTGATGAGGGTGGCAACAAGGTGTTTAGGGAGGCCCAGCGGACACTTACCAAGTTGGGGACCAAGTTGGCAGGCTGCTGGGGGCGTCGAAGAGACACGTAAAACACACGAACACAAAAAACAAAAAACACGCAAGCTTATCGGGCCTATGCCCTTCTTTAGCGAAAGAGTAACGTAAAGTACACACACACACACACACACACACACACACACACACACACACACACACACACACACACACACACATATATATATATATATATATATATATATATATATATATGGGATGAGGAAAGTTCTCTCTCTGTAGCTGAAGAAGGAGTAGTTCCGAAAGCTTTAAGTTTGTGATGTTTCTGTGTTTTTGTGTCATTTTACGTGTGTCGCTTCGACATCCCCGGGGCCTCGCCAACCTGAAGTCGTCTGATTGGTGAGTGCTCACTGGGTTTCCTCATCCCAACACCTTGTTGACATCCATATATTCATTTTACCTTTCCTTTTCCGTAAGTTGTTATATATATATATATATATATATATATATATATATATATATATATATATATATATATAAACAAGTTATAGTGTGGACAGCAATAAAATATTATGGTTATGGAAATAAAATTTGTTTAAAACGCATGGAACCCAGTTAACATATGGTAAATCATTTCTGTGTTTCGGATTATTAATAGATGCAGCGAGGCAGCGGCGGCTTGTTTTCAAACTAGCTCGAGTGTGGCGGATTTCTTCCCAAGAAACGGATCTGGAATCGCATAAAATAACTCCCAAGTGGCAAATGAGGCCTAAATAACGTTTGTGGGAAAAAGCGAAGGAAAGGGAAGTAATTGAATCCTTTCGGAGTGAAGAAATACGATCCAGTCCAGTTGAAAAACGAAATCTATTCGGACAAAAGGAAACGAAAACAAAATGCCGAAGAGAAAGGAGCTGATGGAACAAAGCACGCTGAGTCTTCTGATCCACGGAATAGCCATTTCGGAAGGAATAAAGACGTCCTTAGCGGCATTCATCTTTTGTGGTTTATCGTCGTTACATATTATTCGGGAACTTTTATGCTACTATTTTTTATCGTTACCGTTTGTTATTATCCTTCTACCGATGCCTATATATATATATATATATATATATATATATATATATATATATATATATATATATATATATATATATATATGTATGTATATGTATATGTGTGTGTGTGTGTGTCACGGTAAATGTGCGTAGTCCGGTATATGCGCACATTTACAACCAACCTCGGTAAATATAAGTATAAGATACTTTTACCGATTGGATTGGGGGAAATGTACACATTTACCTAGAGACACTGGTAAATGTGGATAAATGTCGCAATACAGGCCACAACATGACGGCGTCGCGAACATCTGTTGCAGTTTAGAAGTTTTGCTTGGTTAAAATTGGACTACAATTACGACCACTTTACATGACCTACAAATCGTTGACAATGTTCCTTTGTTTCAACTCGGGAACCACTTGATGTATTTTGATGAAATTTGGTATTGGGGAGTTTTGCTAAAATTGGTCAACTGATTCCAATTTTGGTTAAAATCGGACAATAACTACGACTACTTTACATGAAGACCTACATGCAGTTTACAATGTCCCTTTGTTTCAACTCGGGAATCGCTGGACGTATTTTGATGAAATTTGGTATTGCGGAGTTTTGTTAAAATTAATTGACCGATTCCAATTTTGGTTAAAATCGGACAATAATTACGATTACTTTACATGAAGACCTACATGTATTTTACAACGTACCTCGCTTGCTTCTCGTTAAATTCTCATCTGAGTGAAAAATATTGAGAACATTGTGAAATCTCAAAGAACGCATTTGGAAACTCTGAGTACTTCGACATGGAGTACACCTTTCCAACCTTGTTTAAATTGTTTACAATTAAGATATAAAGTCGGAACATGCACCATACTGTGGAAAAAAGAATGAAGTTTATTTTTCTTGAAGAAGGAATTCAAATTCATGCTGAATTTGCGTAAAAATTTGTTTAATCATAAAATTATGAAATGTTTTTCGGTTTTCAACAATGAAAAATTTTAACTGACATAGCAACGATCCCAATGCCTTTCAATGGGAATGAATTTTCCATACTTCAAGAGCATTGATTTAATGTTTATACTTCATTATAATCCATTTAATTTCAGCCAACGACGTATACATATGATGATGTTAATATTTTTAATTTATTTATTATCCGAATACGTACTAAAATGCACGGATGATGATGCCATAATCCTAACAAAAAATATCCTATTTTTCACATAAATTTTAGTGTAACATATAGGCTATTGTCTTAATGATGATTATACTTATTGCTGAAACATTACGATCTAAGCCATTAAACCTGAAATTCGAAAATTTGGACTTGAGCCGATTGTCAGAGAATTTAAAAATTCCGGATACATGACTTAATTTTGCAGACAATGAAAATTATTTTCTTACTTATATATTACTATGTCAATGATTTTAAACGACGACGTAAATATAGGATGACGTCATTATACTAACACACGAAATTTAGTAAAACGTAAAAAGTATTTTAATGTTGCGTTTCGTAGTTTTTCGAGAAATTTTAACTCTTTTCAATCGTTAAATGTAATGGCATCATACCTATTTCGCGATTTTTTATCCAAATACGTGCTAAAGGCATGGATGACGATGCCATAATCTTAACACAAAATATCCTAATTTTTCCATAAATTTAGTGTATAGGTTATTGTCTGAATTATTATTCTTATTGCTCATACAGAGCGTTCTGAGACACGAAACTTGAAATACGAAAACTTGGATAAGAGCCGATTGCCAGAGAATTTGGAAATTTCGGGTAGTTGCCTTAATTACGCGGAAAATTATAAATATTTTGCTAGAAATCATTGAATATATTATCTAATACATATAGGCTCCACGTGGCTGAAATGCTGTCACCCTGGAGATCGTGTTGGTTAATCTACGAGTTTAGATCTTGGGGTATGGTGATATTTTTTAAGCGCTTGCAGTATGCAAGCACCAAAAACTCGTATATGTGTGTATATATATATGTGTGTGTGTGTGTGTATGTGTGTTTTGTGTTCGTTTTACGTGTGTCACTTCGACACCCCCAGCAGCTCGCCAACCTGAAGTCATCTTATTGGTGAGTGCTCACTAGGCTTCTTTATCCCAACAACTTGTTGCCATCCATTTATCCCATTTACCTTTCCTCTTCCGTAAGCACATATATATATATATATATATATATATATATATATATATATATATATATGGCGCTATTTTGTACTTCGTTTCCATTTTTAACGACCTTTTCCGTCGCTCCTTCGCTCTTAATAAAAATATACAGTCTCTATAAATAATTTGGTTCTTAAGTAAACGTTTTTCTTTGTTGAAGATCCGCAGACTCCATCACGTGAAAAACGTGCGTGTTGGTTTCTCTTTGACCGTCATCAGATCGGGCGGAATTGGCAAAATAATACAAAAAAGAGAAGCGGTATTTATATCGGCCATTCAAAAAAACTCGTCCTGTTTTTATATAGCAAATGAATTCTCTCATATAGTCCCGCTAGATGTAACGGAAGACGCGGGGAAGGTTATCCGAAGGTAAATCACGGAGATAAAGGCCTGCTCTTTTTTCCACGATTTTTTCATTTTGTAAGAATAATAAACGCAAGTATAATTGCGCGTTTCTTAGGGTACGAAGAAAATAAAGCTGAATATCTGTAATTCTTTCCAAAATTAGCACCCAGGTATCAAAAATTGACAAATTAAGTACTTGTCTGAGGTATCTCCGATAGCCATAACAAGTACATAATTTTTAAATATGTACATATTTCATAATCACGTGGTTATCCTGGATTTAATTTCCAGCCATAAATCGAGCTCGATAATTCTATAATGAATAGATAATTCTGACAATTTTTATAAAATATGTTTAGCCTTAGCTAAAAAAATCAAGTATGAGGAAACTCTGATGTATACAAATGACAAAAAATAATCCAATGATGTGACATGCCGCTTATCTTATGCCTTAATAATCGGAGGCGGCCGCTAGCATAGGGCCATGGAGTCATGGCCCTACCAAAATTCACAGAAAGAAAAAAGCACTATAAATAATTGTATTTGAATAGATTGATCTCATTTTTGAGTCTTTAATAAGTTTAATTTGTCGTGAAGCAGCACATACTCCGGTCGGTAAGAGAATTTACGGGAGCCGCTTATGTGCCTCCACCAGGAGGCAGAAGAGTGGCACGAGATTCTGCGCCACGAGCAGAAGAAATCTCCCAAATCACACATGCATGCGAGAGGAGTGGGCGGCGAGTCCGGCGGGGAGTTCCCCCACTCCAACGGTTCCACCGCATAGCTGGCTCGGTCACAAGACGTGGAACGCATGCGCACTGCATGCTTTTCTCCCCATCTACCTTCTTCCGCGATAGAGAATATCGACCGTTGGGGCCAAGTTCAGTTTGGCTCGGCCGGCCTTCAAGTTAGTAGGTGGTGTAGTATTGGTGAGCGTGAATGTTTCAATTCTCCGCAATGAATAAGATAAGTGCTTTATTAAAACCCGTTTTCATCGTTGTCTTACGATGATAAACTCGAAATAAAACGAATGGGAAGACTTCTCCCTAATTTGAATTTAGTTAAAAAGCAACAGTGTGCCAACAAACAGGAAAGGTGTCGTAAATTTAATGCCGATATTTATTCGAAAAACAATTGGCTTTGCCGGTGTTATGGAAAAATGCGTTTTTTTTTGTTTTCCTCGTGTTATTTTCCAAGATGTCGGCTGGTCGAGGAACGGGATTTCGTACTTCGTACACATTTGAGAAAAAATGAGGGCTCACGAAAAATCTAAACCACATATGAACGATGTTTTGAGTTTATCGTTGCTGGGTAAAACAAATATTCAAAGTCAGTTTAACTCACAGTATCGGCTAGCTATATCTAAACATAACAAACAAGTAAATAAAAATAGGCACGTATTAAATTTGATTATAAATTGTATACGTTTTTGTGGGGTATTAGAATTAGCAGTGTGAGGGCATGATGAATCGGATGAGTCACAAAATAAGGGAGCCTTTCGTGAGTTAATCCAGTTTAGTTCTGAGTTAGATAGAGACTTAAAAGTTCACCTTAGTCAATCAGCTGTGTTTAAAGGTACGTCTAAAACTATACAGAATGAGTTGCTGGAATGCATGTTAAAAGTATACCACGAAGAAGTTCGCAAATAAATTCAAAAAGCAGATTATGCAGCATTGATAGCCGATGAAACTACTGACGTGTCATGTCAATTTCAGTTAGCCATTGTATTACGTTACATTGTAGGAGGAAAACCGGTAGAAAGGTTCTGGAATTTCGTTAATCCTGACGGACATGATGCTCGTGCAATCGCAGATTGTATTTTAAAACAATTCGACCCACTAATTGGTGACAGTCCGAATAAACTTATAGCACAAAGTTTTGATGGTGCTTCTGTTATGAGTGGACGTTTAAATGGCGTTCAGAAACTGACAATAGACAAGTATTCACTTGCTAATTTCGACCACTGTTACGCCCACCATAATCACAGAAATAAAAGATAAATTTCAATTTACTGGACACCTCGTGGCTACGAATCTATTTGTGGTCGAAGAATTTGATAATTATAGCAAAAAATTCCCTGACACGTATCTCACAATCAGTGAAATAATTGAAAAGTATCCTTTTTTGAAAAAAAAAGAGACTGAAGAGTGAACTTTAAGTTTTTTACGAAAGAGAGGAATTGAGAGCAGTTTCTGGTGCGGTACCATTTCTGTGGCTAATTATGGGTGATGATTTGTGTGAAACATTTCAAAAGACAATCAAGCTATTAAAAGTGTTGATCACGATACCAATGTCAACATCAGAAGCAGAACGGTGTTTTTCAATGACGAAAAGAATCAAGACTTTTCTTACGAATAATATGAAAGAAGAAAGACTAAGTGCTTTAGGCATGCTATCGTGTGAAAAAACCTTGGTAAATAACATAGATAGCTTCAACATAAAAGTTATTTATTTATTTTCTAACAAGAAAGATCGCCGAATGGACTTTGTTTACCGCTCATTTTAGCTGCAAGACCCTTTTTTCATCTACTCACTACTGTACATTTTTCGGTAAGTAAAAAATCATAATTTTAGGTTTTTAAAAACATATATTGGCCCTACCAGTTGAAACAACTACCGACCGCCACTGATAATAATAATTGATAGCCATGGTAACTCGTGCATACATCTGATGTTTTATTGATTAAACAGCTTGCAAAACTTAAACTCAATGTATAGAGAACAAAAATAAATATCTCATTCCAAAAAAATAAATCCAAATAATGAGGCCCGAATGAACTTAACGCCGTTTCACCTGTGTTTTCCTCAGACACAAATACGTTTAACGGTCTTGATTTTTTTATCGCGTTACCGAGAGGTATAAGATTCTCTCACGGATCGAAACTGGACCGGACTCCTGCGGGAGTAACAGGTGGTCGGATCTGGCAGGAAATTCTCTTGATTTAAATGTCGCGGACGGGAAGTTGGGGCGAAGAAAAAAAATCTCTGCCGCGCTATGGGGGTTGCGAGGGAGGGCTTTTTTCGTCATCATATCCCCCTCGGAGACGCGGTGACAAACGACCCATCGTAAAACAAGACGAAAAAAAGAGGAAAGACGGTTAATCTGGGAGATTTGAAAAAATAAATAACCGAATACATCCGACTCCGGTCGTCTTTTTCGGAAAGAAAAATAAACAAAATAATATCTCCGTTTTTATTTTTATATAGCTTTATTTTTTATTTTTAAGTGGGCGATACATCTTGCTTGGCCGAGCACGGATGACTCTTCTTTTAATTCCATTTTTTAGGGTGCCATATGAGCGCGTTTAAAAAAATATGAAAGACGTATTTTTTAAAAAATAACGGAGAAAAGGGAACGAAACGACTCCGATCCTCGTTTTATATGGGAAGAATTTGAAACCGTGAATTTGAAAATAAAACGATCTCCGGCACAGTTGGGAAAACAGGTGTGGAAAGAGACAGGCGGACCACCTCTTAAAAACTGGAAACGGAACGTTTTCGCGGAAGAGTAATGCAGCCAAGTTCGACATGTTTACGATTTCACATTCCATTATTGGTAAAAACGGAGCTCCACAAATAATTTTAAGCCGTCGTCCGACCGGACGGCCCGCCAAGACGGTTTCTAAGGCAACAATCGCTTCGTGAGGACGTGTTCAAATAAACGATGAGGAAATGAATAAAATCGAAATAAATAAAACCCGAAATTAAACATGTCCGAACGAGAAAATATGACGATTCCTTGCGAGCGATAAAAAATTCGCGGAAACGCGGCGGGAAATGACATTTTTTAACCCGAGCAAACGCGAGTTCCATAACCTCCATTTTGGAAACGCTTCACTTTCAAAACTTTCGCGTTGCTTAAAAATAAAACATCGAAATCTTATGAACAGGTTTCCACACTCTTTGCCTATTTTTTTGTCTCCATTCCTTCCTCGAACACCACTACCTCGTTCAATTAGTTAACAACTGCTAAGTTAAGTAAAATGCACATCGGTTCGATATAAGATTAAGTCAACGTTGCACTTTATGAGAAGAGAGAAGCGAGAGGAAAGAGGGATTGAGAATGCAGGAAAAAGCCAGATTTAGTAGATTTCCAAATGGAAAAGAGAGGAAGGAAGAGAATATGGGGCAGAGAAAAATAAATGGAGAAAGAGGAAGAAAAAGAGACACGGGAGGAAAGATGGAGAATGAAAGAGGACAAAGAGAAATATATTAACACACAAGAAAGAGACGAAGAAAAAAAATGAACAGAAACTGGAAGAGAATGAAAAATAGGGGAAATAACCACAAAAATAAAACGAAAGAGAAACTGTGATAATGAGGAAGACGTAGAGAATGAGAGAGACGTACACGCCAAAGAACTAGTTGCTTTTCAAACGTAACGAGCGGCGCATGCGTAGAATGAGAGACGGTAAGAAGAGGCATGAAGGAGAAAAGATAAATCCGAAACAGAATTCGGGTTTTAAAACGGCCGACACAAAGAGAGACATGATGAGACGTGCGGAGTATGGATTGGTCTGCCTTTTTGCGGCGACGGCGCATCCCAGCGCATCCGGAGCGGATGCCTGTGCGTACGGCGTACGATCCGTAAGAGGGAAAACAAAAACGAAGCGATTTTTCGAAAAAAAATACGCGGAATGGGATCGGAAACAAATGAAAGTCGTTTTCGGTCTCCATCCCGAGCGAGTTCCGAGAACGGACGCGGACTCAAGAGCTGACCAATAAGCTCAGCTTCGCCAGCTTTCTTTATTCATATCCATTGCTTTTTCTATTTGTACTATTCTTCGAATCAATCCATTAGTGAGTGAGAGAAGGGAAAGGGGGAGTAGAATTTTTATCTAAGTGTTTTCTCTGGTTTGACCGACCATTATACTTAATCTTCCTCGCCCTCTCTCTCCCTATACCTCTCTTCCTCTCTCTATCACCACCCATTTTTTTCCTCTCTTAAAACGTTAGAGGTACGCCAAAGCGCACTTTCGCTACCAGCATTCTCGGATTTTTATATTGCTGCCATGCGTCTCCCCCCAGATAAGCCCTTTCCCTACTCCTTAACGTCGTGGACGATAAATCATTAATTTCCTTAAAAAAACAAGATTCCGAACGCCATTAGCTATTTTACAATTTTCTTCCGGATAAAATTGTTTTTATTGATATCTAACAAAGCGCCCAAAACATCCAGTATCTAGCCGCCTTATTAAACACGATCAAAAGCAATAAATTGAGCGTCGAAATTTTTTCAACGGGCCAAATTCGACTACCACGCTTTCAACTTGTCGAAAAGCGTCTCTCGAGGAATTCCTATCACCTAAACACACGATACTTAGTGCAGCCTTTTAGTCGCTTTGACGCAATCTACCGCTTCTTGACTAAACAGTCGTCGATATATCCTGTCCGACCGAGGGTCGCAATTAAAAGAAAAAAAACTGATAAAACTGGTACTCCAGAAACTTTTACGTCACGGACTGATATAAAAAAATAATAAAACAACGTGGCGTACGAAACCGCCGAGGACCCGTTATTCTTCGGTCACGACGGTTCATGACGAGAATATAAAACATACGTGCTAGAGAGAGAAAGAGAGAGGGGAAGAGAACTAATTCCTCATACTCGCATTCTTTGACGATGGGACATTTTGAAACTTCCCCATTACGCCGTTGTGGACGTCCACGCTGTGCATCATTGTCGCACAAACGATACGCGTGCTATATGAGCGCGTTCCAGATTGCGTACAGTCTTCCCGTCCCTCTACGGGTTTCTCCTCCCTTCTCTTAGCCACCAAAGGGGTGAGAGGCGAGGGCCAAATTCCACGTACGACGGCGACTGACTGCGACAACTAGGTTGGCTCGAGACTGAGTGAATGATAGCGTCCTCGTTCCGAGAGGTTTCAGATCCGTACGGATGAATAATCGGACCCGAATAATGCTCCACTTGGGCGGGAGGAGAAAATGAAAAAAAAACACACACACAAAGCGTCGAAAAAAATAAGCGGGGCATTAATCTCAAGAGGGAGGAGAAAGGTAAAAGCCAAAATATAATGAACGTTTATGCTCCTAGAGTATCCTTACACACTCCCTTTTGTGTGCGAGGTGTTTAATTTAATTTTTTTACCCTCTCACCCGCATTAATGATACGGTGTCGGAAATAAAAGAAAAACCGTTTCGAATCCGGGCCTTCGCTTCGAGTCACTACAGAAATTTCTCTGCTCTTCTCGGAAAAAATGCCACGCCTTCGATATATATAAGCTCTCCGTCTTTTTCGTGTTGCTTCTTCACGCTGAGGCGGCACGTGACTTCTGCCTTTTACCTTTTCCTGTTGAAACTTACAATTAAATTTCCGACTTTCTAATGGTGGCAAATAACCAACGATATGTTATGATGTACACAGTTAAAATAACCAAGCTAGTAAAACTATCGTTTTCTAGAACATACCGATGTTCATAAATCGAAATATATTAATAGGCAGCATTTCATAATTCGAGATAGTAAATGTAATTTTGATGCTTACACGCTAAAAAAAAGTTCACCTTAAACAGTAAAAAATTCTTAAGCAACAAATAAATGAAATTTATTTTAGAATAAGGAGACAGTTCTTTATCATTGAAATAACTAATAAAAACTTACTATGAGCATTTTTTGCTATCCCTAGACATGTTAGAAAGCCAAACGAAATAACAATGAAAATTTTAAAAAATCAAAGAAGAACAAAACAAATGAGTTTAACTTTAAATGACGTATACGAGAATGCGCACACAATAAAAATGACATATTTATGAGAGACGCGTAGATTTAGCACTTGTAGAGAGATGTGAGGAGAAAAAAAGACTATCTCAAACTACTATCAGCATTCTACGCTCGTCTGAAGATCGGCCGTTTCGAACTCGTCAAAACGCTTATATACTAGGTCAGCCGAACTCCTCCTTTCGAACAACAGATTCAAACAAATCGGTATGCGGTCATCTGTTTAGTCGCCTTAGAAAGAACCACAAATTACTAATTAAGTATCCGGCAATGGTTTTATGAACACGCCGAACTCTTCTCGGCGAAAGAACACGAGTTTTATCGGATATCTCACGCGTTCATAATCGAGAAACTTCTTTATAAATTAGGTTTATTCCAGAGAAATAAAAAGCACCATTTCGCTGATATATCCTCCGACTCCGCTTCATGAATAAGTGATCAAGACGCCGATCATGCTTGATCGCTGCTACACGATATTCCCATGTAAACCCTTGTGTCGAGCATTCTGAGAAGCGTTGCAGAGTCCAGTTCCTTCTCCTCATACATAAACACGCGCGCGAACGCACGGACGCACGCACCCACAAGAAACTCAACGCACGCACACGAAAACCCTACGGGCGCAGCCACGCAACGCTCGCAATCCCATATTTGCCGATGCAAAGTCCGACCGCGGATCCACAGTTATTCCTCGCCCCTTTGAAACGTTTTTTTTTTTAAAGCGCGATATGTATGCGGAATCCTATCCCGCCACTCTTTCTTTCCCCCCCTCCTCCCTTTACGGTGCGGGGGCGGAAAGACAATGCACGGTATATGCACGGGCGAGCTCCCAAAACCCCCGTGACGGCATGCAATTGCGCCTACGGTAAAAAGGAGGTGTCGAAAGAGAGGCGCGCAACTGATCGCAATACTAAATCGAAAAAAAAGGATCTTTTTAATTTTTTTCCCTTAAGGCGTGTTCCATGGCTAGGGAAGGGAAGGGCGACACCATGTACCGACTTCCATTCTCCCACTGAGGCAGGGGAGCTTAATAAAAACGGCCGCCAGGAAAAAATATAATAGGTACCGAAGAATAAATCACCCCTCCTCACCCCCCCTGAAAATAGTCTTGCGAAACGGCCACGCGCCTTGTGGAACCCGAATTTTCTTATTGGTCTGCTTTGCGCATGCTTGCGTGAAGGTGGGGGAGGAAAAGGAATGGGACCTTTATGCGAGCAACAGTCGGCCGAATTTCCCAAATCTCTCCATCTGGCCGAGAGAGGGCAGCAGCGAGGACTTGGAAACGACTCACCTCATTTCCAAGTCCCGGTGGACTTTGCATTTACTATCCCCCCTTGTCGTCTGGTTGAGGGAAAAAAAACATTTCACTGATCTTACGCGAGAGAAGGTAATGGGAGGGGGGGAGAGAGAGAGAGCGTGCCGTGGGGAACTCTCCCCTTCATAACAAACGCGGAGAAATTAATTTTATGAACGGTCTACGCCTCGGACCCGAGGAGGAATGCGACCTCGGTAATGGTCAACCGGGTTGAAGGGGAATGGAAGCACGACTCTCGACCGGACAGCCGGATAAAACGGTTGTGTCAGAAGATGACCGCTGGTCGGATAGATAAATGCGAGACCGAAGAAGGGGAGGAAAGGGGGATATGAATAAAAAGGTTTTTTGAGAGGATGGTACGGCACGTGGTGTTGTTGGTGGGGTGGGGAGGTGGGGGTAAAGAGTTTGTGATGAAAGGTATGGGAGGAGGGGTGAGGAGAATAGCAAATGGAAACGGGAGAAAAGACTTTTATAAGGGGAATAAAAAGGGGAGAATGTAGTAACGAGAAAAATGGGCGGTATGGAAAAGGACGAGGGGTGGAGAGAGAACCGATGGGACTAGAGAAATGGGCGCAATTTAAATGTAGGCTCGTGCAAGAGATTGGGTATGCAGATATGATAGTCCGCCGCATGGTCTTTATACGGCACCGCCCCTTTGTGAGTCCGAGTGTCCCGCGTGAACCGCAGGAAGAATGTATTGCTCGGAAGGAGAGGAGAGCGAAGCGAGAGAGAGAAAGCGAGAGAGGCAAAGAGACAATGGACTGTAAACTTATCAATTGAGGAAAAGCGGAATGATGCATTTTCATCTGCCCGTACAAAAGGACGTATTTTTAAATCTCGCTCATTTCCTCGCGAATTGTTTTTTTCGCGTCGTCTGAATAAGGATACTTTCCCTCTCGGTTTCGCCAACACGCGCGCGCAAATTGCTTACAAAATCCCCAATCGTAATCACTTTCCATTTGCCGCGAGAAGTGTAATGGTCCGTACGCTTTTGCCGCCCAAGCGCCCTTATAAAGCGCTATCAATTAAAATTTGAAGAATAAATCTAACTCCCGTTCCATTTAATTGGATAAAGAGATTCCCGGATATACTATATAAATTTCCTTTAATTCCCGGAGTGTGGTGGAAAAGAGGGACGGGAGAGCATTTCTTCAGCCTCTTCATTTCGCGAATCTGCTCCTCTTCCCTCCGCGAATTTCAAAGAGGAAAAAAACCTCTTGAAAACGGTCAAACTCGCTATTATTTTATTCAAGCCTAATGGAATTCTAGAAAGAGAGACTGAGATTGAGCGAAACTAATGTTGGATTCGAACGGAGGAACTCCAGGAATACGGAGAATCCGAGTAGATGCCGAGGTAGGGAATTGATCGCATCAAGATACTCCGGAATGGTATGCGACAAGGAAAGAGAGAGAGGGAGGACCAAAACAGAGCCATCTCGAGAATTTCATTGGCAAAAGGAAAGCCAGTCACGAGGCATAATAATTATCATTTGCCGCAACATTTAGTTTTAAACGGAAAGCATCAGCTGAAAATTCCAGGATAACGTTAACGCCGTACGAATGAGGAATACTCCGGAAACATTAATCTCTCCATCTTCCAAGATATCGCGCTTTGCTGAAATCGAACCAGCTCATGCAGCACGCGTTTCAACTTAAAATGCGTTTACTTTGGCGAATCAACCTCCATGGGCACCGCCGGCTGCGAGGTGTTTTTGCTTACGAAACAACATATGAGGGGAAATAATTACACTTCGGAAAATTAAGAGACTCGGAAAACAACAAAAACTAGAACACGACCTAAATGGCGATCCATTAAAGAGTTTACAAACGAATTTACCTTATTTTTATACGAACCTGGCCACCTAATTGTTAATTAACGACGGATTACGATCCCTCCTCGAATTCATCCATTACAAAGAAAGAGAGCGACTCGTGTTATTAATACGAATTCTCACGTCATTTCCGCGTGCTCGACAAATTTTCAACATCAGGAGCAGCGAGAAAGCTGGTAGGAAAAAAAGGAAAGGGTTTCTTGTAAAAAAAAGGTGGTCGTGTCGTGATAAAAAATAAACCGGAAGCGGAGAGATTAGCTTTAAGCGCTACGTAAAAAAGTGAGGAATGAAGGGGCGGGATGGGTGGGGAATTTGACAGAGAGGAAAGCGGGGAAGGAGGGGATGGGGGAGGGCATAGGGCGTAAGGATAGCAGGGAGAGGGAGGGATGAGGAGAAGATGGAGGCATCTCGTATATGTGGTTGGGGGTCCTTACGGAGGAGAAGAGGAAGGTGTCGGCCGAGAGGAGTGTACAATCGACGGAGAAGGATAGAGGCGCATTACTGTAGCTGCGGCAAAGGAAGCCGACGCCGGATGATTGAAGATTAGGGCGTTGACTAAATGTAAGCGTGGAAGAAAGAGAGAGAGGGAAGGAGGTAGAGAGACGGCAGGGATGGGAGAAATGGGGCGTGGAGCGCGAGGAAAAAAAAAGAACGACTTGGAAACAAAAGATGCCCACGGAGGATGAAAAGAACAGGTGGATATAGGTTCTTCTTCGTTCTCCTCGGAAATCTCGATCCAAACAAAATCTATGGCAGTGTTTAGAACAGTAGAAAAGCACTTGTGGGAGTGGTCATATGTATGTAAAGAAAGTGTGTTGCTATTAAATACAAGGCTAAGATGGTGTGATTAATTTGAACGGAAGAGAATGTTAAAATGTCTGACTTGAAAATTGGATAAATAGGTTTGAAGTAGAAAACGAGTAAAATTTTAAAGAGTAATGAGAGGTAAACGAGTAAGCGAGAAGAAAATATAACGAAAGATAATAATTTTATGAGCAAACGAAACAAGAAAAAAGCCTATGCGGAAGACGTGTAAGGAAAAAAAGTAGAATTAATCATGTGGAGTGTAACATAGATCGAGTAGAATTTATATCGTTAATATTAAAGGATTGAAGGGGTTTATTTGATCAAATAATGAATGCATTACTTAAGTAAAGTACAATTCAATTAATGACCAATTTCAACCCAAATCCGGAGGATGCCATTTTGCAAGGCCTTTTAGTTCAGCAATGGTTTCGGTATTGGCAAGTGCACGACCGACAGACGGGAAAGTTAAACGAAAAGCAACAAATAAAAGCGCTGTAAGAAAGAGCGTAACGAAGATGAACAGGAAGGCCATTAGAACGACAAATATTTCGTAGAAAAATTTCTCCAATAGATGAGAGAGAAAAAAGCGAACCAATTTCCGAGTTTAATCACCTCTTAATGATTTAACCGATTAGTAAACGTGGACCGAAAAAAAATAATAAAGACGATGATGAGAGTGTAAATATATAAAAGATAATTTCGAAGAAAGATTGAATTGAAAAACTCTCGGAGCGAAATATCTTGAGTCAATATTAATTTTCACCTTGTATTATCCAGATCGATTCTATCAATAGAAAATAAAAATTCGATCTCGTATTAATCGTTTCGTTCCTACCACCAACCACGATCGATAATGAGGTTTGCTTTCGCCCTTGGAGATCTCATCCTAAAAGACAGCCCTGGATTGAAATCAAATTAAACATTTCGGATCCTTTTGAAGTAAGCACTTGAGGAGTTTTTTTAGTCGATTTCGCGTTCTCCTACGAAGAAATCCTTATTTTCCCGGGAATAAATGTCACAAAACTCGAAAATGGCGAGCTAAGAATCGAAAGCTTTTTAAATTAAACTCCGGCATCCGTTTCAACTAAGCGTTATCAGGAAGAAATGGACAGATTTTTCTTCTTTCGAACTCCATTCGATCTATTTCCTTATCCAGCGCCCTCAAAACCTGGCGTGAGCCCCCTCGAAAACGATCACAATACCTAATCAGACATCTTGGACGCCATTGAGAACAGTCCGGAGAAGATTCGAAAGCACGATGACTGGATACTATTTTCTAAAAGAGAGCACAAAGGTTTTCTAGCTTCAGGAACCACCAAATAGAAACCAATCCGACTGCTAGAGCGTTTCGGTCGCTACGGGGCCACTCGGCCCTTTTCCAAGCTGTCGTAGCGAAATCGAAATAAATTTAAAAAATAACGAAACAAAACAACATTGCGTCCGGCCCGTTTTTTCCTAACTCGAAATTTATTTTATTTTTAAAAACCTTTTCCAGGCATTGATGTTAACGGGGAAGAGGGGGAGGAGAGGTAAAAAACGAGCGAACCTACGCGTATAATAGCGAAGAAAACGTGAAAAGTGTAAGTGGAGGTCGCGGTGAGATGGGCGAAGGTGACCGATTACGACCGATTTTTGAATTTATGAATCAATTACCGGAGGGAGATCATTTGGTTCTTAAAATGTCGAGAGAGTAGAGCCCGTATTATTTTATTTTCGCCGGCGTAAAAAGCTTTAGGTTTTTATCGAACCGTATTCCATCTAAACCGATTCAGCGAGCCGACTCTTTCCCATGGAAGTAAAAGCGGAATGTTTTACCAAAGCCGGGTTTTTATGTTCCTTTCAAATCCTCCCTTTCCCTCTCTTCTTGAGAAATCGCCTCTTTCGCGCGCGCGTGCGTGTGTGTGTGACCCTCGTGTGTCAGCTGCGAGTGAGGTCCTTACGCGCGCGTTATTCTGCTTCCATCAATCTAGCCGTTCCGCTATTTCACCGCGTCCGGTTATTGCTAGACGGACGCTTGAAGACTATTCCAGGAACGCATCTAAGCCAGGGATTTTTGTATTTCTGTCCCTTTTTTTATTCCCGACGAGGAAAACGTACTTTTTTTACTACCGCCGAGGAATCCGCGTTAGAAGTTTTCGAGTGCTGCGGCGAACCACTCCGCCGGCTTAATGCTATCGTTAAAAATACGTTTATTTCCCTCAGAGCTAGTTGCTCGGCTAATTTTCCAACGCTGCAAGAGGCTATCCTCCAACGCACACTCGATATACATTTTTATGGATTAATCGTGGAGAAATTCGCGCGGAAATTTTATGTTTCCGCCGTACGAGGCATAACTCGGCGGCGGTAAAAATTGGAAAATTTCTCTTCGCTTTATATATTCGACCTGAGATTTTTTCTTACTTTCGCCTTTCATTACTTTCTGAATCGGCAATTTGCCCTTTTATCGGCACTTTTATTCGCAAACCCTGGCACATTTGCAACAGTGGTGAGTCTTTTTTCCCAGTCGGCGCGATCCGTAAAACGTTCCCATCGCAACGCGCAACGATAATTTCTCTCCTCAACGACTTAATTTTGTATTTTAATTAAGGTATAAGTCACGAGCGCCCGCGGAAAAGTCTTAAGCTCTGGGAAGAAATTCCCTTTCGTTTTAAATCCTTCATTTAAGAGGATCTGGACGTTGGATTTCACCGTCATTTTGATCGCACGAGTCACCTACGGTCATTCCGAGCCGCGGGTTCCATTTCTCCCTTGCCGCAAATCCTTTAAAACCTCCAATCACCCGTGAAGGCCGCATGGAGCCTCGCGTGTAATTTCCAGCGGCAAAAACCCCTTCTCTTCCAAAGAGAGGGAGAAAAAGAACCTTCTAATCTCCGGATTGCGTACCTCCTTTTCCACCATCTCTTTCTAAGATGGAGGTAAGGTGGGGGGGGTCAGTTTTCAATCCCCTTCTCCCACCACACGAGAGCATCCCGAGTTCTCTCATCTGCACCGCCTCCTCTGTTCTCTCCTCCTGCACCTCTCTTGCCCCTCTCTTTTCCGCTGACCCTCATTACGCGGTGGACGTGGGCTTCTCCGGGAGGGAACCCTTTACTCCGCTCCATTACCTCATCGTTCAAACGTGCATTATCTCTCGCACGCGCTTCACCACTTCCCTTACAGCACACGTCAATATGTATTTTTAGCATTCGTCCTCTAAAATTTTCTGACCGTGCATATTATTCTTCTATACATGTTATCTTGAATCGTTAACGAAGAGCTAATCGTCCGTGAAAATTATTGAAAAAGTTAAACTGTAGAATAACTTTAATCTGAGTGCAAAATATCGTGAGAGACCTCAAATGGGCAGTTTCACTATTTTAAAAGGGTAAAATAATTCGTGGAATTCAGTTTACGCGTCAATTAACATGCGCAATGACCTACTAAAATTAAATAATCTTTTATTTTCAACAGAAACAACAAGTAGAACGATACACATGTGTCCCTAGTCGTGTATTACTGTAAATTTGTATCGATTGTAAAACTCGCCTCGACGACAAATTTGTTGCATGCGAATAGATCCATTAAAAATTAGCAGTAAAAATTTACGCTGTGTTCCTGGAATTTTTTTATCTATAACTGGACAACTCAACTGGATACCAAGCAGGTAGTTAACAAGTAGCTATCAGAATATCTTCGGCGACACTGTATTTCCAGAATAATTCACGGAACAAAAACATTTACGGCGTTCATTCAAACCAGTTAAGGATGGTCCAGAACAGCATATCTTGCGAAAACGACTACATCACACACATAAAGCGATATGGGATGGTTCCCATACCAACAGAAGCAACCAAGCGACACAATTTCTGAGAGTGGGATTAAAAAAACCGAAATCACGACGCTATGGAGCAATAGCGAGAGGAATTTGCCAAACGGATTTTAATGGACCGGCATCCCTTTACATACCCTACCGGAGGAAATACCCTTCCTCTCTTTCCAGCAGCGGCTCGCATTCCTATCGCTCCTCTCTTCCCATCTCCACCCCTCCCTCTCTCTCTCTCCTTTTTCTCACCCTCGATAGAAACAAAGGACCGATTTCTCTCACTCTTTCCCTTGGTTTCTAAGGAAGAGAAGAAGATGCTTTTTCCTCTCTCTTCATCCATTGTGCGACCGCATAAACCAGCCGTAAAGCACCCCTCCGCAAATAGCCCATTGACGGACCCGGCTTCTTCCTCCTCCACCCTACTTACAAGAGCGTGTGTAGGTCACTCTCCCGGGAACACAATGAGAGAGAGGCGGTGCGGTGCCGCACCTTCTCCACCTCCTCCCGCTCTTCTTCTTGCCCGCATACACGCGGCATTCCTCCTCGTCCTACTCCTCAAGAGGAGGAGGAGGAGGACCACCGCCGGAGTCGCTGGAGGAAGGGAGAGGCCTTACCGGAGGCCGCGCAGACGCCCCCGCCTGACACCTGACGCCGGCGAGGGATCGCGCCTCCGAGAGAAAACGCGCGCGCCCACGCACCGCTCGGGTCGTGCGCATTCCTAAGAGGCTCCACCTCCTCGGTCGTCCTGGATAGTCGTCCCGGCAATTCCGTGAGACAAAGCGCGTTAAAAATAAAGAGAGTCGGGGAGAGGTAGGGCACGGGGAATTGCAGCGATTGCGACAAAAATACCTGCCCATTCGTCCATTGGAAGCTCTTATTAGAGGCGGAGGAAAAGAGTAAAAGATGGAATGATAATGATTAATGCGCCGATAAAATTAATTGACCTTAGCTTGTGCCAACCAAATGATATGTCTACTATACATAAAATATAGTTATGTACCAATATTATATTAAAATACACATTCAAATCACAAAGTAGTAAATAGTAGTGATAAATATTAACATACGATTAATTAGTACTGGTGATGGCTATTTACGGCATTACAATAAGCTTTCATAACTCTTTTACTCGAGCATCGCTCGGAGTTGTAATTATTAAAGAAATTCCCTCTGAAATTAGTCACCACAGCTTATGTATATTAGCTCCGACAAAAATTCGGATAAACGTAACTCGACCCAATACGCCCTATCTACGCTTTATCAATTTTTTAAGCATATTTTCCAAATGCTGAAAGTAAAACTAACATAATGTACTATTAGACAGTATATTTAAGTAAACAGAAAAAAAGTTACAACTTCAACATGGAATTACTGGTTAGCATTTTTGTAAAACCTTGCTGTTAGGCCATATTAGGAACATATGATCTCAATATGGCCTATTGGGTTATTGTTAAAAAAATAAGAGAACAAGAATCTGAAATATTTATCAAATACTTGTATCAAAATTCTAACGCTTGATTGCTCAAAAATGGTTACAATAAATTGTTGGTAGACAAAAATAACTAAAAAATAAAAGAATAAAAGTCATTATTCTAATTTTACACAGGTCAAAATCGTAAAATTGTACCACCAAAGATTTAGGCACATGGGGTAAAAATTTAATTTAAATAAAGAAATGAACAACAAAATGAGATCTAAAATCATAAAAAAAATTCATTTTCATTATTTAAGGCTCACAAAAAGGGCAATATGGCCTACATAGGCCGTAATGGGGAGACTTGGACTAGTAAAGCATATTCCGTTGTAGCCACATGACATATCAATGAATTGCCAAACCAATCACATCACTAATAGTAGAGACAATTATCTTCTCGAATGCCTAAGGTCTAATTAATTAATTAACTTTTACCTGCACAAACAATGACTTAACCAACGTCTTGAAATTAGATGCACGAAACCATAAACGACGGTCTCATACAAAACACCAGCAAATTCAGCAAACTGAGCGCGTCCAGCGAAATTCCATATAAACACAGTTGTTAGCAGTCTACCGTTATACTGCAACCACCATTTATCAATTTTGTCACGTAGTACGTTCGATACGACGATTAGGTCATATTGGGTCGAGTTACCTTACATAAGCAGCAAAATAAGTATTTGTTTCAACGATATTTCGCCACGAAAAATTCTGATGTAAAGCTTCTACTGCAGGGATTTACGTGTCCTTGCGCATTTCAGAAGCAAGAGAGATTGAAATTATACGGCACTAATATATACGTATACATATTTCTCTAACCTTGGTAACGAGATAAATAACACCTTGAGTTCGCGGGGTCAAACCTTGCCGTTCACATCGCGAATTGCGTATATCATAACGTACGTAACTGGGGAAACCTGCTTACGCAGCAATTTATTATTGTTGCTATAGTTCCGCAAAGTAGGACAACAAAAAAAAGAACTTACATTGAATAGATCCGCGTTTGCGTTTCCTTATTCCTTTTTAAGCCTCCTCCTCGTATCGCTGCAGGCGTAGTCAAGACGCCGTTTTGGCCTTTCTCTAACGGTGGAAGTGCAGTTTAACTACACATAATCTCTACCGCTACTTTTCAATGTTTCCGCTGGGCAAAGAGAAACCATAATTGAAGCCGACTCTGACGCCCTCGCGCGGGGTATACACTAACACGCACACAATGGAGTTGTAAAGCGTCCGGTACGTAAAGCACAAGGATGAAAAAGGGCTCTTGTGTTGGTGAGCGCGCTTTAAGAAGGTAAGACGAGGTGAACCTTTTTAAAGGTTGCCGAGGAGGTTTCTCGCATAAAAAGCGTTAACTTTTCGAATGGTTTCACGGCTAAAATAATAATAATAAGTAATAGGCGGTATAACATTTTACGAGAAAGCGTAGAATCTTTGGTAATTTCATTAAGCGAAAGCAAATTATTTGGACGAAAATATGGGATATCATCTCAACGATTCCTATCTAAACGACTACAGCGGAAGACTTATTTACTCTTATGAATAACCATCGCGTGTTCAAATCGTCTCGTGGCACGAGACAGAATACCTTTCAATTATAAAACCGAAATTAAAAACGAATTAAGACAACAGTTTTTAATGGCTAGCGCAAGACGATTAAGACTAAAATCAGTACGAGGAATCAGGGATGCAATCGGTCAGGTTAACATAAAAATGCTTCCAGCCAACATGAAACCATCGAGGATGTGAAGTAAAAAAAAAAACAAGTGCCTACCTATTCTCTAAGCATCACGCCAGCTAGTATTTAAGTAAAGCATTTATTGGCGTTTTTTTACGTTTTTAATCGCCTCGGAAATCGTTATTTTTCACCGCCGGCGTGCGACGCCCACACGTGCAAACACGGACATTTTTTTCGAAGGTGGAATTGAAGATATGCATTTGGAACTATGCCGATATAACGAGCGTCTCCTGCAGGGAGGAACCAACAAAGCGTGATTCCGCGTTAGCAGATGCTCGATGCGGATTCAGAGGGTGGATGGGCAAACGAGCAATCGAGGGGCGGGGAGATTGAAAGAGACGCAAAAACTTTAAAGAACGAATTTTTAAAAAACTTCGCTAAATGACTCTCTGGTTTCCCCGATCTTTCTGAGTGCAGGAATGAGAAATTTGGTTGCGAGACCGTAACTCGATTACAGGGATGTCAAATACACTCGCTAAATGATGAATATGCCACTGGCGTGTGTCGAATTGAATCTCTCTGCCAGTTGTACGGGTATTATCTTCCACATTCCCACATGATTTGGCAGTATTGTCGAAAGAAAAATAATTACCAGTATTTCACTGAAGGTTTAAATTTGGAATAAAAAAGGAAGCATCTGCCCATAATACATAATACGTTCATTGTTGCAGCATACTGACGATGATTTTTTCTGAACGGACAATGATGAATTTATTACAACAAATAGTGATGACGGATTTCCGAACAAGCAATATATGATGGTAAGAACAACGGTTTATTAATACAATCCCAAACTCACTTTAAAATTATTCCTAATAAATACTGAATACATTTTGTATCAAGTTCCAAACATGTGCATTGCAAGCATGGCGAGCATCTCAGTCGCGTGCGATACCGGGTTGCTATACGACTCGGGGGGTTTGAAAAAGTTCGTCGTAGAGATAGGTAGAACTAATCGCGGAGGAAAACTCCCTCTTCTCTTTTCCAGAAAACCGTCATAATGCGACGACAGCTCTGGTCCATCTTCCCTCGAGTCAAAATGATTTGGGTGGGCGAAATGATCGTAGAGGTGATACGGTCTAATCCCGGCCCTCGGATGTAGAACACAATTCGTGTAATTAATTTCGCGATCTAAAAGAATGGGAACGCTAAAAGATTTCCGAGAGATATATTAATTAAATTCTCATCAGGACAAATTGGATGATATATATATATATATATATATATATATATATATATATATATATATATATATATATATATATATATATATATATATATATATAAGTAGTGAAATCTCGTCCCAGGAAGTAAGATATTAAAAGCCCGAGTTATGGTAATTAATTACCGAAGTTTTTTCTCTCGTTTCGCTTCGGAGGAGACTCGAAATGATTCAGCAGGTTTCAATCTCCGCTTCGTAAATACCATTTCATTATTCAGGAAATATGACGTCAAGGGGGTGAAGAATTTTCTTAGTCTTCGAGACGGTTCGCAAAGTGACACGGATTTATTGGCGGGAATGTTTCGTATTTATTCATATATGTAAGGGATAATTTGTTTATTAACTCGTCGAGGATATTTGTTTTTAAGTGTACATGATAATATTAAAAATGTCCTCGAGTTACAGCATTTGCTTCAATAATAATTATTTTAATCGTTCACCATTACCACAATTTAAGAATGAGACTAAATGCATTTTACGTATTAGCTACACAACAACTATTTCTCCTTCGTCCTTATTTGGTAATTTTGTGGTACAGTAGCATTTTCATCGTGAAAACTTTAATATTTAAAATATCTGAAATTTAATTTAAATAAATCAATAATTTTATTGATACGTCATTTTTTATATGAGCCTGTCAGAGCGAAAGTGGTATACGTCAAACTGATAGGCAAAATGAAAGAAACTGTAAACAAAACAAATTCATATTCCCATGAAATATAAATTTTTGCCTTTTATGAGTGCAATTTTGCAATTACATTGCTGTGCCAAACGGATTTTTCTACTCGACGAAATACCCTCCGTATCTCAAAAATAAAATAAACTGACTTATTGCTCTTACAGAGCCATACAACAACGGAATAGCAGTAAAATACTATCTCTACATCTCATTTATTCATTTATGGTATCGTTAACTTTGCAGTTAATAGATTAAAAAATAACTACGACGAATTTAGAGTCCCGGAACCTCGGCCGAATTCGAACACGCCGCCTCAACGTCGGTAAGCGGACACAACACGTAACCCTGCCAACTTCGCCTCACTCGCCCTATCGCCTTCGCAAAGACAGAGACAATCGCATTCGCGGCGCCAAAAGCGTTCGACGCAACCGAAGACCACTCCCAAACGCACGGCGAATGAAGAGCTCGCGTTCTACAATGAAAAAGAGATAGAGACCGAAATTGAGACGCTACGGCGGCGGCTCCTTTACGCGTCTTTCGCCATCCCACCACGTACCCCGAGAACACAGGAGAAACAGGAAACAGAAAGACTTTTAACAGGGCTTTTTACAAGGATGAATTATACGAACGCCGTTGACAGAGAACGACGCGAATAATCCCATACGACGGGGAGCCCCTCACTCTATGATGCACCTTTGGGCGTGGTGGCCTTTTAACCCGGCTTGGCTCGAGGAGGATGAAAGGGCGTCGCTTTTACGTTTTCCGCTCTCTTGGACGGGGAAGCAGTACATGCATGTCGCCGTAGGACTAGAATCCACCCCCGGAACGGCGGAAGGAGTCGGAAGGGGATAATAGACGGGGTAGATCAAAGGAATACGCACCGATTCCAGTAAGAGAGAGGATGGCCAAACCCTCGCCACGTCGTATCCTCTCCTCTTCTTACTTGTCCAACCCATCTGCAGCTTCCTCTCGAGTGCTGTACCACCCTTTTCCAACGAAAAACCCCTTTGGACTTGACTGAGAGGCGCCCGGTAGTCCGGACCACGCCCCGACTACCAGGCAACACGGCAACAATGCCTCCTATTAAAAAAAATGTACTTCTCTCCATGGCCTCCTGTCTTTCCCTTCGCTTTCATTTCTTCTCTCCGTAACACTCTCTCCCTCTCTCTCTTCTTTAAGGGAGAGAGGTAAGTGATTTACCTCCTCCTCTCTTCTCGCTCGCCATCTCGCTCTGTCCATTCCTTCGTTCTGAGAATTGTAGAAAGCATCAGCCGTCCGCTGTTATTTTAACTTATTTTTTCTGTTTCGCGAGGATTTATTGCGTGAGAAACAAAAACTTTCGAGGATATTTTTTATGCTACTCAAATTGCGAAAGAAAAAAATTAAAAGCCTAAAGATTCAATAACGAGATTACGACCACAAATTCATTTCACGTCGATATAAATAAAATTTTATCCTGCCCATTATTCTAGAATAGATCTAATACAATGGAAAATGAAATTTCCAATCGATGAAAATTCGATACGATACAATAGGGTACTTTCAGAATGATACAAATATAATTATTAATACACGAACAGTTAAGTGATACTACAGAGATTTTTTATGGCTTAATTCGCCGCAACAAAGCTTCATTAAAATTATGTTACAGCGAGAAATAAAACGGCGGTTTGGTTTCTAGGAAGGATAACCTGAGAACGATAGGAAGTCAATGTAAAAACAGCACCATCATTTCCGCTTGTCGTGAGGCACACGAGCGATGTAATTACCACCATGAGAAAATATACCAGGATCTCTATTAGGAATTCAATTTTTTACCGCGACTGCATTAAATCGACCTTATCATACTAATGTACTACTCAGCATTTAATTTATTCGCACGCTCAAAAATTGCGATAAGAGCCTTGATGACAAGATATCTTAATTTAATATCCACTTGGAACAGAGTATAACACAGATTTAAATACTTTCGAAATGGAAACAAATTTAAAGTCATTGTCTAGATGAATTTTAGGAATGGAGTAAGCGAGTTGCAGCAACGGTTTAAAAAATATCCTCGCAGAACACGCTGAAACCCTGCGGCAAAAGTAGCGCAGAGAAGTATTTGCGGGCAAATGGCATACCTTTGCTGCATAATGCACCTGGCGCAGCATACTGGAAGCGCAACTATGTTTTATTACTCTCCGCGAATTTTGTAATGGATGAAATAAAATCGAGCGATGCAATAAAATGCGGTTGATAGAGTGCGAAGGCAAGAACATAAGCAGGAAGACGCTTCAGCTCAAACCTCATCGGTTAATAATGCGTACAATTTTTCGTTCGCTTTTCCTTCAGAGCTACAAGGTACAGCAGGTACCATCGTATGAAATTGATAGAAAAAATAAACCATAGAATATAATTGAGATTATTTAACAACCTAAACACGTGCGAATGAATAATATGTGGTTATTTGAAGCGATAACTCTTCTATTACAGGATTCCGGAGAGCGGTTGCTGTGCAGGAAACAATTAAAATTATGTCAATATTCAGAAAAGAAGATTCTAAAAACACAAAAATAACGTTCTATCATTCGTTATTCACCAGTTCTTCCGTCCATTCTCGTTATATCTCTCCCTGGAGCGGATCAAGAGAACATAGCAAACCCATTAGAGATTTGTTGTGAAGTTGGGTCGAGGGATCAATGGCGGCGCTCCAGTCTTTTTTACAGGTAACGGCGGTGGCGCTGTGAGTTATCGCGCCGTTAATATCTTTATTTAGGCAAGGGAGAAACTCGGGGAACGGATCCCAAGCAGAAGAAATCCGTGATATATGGCCAAGAGAGAAAGGATGATGGAAAAGAAATTAACGGATGATTGTGTGTATTTGACGGCCGACCTGTTTGCATTCGGGAATTCTTCGGGAGAAGACGGAGAATGGAAGGGGAAGAGAATGGAAGAGGGGAGAGAATGGAAGGGGGAGAGAGAGGAAGAGGTTAGAGAGGAAAGGGAGACAGAAAATAAGGACAAGAAAAAAGACTGGGAGAGAGAGAGAGAGAGGGTCCTCGACACAAAGTATTTATGGTTCTCGATTTCGTGAGCTGGGCGTAATCCTTTCATTCCAAAAGCACTGGGTTGTGCAACAAGATAGCGGGTGGTCACCTGTCCCGGGATCGGGATTGTGCTAAGCTCCCCCTCGGCCGTAACATTAAAGCTTACCGTTGTGTGAATTGGCCTAACATTAAAAAAGAGGGGGCGGGAGGAAAGAAGGGTTCGCATAGGATGAGTAACGGCTCCGAATAAAATGCAGATTTTTTGGCTTTAAAAGGTCAAACAGGAGGAGGCGGCGGATTGGAGGAACGAGGAATGGAATGAAGACGATCCAAGGAATCCCGCGAAGACGACCTCGACACCGTGGTTACTCTCACGAAAATCGCGTCGCCCAGCGAAATAAATCAGCGCAGTCGCGGATCTCGAAATAAAATGAAAACAAACGCTGATTGGCTTGAGTCGCGAGTAGTAGATGCCATCCCAAAACAACTCCCGAGAACAAATAAGGAAAAAAAGGAAGTGCTCCCATTTCGTTCGATTTATCGGCTCGGGCGCACAGTCTTTTAAAAACTGCTATCTTGAATTGTAAAGAGGGTAACAAAAGAGGAAGGAAAAAACTTAAACCCATAAATTACGCGTTCGGTACGGCAGCATAAATCTTACCGGTTTTTCAACATTTTTATTGATTTTTTTCTCTCTTTCTCTCCTACTCCTTCCTTGATCAGACAGCATTAGTACGGAGGAGGTCTTTCCGGTGCATCGACGCGGAAAACTGGCCGCGACGTTCTTCCCATGTGGCCAGGAGAGGGCCTTGGTTGCGTCGAGGGGATTTGTCAAAACGACCAATTTGGCCACCGAGATAGGCCATTCAAGCAACTGCCAAACAGATGACAGTGTCGTTCCGCACAATGACGGCCGATAATTTCACCTCAATGAAAACTTCCCTCCCCCCCCCCAAAAAAAATCACCCTCCGAAACCTTCATTTCACGCCGGTAAAAATACATAATACGGCAGAGAGAAAAAAGGGCGGTGTTTAAAAAAAGCCATCGAAAAAAGTAATCGACTGCATAATCGCGTCGGGACAGTCAAGTCTTTCATACACAAGACGAACGAGCGATGTCGGAAAGAAGAAGAAAAAAAGGAACCATTGATATCGCGGATTTTTTCTTTTTTTTTAAGGGGTGGGATCTGTTAAATTGGTAATACGTCCTTGAAAAAGGAAATGAAAAGAAGGATTCGAGACGGCCGATTCTGAAAACGGGTGGTCCATCTCCTAGAAGATTACGAAGTGGTTAGACCAAAAAAAACTCTCTCACTCCACCTCTCACATACGCACGCATGGACACATTGCCTCCGCCAGATGTCGGACAAAAGGGTAAAAGGGGTTTTGCTGACAAAGGGCCACACCAAATCGGGGTTTCAACCTCAAACACGATCCGGAAAGAATCATAAAAAAAACAATAATGGTTCTGTCGGTCGGGTTTTGGTTAGGGCGGGGGTGTAAAACTCCAGCGGGAGATCCCAAATCTTTTGGTTCCTTTTCTTCCTCCTTTTGAGGGCGCTAAAGGGGAAAGTGGCGACGTGCGTGTCACGCACGCAGACAAACGCACGGACTAATGGCGGCGCACTGAAACGACGAAACATTCAGGTACTTTCACTTTTATTTTTTAAAATAAAAAAGGTGGGAGGTCGTTCTCGTGCACGTGAATATCCTACGGAATGCAAATTAAAGAGCATTTATTCAAAATTTCAGCTAATTCTCTTGCAAGAAGGAACAGCGACGAAAGTATCGACGCTGCTTTGCAACACCCTGAATTCATTCAAGATTTCTCATCTTTTCCTAGTGACATTGATGATTAAATTAAATCCGACAAGATATACTTGAAAGCAACATAGCATTCGAAGGGAGAAAGTTGCAGTGCATAAGTTACACTTCAGCTCAGTTTTATTATTGAGCTCGCATAAATAGATATATCTCCATTCTATAGCGATAAAAACTGTTGAATTCACCCTAAAGAACTTCTTACCTTCCGAAATAACACGAAATGTCTTTCACCTCTGATTCGAAGGATTGACTGACTAACTGTTAAAGAGTTCCTTCGAATTGAGCAGTAAAAAAAGAAAGAAGATGCGCTCTTCCGCCTCCTCCTCAATTTCTATCTAGCTTTTTTTTCCATCTCTCTCTTCTCCATTTGGATGGCCACCCACGTAGACCAATCCTCCTGTGACCTCCTACCTCAACCCCGGCGCAAGACCTCTCTTTCAAAGTCGTGGGAGGGGTGTGAAGAGAAACCTCCAGGAGGAAATTACGGAGAGAGGAGAGGATGACATGGGGAGAGAGGTAGATGGCACACGATATAGCAAATCTAATCTCCTCACTGCCAGGGTTGGGCAAACATTTGAAGAGGCGGGCCGCATCAGCAGTTACGGGTGCTTGAGGGGGCCGCATTAACCCTATGAATACCAAACTATTTTCAGTCCCTTGCACTATCAAGGGCCTCATAATCCGACTATGTAAGTATTACAAAAAGTCATAGTAAGGTTTTTTAATTATTGTAATATATTTAAATATAACATAAGAATACAAATACACAATTTTCGTAATTAATCTGATATTATAACGTCTTAACACAAAACAAAGCAAGACACATTCACGTAAGACCTATTTATCACATTTATCCTCACTGTGTTTTCATGCTACGATTCTCAAATTTACAGAAATGATAAAAAATTGACAACAGGATCGTTTTACTCCAAGTTGCCTGACACACCACACTTGACGCATGCAATTTAATTTCGGGCACGCGGCCATTCCCGGAAATAATTGTACAAACTAGGAATATGTAAATTCAACAGGGAATTATCGATGTCGTCTTATGGCTGAAAATTTTAAGAATAAGCAGTTAAAAGACACTTGTCTCAGGTATCTCCAATAGCCACAACAAGTGGAGATACCTGAGAAAAATATCTTTTAACTGCTTGTTCTTGAACTAGGAGTATGTGTCAAATCAATTGAAAACTATGCCTTTCTTATAACAAGGCTATGGGCAATACAATGTTTTTCAAAACATTTTGATAATTTTATTACAGTGAAATAGACGGGAAAAAGTTGTGGGTCTCGGAGTCTACATCTGCCTCCCCTTGAATTCCTAGGGTTAACATATGCAAAAGCTTCGACGGTCTGCATTAGTGTTCACATAGTAAATTAACAGAGAGAATGAAAAAGATCCCATTAGCGAAAATAAAAAATGAATAACATCACAGCGTCACAACTTCGCCAGGAAAGGCTTACCCGCCGTAATTTTAAACGTTAACTGAAATTTAAAATAAGAAATTATCTGATTATTTTCATTTTTTTACGACCTGCTGATTCCCTCTGTCCTACGCGCAATGGGTATCTGAGAAGTAGTGTACAGAATAGCTGGCCAGTTAAAAATTTTTAGGAAGAAAGATGACTTCACAATTACATAATAATGGATAATTTTACTCTTAACACCATTATCTGGTTACATATCACGGTTCGCTTTTATAAATGCTCCTGCCAGCCTCAGTAGTAGTATTAGTAGTTTACATACCAATGCCTTACGATTTCGCCATTAGATAACAATTTCTAATAGACAGACGATCGGAAATTTCAGCGAAAAAATAGGAATTTCACGAGTAAATCTTACCTCCTTGGAGGTCATCGTGGGATGCATGGGGGAGAGTGGTACTGCACGGCGGCGGAGCGCAGTAGAGCGACGGTGCTGCGCTCTCGCGGCTGCGGCGGCAGGTTTCCTCTCGGGGTCCGGCGACTCGCTTTCATTCTGAAAAGAGAAATTAATATAATCTAAGGAGTTGGGCTCAACTTTGTGGTAAATGATAATCATATTTACAAAAAAGGAACAACTATGTAACATCAACTATTAAAACAGTTAAACTATGGATGAATTCAACAAAATTCCAACACCTTCATCAAGTAATACAGTAATATACTTGAGCTAGTGTATTGCCCGTCATGTGACGCGTATAATAATATTCCCTCTCTCCCTCTCCCAGTCCCTCTCTCCCTCCCTCTCTGCTTCTCTTTTCTCCCACCTCCCCCCTCTCTCATTCCCTCCTGCCCCAATCCATAGCTCTCCCTCTTTTTTCCGTCTCCCTCATTATCTCTTTCCTCCCGTCCTTTTCTAATTCTATACCTCACTTACTCTCTATGTACCTTCCATTCCATATCCCTTCCCTCCTATCTCCCTTCCCACATCCTTCCCTCTCTTACTCTACATCTACATAGTCGTTTAGGTAAGCAAAAGAATTCAAACTAAATCCCAGTCCCAATAGGATTACGTAATTTCGCGAGAAATACTACGATAATTTAAGACAATCTATGCACTCGTATACATATATTACACGTATGCGAGATGAGACAACAATTGATTCTCGAAGTTTAAGAATGACGTGGTCGGCAAGGCAACATCCCGTTTAAAAGCCGATATTTTCCAAAAATATGTTATTTAAATGTTTAATATGAGAGATTTCGACCGGTAGGCGGAAAAAGATGAGTACAATAAAAAACTTCATTAATGTTTCTAAAACATATTTTAAATTTGAAGATCATACGTCAATTATTTCTAATTCTAATTTCCAATAGAATAAAAGCCTGCACTTTAAAATGTAGCTTTTTACGTGTTATCTTACGGGAAATAGAAATCGCCCCCCTGGAGACGAACCCGAGTCTTTTATTGTATTTTTTTGGTCATTTAATTTTATATCAGAATCAAACATTCCTGCGAAATTGGTGATGTCAGCGTTATATACAAACAAGCACATCCAGGCTTTTATTGTTATAATAGTCGTAATAACAGCAAAATTGTCGACAGCGCTACAAATAGTTTTCGATTTTCCTATTTTTACTTTTAATAGAATATCAAGAAAGCTAAACGGTTGATTATTTTAATAAATGCGATTTTCGCTTGAGTAACAACCATTTTCAAACGATAGTTGGATAACATTTTAGGAAATAGTCAATGGACTGCGATAAGTTGCCTTCTCCTTGGATATTACGAATTTGTTTGGGGATATTAGACTCAAAAAGAAGCATTTCTCTCCAATGATACCTTTTAATTCTTCCACTTTGTATCAACATATAATTCTTTATTCTGGGTACACAAGACCTTCCTTATCCACAACCCGTGACAAAACGAAATCGTTTCTTCATTAAAGTTTAGCAATTTTCTTTATACCGTCGGCAATATAAATAGATCAGCCTATTATGCTGCTAGCATAAAAAGAAATCTCTCTTTTTACGTAGAAAAGAGCAACAAAAAGGGATAAACCCCAATGAATTGCGATTGCAGATAAGATGCCCCAACCCCAGAGAGGTCGAACGGTTCGAAAATTATGAACGAGGTTGTAAAACAACGGAAACGGAGGTCACAGCTTCATCCACCCCATCCAGGGAGCGAGGACGGCGAACCTTCCTAACCCTTCGGTTCGTTAGTATTGCACGAATCCTCTCGCACACGCCCCCCAACCTTCTCTTATATCACCTCCAACCCCCTCCTCCCCACTTGCCGCTATAATTCCGACTACCCTCCCCCCTACCTCCCCATTTTCCTTTTGCCCTTTCTTCCTTTAACCCCTCCGCACACTCTCTTCCACTAATCCCGCGGCCATGGGAAGCGAAGGTGGATCGTGGTTAATGACAGAGGCCTATAATGTGAATGGGCAGAGAGAGAGAGAAGGTATTGGCCTAGCACGGATAGCATGGCAATTGCATGAGACTCGTTAGGGTGTTTTCAAACGGCAGGTCGGGTGCAGGGGGGTGGGGTGAGGAAGGGATGGAGGGAATGGAGAGGAGAGATGAAGGGGGGAGGGAGGAGGTGAGGGAGTGAGTGGTAATCAGGGGTGGAATGCCTGCGAGGAAGAAGGAGTTGCCAGGCGGTGCGGAAACTTCCACAGTGGATGCAGAATTAGAAGGTTGAAACAAAGGGGTAGGTAACAAAGAGGACACGGTTTCGTTAAAAACTGTATTTTTTGACGAAAGAAAATATGTTAAGGATCGTGTTGGCGTGTGTCATTCTTTTATTTCTTGTCTCGCCGGTAAGTTTCGAGGCAAACCACTCCGCCAATTAATGTTTAAGTGATTCATGCATAAAATAGCGCTACTTGAAATGGACGGATAAAAATATTCTTGTGGAATACGCGAGGATTTCGAATCGTCGCGCATTATTTCGGGTACATAAAGTCACGCGGATGATTCCTCACCGGCGAGAACGAGACGCGTAAAATATCTTACGCGATGGCTATCGCAAATTAAAAACCTCTCCGAAATTTTTTTACTCGCAAATATGGATTCCGGGAATGGTGCACGCATCCGTGTCAGCGCGAGTGTGTGAGCGCGCTTCGCGTCTCGCCGCGAATCCGGCCATTCGCGCGGATATATCAAAGCGGAGCCGACTCACGCGTGCTTCCCCCGCATCGCTTAATACAATACGGAGTAAGGATTCCGGCGCGAGATAAAAAACTTATAAATTATGAAGGCGAGCCTCAAAAGGAAACAGAAGTTTTATGAAGGATAATTCCAGAGCTTCGGTTTCCACTCTCTTTCGGGCCCGAGAAGAAATTGGATGAGTGAGAGGAGTTGGACGGACTGGTTCAAAGAGGGCGGCTAAAAATTGGTAGCGAACGCTGAACCATACGTACGTTCAACAAGTGTGCTCCTTCATTTTTTCGGTCAGCCCACCCTTTATGTGTCTGCGTGTTGTTTTTATTCCTCCCTCTCTCTTTGTCCCTCCCACTTCCTTTCGTGCTTCCCCCTGCGATCTCCCCCTACCCCGCCTCACTCCCTTCCCCCAACATCTCCCCCTTGCCCCTCCCCCAGTGTTCCCCTGTTCCTCTTAAGAGTTGTGAATTCTCGTTTACGAGACAATGAATTACATTTTAAGGATTCATAAAATCCCGCCCCGCGAGCCAACCAGTTTTATTGTGCTTCCAAGAATTCTCCCCGCTTTCTTTATATTGCTTTCCCACTCCTCCTGCCGAATGAGCCTTATTCCCCACTACCCCCCTTATCGAAAGAACTATCTGATTCACTCGCAAACCCTTAAAAACCTCCACCCACATGCGGATGTGAAAAGAACACGAAATGTTTAGTTTTCCCTCCAGAAGAACCGAGTCTTTTTGCTCGGCTCCTTTTGGCCTGGAACACTGGAAGATTAAAGAGGACGAGAATTATAATTCTTACCATTGCCCGCTACTTTCCTTAAATATAAATTGATTCGAAAGATAATTGTCGATTCTAATTTGTGTGCAAATCGTCGACTTAAATTTCCGGAATACGTATTTCCCAGAAAACGATGAAAACAATGTCAAATTATTTCGGAGTGCGTCGGCTAGATTTGCATCAACTCAATGGCGGGTACAGGCTTCAGTCTTGAGGGGGAGGAGATAATCAAAGCTGAGAAAACAAACTAATTGAAAATATCTTCAAAAGCATACAGATTTCATGTGAAAAAAGGAAAAAGAAAAAATTTTGCCCGACAAAATAAATACAGTAAAAAGTGAAATTTCTTCGATGTTTTTTTATTATTTTATTAATTTTTTCGGTGTTCTGAAATCTTGTGGTAGGGATAATTACCCTCTTTACCCTCCCCTTTATTCGCCCTTGCATCGACTAGGCCTTTCCCCTTTCGAACTCCATGCGACCGAAAATACGAGACAAACGCTTTCAAATTAAAGATCACAAGTATTTTTCAGAACGGAGCGGATTCATTTCTCGCATTCCGCGAGTGATACTGAGCGACCCATATCTAAGCTGGCATCTTTCCTTTTCTTTAATTTCGCCGTTTTTGACGAGATGTTCCTTTTTATTGCGCTGGGATGTTATATGGGCATTCCGCTGACTTGGGTCCCTAGAGATAATTTCCGAAATCTGCTGTTTTGAATAAAGACCCTCGAAAAAATTCGTGGATCTTATCGTCTTATTTTTTTTAATGCCGACCAATTTAAAAAATTCGAGAATTTTTTGGAGACGGAGAATATAAAATTAAACAAATCCGGGTAATTAATCTCATTTCCCTCAAGAAATCCCGCGTACGTCAGCGGAGATCGGAGTGTTCCCCTCGAGAACCATTATTTTACAGCGAACGTCGAGAACTGACATTGCCGCCGCTTCGTTTGTGCGCGCCGTTAAGAATAAATTCCAGACGATGGTATCTTTTTTTTACTTCCTATCAACAGCCTTCGGGCGTTTTTCACCCGGGAATCATCTTCTTTGGAGGGAGGGGAGGGGAAAGGAGTATGGCGGGGGATGAACCGCATCGCCGTAATTAACATTCGAAGCGGCAAGAAACGAATAGTAGGGGTAAAAAACTTTTGACCGTAAAACACCAAACTTTTTTTTAAAGTTCAAGTTTACCCTTGTAAATAAACTCGCGCACAATTAAGACTTCGACACTGCGGAAAACTTCCGTAAGGGATGCTCTTTTGGCGACCGGAACGGAAAAAAAAACAACTGAAGGCTTCCCGTTCAGCTCCGCTTATCTCCGGGGCGTACTACTCGATCACGCAACGTAAGGAGAACTGCGAGGGATGGGTGGGGGGAAAAAACGGGCGAGTGGCATGAGGTTTAAAGGCGGTATTGAGTCGTGACGCGGCGTGCCATTTCGGGAGATTTTTATTCGCGCTCCCGGCGGAAACAACGGTATATATCACTCCAACGGCACTACTACTCCCTCAGAAACGATAATACCCATATACTCCTTTCCATCCCCTACTAACTATTAAAGCGCCGCGATCTCCACTCTTTTTTCCCATCCCACCCTACTCCCCCAAACTCCTCCCATTTCATTCCACTCCATTTGGGAGCAAGATTTAAAACGCATTACGGCCGAGTTGTTTGTGGACCGTTTTCGAGCGGTTGGGATGAAAAATCGCCGTTTCGGAAGCATCGAAAAGTATGGAGACCAGTGGCCGCTCTTTTATAATAGTTCGTTTCTTTTTCGCCTCCGTCTTCCTCTTTCTCTCTGTCTCCCTCACCGCCTTATATTTTTTTCGGAGAAGCGTTTAAAAAAAATCTCCCGGGGCGTTTTTAAGGAGGGAATGATGGGTCTCCGGAAGACGGCTGGGTTATGAGTTCGCGAGGGAGGGTAGAAAAGGAATACGTGGATGGAAGGAAGGGAAAGAGAGTAGGAAAACGCTGCAAAATAAATACGCGAGCGTAATTGGAGCCGTCCGCAGCCGCCAATTTAAAGTCGTTGGCTCTTTCCAAAGTAGGGGTGGGTCCATTTATTCAATTACTCTTTTCCGTATTTAATCCCAAATCCTCCAATTTCTGCCTTAATAAAAGTGCAGAGAGAGAGAGAGAGAGTGAAAAACAATAGAGAAAGAAAGATAAGAGGTGAAGGGAGAAAGAGATAAGATGGAAATAAAAAAGCGACGCGCCAAGACCCGAGATCTCGCATCGTTTCAATACTCGCACCACAATTTCCTCCCCTATCTCCATCTCTTCTCATTCCTCTCCCCTCCCTTTCTCCCTTTTGTCTCGACGTTTATTCGGATTTTATTTTCATGCTCCCTGCCATCCCGGATTCTCATAAATCAGGCGCGTTTTTTTTATTGCTTTTGTTCCTGCCGACGAGCGATCTTATTCCTTGCCTCTTTCTCTACCTTCCATTTCTCTCTCCCGCTGTTCCCTTCACCTCCCCCTCCTTCTCTCTAGTCTCTCGACCACCACCACCTCATCCCCAGCTCGTCCCGAATCTCACACTTACGCCAAGGCTCCAACATTTCTTTTCCAGTTTGAAATTTGCATAAGTAATTACGACCCGGTGCAGTGATATACTTTTTTATCGGCCCTCCATCTCAAAGGAAAGAGAGATTTCTCAACGCGCTGCAAAATATATCGATGTCGACGGCAATGGCTTTTCCGTGTAGTTTTTATTTTTGTTGCATATGGAAAAAAGGCTTATAGCATGCATTTTAGTTTCCCATCCCTTTTTTTAGAATCGAGAATGCCGAGCACAATATATCAGCATAATTAGTGTCGACCTCTCTGAAATAGCTGCGTGAAGATGGATAAAAAATTATTATGTATTGCCTTTATTTTCCATTCTCCGTAGGCCCAGTTAGGAGTTCGGTTTTCCTCGCGGTTGCAATTTTTTAATGAAGCGTTGTAAGCAATTTAAGAAATCGACGACACTTGTACGTATCCAGTAATTGCAATGTACTCTTCCTGAAGCATATGATGGAATACCTTTTAACAATGCTCCAATAAATATCCGTCACTACTTGAACCTTGAATACATATATTATCGCACTAAATTCACTCAAAGAAGTGACGATTTACACAAAAGCATATTTATATTGCCGATAATATATTTCGCATGCCATTTAGTAGTCGTAAATCACCTTTCAGTCAGCCAAACCAATTTTACAAGTAAATTCATAAATAAGGTCGATCCGGCTGATACCCCAATAAATTACCATCTGTTAATTGTTATATGACTCCAACACAACCGAAGTGTCTTTATTGGATACATTTTGTGCCCTCCCGTAAGATATATCCAGAAAACGAAGACACCAAGTAGTGGTGGGCTAAATTCCCCTTTAAAAGTTGCATATTTACCTTATTCTCAAACACTTCCTGAACAACTATTTTTTTCTCAATGATCTCCTCCGAGATTTTTTATAAAGAAACGAAACCGACAAAACGGTCGAATGAGTAACAAAAGCACGCAGAATTAAATTCTTTTCGACGGGGGACGAAAGAGAGAGAAAACTAAAAGCAAAAGATAGTGACGAACGGGCACCAATTAAGGTTTAATATGTCTTGTAAGAGGTAAATAATACGCCAGCTTATCCGAGCGACCTTGTTATTTACTTATCCTTCTATACCGGTCGGTTGGGGCGTCGCGAGCAACGGACACGAGACCGAACGGGAAGAGACGGGGAAGATGGCGATTGGAACGGGGAGCGAGAACGCGGAGAGTGACGGCGGAAAGAGAACGGGAAGTGACAGGGGTGGAGGTGGGGAATGGGTGTCGAGAACTTGGGAAGGGAAACTGGTCTCTCTGGCGCTAAATCTTCCTTTTTTCGCCGACTGCGATTTTTCAGCTCCGGCGCGTTACTCTTCTACATCTGCCGTCGTATACGACTTTAAAGAGTCTGCTTGACTTGGCGTGACGAGTTTACTCGTCCAACCAATTCCTCATGTATGCGTCAAGAAAATTACTATATGGCGAAGACGCCATGAAAACTGGGCCCAAACTTAACATAAATTACGAAAATGATGCTAATACATATATATACATACATATACATTTATAATAAGGCCACGAGTCTCTTATATGAGTAAAAAACATCTTTAGTTACTTTGCAAAAAGGTTTTCTTATTTCATTTTATTAATGTTTGTGTCACGGTGGCATCCAATGAAACCATCCAGTATTTTGAAGTTCGTTAGCCATTTTTCACGATTTATCATTCCGTTTCATTCATTTATTAATAAATGTATCCAAACTTTTCAAGAAATATAAAATTCTAATGACGAATACAATCTTGACATGCATCAAAAATTTTATGCTGAGGCAAGAAATATAAAGATTGTATCCGAAGTGCATAAGTTACGCGATCAAAGACAGATATCTTAGTTTCAGCATAATCCTACTCGGGAACCGAGTGACCCCCTCTTGGAGGTTTAAAAAGAGACGCAGTCGTGACAGTTTAGTTTAACCGATGCAACGGGAGAAACTGAAACAGTTTAGTTTTCGCCCATTCAGCTCGGATTTATAAATCTTAACCCGAGAAACAGACGGTGGGCGAAAAAATCTTTGCGAAGAAAAGATGGAGCTTTTCGGATGGACCGAGAAGTGGGAGTCGATTGGAATTGAGGAAGCATTCGGAAGAAATAAAAGGGGGAGAGAAGATGCTCGTATTTATGCAGGGGCGTTCCCGCGAGGAGTTTTAAGAGAAAGCTTGCCCACACACGCGGCAACGGGAGAGTGAGCGAAAAGATGAACGACTCTTAGAGAGAGCAAAAGAGAGAGAAAAAACAGTATGCAAATCCCAACCAGTAGACGACTCGCCTACGAATTTTTTGGTCTTTTCTTACACCTTTCTCTTTAGCTTTTATCCTCTTTGGTTTTCACTCTACGGGTAGTTTATTTTTAAATTTTCGTTCGAGGAAGAGAGCTCCGGAGAAGTCGGCGGCCGAAATAGTTACACATGCTCTCTCTCTCCTTTTCGGAGATGAAAAAGAAAAGACGATCGGAACGAGGAAGACCGAACAAGTGAATAACGCAGCGCGGGGGGATATCCGAGGCGATGCTTTGCGTCGTGTGCTTTCGAGTCGGTAAACGGACTTGTTAAAGGGAGCGATGCGGAAGGAGTTAGAATGTCAGGAGGAGTTAGGGAAAAGGAGACGTGAAGGAGGTGGAGGAGAAGAGTGGAGTAGATAGGGGTAATATACAAGAGAGAGTGAGATAGAAAAACTGAAGAGGGAGAAAGTAGTAGAGAAAGGAAGGATTTCGACATCCAGTTTCTCAGGAAAAGTGGGCGTTATCACACCCTTATCTGTGTAGGGGTTATCTATACAGACTGATACAGCCAACTTACCATTTTAAGTTTTTTGTTTCCAGCGAAAGAAAAATTTGCCGTCTTTCATTTATATTTTTTAATTTGTTTCGAAACAGTTCGATTTTTTTGTTTACAAGTTTTTCATGTCCAGGGCAAAACAATGAAACACGAATTTTACGCAAAATATTTATGATATTAGAGGACTGAAAATAAACCTACAAATTTGCCTTTTCTCTTTAAGGAAAAGTTTGCTATTAGAAGCAATCTAAGACAAATTTCCACTGCATTGTCCTAATACCATAAAGAATTTTTAATAATATCACATAGGTAATTACACCTTAAAGGCAAAGTCATTTTAACCCTAAATTTGGTTTTTGGAGCAAACCGTTAAAAGTAATAGCGCCTTAAACGAACAAAGAAAAGGCTCCAAACTTATCATTCGAGAGGTAAAATAATAGGTGCGAGGAAAACGCAATACGAATAATTGCCTACCCAAACAAGCGCATTCAAATTCGATACACGTTTAAAACAAAGCAAAAACATGCCCCTTTAAAGAAAAAAAGCACGCGAACCGACAAGAGAGAAAGAGAGAGGGAGAACGTAACACGCACGTCCTCCAACTCCCTTTATAAGCGGGACACCGTGTACGAATCCCAATCTCGCGATTCTTTAAAAGGGTTTTGGGGAAGAATCCGAAGGAACAAAAAACTTACTCTTTCGCCAACTTGTGAAATAAAAGGAAATAAAGGAGAGAGAGAGAGAGAGAGATATAGAAAAAAAGAAGAAACGTGAGAGGGAGGGATACTCCCCCGAACATCACGATCCTTAAAGAGAGGAGGAGGAAGAGGGGGAGTGGAAAGAGAGAAAACCGCAAAACGGCGGCAAATCGGAGTTATTTGAGACCGCCTCACGTCCTGCGGGATCACCGCCTAACCTACCGCAGGAGCACGACACAAAAACCGTAGAAGAGGAGCCGACAGTCTAAAAAAAACCACCCTCTCTCTCTCCACCCCTTCACTCTCTCCACCACCATCTGCCCACCACACCACCCCGCGAAATGAGGAAAACAAAAGGGATAAATCCCTCATCCTTAAGGAATCTCAAAGGAAACCGCTGCTCAAAGTGGCCGAGGAGGAGGACACGGCTAAAAAGTCTCCTTTCCTGTGATCCCCCCCTCTCTCCCTCTACCTCCCCCTCTTTTCGTATCCACTGTCTCCCGAACGACGCCTACTACTGGCGCGGGAATAAAAAAATAAATTAAAGAACCTGCACCGTTCGCCGCCGGGGTCACCCAAGTCTCACTCCTCTTTAAAACGTGTGCGAATAAAACGGAAAGAGAGAGGGAAAGAATAGTAGGCCGGCACACAATAAACATGCCAAGGGACCCTTCTACTTTGCCTTTTGCCCTTCTACTTCTTCTCGCTTCTCCCCCCCCCTCTCTCTCTCCAAAGGAGAGGGAAAAGGAGCGGACAGGTAACAAGGGTGGCTGGGGCGTCGGAATGCTCTCCCAGTTTAAAATTCTCTCCCGCCCAAGATAGAGAAAGAGGGATGTAAGAGGGAGACGGACAGGAGGAACCACAGGGATGGTGAAAAAAGGACAAATATTGAGATAAATAAAAGAGAAAGATATTGGGATAGATTATAGCAGAGAATCCCAAACCTTTTGTAGGGGTTGCACCTTTTCAAAGATAAATAAAATTTCGCTGCAATCCCGTCTTGGAAAATAGCTTCATAATTATAAATACGCGCATCAACCTATTGGTACTATAGGATATGCAACTTATTAGAGGAAATATTATCGTTCTAATGACCTATCAAAATGTTCAAATCGCTGAATTATTTATTTAGCAAAGCTTATCGCGGCACCTCTAACATAAGCTAGAGCACTACCCTACCCTACAGGGGAGAATCCAGAAACTTCTCAAGGGGGCGATCGTCCCTCCTTCCTCTTGGATCCTCTACTATCGACTACCCTTTATTCTGGAAATTTCTGCTCTTGTCAAAATCTTTCTAACTCTTGGTCCTCGAACCTAATCAGTGGCGCAAACAAGGAATTTTGAGTGGAATGAGTTTAAGTATGCAACCAGTGAAGGGCAATGAGGAAGAACACGATCGCCTCCTCACCATCCTGGATCCGCCAGTGGCACCCCAGCATGCCGCGGCACTCGGTTTGGAAAACACTGGGTTAGAGGGATAGAGGATAAAGGAATAGGGAGATAAAGGCAGAAGATAGGGAGGGGGAGAGGAGGAAGAGAGAGTCAAGAAAAAAGAAGAATACGAGGGAGAAAAAGAGGAATAGATAAGGTGAGAGTGGGACAAAGAGAGGGGCAGAGAGAGGAAAACATATGTCTTTCATTTGAGCTAGTTTGAGGCTAAACCCCTTGTTACAGATAGGTAATGAGATAGGAGAGGGAGTGGAGTGGGAGAAAGAGAGGAGGGAGATAAAAAGGAAAGAGAATGGAGAGAAGTGAGAAAGCGACACGTAAGGAGAGAAGGAGAAATAGAGGCTCAAAGGGAAAGAGTTGGGAAGACAGAGTCACGGAGGTGTTCGTTTTTCGAACTGCAGAGGAGTGAGAAGGATAAGGTGAAGGGTTTCGGCCCCGCGAGTGCTCGAGCGGGCGTATGGAATGCACCCAGAGAGATGCAGTTTTGGGGAGGCCGGGCGGCTTACTTCTTTCTCCGCCCGTCTACAAAGAGGTTGCGACCGCGTTCGGACGTCTGGCCCCGGTACCAGGGATCGAATTCCGAGGAGGGCGTTAAATTGGGTGGGCGGCGAGTGTGTGCCGTAGATCAAACTCTCCTTTTATGCGTAGTTGGCGCTGAAAATGGGCGTTGAGATTTGATATCCCGAAAAGAGGCTATAACTTTAGCGCTCCTTGCATGAAGTTCATCATAAGTGAGACGACACGAGTGTTTTCATAATTACATAATCGTAAACAATATTGCGTTATTTAATAAAGGAGCATCTGTTGCTGTAAAGTTAAATATTACGTTGAAAATTAACAGGATCGTTTCACAGGCAAAGTAAATTCTTTGACGTCGTTTCTGGCGAAAATGAAATAAAAAGTTTATAATTAAAATATGTGCATATAATAATAAGATATACCTAAGTGAATACTCACGAAGGAATATTACTTTGCAGTTGAAGTTGGTATAACTATCACACGGTATATACAGTACATATTCGTTTGGCATTAGGAATGAATGTGTATATGGCTGGATGTTAGAGCAAAAAAATATTTTATGACCTAAAATTTCTTCGTAAAATCTGAAGGTATTTCGGCGAGGGAGGGAGAGCTAAACAAGAGCTTTCGTAACACCGAGAAGGCAAGATTGCTCGAAAGAAATATTGTCCTCTGAAAGAAAGAGGGAGGGAGAAGGGGTAGACAGGATATACGCCAGAAGGAGAGAGGGAGGAGGGGAGGAGAGGTTGAGAGCGAGAGTGAGAGAAAGAATGACAAAGAGGGTGGCAGACATAGAAGGACAGTTGTGTGCCTTTTGGAGCACCAACAGAGGGGAGGGGAAGAGGTAAGAGAGGAGGAGAGTAGGAGAGAAAGGACGGAGGTGACAAATAGGGGGCGTCGCCCGCAAAACGTGGCTCCTCGTTGTATGAGTGATGGCCAGTAACGAAGGCGAAAAAAACACAGTGGCCTTCCCCTTTCCAAAACCATCCAACCCATTCCTCTAAACCGCGTAAGTTTTTATTTATTTATTTATTTCTTGAGAGCGCGCACATACAAACACACGGGAGTAGGAGGGAGGGGGAGAGGGAACGGTGGACCCCATACAGGACGACACTTTTCCGTGGGGAACCTCGCGGCGAAGACGGATAGCCTTTTGAAGGGTGCGAGGCGAAATTTTGGAAGGGCACGAGAGATTAATGCCGAGTATGATAAGAGTAGAGGTGGAAGGAGGGTAGATGCAGGATGAAAAAAGGAGTAAGGATGGAGAGGAGAGAGAGAGAGGAGGGAGGGAAGAGGATAATAGAGGGAGGAGGGAAAGAGGAGTCGACGGGTTACACGAGCGAGTTTTAAAAAATTTATAATTTTTTTATTTTCAAAGAGGAAGCAAGGATGGGAAGAACGGGAGGTCGGGATAGAAAAGAAGTCGCGAAAAAAGGAGTATTTCTGTGTGTATAAGAAGGGGTTGAAAGGTTAAAGGTTTTTTTAAAGGTGGGGGAGAGAGGGAGGATGGGGAGGGAGGGAGGATTGGGAGGGAGAGAGGATTGGGAGGGAGGGAGGATTGGGAGGGAGGGAGGATTGGGAGGGAGGGAGGATTGGGAGGGAGGGAGGATTGGGAGGGAGGGAGGATTGGGAGGGAGAGAGGATTGGGAGGGAGAGAGGATGGGGAGGGAGGGAGGATGGGGAGGGAGGGAGGAAGGATGGGGAGGGAGGGAGGATAGGGAGGGAGGATGGGGAGGGAGGGAGGATGGATGGGGAGGGAGGGAGGATGGGGAGGGAGGGAGGGAGGATGGGGAGGGAGGGAGGATGGGGAGGGAGGGAGGATGGGGAGGGAGGGAGGATGGGGAGGGAGGGTGGATGGGGAGGGAGGGTGGATGGGGAGGGAGGGTGGATGGGGAGGGAGGGTGGATGGGGAGGGAGGGTGGATGGGGAGGGAGGATGGGGAGGGAGGATGGGGAGGGAGGGAGGATGGGGAGGGAGGGAGAATGGGGAGGGAGGGAGAATGGGGAGGGAGGGAGAATGGGGAGGGAGGGAGAATGGGGAGGGAGGGAGGATGGGAAGGAAGGGAGGATGGGAAGGGAGGGAGGATGGAAAGAGAGGGTGGATTGGGAGGGAGGTAGGATGGGGAGGGAGGGAGGATGAGGAGGGATTCGTCTGGAGCAGAATGTACTAAGAGGTGAGAAAAATGAAGTCGGTCCTGGGAATGATGTCGACTGGAGGATATTTTATTTATATATATTTATTTTTCTTTACTTTTCTCCCTAACAAAGTTGGATACTTGTAGGATAGGGAAAAAAGGAAAAGTTGGAACATTTTTCGCGACCGAGGATCACTTTTATTTTTTAAATTTTTATTCGCGAAAAGTTCGAATGGGTCGCCATGGCAGAAAGGGAGACACCGGGATGAAGGAGAGAGATTTTTAAGCGCGAGGGGAGTGAGAGAGGTTAAAATAAGATTCATTGATGTCGACTGGTCCCTTGGTTAAGGTCGCCTTCTCGCGCGCGCGCAGATGATATCGGTAAAGGGGTTGGATTTTCCTCCCCGAACTCGTAACTCCTTTTAGCAGTCGGCCGTTCGTTTGATTGATTTATTTAGCGGGACCGCCAGAATTATGAGATTTTAACGTAATCGTGACGCCTAGGCGACGGCGACAATGATATACGCCATCGGTAAGGCATTAAAAAAAAATAAACTATTTGTTTCCAAGCACTGGAGGCGAAATAGGACGGCGGATATTTGTGAGAACGCGGCCACGTCTATAAGGTAAACCACCATGGACCGAAAACGGGAAAATGCCGTGATGTAAAATCATGTCCCGCAGTGGAAACTCAATCGCCTGGCTCGGGATTTAGATATAATTTTACAAGCCAAACGTGCACTTCAAGTGTAAAAACGAGGCTAAACTGATAAATTACCCGATAAAAAAGTGTGAAAACGTAGATCTGGACCATAAAACGGCAGGGTTCACGAATTCGCTAGATCCTTCAAATGAATACTAAGCATCTTCGTATAAAAAATTTTAAAGTAATATATCGAGTTGTCTTTGAAAAAAAATTCGAGAAGATAGCACTACATAACTTATCCCGAAAAGAACTCCGCGATGCCGAAAATGCCTCTTATAGTAATAAAAACTACGCTGCAGCTGCACCGAATTAAAACGAATAAAATACGCAACCCGCAGCAGGGCCCTTGTCAACCGACAAGCTATTTCCTTCTCGTCCGTATCGGAGAGAGAAAGAAAAAGTTCTTTTTCTCGATATCGAAACGGGAAGGTCAACCCGCGCCGTAGAAAAAAGAAAAGAAATAAATAAAATCGGAGAGAAGCGGCGAACTTAAATAAAGGCAGAAGTCTCTTTGCCAAAACGGCGTGGCATCGAGCCCAAAGAGGAGAGAGGAAAACAAAAGAAGAGAAAGAAATAGCATAGAGGAGCCGATTGCGGAAAAGAAGTCGAGAGAGAGAGAGAGAGAAAAAATAACGGAGAGAAGGACACACACACAAACACAAAATAAACCCACCCCAAACCGCTCTTAGAAGGAAGTGGAGTGAGAATGAGTGTTTTCACTCCGGGCACGGAAAAGGGTGGAAGTTGACCGGATAAGATAGTCGCGAGGAAGAGTTTGGACGGTCTGGAGAGAACTCAACGTTCGACTCTTCCTTTATCTGCACCCGAAAAGGCGGGCAGAAAGAGGAAGGGGGGGAGTATAAAAAATACGACAAAAGACGCATCCCATTTTTAAGCATACAGGCGCCCCACTGCATAGATACGCTTCGCTTACGACGTTTCGCAGTTGCGACGCCGAAACATGATGGCTATTTTTCGCTTAACGACGCACGTGATTTGAGGCTACGACGCGGGCGCCAGTCATTCCTCCTATCCCTCGCGATGTTCGGCTTGATTTTTCCGTGACGACGTTTCGCACAAAGACGCTTTTTCGTGGAAGGAATTAACGTCGCTATGCGAGGGATGCCTTGACATATCTCTCGGGACGTAAAAAAGCATTTCCTCTGTTGCTCTTTAGAAACAAGACGGCCTGAGACGCCTTTTTTCTTTTATTTATCTTTTTAATCCTTTGGGTTGGACGGCGTGGAACGCGGGGGCAGGAAAATGGTCACGAGATTGGGACCGGTGTGGAGTTTTTAGTGGTTTTTAGCGAGGGTCGAGGGAGAGTGAGTGAGAGAGAGAGAGAGGGCTTTGTGTCCGACCAAAGAGGAACCTCACCCTTCCCCACCACCACGGAGATCTTCCACTTTGCACATAATAACGCATACACTTGCTCGTCCTCACACGTGCGTCCACACGCGACGCGATCGCACGCACGCACATGTGGGAGCGCACTTGAGTTATTTACGCCATCCGATTCGGCCGGGAACTCGGCCCTTCCCTCTTCGCCCTGGTGATTTAGGGGTCACGCGACCTTAACTTCTCCCCCTTCTCCTTCCTTTCCTCTCTCTCTCTCTCTCACCCACTCCTCCCGAGAGGAGGAGGTTCTGTTGTGCCGAATGGGAGAGAGAGAGAGGAGGGAAAAATCCGAACGGCGAAATGGGAATTCCGAACCCGAAGAAGAGAGGAAGGGGAGTTAGGTGGGTGTACGTGCGCGCGAGCGATCCGTACAGATAGAAACGGGAAATATTTTAAACGACCTGATGGTTTTCGTTCCTCACTCTTTTCTCACACACGATCTTCCAACGTCGCGGAGACGTTGTTCTTTTTTTTCCCCGTCGGCGTCGTCGTTCGAGACCTGTACTCGCGGCTTCGAATTCCGATTGCGGAAACATCTCGGATTTCATTTCGTTTTCGGCCTTTTTGATGTGTTTTTGTGCTCCCTTCGAAGCTCTTTTTTTGTAGAACGCTACATTTTCGGCAGGATGTAAATGGCACTGCAGCTAAATCAAAGACGAACGCTGCAACTTTATCGTAAGAGGTCGACGACTGGAATAAAATGTCTCCCAAGTCTTAACGAGTGAGAGATGGATGCTTGCGATCGCTATATTTTTATATTCCCGACACTGTTCTGTGGATATGCCCGCACAGCAGTTAATACAATTCAATTTATCGGCGAATAAAACTCTAACACAAAAGTCGGGAATTTAATTTAAGCCGAAGTCTCGGATTTAATCGCGAAGATCGGAATTTCATCACAAAGCTCGGAAGTCTCTTTCTTTCCATAAAAAATAAAGAGAAAGATTCCATTATATGAAATCAACCTAGACGTCTTAATGATTTAAACCTCTTATTATGCATTAATTTTTCCAGGAAAGACATTTCCTGTTGCTCGTCATAAAAACGGCCGGAGGAATGCAACGAAATACTCGCCACGAAAGAAACGGCTTCTTCTTTCCGTCCATTTGAAAGCGAAAAAGAAAAGAAACGAATAAACAAAAACGAGAGAGAGAGAAGGAAACGCGCACACGCAAGAATTATGGAGTCCGGCCGCATTGTAAAATGCATGACATAATCATGCAAGGACAAAAAGTACTCTTAGAGTTTGGAGGGTTTGTGAAGAGAGAGAGAGATAACGGCAGTCCGACAAGAGTTGGCACGGAAGAGGAAAAAAAGAAATGGAAAAAAATCCCGGAAAAATGTACACACGAGCGGAGGACTCACTTGTGTTTGTGTGTGTTAGTCGCAGATTCCGAAGAGAGAGGCAAGTTGCCAGAAAAATGAAAAGTGTATTCCTCGACCTCAACGCGAGAGGAGGAATCTAGGACTTCACCCGTCAAATAAGATGACGTCACGCAAAGTTTGCAAAAATTAAAAAAACATCGAGCGTTGCGATCGTGTACCCAGAATTCGCCTTTTTTACGATTCGCCCAAAAATCGAAATATTGAGTCGGAAATAAGAGCCGATGACGAGAAATTGCGATAAAAAATCGATACCTATATTGATACTACATTTCACTCTAATGGCGGTTTCTGTAGTTAAGATTCCTTAATCCATCTTTCTTATCAGCTGCCCAATGTTAAATTAAGATTGGAGTATTTACATTATATTTTTGCTTCAGCTTATGATACTCTAAATTACCATTTTAAAGAATTGTGAATGATACATTTTAGAATCTACAGGATGTCCAAAAAGTCACTTCACCCCCAGTTTTGAAGACTGAGTTTGAAAGATAAACCGATGTTCTTTGTTATCATAAATAAATGTGACGACTAAATTAACTTTACATATATCAAAATAAATATAATATATCGATAAATTTGTCAACAAATATAAAAGATAAACACGACAATAGTAACATATCTTTAGTTTTTTTACCCAATCTTAATGCCTGGGATTGAAGGAAATTTCAGAAAAATCTCTAGACACGATAAAATTATTTTTTAAATACCTATCCAAAACTAATCTCGTTTCTTTTTCGAAGTCCGATTAATTTGGCCACTCAAGGGCTACTTATCGCGTGATACATTCACTACATTCACGGAATTTCAAGGAAAGAGTAAAAAAAGAAACAATCAGCTACCAAAAAATAATAAGTACGAAGCAAAAAGTGCAGCGCTTTTACCAAATGCAGCATTGCATTGCCGGCATGGAATGGGAGACGCTCAGTTCTAGGGTATTAGGGGTTGGAATGCCCATCTGTCGAGGGTTGGTTTGCTAGCGAGGGATAGTGTGAGGGGGAGAAGGGACAGAAGAGGCAAGGGAGGAACAGGACGGGAGGGCGGAGGCGCTGCGTCAGCCACCCGGCATTTTCTCCCGGAGAATCGGGCGAGGTCACTGCAGGAAAGGGGTGTCGGAGCCTTCCTTTTTTTTAGTTACTGGAGTCGGTGACCGAATGATAATGATATAGGCGATGATTTTCCCTTCACTTTCATCTCCACCTAGCCTTCTTACGTCCCTTTGCCTCTTGCCAGCGCTCATCCCGAACGGACTGCAATTTTCTAACCCCTTTTCTGCCATCTGGTTAACGAATTAAGGTATTCTCTTCTTCTCTAAGCAGCCTAACTTCGTTCGAATTGACAAAATCTCCGTAAGAATCTACCATCGGAGAATAGCCACCGATGGAGGCTGCTTGGTAGCTCATCTGGTTTTCCTAATCTTATCACGGCCTTTGCAGAGATATTCCGTCAATTTTATTTTAATCTTAAAGGGAGCTCAGTAATTCTCTATTAGTTTACTTCGGTCAACGATGACATGATACATAAATTCAATTGGAAGGGCAAATCGTGTATTCATTGCCTGGAACGCAATTGCAAGGCAATTTTCTGGCCTGCGCTTCATGATTCCAGCATCAATTTCATACGGCTTCAAAATACCTCCATCTATCAACAAAGAAAACCATGCTCGAGTATCCAACTCACACATATACATATCTCCAAAGCAAAAAATACGCCTACTCCTCCATTTTTTGCAGGAATTTGCGCTGGAAATGTAGTGGAAAAATCTCTCTTTCCGTGCCTCTGATCCTTAAACACTCGGCGCATCGTCTCCACGAGAAGGCTGATAGAGGAGAATAAGGAGTTGATGGAGGTGGAGAAGGTTCGGAATGGAGAGAGAAAGAGAGAGAGGGTGAGGGTAAGAAAAAGATGGAGAGGGAGGCAAAGGGCGGGATGCGGGAGGGCACAGGTGGTCCACCGCAGCACGTAGGCCGTGACAGGCTGGGTCAAACGCCGCGCTGCGAAGACAAAAGAGGTCGACTGCGCGCGTTGAGCGCCACTTATCCCACCAACCTCGTCTCTCTCTCTTCCCCTTTCATTTTTCCCCTCTTCTACTCTCTTACCCTCCCCCACTGCCATCTTAATCTCCCTCTTTCTTTCTCTCGCACACACATACTCAACTCTCCGACACACTACTTCCGCCTCCCTCCTCCTCTCTCCCCTCATCTGCTACCAACTCCCATCCCTTAGCACGTCTTTCCCCCTCTCCTCTATCTTTCGACCTCTGTAATGCAGGCGGAGGAAATAAAGGTTTTGAGGCAATCTGCGCGGACGCCCTCGAAATAAAAAAAGACGGCTCTCATTTGTAGGAATTTGAAGGCGGAGATCGAAGAGAAAGGAGCCATTGTCTGGAGGAGGTAGGAGGAGGCGAAAAGATAGCTCTCGGGCGGTTATTTTCCTAACTCACGTAATATACAAGGTCCGTCTCCCACCTCTAAAAAAAGGCAAGAGTGTTGCTCGGAATGCAAAAATTGTATAATATTGATCGTTAACGAATTTTTACCATTTAATGTGTCAATTTTTTCCGTGTTATTCGAGAAAATGTTCTTATCATCTTGCGACGCTGGGTGACGGTGAAATCTATGCAATTAATAGAATTGGGGAGTGACCAATGTGAACAGAGAAGTAAATGGAATACAAAATAGCTGAATTGGAACTAAAACGTTACTTTAGGCAAAAAAGCAAAACCAATTCCGTCCGTAGCAGTTGTGAATTTTTCTGGTTGATAAGCTATCTTTTACGTAAGTGAAACTTTAATATGTTCCTTGAAATAAACAAATTAATATACATCACATTACATTGCAAGGTATAATTAAAAACGATCACGAACCAAGGTATTTCAAGAATTAATGAGCGAGAAGTGATAAAAAAATGCTTCCGCCCATAAATCCCTCGAAGAAGTCAGAGCAATAAAAATATGGAAGTTGAACTATTTTAAATACGTGATCCACCTTCTTCCTCTCGATCCCGAAGGATTGAAGATAATGAACCTCGAACTGCTAACGAGCGCAGTTTGTGTAATTGCCCGGGCGATGATTGCCACAGATACCTAATACCAACACGCGCAAAACAATGATCGCGTTCATGTCGTTACGGAAGAGCGAAAACAATAAAAATCATCGTCCGAGGTCTCATTGTTAGAAATCAACTTCCACGCGTCAGTGGTCTCTTAGGGTGGCGTGACTTCCGAGACCCTCCGGTTTGCGTGTTAGGAATCGAGCGCGGAGGACATGGGCATTTGTATCATAAGAAACCAGCCGTACTTAATGATTCCTTATGCTGTCAGATGTTATCAAAACGTAGTTAGCTTAACCGCCTTGGAAATGACGCTAAGTTGAACCTTCTGAACGGAAAAAAATCAACGAAATGATAACTGCCCGATTTCACGAAACTTTGATGGGAAATGTTTAGTCATCGACCTTTTATTTACAGACGTGCAGGTTTACTTTGAGTAAGTCTTAAAATTTTATTCGAAATTAAAGAACCGGAACTCGGCAAATCTATATACGCATACACGAAGCTTGAGGAAGTAAGCAATTAGTGAAAGAATACCTCACAGGAAAAGCCGAACTAAAAAAGCAACTGCCCGGATCATTTCGAAGGAAGCGAAGGCCATGAACAGGTCATATCATCATTTTTAATAGATAATGAGATAATTTTTCTAAATAGCGCTCAGTGTACGTTTAATCTTGAATTTATATATATTCCATTACCGCAAACAGTAGCTGGTGGTAATGGAATGATAACCATCAAACCGACACAAGACTTATGTTTTGGGATCCACATTCATTTTAGGGAAATAAATAATCTGTTATACATGTGATTTCTTTAATTTTAACTAAACGCTCCGAGCGACACTAACAATATTGCACTGCAATATCCAGAGACAATTATCATCTAAAATGGCTGATAATTCGCGTGCTTTCACGACGCTCGAGAGGAATTCTACAAAAAGAAAAAGATTCCACAACGGTGGCAGGGTGTTTTTTGAGAAGGCGAAGAGACGGGAGGGAGTGAGCTCGGACAGGGAACAAATAAGAGGAAGTGTGCAAACGGAGCGGAAAAAAGAGAATACAATCTTTTATCTCTCTATCCCTCTCTTTCACAGGAACCCACACATCTCGCACGCAAAAGGGCCCCACGCAACTGGTGGAAGAGCGGCGCTCCGATCGCATGGGCCAACTGACGTCCGTGGCACGATTCCTGCGAGTCACTAATTGCGGCCCCCTTTCGCGGCGGTGGCGGCCGCGCGGGGGGAGGTGAGGCAGAAAGGAGGAGGCGTCGGAGGCATTAAAAAAAGGAGAGGGCAGATGGTCACGTCGTTAAAAAGAAAAGGGAGAAAGAGTAGGGAGGAGGCAGCGAAGGGCGCGGGGGCGGGATGCAAGGGAGCGGCCCCTCTTTTTTTTGTCACCCCCGTGGCCTCCTGCCCCCGTGTGGCGTGATAACCATCTCCTCGAGAGAGAGAGGGCCTCCCGTGGGGCCTTCCCCCTCCTTTCCGTACAGCGCCACCTCAATCCTTCCCAACACGAGGCAGCCCATATCCCCGCGGAGACACCACCCGATTTCTCATTCTCCGCATTAAGATAACTTTTTGCACCTGGGCTCGATTGGGTGGGGCGATAACTCCCACTTTTAAACCTCATCTATTTGCGCATTCGGCCATTACCGAAAGATGAAACCCGGGAGATAAAAACCCATAAAACATTTTCGGGCCCGCATCTCCAAACGAGATCTAATTAATTACAATATGAAAAGATGTACAAGGAGACATTAGCGCAAATATCGCACCGCGAACACGAAGAGACGGGGAGATGAGATAAACGAAAGTATTAATAGCTCCAAAAAGTCGGCCCGGATGTGACGCTCGAAAGTTCGAGGCGGGGGAAAAAATCGAACGAATGAATAAATAAAGCGGTCGCAACGCTTGCTCCGAACCGCCGCTCGTATCGCAACAAGAGATCTCCCTTCTATATTAGTGGGATATGCGCGAGACGTATCCAGTGAAAGACCCCCTTTGGTCCATCTCTGAACCTAAAAGCCCCGCATACGTCACTCAAAAAAGGAAGCCCTCCAAAATCTGGCTTATCCAATCCCTCTTCGTCTCCAGATTAAACTTTTTCGTGCGAGCGTCTTTTTGGTCTCTCCCGCTTTTTTTACATCTCTCTCACCCCTTCTCTTTGCGTTGCCAACCTCGTGCTCCTCTTGACGGTATGACCGCCATCTTCTCCCCACCCCCAAATCCCCTCTTCTCCCCCCCCAAATCCCCTCTTCTCCGCATTCCTCCCTCCTGTTCCCTTCTCCCTTTACCGCCCTTCATATCAAAGTCCTCGTCAAAAATGCTCGCGGCTCCCGATCGACCGGCGCAATGCACTTAGAGGAAAAAAATGAAGAAAAAGAAAACCGGCTCCGTGGCGGATTTTTATGGTGACCCCGTTACTCCTCAATGGGTCCTATTGTTGGTGGGAATCAAAGCACCGACTTACTTGCCTGTCAACCGAGATGCATTACGCGATGGGTTGGTGAAAAATTCTGTCATCAGTCCGCTCTCTCCGCTTTCTCTCTCTCTCCCCATTCCTCCCACACTCTCAATCTAATTCATACCCCACATCTCGTTCTCATTCCTATTCATTCCACCGGCTGTCAGGAGTGAGATATCTTCTGCGCACATACTTCACTAATATGTAACCAGACCGGGTCTCATTTAAATAAGGGCTATTCTTATCCCTCGCGAAACGTCACGAGTCTCATCTGCACACATTGTAATATATAACAGCTAGGCGGATGCTCGTTGATATGATAAGAAAAACATTTGTCAATAAAATAATTACAGCGATAAAAATGGAATAATTGTATTTAAATTTAACGAACAAATCTTAAGCAATTTAAATTTGCATTTTAAAATAGTAAAAGAACAGTTAGGTTTTTACTTTTCCCACGATCTCAACAAAATAACGTCGCAAAAACATTTTAACGATACAAAATATCTAAAGACAAACATTTTTTTTAAATAACCACAGTGAGTGAAGCAGTATGTTTGATCACTCGGCTTACAAACATTTCCAGATAAAAAACGAGTCGTTCCTACGGAACAGAAAAAAATAATCTAAAGCGGTTAGTAAGGGAAGGAAAGCAATCAAGAAAACGCGAACAGAAGAACTGTTTGATAGCACCACCTCACGAAACCCCCCTCCCCTCTCTCTCTCTTCCTCCTCCTCCCCTTTCGTGCTGACAATGGATCAGCAGAACAACGCAAATACACATACATACTACATATACAAGCGCGGTCGCACATGCTCTCTAGCCCTTCATGGATGAATCACTCTTTAATCCCTTCCCTCCTCCCCATCTCTCCTACATTTTCTCTCGCAGACCAGACAAAAACTGAGCATCAAAGCGCGTACTCGGCTCGCTCACATAAAGGGAGAACCGTAATTACCCCAACCAGTCACACGCCTTTCGATCGAATCTCTTCACCAGCGGAAAAGCTGCGACGTTTAACAAAGTCGCGACACGCCCGATATATCTCGCCGGAGATACGCGTGTCTCCCTCCGTGTTTCATAACGGACGCGTTTACGTGGAGAGAAAGAGAATTGAAATTTTGCACGCCGTCCCACGCCATTTAATATTTCAAGACTTTCAGAGCAATGGGTGCGCTGGAGACGGCGCCTTCACAGTCGCCTCCGCAGCCATCCTTAAAGGCCCCGCTCCGCCCCGCGTCCTCCCTGAAGAGACGCGCGCACGCACACACCCCTCTCTTGTCACCAAGGTGACGGGGGCCACACCCCTTTCATCATTCTCCATCCCTCTTCTCTTAATCCTTCATGTTGAGAGAAAGAGAATTTTTGATGCGACAGAGGACGAGTAAAAAAGGTTATACAATGAGATGAAACTCCTTTTGTGTTCAAAGTTTCGCTCGGTTTAGAGGAGCGGGTTGCGTTCTGCGTGCTTTTCGAGCTCGCGCGTGCGACGCCAAGTCGTGAGGCGGTTGAGTAACTGTCTCCTCAAAACAAAGGATAATGTCCGACACGAGGGTGTATCGCGGAGGCTCATCGTCGCTGGGAAACGGCGATTAAATCCGACGACTATTTCTCTCCCGATCCGCCTACGTCACTTTTGCGGGGGCGGCAGAAACTCGTCGGCCTCTTGATGCGTTCTCTGTCCGTGAGAATCATTTCGCCCTTTGTTTGCAATAGATTCGCAAGGACCTCCGTGCTCACTAGGTTAACGCTCATAAAATGAACATATCTTGTTTCTATTAATTCCATTTTTAAAATGTCGTATATTTCATAAATAAAACGGAGTCCGATTTGAAATACATTCTATCGAATATTAATAAACAAATATGAGCCAAATGTACACATATGAATGATTATATGTAAGTATATTACATTTAATTTATTGTTTTATAATGCAAGCATTTTAACCGACTAAAGCGTTCTACCAAATTACGAATATCACTGAATCACTGAATGTTGTTTTTAACGGACGCAATCATTGATATGTTAACTGACTCGAGCACTCGAGAGAATAAGAAACGAATCTATTAAATTAACACTTAGTCCGATAACCGCCCCTTCTCCTACGCTTTGGAATAATTTATTAAAAGAAAAAGAAAACGCCCAAATTGATCGAGAGATGCAGATAGCTATTACTACGTTCTCTCCTCGTAATTTAAAACCGGTAATGAATTCCGGCCTTCGCTCACATTCAGCGCGATCGTCATGCTTTCATCGCCGTTAAAAATTAAAAAACACAGGCCACCTTCGACTCGTCCTTCCTTCAAAACATTTCTCACCTACACAAGCAGGCGCGCGCGGATTTACAATCCCTTTTCCCCTCTCCCGCCATTTAAGCGCCTCCTCACTCCATCACGGACGTAACCGTTTCCACGAGAACGGAGGCCGAGCGTTTTCCAAACAGGACTCCTCCTTTTCAATTCTGCGAAAAAGTAGTCGAGACAGAGAGAGAAAACGCGCGCGCACGCATATACACGCGTGTATTGCAGCGCAATAGGATGAGGGAATGCCGCGGAGTTTCGCGAAAGAAGGAAAATTGTAGAAAGTCGGGAAGGAGCCGCAAAGCAGCTTGTATAAGACTCCGATAGGAGGAGAAAATGAAAAAATTACGACTTTCACCCTTTCATTCCATCGATCCCTATACCGAGAAAGCTTAAAAGAGTGCAGTAGAGAAAGAGAGAGAGAGATGAGATAAAACCGTCTGCTTAAGGAAAAGAATAAGGAGAGGAAGAAGAGATACTTGAGAGGATCCGTGGAAGCGTCGAGCGCCGCCATTAACGCCAGGCAGATGTTTTCTACCATTCCGCCTCTTCCTGCTCCCTTGTCCCGTTCCCGTCCGCCAGATCCCCGCCCTATGCACCTTGAAGGAAGGACCGAAAGGGGTGGAGGAAAGGGGCGGTGGGGAGAGATGTTTCCTGTCACGGGCGCCTCTCTAAGACGCGCGCTGCCTCTGCATCGGTTCCTCTTAGCATTTACACGCGCTTATTTCTCCCTCCTTCTCGGGCGCCTCTAGGAGACCGGTACGGTCGTCGCTCAAAGTTGTCTTCGAGAATTTTCCTTCTCGCTTATCTCTTATCTCTTTAAAAGGAGTCTTCCTTCGTTCTTGCCGCAAGTCGCCGAGTTCCAGGGTCTCGCCCGCGAACAAAAAAAAAGTCTTTCGCGGAAAGTTATTTTATTCTGGGAACATTTTTTTTATCAGCGAGATGAAACCGGCCATTTTGCGATAAGAGTGCCCGTGTGAGAGGATAGACGAAAAAATTAAAGTCTAATATTTTTCAAACGCTTATAAAAGTAAAAATACATCACCTGTGATAATATTTAGTAAATTATCAAATTGCTTAAATATATTTTTATATAAAATTAATAAACGACGCCGAGACTTCGAGGGAATTCCATAATATGAATAAAATGTGGCGTTTTTTTTAATTAAAAACAAACATTAAAACTGTGTCGTTTTAATTTTAACAACGCAACATTTCATCTATAATTTTTTATTTCTGCCATTTGACACAAACCGCGGCTAAATAATTGAACCTAATTGACAAAATAAATAAATTAACAATACACTATTGAAATGAATCATTTCATGCCGAAAATGTCCTCACGAGAAGTCCGTAAAAATTTCGTTGGCGCAGAGCGCCGTAAATTAACACATTAATCCATTTAAAACAGAAATCCCGCCTTGCTCCGAGTGAGAAGAGTGAGAACGTATCTAAATGTAATACACGGGCGTTTCATCCGTTCGCAGACGCGAAGAACATCAAAGCGGGGCAAGCCCGCCTCCCCTCCCCCCCTCCCCCCTTTATAACTCCGCCAACGTTTCCGAGTTTTCCGTCAAGACTCAAGTTTTCTCCTCTTGTATTTAACACGAGCGAGAGAAGAGAAGTCAAAAACTTTTTTTTTAATTTCATTACTTTTCGTCGACATCCCGTGCTCTCCCTGACCTCTCTTCCCCCTTCAACGCGTCCGATGGGAAGAACTGGCAGAAACGACGTCCGAACATCTTTCCGCGCATTTTGTCGATCCTCCGCGCTGGCTTCGGGTTCTCTCAGAGTGCATGTAGCTACAGCTTAGACTATGGATTACTAGACGCCACGTAGGAAGCGGTTGAGCCTTTGAGACGGGTAAGTTGATTCTTAAATGGAGGTAGGTAGATAGATAAGGCAGAGAGAGAGAGGTAGTTCATAGGACTACTATGAAAACAAGTTGGGATTAGGAGTGGTAGGGATGATCAGCTAAGCGTAAAAGACGTCTGGTAAGGAAACGAAGATAAGTTATTACGAATTCTAAAGATATTTTAGAGAAGATGAAGCCAGTCAGAAAGGAGAAATGTCGCGTAATTATCCTCTTGAGAGTCGTTTGATACCTCTTTCGCGTGATTTTATGCGATATGAGTAACTTTACGTCGTAATGTTCTTGCTAGGTGGTATTTCATCATTTCTAATGTCGTATCTTAGGTTCCCAATCAAATTAAGCTTTGGGTAGACGACGAGATGAAGAATGTAAATACTTTAGTTAATAAGGTGACATTTTTACACATCCCTGTCAAAAATAGAAAATTTTCGTGAAATTCCTTAATCTGGAGTGTGCCTTAGGGTTCCATCCGAGATAAAATTTAAACTAGCAAACATTTTTGATATTTTAGGTTATGATATTTAAATTTAATGCGTAAAATTTAATAAAGAATTCAAAAGAATACAATCTTTCAACTAATTGTAATTTTTAAGAAAATTCAAGTTTCAGAATGTAAGAAATTACCGAAGAAAGGATAAAAAATAAATAAATACTGTTACCACAGAAGCAATAAAAAATTAAACTTTAACGTCTTCAACTGAAATTATACAACGTTCAAAATAATTGCGATGATGACAAGAATGTTTCGGAAAACCTTAAAAGCACACATGCAGCGGCTCATATTAAAAGAGGAAAACCTATTAGAACAACATAAGTCGAGAAATTTCCGTCAAGAATAAGATGAACGTGGGACATGAAACCAACTCGTCAAGCGCATTTTAGCCAATAAAAGCGAAAATTGGAGAGGATGGGCAGAGTGGGTCGGTTTCCTCTCTCTCTAGGCTCAAATGTGTGGGAATTCGAGTTGGTCTCCGCAGAACATAAAAGCGCCACATGTTGCCTAACCTCTAAGGCGCTCTCTCCCTCGGAGTCGCGTATTCCGAGAACATCCGACATGCTGTGTAGAGGAAGAGGTCGTAAATTTTTCGCACCGCACCAACGACGACGCTCCTTACACATTCTTATACATCTTTCAGGATTTCCATACGCTTCTCTCGCACCGAAAACCGTTTTTCAATTCCGCGTACGCGCTCCCTCGTGTAATCCGCGAAGGCGGTTTTCGCTTGGCGATGCCGGAAATTTTTTCGAACGGATCGATTTATTGGAAAATATACCACCACCGAGAATTTTTCATGGACGGATTCCAATCGCTATGATATTATAGCGGCGTTAGAAAAAATAGTGATAGTACATAGTCATTTGACCTGAATTTCTGTATATGCATACTTACCCTTTACAAGGATAACAAGTGAGGGAAGACTTGCAGAGAAAATTATATAAGGCGCTTTTTTTAGGCCAACTGCTTCCAGCGACGTAAAGAAATACAGACACTTTGTATTGTTGGTTGCCTACATTTTCAGTAATGTGTATATTTTGCTATATAAACCGACCTAAGCTGAAAATGTCGCTTACCTATCCGGTTTGCAGGATTCCAGATATATATATATATATATATATATATATATATATATATATATATATATATATGTATGTATGTATATGTATAAATAAACTTAAGGAAAAGGAGAGGTAGTGATGAGCGGGGCAACAAATTGTTATATATATATATATGTATAAATAAACTCAAGGAAAAGGAGAGGTAGTGATGAGCGGGGCAACAAATTGTTATATATATATATATATATATATATATATATATATATATATATATATATATATATATATATATATATAAACAATGTTTTTAGAAAAAAGGCTAAAAATCGACGGAATGAACAAAATTAGTGTAAAAATTTTTTTAACGAACCCGCACCAGAACTTTTAAAACCCGCGGCGACAGGCTTTTGGGATTCACTTCGTGTCAAAATATTTCCGAGCTGCCGAACGCTAGAGAAAAAAGGCTACAATGAAGGGCTTTATCCATTCTTCTCACTCCGTCGTCCGCCCTTCTTAATTCCAACACACATTCACAAACCTGGTATTGTGAAGATATGGATGGAAGAGGACGAAAGGGTGTGAGGGAAGACGCCTTGTGCCATTTCAAAAAAATACATATAAGTCGCCCTTTCATTCTTTCTTTCTTCCGGAACAGAAGGACAACGCCTTCCGCCTCGCGAGCACACGCGGACCACATTCACACGCACACAACAACTTCGATTCCTCTTATACTAACCTATTCTCAATCCACGTCGAGCCGTTCAATTATTCCACCTACGTGTTTCATTCCGACTTGAACTCCACCCACTCGCACACGCCTCCGGGGGGATCCGCTCCTATTGAACAACACCTCCGACTCCAGACGTTTGCCTCCACCTTCTCCTCTCTCCCCGTCTCCTCCCCATTCCTCCTCCTCCCCTTCCCCTTCCCATTCTCATTCCTCCTATAAGACACGAACGACAAACAGCAAACACGTCTCTCATAACACTTACGATTCTTGACATTTGCTTAAGCTCCCAAAGTCATGAATAATTCAGTTTTTTATAACACCTTGACTCCTCGACAATAAGATGTGTATATATTTTTATTTAGATCTCTCATTTCAATTTCTTTTCCTTTCGAAAAGGAGAAGCGTTAGATCGTATGGAAGAATAATGTTGGACCAACATTTTTCGGGGTTTGTTTCCTTCATTTTGTACCCACAGCCGCGTGCTTTTCCCGTTCGCTTGTTTCACGCGAATTTCACTTTCACGGTGCATCAACCACAACTTTAAAAAAATGGCGACGGTATAACCACGTGAACACACGCAGGTAAACACGCGTATTAAGACGTCTCGTTGGATTCGATATATTTTTATTACTTTTGATTTTTACTGCAATCATGTAATTTTGATTGCGCGTAATAATGATAAGAGGGCTGAAAAATCGAACGGACCGATAAGGCCGATAAAACGTACTTTAACCCGCCGTTCCGAACATATTTTTCGAACGTTCTTTTTTGGAAACGGGGAAAAAGAAATCGGGACGCGCAAGCCGATCGCAACTGTAATTTTCTGACTCATGTCGATGGGACGCCGTCCCACTCACCAAAATAAAAAAAGACGTGCAGTCAGGGACCACCCATGAAATACTGCTTACGCCCTCAGGAGGAGCCGATTCCTTCCTCCCTCCCAACACGTTTGCCCACATCTTCCTCGGGGACTCAAAGGAGCCACCCATCGGAGCCCCTGGAGCCACGCCTCCCAGCTTCCGCCTCCCAACCTCCCCCGCTTTCTATCACCTCGAGGAAAAAAGGGCCACACCAAACCTCCAGCATCTTAAAAGGGAGTTAATTGATGAGGCACGAACGCGAGAGATAATTTATTCAAGACTATTTTTCGAACACTTCTCAAAGAAATAATAAAAAATTAATCGAGAAAGACGTTTATTCATTCATCTTAGTTGTGAATTTTATCCGGAATCGACTATTTGCCAACTAATTAAAGGAAATCATTTGTTACCGAATAAAATAAACCGGAAATCGTCACCTTACTAGGGAAAAACCCAGCTCTATCCACTATAAATATCATAAAGTTTTTTTTTTAACCCATCCATGCTCAAAGCGCTTTTCATTTCGATAGCAATCTCCATCGACTGGAACATAAATTAATTTTTAAGGCGAATGCGAGTCCCAAATCAGCTCCTTTTAAAAAATATACATCTCGCGGTTTTTTTCGACACTTCGCCGATAATCTCCGACATCGGCCACTTCGTTCGGGGCTGATTCAGACTCGACGTATTAAAAACCATTACAAGACCGCCCCATTTAAAATGGGGTGGCTTAATTTTCCGCCTTTCTTCGTCGACGCGATCCTGTTATTAAAAATTCGTGCCGGTTACTTTTTTGTTTCCTCACACGCCGCATAACTTATTCGTAAGCGTCGATATAACGATTCCATCTTCGCCCCGATTTAAATATATAGTTAACTTGAAGGGACGAGAGGAAAAAAGGCACGCATACAAATGAAGATCGTAAATAACGTCGGAGGGATTTTTCCGAATATTTATCACCGTTAAACTTTTGCGGCGTCAAAAACTTTCTCCGCTCTTTATGGTCCGAGTTTAAAAAACAGTTTTTTAATCCTCAAACCTCTTTCGAAGCGGTTTTTTTTCAATTATTTTTCCTTTATTTTTTCGCAAAAATTGTTATCGCGTCGAAAATGATTTTTTTTAGGATGAACTATCTCGTCAAGGGCAGGGATATTTATAAATGAGGATTTCACAATATATTGGCGTACTATGGATTCAGTAATATTCATTTAATATTGATTGTCGCAACTTCGAAAGAAACTACTTTTAAATAGCCGCCTTGAATGTGTATCAGTTTTTATTTAAATAGCGGGATGCTTAAGCACAGCCTTGTTAAAAACTTATTCAAAGAACTAAGGTGGATTAAATTTATAGCGGTGACTGTTTTTTACCCGTTTTCTTTTTTAAAGCCGTGAGTATCTATGATTTGACCCGAGAAATATTTCCATCCGCATTGCGCTTCCCCGATTAATGTATTTCTTTTAATTTCCGAGCTCGCATTCAGTGAGCGGGTTTTTCAATCTCGAAGCATTCCAAGGCTTTTGAATTACGCAGACTTAAGACACCCACATCCTATTCACCCACTCGAGTTTCAACTCCATTTGTTTTCTCGACTTATCCCAACCCACTCACGAAAACCCTTTCTCCGTCCCTCTCCCTTTCTTTCTTCACCTCCTTCTCCTTACCCCTCCTATAAGACACGCTCGCATGCAAACTATTTCTGTCTCCTTAACTTTAACTCATTGTCCCATTAATTTCACAAATTATCTCACTCCACCGTCACACTCCGTGGCCACCGCCCCACGAGCCACCTCCTCCTCCGACGCCACCTCCCTTCGTCACCTAACTCCCACCCTTTCTCTCTCTCTCTCTTCCTTGAAAAAATATATATATAAATCCCCCAAGCCCTACTCTCTCTCTCTCTCTCTCTCTCTCTCTCTCACCTCCCTCCTTCCCATTCTACGGGTGAATAAATCACTCCTCCTCTTTCCACCCACCAAACCAACCTTCTCCTTAATGGGTGGCCGCGGAGGTGAAGGGGTTCGACTCTCGGCGAGGGCAGGGGCGGGACTACCATCGGAAGAGAGACTCCGGGAGGCCCTTAATCACGCCCTTCGATTAAAAAGAAAAACAAATCCTATCCCTCCCCGCCCATATCTATAGGAACTGGCGCCCTCTCTCTTTCTCTCATCCCCCTCACCGATCGCAGTCGCCTGCCTTAATGGCAGAGTGAGGAAAACGCTTCGTTCACTCGCCACAACCCCAGTCCCCTCTCCCTCCCCGGTGCCACTCCCTCCGTCCCATTCTCCTCCCCCCCCCCCGCCCCTTTAGCGAGTCGAAATGCGGAGCTCGCTGAGTGAATTATTTGGCATCTCGCGAACGTGTGTGCGAGTGACTTCGTTCATGTGCGTGCCAAGAAAAATATATCTGAAAGGAGATGGAGCTGAATATTCAAAGTGCGTTACCGCGGCGACCGTTACGTTCTTCCCGAGGGAAGTAATTGATTGATTTATTTTTAGACTCCGTATCCTAAACTATTTGGTTTTGTTTGAAGGATCGTGACTGAAAACGCGCGAGAGCATGTGCCATTCGAAAGAAGGGGATGGAAGTTATTTTTTTTAGGTCTCCGGTGGGTAAATATTATTATTTCAAAATGGACGCTATAAGAAAATAAATTAGTGCGCTTTTGGGTACCTGTTGGGCTAACCAATCCAAAACCGCCATATCTATGAAATTTTAAGGGAGTTAAAAACGATAAAATGCATCGGTCTATCATGTCAGCGGCGCGCCAAGAGTATTCATACAGCGTTCCATTTAGGACGAGCGTGACAGACGTTTGTCATTCAAAGCCTGAGAGTTCATCGAACCTGAAGCACGGAAGTTCATAGAGATTTGCAGCATCTAATAGGTTAGCTGTTTATTTGTCAAGTATTGCATAAATAGTTCTACTTTTATTTGTGGCAGCAAAGGCGCTCATTTTTTAAGAGTATGACTGCACTAGAAAAGAAACTATCCTCCTTACAATAAAGCAGAAGCCTTCAAATCCTGTCAATGAATTATGAAATAAATAAATAATGCGCAATGGAAGCTCATCTTAATAAAATATTATACTACAAAAGGTATTCTCCCTCCAACATAAGCCTTCTTACACAAAGTTATAAACTGCATTCAGCTGGGCGGAATCATTTGTGGAACTGTTTATAACTTGGTCTGTAGATGGCATCAAAGTTTAAAATAACCATGAAAAAATGTATTAAGAAGAAACTATGCCATAAAATAACTCGAGTCACGGAAATCCAATTCCATTCATAGCAACTATTTTTCTTTTCATTTGAGACATTCTTCCACATTCAAGATAGTTTACCACGGCTAAGAGAAAAATTTATCACTTTCGATCGTATAAATAACGCATTCTAAAGCAAATAAACATAAGGCCATTCAAATGACATTCGTCCCGATATGTCCATTCAGTTTACCTTGTAAACACATCCACCAGATCCCTAGAAATAAAAAAACAACACGGGTCGAATATGTATGGTGAATGAGTGATGCTGTTAGATAACGTGCTCGAGCATATGATGCGAGTAACAATGACGGAATCTCGGGGCATTGAAACAACTCCCTCCTCCAAGCCCCGCTGTTCTTCCTAACCTAACAGAAGGAGAGCAAGAAAGTGTTGCTCGGATGCCAACAGGTAGAAGAACAAACGGCAGCTTTTTTTCACGCCCCGATCTGATTGGCCCTCTCGTCGTATTCCCTCCGCGATGACAGCGCCGAACGGCGTGCATCGACATGAAAATAAAAGCTAAACAGTCGACTGGCAACACAAAAGGGGCGTCGCCTCCGTCACACGACAGTAAGGGTAGAGAAAGGAAGGAGGAGATATTGAGAGCAGTTTTCAAGTAACACCTAAGATTTATCTTTTCCCTCTTGCCTTTCCTTTATTTTTCTTCAATTTCTTCAGACTATCTTTTTCATCGCTTTTTCTTTTGCCCTCTTTCTCGACCACGCTTTACCATGTTTCCTTGCTGCTTTCTCCTTCACTCTCCATTCTCTCTTTGTTACCTTTTTATTCTTACATCCATCCTTATACTTCTCATTATCCTCATCCGTTTTATACTCACCTCTCTCTTCCTGATTCACTTTCTATAAGAAGCAGACCTCCGAGCAGTTACGGTCGACTTCCAGAGGCACAAAAAACACGCGCACGCACGCCTTCTAAAAAGGTGGACCGACACAAAACACTCGAGGTTGACGAGATCAACTTCTTTTTCTACCCTCTCCAAACGACCTAGCGTTTTACAAGATAAGGAAATAATATGAAAACAAGAAAAATAGTCGAAGAAGAACGTGCGTATGTTTTTCCTATCTCGGATGCCTTGTTATCCTTTCACCTCTTCCAACAACGGATCGAACCGACCATTCAGACCAAGATATCACCTCTATCCCTCTTTTCCTACCTCCTTCCCTTCCCTCTTCCTCCGTTTTTGCATAAGACCCTCCTCAGTCATTCAAAAGCGATAACACACTCGCAGAGTGGGTTTAAAGGTAGCAGCTTAGAGGCGAAGGCTGGGAGATGGATGAAAAACTAGGGAAAGAAAACGATTGAAAACCTTTTTTAAAAAAAGCCATTTTTTATTTTACGAACAGTCAAAGGACTTTCGGGAGTACGTTCGCGATGCGATAAGAAGGAAATAAAAATAAGAGAGGGACTCGAAGCGGAATAAAAAAACCGAACGGAAGGAAAGGCGGAGAAAGAAATAAACGCTAAAAAAAGGGCGAGAGGAAGATACATCCGTTTGGCTCACGAGTCGATATTCGAAAGAGATAAATATTTAATGGGGATATTTACATACTGGACCTTCTCCCGAAAGCGTTTGAGCATAGAAGAGGAAAGAGAATACAAGCCTATATATATATATATATATAAACGGCGAAGAGGAAGCAACTTCGTTAGCTCCTATATCTCCCCCCAACATTTTTTTTGAGGAGGTATGAAATAAGATTACTGGAGTGGATCGCTGGGGGATGAAGAAGCTAAAGAAAAAAATTCCAAGGGCGTAAATAAAAAGAATCTGCAAAATAATACAAAAAAACTTAAAGGGGTGCGTAAAAGGAGCTGCTGAGAAAAGGAACATCCAACCGTGCCTTTTGCGAAATTGGGACGGTCAAAAAAAAATTAAAATAAAATAAAAAACGCTCCATTCGCCACCGAATGCGTGTTCTTTTACGCCTTTATTTCTGTCTCCTCTCTTTCGCATTCTCTTCTTTTCTTCCTCTCTCCCGCTCTCGTTCCTTTTTCCTCCCTCCTCCTGCACCTCCCACTAGCACACAGGCTCGACACTTGGCTCGTACCGCGATTGTTCTCTCTCTCTCAACGCTCGAAATTTTATTTTCGACTTTGGCTCGGCGATCTTCCTCTTTTTTTTATTCTCCTTCTTTCGGGGTTGAAGGGAGTGGCTTTTAGGCGAACGTTGCGCCTATTACGGAGTTGAAGAGAGGACACAACAATGGTTATTGTTGGAGCGGTGGAGGCGGGAGGGGGCACGAAGGGTGAGAATGAGGTGTGAGGAAAAGGTGGGAGGAGGAGGTGGGGGAGTAGAGGAGGGCGAGAGAGGGAGAGAAGGCGACGGCATAGGAATGTAACGCAAAACGAGCCGCTGAAGGGAGAGGCGAGTTAGAGTTGCGAGTGGCAATGAAGACAGGATTAGGTAGAGGATTTCCCAATGGGACCGACTTCCGTTTTTTTGAGGGAGGAGGGATGGAGGCGATAAATAATAAAGAGCTGACATTTTTTCGTGTGAAAGAGTTGAGGGAAGTGGGCTGCCAACGTCGCGACGACACTTTTAAAAGGTAAGATGTTGGCTAGTTGCGCTGGTGTTTTAGTGAGCCGATTCGGACGGGCTTTAGTAGGCAACATGAACTACCAGTATTAAAACCGATCAGATATTTTTATTTATTTTTCGTATATATTCGTGGAAATGTCTCACTCTTTCATTTTCAATTATGGATTCGTTAGTAAACTACTTCTGAAAGATAAAAATCTGACCTTGTGTTAGTATATATCGTGTTCGTGAATACGTCCGGGCGAGAAGTAGACAGGTGATAAAGCGGCCTGAAATGCATACTCCTATAATAATACGCATTTTGTCACTAAATAATATATATATTGAATTTATTATACGTTCTTTGCAAGAAGTGAACGCATATAGAGGTCGTTTCCGTCCGTCCGCATGTTAAAACTCGGGAACCGTTGGACGTATTTAGATGAAATTTGGTATTGGGAAGTTTTACTAAAATTGGTCGACCATTCGAATTTTGGTTAAAATCGGAAGATAATTACGAGCACTTCACATGAAGACCTACACGTAGTTTACAATGTACCTGTTTCAACTCTGGAACCGCAGGACGTATTATCATGAAATTTAGTATTGGCGAGTTTTACTATTGGCTATAAAGCCATAATATAGAGGTAATAGGATAAGACTGAGTGAATGAGATACCTTTATTAGCTCATAAGTTAAACTTATTGCAAATTCGCTTAACTTTACGTTTTCTGACTTTTTTTACCTTTCTTGCTTGTCTACTTCTCGCCCATGGCGTGTCAAATATTAAGGTGTTGACAAAAGTACATATACTCATAAATTATATAATTACGTCGTTATTTTCAAAATAAAGCTCGCTGTAACATTCCGAGCCTAGTTTATCGGTGTCACAAATTACGAACACGCCGTAAAACCTTCTAGACACGAGAGATGACACACGAAAACCAAACTTTTAAACGTCTTCCCTCCACAATCATTGACCCACTTTTCTCTCTTAATTCATTCAGGCTTTCCTCCGACCACTCATTTTTTATCTTCCCGCACGACAGATCTCCCATACTTTAGTCTGAGAGGTATCCCCGGGCAAGCATATCGTTATTCTTCCGACCGCGCCGCATCGATCTCTCGCATCGTTCCTCTAAAAACTTGAAATTTCCATCGCTTCCCTCGATCTTTCCGCGATTATACAACAAGTGCTACGCGCATGCCTATGAAAATCGCCGCCAAAAATGAAATCATACACTCGCCGCTCCGCACCTGACGCAACCCTAAGTAAAAACGCTCGGCTTACCGTATTTACCCGAATATGATGCGCACCTCCATTTTCGAAGGTTGAATAAAAAAAATTGTATTAAAAAAGATTGGAAAACATTTTATTTACGTTGTAGTTTTACAAAATCCATAGAAAGGTTTCTTAATAAGCTAATCGTTCACCTTCTAATAAATTTTTGTCACTTTAATCGATTTGCCTCTTTGATTTTCCACTTTTCGCTCTTCTGAATCATCTCACTATTATTAAACCTATAAAATTTATACGACAACCACGCTAAGTAAGAATTAGGCAATTCAAAGCCGGAATGGAGACTATGGCAAAATGCAATTAAAAAAAGTAAATTACGGCTTAGGATTCAACGGGTAATTACGGAGTTCGTCTTATGGCTGAAAAAAAATCCAAGAAGAAGCATTTAAAATACTTGTCTCGGGTATCTCCAATAGCCAAAACAAGGTTGTAAAAAACCAGATGCGCATTTCGGCTAGAAAGCAGTGGTGGTAATTAAGTGAATCTATTTTCGGTGAATTACCACTAAAGACGGCTATTTTGTAGCCTGAGACAAGTATTTATTAAATGCTTCTTCTTGAATACGGCATAGGGGTTTTGTTCTATTACAGAGAATTAGGTAGGTTAAACTGAAAGTGCGCGAATATAATGCGCAGTAGATTTTTAGAAAATTCATTATAGGTACTAATAGAAGTGCGCATTATATTCGGACAAATACGGTTTTTCTTTCTTTATTACCAAAATTCTAACGACTGCCTTTCTTTATTACCCAAATTCTAACGACTGCCTCTCACTCTCCTCCTTTGCCCCCATCCGTTCTCTGCTATTCTTTCCATCGCCTTTCCTCTCCATCCCTCCCCATTCCTGCCCCCTCACCCCCACCTGTGGACATCATCATTTGTCACATCCGCCTCATCTCTCCCTCTTCCTCCGCGCCTTCTTCCCTTGTTTTTACTTGCATTCGTTTCGCCCATTAGTTTTCCTCGGCTCTGTCCACCTCCCGCCTAGGGGCAGAGGTGTGAAACTTCGGAGGGAGCACGCACGGGGAGTTTTGGAAGAGGGGGGGGAGGGCGCGGGAGTGGTTTACGTCCTTTAGGGGTGGAGTAGGTGGAAAAAAGGAGAGAGGAGGAGGGAGGGAGGGTATGACGAGGGCGTGGCGGAGATTTTTGAAAGAGGGCGTGGAAGGGATTTCGCGGCGAGTTGGGGCGTATCTCTCTTTTGGTTCTTAAGGCTCCCCGGGAGCGTAGGGGTGGCGACCTATGACGGAGGGCGCGAATAGATAAGGGCTCGCGTCCTTCTTCCTCGTGCTTCGAATTGTAAAAAGGAAAAGGAAAAAAATGAAAGTATCAAGACCTTCGGCCGAAAAGGTCTCTGACAAATGAGGGAAGAGGAAATGATGGAAGAACAGAGGGAAGGAGGAGAGAGAGAGAGAGGGAGTGGGAGGAAAAAATAGAGGAAGTAGTTATGGAGAGGGAAGTAATAAGTTGGAGGAAGAGAGGAAGGGGAAAAGGGAAGTAAGAAGCGCGACGGAGGAAAGAGAGGAAAGGACAGAGAGAGAAAAGAGGGAAAGGAGAGAGACTGGGAGAGAGGAGGGACATAGACGGGAGGAATATAAAGGATAGGGAGGTTAGAAGTAGGACGGAGGAGAGATGCAGAGGAGAAAGGTAAGGAGGGAGGAGAAAGATAAGGAGGGAGGAGAAAGATAAGGAGGGAGGAGAAAGATAAGGAGGGAGGAGAAAGATAATGAGGGAGGAGAAAGATAAGGAGGGAATAGAAAGATAAGGAGGGAGGAGATAGATAATGAGGGAGGATAGAAGGATGGAGGAGAGGTATGGAGGAGATAGAGAGGGAGAAGGGGGAGGGAGGAGAGTGAGGAGAGAGAGGGAGGAGAGGGAGGGAGGATAGGGATGGAGAGAGAAGGATGGAGAGAGAGTGATGGAGAGAGAGGGATGGAGAGAGAGGGATGGAGAGAGAGGGATGGAGAGAGAGGGATGGAGAGAGAGGGATGGAGAGAGAGGGATGGAGGAGAGAGAGAAGAGAGGGATAGGGAGGAGAGATAGGAAGGAGAGAAAGCGAGAGGGATGAACGAGAGAAAGGATGGAGGGAGACAGAGAGAGGGATGGAGGAGAGCGAGAGAAAGATGGAGAGAGAGATGGAGAGAAAGAGGGAGAAGAGGTAGAGAGAGGGAGGTAAGAAATGGGAGAGACACTTTCGACGAGTCATAAAAGTGCCACTTTGACACAACGGAACAGAAAAAAAAAGATTTCGTCCTTAAACCTTTTATTTTTCCTTGCCGCCGATATTTCAGATTGGCCAGAGTAGCCGGATAATATCTTCGCGTACAAGGGCTAATATAATTTCGCCTTTCAAAGCCAAGCATAAATTCCTTCCTAAAACGTATAACCGATTCCGCCGGGAGATAGCTACCGCTGTATAATAATGATGATATATGCGTGGGTAGCGCGGGCAGTCTGAATGGTTTAGGCGTCTGCGGTTTGGGTTTGCGATCTTTCAATTATTTCTTTGCTTTTATTTTTTTCTCTCACACACTCCGGGTACGCCGTACAAATTGATATCCGAGTTTCGCCGAACGTTTTAATACGTCTCCTTTTTTCGCGATACGTCACTCTAGGATCGCCGCCGTGAGAATTAAAGGATTTGTACGATAACGATCTCGCCTCGTTCTCGTTCATAATGTTCCGCGTCGATTTCTCTGGACGTAACGTCTTTAATTCACGTCTCGTCGAGATTTCGGCCTAATGGGCCGTAAAATAATGAAAAAAAAGTTGCGTCAAGATCGACGCACCGTGCGAACAAACCGGGCCACTCGAGGAGGAAAAAATATCCGAAAATTCAAAGTGATATCTCGCGATTTCGTGAGAAATCGATACGCCGATTCGATCTCTCGTAACGACTTTATTTACGGTCCGACTCCTCCCAAACTCCATAACGGATCGCAACCCGAAGAAGGAAAAAAAAGATATCGCGAAATCCGCTTTCCCATTAATGGAGATTCGTTCTCCGTCCCCGAGAGACATTTGGCAATTTGGCAGAATCCGACTCATTCATTATCCGCCAACCGACACCTATTAACAGAAGAAAAAAACCGTTCAAGATTATAAGGGTTTCCTTGGCACCGTTAAAAAGCCATCGACCGGTTTTTTCCCGAGCAGCATCCAAGAGGAGGAGTAGGAGGAAAAAAGGTAGGGATTTTGCAAGAAAATAATATCTGACGAGGACACGAAATCTTTTCCATTTACTTCCCAAATATTCCTCCCCCCTTCTCCAAAGGCGCGCGCGCGAAAAACAAAGAAGGAACGCTCGAGAAAAAATAAAATTCTAACCAATACGGAAAGGTAATCCGATCCGAAAAAAACTCGAGAATTTCATTTTTTTACAACCTCGCATATCATCGGCGGAATGAAAAATAGAAAGAGATTATGGAAGATCTTTTTTCCAGTTTTATTTCTTCAAAAAAAAGCGAAACGGAATAATTAAGACGTGATTTAAGAGGACCGATTCGATACGAAGTCTCTCTTATTCTCTCTCGCGTTGCCGACGAGACACGCGAAAAATTAACGACATCAACTCTGGGAACTCATTCATCCAAGGACGTTAACTCTCTTCGAAGGATGATGTCGGGAGGGGAGGCGTGGAGAATATTCCAGAGGCGTAATGAGGCTGGGCGTGGATCGAGGGGGAAGTAGGGAGAGGAGTTCTCCATATAGATATTTTTGGAGCGAGCCGGTAGGGGGAGGAAGGGCCCTTCCTCGAAAAAAGGGGTGGTGAGACCTTTACGGAGGCATAACACGAGGCGCGGTGCACGCGGGAAGTTTGCCTCTACCTTCTCCCGATAATTGGGACGTCACGGGGTGTGAGCTTTTTGATTACAATGCGATCGGCGGGCTCTTTGTGCGACGAGGATCGACGTTGCTGGGGATGGGATTTTTGGGGTGGAGAGTAGGGTGGGCGTGGTCCTTAAAAAAAACCGAAAAACCTCTCCCCGCATCCCGCCTCTTTTAATCTCCTGAAAATAAAACTCGCCCATCTTCCGGAACTACTCCTCCTCTTGCGACTCTCACGCCCTCTTCCTGCCGAAAACTCCGAACAAGTTGTTCGCCTTGTCATCGACGAACTCCTCTCTGAAATAAGAGACCTGCCTTTGAGCTTTTTTACGAGGAAACGTAGCTATTAAGGGCCTTTAAATTATGCGGGTTTTTTTGAGGGAGAGAAAGCTTGTCTCCTCCTCGTTCGTTTCGTGTGGGAGCGAAAAGTACTCCCAAATTCTCCCTCGATGGTTCATAATTCGAGAAAGATAAAATTGCCAATAAATCAATCACTCACTCGCTCCTGAAAGATCCCTATTACATCACTTCGTCTTTAACTTCTCGTAAATTCTATCTAAAATTAAACCATATTAAATCCTATTATTTTGCCTCGCTCTTGCTTTCCTTTCAATAAAAATTCACCAGTTTTCGTGCCTTGGAGAGAATACCTCACTGGTAAATACACATGCATAATATTCCAAACAAAAACTTCAGTCATATCATAAGATGATAATGGAAGGAAAAGCGACAACGTCTAACCAACGATAAAAATAAGAAACATAAGCTTGGACAATTTTGAAAGATAATCTTTTCTCTTTTCCTAAAACTCGCAAGGGTTCGTAAACGATCGTCGTGCTGAGCGATTTCACGTATTTCAATAAAGGAACATGATATATCAGCAATCAAGCGAAGAGAAAAAAATAAGAACAAGCTCTTCCATAAAAAAATAATTAAAGCCATTTAGGCGGCAAAGCTGGGTGGAGCAGACGTGAAAAACTGGAAAAGCGACAAATTGATTCCCGTCCTACGACTCGGGGAGGTAGTTAAACCAATTATTGATACTCTGGTCTTGAAAGGGCCTCCTTTACTTCCCACGGGTGCTGGGAAACGTCGGAGGGAAGACAGCTTTCCCCGGGAGCGAAAGGATCTAAATGGGCTTGGGCGATCCAAAGAGAGAGATAGAGAAAGAATGGGAGGAGAGTAGTGTGGAAGGAAAGCGACAAGTGAAAAGCGTACGGCCGCGGAATTGCCTTTCCTCACCTCCTCCTATCGATATTAAACCGCAGAAAGGAGGCGTAAAACGCACGCTTAATTCCGTCTTTTTCTATTCCACTCTTCCCTCCGAACCACCTGCGCGTCAAGAGACGGGACTATTTTTTTATATTTTTCCCCGTAATTTATTCACTAAAACGCGTGTCGTACAGGTCTCGACTCCCTTTTTGTCTCCCCAGAGCGTCGGTGAAAAATAGATGGCCTCCCATAAATTGAGTGGGAGAGATAGATGGATAGATATATGGAGAGAGAAAGAGTGTTGGAGAGACTACGCGCGTTTCGTGATGGGACCGATGAGAGAAGAAATATGTGACGCGAGGAAACGTGGGGGAAATGATAGGAGCGCATTCGTAACGTTTGGGGAAGCGGCGAGAGATGTCTCTGCGAGGAAAGAGGCTTCCGGTCGACACGACTTGGCACGTAAAACCTTTTGTTTTTTTCTCTCTTCAAAGGGAGTTGCAAGTTTTCCCTGGAATCCATGAGGGAAGTAGGGTTCAGAGAGGTGGGATGAAGGAGGAAAGAGAGAAAGAAGTACTGGGGAGGTAAGAGGACGCCTTCGATTAATTGATGTGCATGGTGATCGATAGGTGGCAGGGTACGCTCATTAGACTTCCAAATGCGGCAGGCAGGCCCCCGGTGGAATGGGGAGTGATCGGAGCTATACCGCACGGACGTCCTTTTCTCCGAGAACTCATCCCTCTTCGAAACTTCGCATTCCGCTCTTTTTTCCTCTTTATCGTTCTCTTTCTAACGCGAGAAGAGAAGGAAACGTTTCTCGGAGACGTCTCACTCCGCTTGGCTAGACGTGACGTCTTTACGACCGGGAGAGGAATCGATCTAAAAATTTCATCCGCCGCGCGATTTTTGCTCTATAATCCCCCCTCGACCGAGTCAGTGATTGATAGAGGCCATTTAAAACGGAAGAGGTTTGTTTGTTCTCTTAACGACATCGGGGGAACGACTCGTGTAATTAAGTATTGACAAACCGCCGATGTTCTTTTTTTTCTTCGTCGACTCGTTAATAGTTTTTGCAGCACTTTTTAATTCGAGTTTTTTGTTTTTAATCTTTTAGGTGGTTGAAATTGTTATTGATCAATGAATTGACAGTTTCGATTTTGTATTTTTACTTTCTCCATATACGTAGTATAGGGGCAAGTATTGTTTTCATAAAAAAATTCGACTTCGAGATTTCAACGGAAATGCACGTTTAGAGGTCCCCTGAACACGTTTTGACCATTTTCTCGATGATGCCTGTGTGTGTGTGTATGCGATAGCTTTTTTGTGGGTGCTCTAACTAAAAAACTATTAATAAAGTCAACGCGAAATTTTATATTTAACATTTTTATGAAAGTCAGAAGAACTTTTTAGTAAAAATCGGTCAACCGAAAGTGGGTGTTTACTCTTGTCACTTATCCGTTATTCTGAAATATTTGCTTTAATATTTGATAAATGTATTGGAATAAATGTTGTAGGAAATTTAATTTTCTACAACCTTTTTTTGAAACATTTTTCCATATAATGCATTGTTTAAGAGATATCTTATATTTTTAGCTGCCACTACCACGACACCTACCGACGACTATTATTAACAATTGACGCTTAGTTACGTCTTAGTAACGCTCCTTTTTCTTTTCTTAATTGTTGGAGCTTTGTGGCTATATCCAATATCAGAAGGCTTATGGTTTGAGTTTATTTCTGTTCTTTGTAAAGTCTATAATTTTCTCGCAGTTTATTAAAATATTTATTATTATGTAACCTATTTGGAATTTTTAGAAATGTTACAGATATGGAGAAAGTCATGTGGTGGCCACATCAGATTTTTCTTAATAATAATCACATGTGAATAATAAGAAGTCGTGCTTTTATCAATAATCTCAAATTAAATTGGGCAAAAGGGCGTATTTCTAACAAACAAACACCCAGAAAAAGTCCTTAATGACGAAAAAAAGCTTTCGTCCGCCTCTTTTGAGAAGTAATGTCAAGAGATGAAAAAAATGGCTAGATAGGCAAGCATAATAGCAGTTTTTCCGAGCAAGTTAGGCCGAAACATTGTTACCACATGATAAATATACCGAGCGGCTGGTGTCGTCCAGCCAACAACAACGAGGTCGAACAGTCTAGCACGAATGTTAATTTGCGGAACAGGTAGGAAAAATCTCGAAAAAGAGGGAGTCTCGAAAAGGGAGTCAAAATCGCGCAAATAAGGCTAGACGGAAGAGATAACGGACTCGAGGTTAATGAGTCCAACAGCCTTTTAATGAGACGAGCTTGTGTTTGCGTGCGCGCCTCGACGTTTGGCGAGCCTGTATTTTCGGGGAGGAAAAAAACACACGGCCAAGCTCATTTATATTTTTCCAAAGGGAATTTCGCGAGGATCGATACCAATCTTTACTTGGTCCTCTTTTCGAGGCAGAAAATCAAGTCTCAACTATTTTTTCCTTCCCCGTTGCGAAAAAAAATCTACAATTCAAATCGCCAACTTCCTGCCTCCCCCGCCGTTGCACAACGGTGCTTTTTCGTACAGACGGGGTGGTCTAAAAGTTAAAGAGGAGATTGCGAGATAAAAGGCAGTCTTTAAAAAAGGAGAGTGCTAGCGAAAGGGATAGAGAGAGACCATTCGAGAGAGAGAGAGATAGAAGCCGAGTTGAAAGCGAGAGAAAAATTCCAAAAGGGATTTAAGCGAGGTTTTAAGATTAAGATAGCAAAGGGCTTTTAAAAATAATCTCAAAGATGACGAAGGATGATTTTTAGGATGAGAAAGACAATGCGAAGCAATTTGGACGTGATGACGTGATGAAATGAGTCCAGCGTAGATGCTCGGAAGCGATTGGTTTCGAGAGGATTTCTAAGAACCATGTGGTGTCATGTCCCGTCGCCATAAATGGTAGACAGAATGAACGCATTCTAGAAGGAAATTCCGAGTGTAGCCGAATAGGTACGCCACGAACCAATGATAATCTCATCAAAAATAAATGATCAGTAGCGTGTTGAAGGGAACGTAACAACATCGCTTCTTGTCAAAGACGCTTTTGCTTTTGAATAAGGTTATGTTTTCATGCTGAAATTTTAAGCGAATAACCTTTGGTAAGACAACCTAGTTTATTCAGTTCTTGACAAACTATATCGTGTCACTAATAAGTTCAGGCTCCACTTTGTGAAATATACCAATGATACAAATGAAAATCAAGTACATATGCATCTTCCACGGAATTCCGAGATTTTTATCCTCTCTAAACAGCTTAAAAATTGTACCTCGGCCTAGAACTGCATACTAAAAAATTAGGTGTAGTTTGAAGCGATACTTGTTACATTGGTAATCATATCAGGAGTCACTACGACATGATTACCAGTTTTATCAAAGTATTCGGCATTGTTTCTGATGCTGACACTTGACTAAATATTAGAATGAGAAATAATGTAGTAAATAAAAAGGATTGATTCACTCATTTGTTCAGATTTCTTGAATTACTCCTTACTGAATTTGTTACTAGAAAAGTATATAACAAATTACGGGTCGGCCTCTAATCGGAATAATACGGCATCTCCCATAGCTATTCATCGCATTTAAAATTACGCCGAGGTTAAAACAAACTCAACAAATGTTTCTCTGGAAAAACAACAAAGTCGCGCTGAATTTAAATATTTTACAACTGTTTATTATTATAAGTAATAGTCTGGATCATCACGTAGCGGTTCCCTAAAGCAACGACGCGGGAGACTTTCTTTTAAAACAAATTTATATAAAACAAACGATCGCGTTTTGGCGAGGAAGGCAAGGGAATAAATAAACGAAAAGTAATTTTCCATAAAACGCTATGGCGACAAAACAAACAGCTCTCCATAAATAAAGCCACCACTCCCCAGGAGGTTTCGAATTTTCTCCTGTGAAGCGCAAGAAAATTCGCTTCCTCCGAGATACCAGCGAATAATTTATCGATCGGATTATTTTGGCGAATTTCACGACCGACTGCTCCGCCATATTAACGCTTCGCTTTTCCCTTTTATCGACGGCCTTAACCGTGCTACGAAGTGCACATGCCTCGTTCCGCGTATTTTTTAAATTAAACGGGAAGCCGTCGCGCAAAATAAGAATAAAAAACGTCGATTTGTTCGATCCCCTTTTAACCCCTTTCGCCGAAAAAAACGCCCTCGGCTAAATAAACAAAAGGTGAAGGCCGTCGCCGCCCGTACGAGAAACGCCGATTGCGACGGACAAGACGAAAAGGAGAATGAAAAAACTAACGTGTACGAAAAATAAAAGAAAAGCGGTGCGCGGCCGTCCTTGCGTGAGATATGAAGCAAATTACAGCGGCGGACGTTATTCAATTGTAGGGTGAAAATCGGTTAAGTCGCCACGCTTTAAAATAGAAAGTCATAATGAATGCATTACCTAACTCTCTCTCTCTCTCTCCATGTCTCTTTGAAGAAGGTTCTTTTCTTCTGGTTTAAAACTTTTTTCCCCCTCTCTTCAAAAATCAATTCCGGTCTACTTAAAAAAAACCTCCTTCTCTCCCTTTCAGCGCACGCAATTCTTTTAAGAAATATTAAAAAAGAAACGGAAAGCGAAAGATGAGTACATCAGTAAAGGGAGGAATGCAACAGCGTAATAAACACGAGCAAGCATGACCTGTTTTAACGCCTTTCGAGACAGGTGAGAAAGGAGGAAGCTTTCTTGCTAACCCGTAATATCACAACTCCCTTCTCTCTCTCTCCCACTCAATTTCCCCTCTTTCACAGGCGATTTCACATAAAAAAATCTAAAAAATGGATATCTATAAAAAAAGTACTACCGCGTCTACCTTTTTTTCTCTCGATCGCGCCTAACGACATAATTGCATATCTGTGATTGAAGAAGGCAAAAAAATTGAGTTTGAAAAGGTTTATAGATACACATAACGAGTATCTTTTCATACCTGCGCTCATAAGCTAACTTACGCGTTTGCACACCTGTTATGCGTGGAACATGTCGGGAGATAGTGGCAAAGACGGCAGGAGGGAAAGGAGAGAGAGAGAGGTGGGGGAATGGAGGTGTACGGTGCTAAGAGAGCGGGTCTTATTTCTTTATTTTTCTCGCGCGAAGGGGAGTGAGTATAAAGGGGAGGTTATTAGTAAGGTCTAGCACGTGCCTCCCCCACTTTTATTTAATCCAGCCGCACAACCCCGTAACTCCATCCTTGACACGTCCGCCAGAGCTTGTAGTAAGTGGAAGGCTTCCTATACCCTCCTCGCCTCTCTCCCCCCTTCCGCTTCCTCCTCCGCCACCCCATCACCTTCCCTTTTTGATTGATTACCACGGGGACGACGCCGATATGAGCAATTACACTAGCGAAGATCGCTCCCCGGGTGCAAGGACACGCGCCCGCACGCACTCGATCGAAAGTAGGAGGAAAGGCAGAATATGGAATGGGTAACAGATAAGTGGATGGAAAGTGTAAAAGAAATCAAGTGACAATATAAAAATGAATTTATATAAGTAACTTTATTTATAGATAATAGCTGTGATAATTGTTTATTTATAGTAACGAGTAAAGCAGAGTCCCGATAATCCGACCTTCGATTGTCCGACATTCCGCGTAATCCGACATAGCCATAGGCAGCTCTGTGGCGAAAAATTATCGGCAAATTCGGACGAATTTCTGAAATTTAAAGCGAAATTTCGTTATCTCATTGACAACGAAGGATTGTTAGGTGAGTAGATATATAACTGCGATGAGACAGGCTTGAACTATAAAATTCTGCCTTCAAATACTTGAGCTTCTCGGGCTTAAGCTTCAGCTCCTGGGTATAAACGAAATAAAGAAAGAGTGACGATTTTAGTCTGTAGTAACGCTACTGTTAACCACAAATTAAAACTCGTACTTATTGAAAAGGCCAAAAAACCACGAGCTTTCAAAAACCTAGCTCCTACTGTTCTACCACTTTTGTGGTACTGCTACCGAAGTCATATTATTGAGACGCTGGCGCGACCTCGCCGCAAGGAAGAGAAGCAAAGCCTGGAAACAAACCTCAATTACTCAATTTTTTAAACAATAACTTTAACTTCAAATAATAGTTTTGTACTCTATTATGTTTAGGTGTACTGTAGAATAATGATTAATAAACGTGATTTCATACTTAAGTTACACTTCAAATTTTTGTTTCGTTTCGCCCCGTTCTTTTCCGTATAGTCCGACATTTTCGGTAATCCGACCACTCCTCGGTCCAGTTTAGGTCGGATTATCGAGACTCTACTGTACTTATATTGTATTTCGGGAAAACGATTAACTCCTCGGCGTTCCTATGCATGCGTAGTTTGAAATTTGAATCATAAAACCGAAAAGAATACAAGACACCGGTGAGTATAGCAAAAAGTTGTAAAAAGGGCGAAGTGGGACAATACGAACAGACCTAATAAAATGGGGATTGGAAGCAAAAAAATATAATAGCACATTTCTCCAGAATAAAGGTTTTGGTTTTTCTCCAGCCAACAGAAGTGCGTATTTTTTGCGCGAGGCAATTCGGCAGTGCGCGAAAAAAGCCTCCGCGATGCTTTCTGTGAAAGACGGCACTTTACGTCGAGGAAGAGTAAGAAAAACTCAGTTTGAGAGGAGTTCAATCATAGGATTATAAACAGGATAAAAGTCACTCGGGTCTTACGAAACCATCGGTAAATTGAGACACATAAAAGTTTTCGCTCTGAAATATTGCCATCTCCAAGCTTGACTGAGACGAAAAGATTCCAATCAATCTAAAATTGAATTTCCTTGCCAGAGTTTTGCGCGAGACGAAACTGACTCGTCAATTTCATTACGGGAAAGGGGAGAAAGAAACGAACGCCTGATTTGACAAATATCGTGGCACGTAAAAGCGGCAGAGAAACGCCACTCCGAGATGCGTAAAGCGTAATTTATGTTGAAGATGAGGAGAAAAACCTTTTGTGCTATAATATACCGACGCAACCGGAGTCGCATTCTCCCCAATAATTCCGAAATATCCAAATTGATTTGGCGAAGTAGAAAAAACGAATCGCGACTGCCTACCATTTTTCCCGCCAGAAATTAAATTAAAAACGGGTTTGATAGGGCATAAATCTCCACCGGACGGGAGAATGCCGATGCCTCAAAACACACCCAATACAAAAGGGCCGATTTTTTCCTGAGACGTCTGGGATAAAAAAATGCCTGAATTACCTCAGCCAGACAAATGTCGCGTCGCCTCAACGAGATAGAGGGAAAGAGAGACACAATATGAGGAAACGGCGTGGAAATACCATCTTCGATAAATTTTATATATTAGCCACCGAGACAGAGGATAAGTGAGTGAGAGAGATGGAGGGATTACGAAAGACCGAAGAGCCGAAATTTCGAATAACCATTTCCACCGCAGGAAAGAAAGAAGAGGGGGAGAGAGAGAGAGAGAGACAGAGAGGGGTACATAGTCCGAAAACTAACAAAAAATCCCCGTTGGACTCCCAGCTTATAACTCGCCGTTGCTTTTTAATATAAAAACGATCGCGAATTATTTCCGATGACGGACCTTTCTCGGACCGGATCTGATTGATGCCGAGGAGACTCATAGCGTAGGAGATGAAGCAATCTCAAGCGTAGCAGTAGAGAGGGGAAGGGCGCGTAATGTTGGGATGGGAAAGAAGCCTGGACGAGAGGGAGGAGTAAAAATCTTAGGTCAGAGAGAGGTGGTGGAAGGGAGGAAGGGAGGGAGGTGAAGAGAGAAAGAGGAGAATGCTGAGAAAGTCTATCTCCGAGTGTGTGTATGCTAGTGCGTGCGTGAGCGAGTGCGTGTAAGAGGATGAGGCGGAAAAAGAGTCGGATGAGTTGAGACAAATGACTGGGATTAACCGTATAAAGACAACAGGGGAAGTTGAAAAATTGCGTCGAGAGAGCTTGTGAGGGGTAAGGGAAAGAGGAGTCCGGCGGCCGGGATGAGATCGGGAGAGGGAGTAGGAGGAGGAGGGAACAGACGACGGGATAAAGGAGGAGAGTAGTGAAAGATAAAATAAATGACGAAGAGAGAGAAAGAAGATGAAGCAAAGAGAGAGATAGAGAAGCGGTTGGATGGAGGTGGGAAACGCTGGGTGGGTCTTGGAGCGACGGTGAAAGGAATAAGAGATGAGGGAATGAAGGCGTACGAAACAGGTGGAATGAATAGGAAGTGGAGAGACGAAAATAAGACACGGGAGAGGGAAATAGGAAAGGACAGCAGAGGATGAGGGGAAAAAGACAAAAGAAACAGCACACGAACGACAAAAAAATAGAGAAAATACAGATGAAAAGAATAGGAGAGTGGTGAAAGATATTTTCCCTAAAGGACGTAGAGTCGTGATTGGCCACTCATCCGACTGCTTCCCAGGGAGACGTCACAGTTCATCCCATTTTCCTCCACTTTTTTTCCCTTCTTCCAATCTTTCACTCTCCATTTTCCTTCCTTTAATTGACTCCCTTTCCCTCTCTTCTACGCTCTTTCCACATTCTCTCTTCTCCCCTTTATCACTATGCCTTCGCATATTTCGCCCCATCCCATATGCTCGCGCAGCTTGCGGTCTTCATCTTCTCCGTACCCCGAGCGCAACTTTCGTCCTTCGCTGGTTTTCCGTATCTCCTTCAGCGAATATTTATACGCCACACTCCTCCGACTCCTTCTCGTACGACTAAAAGTCTACCCGCTCTTTTTTTCCGCGAACTTTTATTCGAGAATGTTCCTTCGGATGCCGTGCCTCATACTTGAGCGTGTATATTTTTTGCAGCAATTGCGTTGATTTATACCCGGGTCATTCAATTAAGTCCGCCACTGCGTTTTTCTTAGCGTCCTACGCAGGTCACCTCGTTAACTGCCGAATAGTTGACATTTCAACCGTAGTGCACGGGAGAGCACTTTTTTCATGAATTGCTTTTCATCTTTTTTTTAATCGTTCCGGGATTCGTTACGCTCAATAGGCGAATTTCTTTTTTTTTAACTATTCACGAATGAAGACGAATATTAAAGTGATTTATACGCATAGTATCTTCATTAAGTTGTCAGAGAGAGAAGATAACATTTCAGAGGAAAGCGGTTTCGTTCTTTTAAATATACGATCTATATTTTCGGTATCCGATGCATCACTCAAGCTTTTACTGCTGGTATTTTTCCTTGGCGAGTTATAAAACATCCAATAATGTTACTTTCGTCGACATAGCGATCATGCAACAGTCTCCTGCGCTCTCGACTCCTAAGTCTAGGCACCTTCTTGGACTCCCTCTATCTCTTGTGTGTGTGTGTCTCTCTCTCTCTTCGCATACCTTTCTTTCTTACTCCCCCACAGCACTTCCTTCTCTCTCTCTCTCTACCTCAGAGACCTCCTTCCACGCCCTTGCTGCGTTCTCGCAACCCCTCCCTCTCCCCTCACAACCTCTCCTCATCCCTCTCTCCACCTCCTTTCCCCTCCCTCTCCGAAGAAGGTCCATCATTTTACCCCTCCCACCAACTACACACTCCTGACCCCACAGAACCTTGAGATCCATCGTGACCTTTCTGTGCGGTGTGGTGCTGTTCTATGCTCCGCGCCCTCCTCCCTCCCTACCTTCGCCCTCCCAGCACCACCCGTCCCCCTCTCTCCACCACAGCATCCTCTCCCACACCCCTCTCATCCTCCCCACCCCCGTCTCCCTCCATCACACTACCTCCACCACGGCTATTAAGCATGGAAGCCGATCTCATAACTTTCATGCTAGTCTTGACACCTCTTTTCTCCCTTCTCTCTCTCTCTCTTCTCCTCTTATTTCTCCCCTTCCCCATCTACTTCTCGTCCCCCTCCCCCTTCTCCTCCTTTCTCTTCTTCTTCTTCTTCTGAGCTCGTTGCCAACGCCGACTCCTCGCGCCTACATCCGTTTTCTTTAATCCCCGTCTCGCTGCTATTCGTTGATTTGTTTTGCTGTCGCGACCGAAAAGTTTCTTCATTTAAAAAAAGACCTTATAGTGTAGTGTGTCCGCTCTCTCCCTCTCTCTCTCGCTTCGGTCCTGCCCACGATGTTTGTCGTTCGGTGGGACGTGTTTCATAATAACGTTAAAGGCGCTGCTTCAGAGAGCGCCCTGAATCACAAAGGGGGGGAGACATTTTTGGCTTCCGCAATTTATAACCGTATTCTCATCCATTTGGAGGATAAAAGGTTTACGTGCTTATCCTGCGTTTTTTTTTAGCGGTCTGGTTTTTTCAAATGCCATACCATGAAATTGTTTATATCACTACATGTTTAGTTACGATTTACGTCTGAATTACCTATGAAGACTCGAGTAACGGATAAAACATATTAAAGATGTAATAATGTAACATGAAAGCTTCAACAACCACGAGATTTACAGCGTTTGTATTTTCAGTACAAATCAAAGCATTTGTGCTCACTGCAATATAAATTCGGTAAGTGTAATTCATAAATCCAAGCACGGTTACTATACAATTTAAATTATACTTTCCGAGAAAAAGCTTAAATCTATTGTTTCTAAAAGTTCAATTCATTTATTGCCGCTAAATGATAAAACTTTTCAGAAAATTTATTTATATAATTTATTTAATCATAAAAGTTTGAAATGATAAAACAAATTAATTGAATTATTCCTAAAACACAAATGGAAAACTATAACTTATCAATAACACAAAATATTTACATTCATATACGGTTCCAACGAGAGCTAACATTTGTAATTTTATGAGTTTTTATCAATTGTTATTATGCGGAAAAATCCGCGCATGCAAAAACTGTTTTCAACCAATTTTTCTAGCTATCTCTGTTTTCTCCATTTCCTCTCACCCTCCTTCTCTAAGTTCTCTGCTTCATTTCTCTACGCCGTTGAAAAAAACATGCCACATAAGACTTCTATAACTTCTTTCTTCCCGTGATACATTCGAATCTTGTGCCTCTTTCCTCTACAACAAAAGCCATGTCGGCATTTTTTTCATTCCACTACTCTCTTTCTCTCTCTCTAGCCCTATACCAGTCCAAACCACTCCTAATTTACTCTCAGAAGCCTGGACGTACGGACAATGACCTTATGGGGATTTGAGACGAGAAGAAAGCCCCACAACAGCATATAGAAACTCTTAGAGGCCTTTCCTTCTCTCTCCGGTACAGCTCCAGCTTCTCTCTCCTTTCCTCCCCCCATCCTCATGTTCTTCTTTTTTCCAACCCGCCCACGCCCTCGGGCTCCCTCCGGCGGAGAAAAGGAGCGGGAAAAAGGAGGAAGAGGTGGAGTGGGATAGAGGTGGGAAGGGAGGAGGATGGGATGGGGGAGGGGCGCGAAGGGAGCAATTTGTCTTTATTTAAAGCGAGGAAGGTGTGAGACTTCTTCAAGGGAGGGAGAGATTCTTCGCGCGCACAAACCCGGACACTCCGGCCTCTTTTGTCAAGGGTTACTTTTTGTACGTGGGAAAGGCATTTGAATTGCTCCCCTCCAGTGTTTTGTTTTTTCTACTTGGATTTTCATCTCCCTCTCTCTATCTCTCTCTCCACCTTCGCTCTCTCATTCTCCTCTATCTTTCTTTCTTCCTCGCGCTCTCGGGCCCCTTTTAGTGTGTACGCTTCTCATTCCGTCCAAGAGGTGGCGAGATTTATCGCCCCCGTAGCGCGTAAGCACGATATGGCACGCAGTGGGAGTGGATTTCGTGGGGGGATTGGGGAGGGGAGGGTTTGGGTGAATTTGAGATATGGCGGAATTTTTCTCTAACGCAGACGATGGCAATTATTCTGTTATTTTTGTAAGAGATAATCTTCCGATAATGGAGAATAAGAGGTCGTGAAGATGAGACGACAGTCTGTAAAACTATTTCTTTATGCTTAAATAATCATTATTTTCAAAGTATCGACGCAGGAAACAAACAAACAAACGAGCACCAAATTACATTGATATAATGTCTATACATTTACAAACAGAAATTTGTGTGTATACTTTTGCACAATAGTTTACAAACAGCTCAACATCATGGCAATTCCAACATATTTCATTCTTTAACCATGAAACCGAATACCGTTTAAAAATACAATTAGAAAAATTGATGAAATGGATCTGAAAACATATTTGACTAACAATAATGGGAAACCCATTTGAAGGAAAGTCGCATTCCTCTCTGTGGAAATTTTTTTTATCAACATAAGTAAAAGCACAAAAGAAACGAGGTATGAAATACGATGTTTTTCTTTCCACATAACACGCGCGCGCGCACACACACACATGGGCACGCTGTCGCCTTTTCATTCGGTCTCGTTAATTTAGTCGGACGAGGAGAGCAAGGCGTGGCAGAGTAGAGGGGGCATTGTGCGAATCTTAATGAGAACGTCGCCTTTCTGGTCCGAAAGGAGAATTCGAATAAAAAATATAAGGGTGATGATAATAAAACACGCCCTCTTTCGGAAGGCACAGAGGCTAAGGGAGGAAGGAAGAGAAAGAGTGTGTGAGAGAGAGAGAAAAATGACGGAATGACTTTGTCAAAATGATAGTCCCGGTGAGAGACGAATGAGAAAATGCGGAATGGGAGATGGGAAAAAGGGAGCGTAGGGAGGAAGGAGAGAGGGGATGGAAAGGGAGCAAAGCGAGAAAGGCGCCCTCAATGGGAACGTGAGTCAAGAGTGCTCTTTGAAGTTGTTTTGATTATTAGTCCGCTGAAAGGTCTCATACATATTAACGCTTAAAGAGTGTCTGAGATTGCATAGAGAAAGGATGAGACGAGATGAACGCCTTATGCTTTGCGGACTCGTGAATGAGGATCGTATTAAAAAAACAACATAGCTGGATTCGTTTAGCATCCTCCCTCCCTCCCTCTCTCTCTCTCTCCATATATTTCTATTACTCGAAGGGAATCCTTTCCTAATAGAAAGGAAGGTAAAGGTTGGCTTTCATCATGCAAGCGCTGAAAATCAATTTCATTTAGAAGGTTAGTAAATCATAAAGTATAGTCCTCCATTTGAAGCAACATGCATACGCTGCTCATTTAACATTTTTTAATTGAAAAGATGAAAAGAAAATAAACATCACACTATGAATAAACTTAATATAATAATAATTAAAATAAAATAATAGCAATGGTCGCGTCGAAACATCAGTATATTAAGCGTATTATCAAGTTATAGAAATGTTTTTACTTTGCTATTGTAGTGCTACAGAATTTTATACCTCAAAAATATAATGGAATTAAGAGAAACGCATTTTAAATAGTTCTTCTAAATTAAATACATATTTAATTAATAAGCACCAAGGGCGTAACTGCTAAGGATCCTCGCCGAGCGAAAGTGTTCTGTGTCCACAAACAATATATTTTTCTATAATTATTGCAACGATTGTACCTCTCCAGGCCCTCTTTTAGCGAGAGTCCCTCGTGACGGTGTGGACTGTGGAGACACTGCTAAGCACACTCTAATTTATAAAAAGTTACGCATTTATCAAGAAATTTTTAAGCAGCGATTCTTGAAATAAATTCACTCAATCGAATCCAACGAAAGCAAGGCTTAGTTTAGGACAAGTAACAATGAAGACATAGGTCCTTCTGAATGGCGCCGAGCGACGAACTTGTGAGGAAAAAGCCGAAAATGAAGCAGAAAACGAGAAATAATTTCCGCACGGAAATAGGAAAATTATAAGGAGAATAAGCAGACGAGGAGAGTGGGGTTAGCGTATGCGAGAGTAAGAGAAAGAAAGAGGAGCGAATCGGCGTTCGAAATTCAAAAGCAAAACGTACGTCTTCTTTGCGATGCCCAAACCGACGCCTTTTTTTTGCATGACTTCAATAAGACGTGACGTGAGCGATGTGATTACCGAGTCTACCGAACGAAGCCCTAACGAAAAGGTTAAAGTGCTTCGGGAGATCGCGTTCTCGAAAGGGAGCGGCTTTTTGCTCACGAGTTTTTTTTTCTATCTTATCCTTTTCGTTTTCGACTCCCTCTCGACCTCCCCGCATGCGGTCCACCTGCCAGGTTCCCTTCGATTCATACCGCCCGACCCCGACGATCGCTATATAAATTTTTTTTGCGACGCCCGTCGTCTCCCATAGCTTCCTCCCAAAGTGCCGCCATTTCCCTCAAAGGAGCCTGAAATATCTTGCGAAAGACGTCGTCGAGATTTTTTTGTTTTTCCTCGGAGGGATACGTCAGCGAATACATCTTTGTTCGCGCGTTTCCGGCCGGTGAGAGCAGTTATATGTCCCGTCCTATTTTTTATTTCAGACACTCGCTTTTTTTGAAGGGGATAAAGTTTCTTCGAATTTTATTTTGGAAGATTTCGTAATCAACTCGTAAAGTAGGACAGAAAAATCAACAGAAACCAGCCTTACCCAAAATATTTTTTCGAGTTTCATTGCAGCAACTTCTTAATGCTTTTGAAATGGTTTCAATTAATCACCTCTTAGTTTTTTGTTTTGTTCGATGTCTAAAAAAAGACCATTCTTACAATATAACTTGGAAAATTATCCGCATTTGTTGACCATCACTCTAAAGCTTATGCCGCGAATATTTATTTTGTCAGAAATTGCGATAACATCAAAATCGACGATAATAATTAAACCCTACCTAACTTTAATTCCTCCATTAACTTAAATAGCTCTTCTCGCTTTGTTTTCTTCGTAATTTCTCTATTCCTCTTCCATTTTCGATTCAACAGCGTTTCTATTTCCCACAAACTCGATCTTTTCTGCCCTTTCTCTAGCTATTCTTCTTCCAGGTCTTTTTTTCCTCCATCCGTCATCTCTCAAGCGCCACTCCACGTCTCCATTTTGAAGATCATCGATCAATCATCCTCGCTCTAGCCCCGGTTGCAAAACACCGTAGAAACAACAGCGCGCAACACGCCGGTGTCCATTTGCTCGGATCCATCCGAGAAGCGTATATTTTCTGTAACCTCCGCTTTCGAGCGCCATCAAGCAGAATGGCTGAAATCGAATTATCTACTCCGCCGCCGTTCGCGGATTTCAGTAACCGAATCAGTTATGGGAAAATCAAATCAAGTGGTTTAGAGGGAGGCTGATAATGTCAAGAATTGGCGAGACGTTATTACCGCTGCTCTTTTTTTCATTTGCTTCACGACCGTGACACAAACTTCAGTTCTCTCTGTCAGTTTAAGTATTTTTAAAGCAATCACCGCACGAATAAAATTAAAAGTAGGCATTCAGTAGAGAATTATCTCTCTCGTCTAATGGCAGAAAAACAAATTAATAAGAAAAAAAAAGAAAAAATAAGTTCTTATCTTAAGAACCTTCAATAACCATAAAACGAGGCTAAGTAAAATCAGAGATACCAGGGGTGGGCAACCTAAGGCCCCTGAGTGCATTTTATGCGAAGCAATGATGAAAAATCGATCCATAAAATTTAGCACACAAATTGATATTTTTCGGTAAAAAGATGATACTAAAACCTCTAATTTTGAAACGTGAACCCTAAAATCCCAATTTAGAGTTTATTTTCACTTGTACGGTACTTCAGAATCTCAAGGTAACTCCTTATTTAATTCCATTAAATAAGAAAAATTCTAGGACTCAATCCGTATGGCCACCGGTGAAAAAAATAAACTCACGTTACATACGAGTTGGGCCGCGGGTCTCCTTGACCCAACCCGTTCGCTCCCGGGTTAAATTAACAAACATCGGTTATTTCACCCACACACCACCAAAGAATCGTTTAAAAAAAAATCATCCGACGTTCATCCTTACGGTGGAATTTTCCCCGTTCACTCTGTGTGCACAAAGACAGAGCGAGAATACGCGACTCATATATGGGCGCAGTCTCGTCTTCCGGTTTTCCTTTACATACACACACACACACACACACACACACCTGCTGCGAAGTTATGCCTTAAGGCTCTTTGTCTCTCTCTCTCTCGTAGACCCCGCCCTTCTCTGGAGAGACTTCAAAACAAACCGAAGGGCTAAAAGGGGACGTCATCGACTGTTCGGCGACCGACTCCTTCCCCTCCCCCATCTCTCGATCCCCTTCTTCCCTCTACGACGCTGTAACCCTCGCAATATTCCTCTCCTTGGGAACCGATAGGAACCCCCGCCCCTTCGCAGACTCCTCCTGTCGACATAAGGATGAGAACGTCTCATCCCCTTTTCGATGACTGCTCGCGACTGCTGCCCTTGGGTCATCTTTCCCGCCCCACACCCCAAAGACATTTTCGCAAGCGGGCGGCGAGGAAGCGGGGTCATGAGGGAGGAGTGAATAAATTCGAATTCTTTAGATCTTCTCCTTCGAAGGGACGTCGTTTCATCGACCCTGGCTCTCTCCTATTATCCTCCATACCTATGCAAATTCTTGATCGAGAGAAGGCTTCTTCGATAAGGGAGGGCCGCTCGAAAGATCGACAACTTGATACTTGTTCTTTTCCGTCCGGAGTGTTTTCTTTTTTCGCTCCGCTGTACCTGCAGTTTTAGCCGTAAATTATAACTGTACACTCCTTGGATCTGGACGGGACAATTCAGAAAAACAACGGCTCAATATTCAAAATACTGGGTGGCATATGAGAAATTAATCTACCAAAAATAAATACACTAAATAAATATAATAAATACATAAAAATAAACTAAGTACCGTACTGCTGCGTAGCTTAAATCGACGGAAAGCCATATGCTACTGGTTATTTTTAAAGAAATCTTTGTTTAAATAAAACTTAATTTTTATCGACACAACAGTAGAACTAGAAACACTACTACGGAAAATGTATTAATTATTCACGGGGTATTCGAAATTAATATTGTTCATATCGAAAAAAGTAAAGCGTGATAAAAAATGGATATGAGTGCACATCAAAGTTTCGTTTTTAAATTCCGGGAAATTTTCACAGCTGAATTTGAAGATAAAGCCATTTAATTTTCCATTTCTAAAACCCTTTCCGTTATTAGAGTTCGATACAAAAACATTACTTTTTGTTATAAAAATATTTTTCCCGTTTCCTAATTTATACAACGAGCTTTTACACTAACAATTATTAATTTCTCAATTAACGTTATCATATAAATCGTACAGTATCGAATTATTCGGACAAAATAAATTATTTCTCCTCCGTCTGCGTACCGCCTCTTTCGCTTAGGCTGACCATCCACTTACCCTCCCTTTAAATCCGCGACGTGCGTGCAAATTCACTCATAGTGACCGTATTTTAACTCCGGCGTTGGAAGCAAAAGGCAATCGGTTCCGCTTGGTCTCTTGGGGAGGCAACCGCTTTTGCTGTGGGGGTGGAGATGAGTCTCAAGTCGGCAGAGGAGAGGGAGAGAGAGAGAGAGAGAGAGAGAGAGAGAGAGAGAGAGAGAGAGAGAGAGAGAGAGAATAGGATGAGTAGCAGGAGGAAGGCGAAGGAAGGAAGCGGGTTTTCTCCGTGTGGTCCCTCAAGGGGATTTCCTTTAGAGACCGTTGTCGTGGAGACGATCGTGAGTGAGACTTTAAGATCGAGTAAATGCAGCAATGAGAGGGTTGTGCTGGGTTTAGGTAGGATGAAGAAGAAAGGATTCCCTCGTCCTATTTCTCGTTCTCTTTAGTTTGCCTGACGCAGGATATACTTGGACTGTAATGAACCTCTTTATATGGATTCAGCTCGATTAAAACCGCTGCCGTCTTGCTCCGAATTCCATCACCCCTTTTCATTTTACAGCGCAGGCGCAGCCGAAAAGAAATCATTCCGGATAGAACGGAAAAGGAGAGATTTTTTTCGCGCTATGTTCGGAATGTTTAAAACGAGTTAGGACTCTTTCTTTGAGTAACCCGGTACGAAAGTGAAAAAAAGGAATTTAATTCTAAAAGGCATCAGCTTATTCGTCGCGAATATTTATCTTGCAATTAGTAAAACAGCCTATAAATCTGCAAACCGTAACAGCGAGACAGTATGGTCAACCTCAAAACGATACCCATACCTTGATAGACGACACAGTAAGTATCTCCAATAGCCATAAAAAGATTATGAAAACGATTCGTAGATTTTGGCTACAAAGTAGCCATCGTCAGCGGTATTTACCGATGGCAGATTCTAAAATAACCAGCAAACAGTTTTTTTTTAAACAGGAAGGATTTAAGGGCTTATTTTTGAGATGCACCGCAACAGTTTCTAACATCCGAACTTATCAGTTCATTATCGGGAATTTTAACGTTCAATAAATCCTCAAGATTTCAATCGAAATGGACGTCTAAATCAACTGGCAGTTCTGAATCGATTTGAGCTTACTTCTCGCGGTCGTAATCGTTAAAAATAAAAATCTCGCCACTCATCCCTCTTTCTTTCGTTGGCGAAAAAAATGGAAAAAATACTAAATGACCTTCGGGACGGGTGCGAGCAAGAGCGAGCGGCATATTGAGAGAGCAAACACGCTCACGCACAAAACACTTGTCCGCGACCGAAGGGTTTTAATGGTTCTTTAAGGTCAGCCATTATGCTTCGGCGCCTAGCTTCAAAGGAAGAGGCCGCGAGAAGAAATGAGCACTGCCTAGAAAACGCCCGCTATATAGCTCCTTCGACTGGCGAGTGAAGAAAACGAAATATGAGGTTTTTATGGATTTAAACGTCGGCCGAAGTGTATTCTATGTGGCGGTAAGGTACGCTCGGATAGTTAAGTCGCATAACGGTACTCCGTTTCCTGTATGTATATATATATATATATATATATATATATATATATATATATATATATATATATATATATATATATATATATATATATATAATGTATTACACACGTCCAAATAAATATTGAATGCACTTCCGAGAAACGATAATGATTCCCGGAGAATATTTTTTCCAAGGTCGCTAAATCGTTTCCCTATAGTTTCTTATAATTCGATGACCATCCTACTGCAATTGAGATTAACAAGTGAAATCGAACAAGCTCGACGAAATAAATTAAATTACAGCCAGTCGACTATGAACTCGTTCGCCAGAATTGAGACGCAAAGATCGCAAACCTAAAATTAAAGGGAGGAGAATAAGAACGCTAAATATCAAATTAAAAAAAAACACTGCTTTTAAACAACTCCACACGAGCGGGTATCGACCACAACCGTTGTAGAACCTAACCCATTGCGTTGGGAAATACCGCGTAGGATACATCTTTATTAAGCGCGAGAACGCGAGAGTCACGATTGACCCGATGCATGAAAAGTACCGCTGGGAAAGATAGCCGCGAGTTCGAGAGGGTAAGAAAGAAAGGAGGTAAGTAAAAAGGTAGGACGAGAGAGAAAAAAGTGAAAAAAAAAAGGAAAAGAAAAGGAGTAAGCCGAGGAGTAGGAGTTTGCTCACCTTTTAGCACAGCTCACGACTCGGGTGGCATTTGAAAACGCGTTACAAAAACATGCAAAAAGGGGACCGTAAGGGACAAACATTACAAACGGGGAGGGGGAAAAATGGAAGTCTCTTTATTTGATTTTTTATCCTTCACCTGTTTGCCCCCGACTCGCAAAACACTCCAGAGAGAGATTAACAGTTCGGCCTTCAAAACGGTACGCTTCGGTTTTTTTTTATACCGCCGGTTTCAATAACCTACGAGGAACGTATATGAAGTTGCGATATTGCTCTTGTTCGAAGTACGAGGCGAGGATGAAAAATCGAAGAAGAGTAATTTCGCCCGACACCACGCCCAGATAACGCGGCACAGGCGGACGAGTACCGAACCGGACGAAACGTTATGAGCGAACGCAAAACGCTCATCGGACCGCTCCTTGCGCTAGTCCTTGGGACATCGCGCACGAAAACGCACTGTGGCTACCAAGACTGAAAATCGACGACGATGAGAGCTTAGCGTTTTTAACGCGAGGCGTAAAACGGCGTGTTTGCGAGTTGAAAAAGATAATCTACGAATGGGCGACGAGTTGAAGAACTTTCTAACCCATGGATAGCGAGCGACGGTCTCGTTTGTTTGCCAAAGGTACGGTAACCAGACGTGTCCAACGATTTTCGTCCTTATTTTCGAATCGGAAGCTCTCTTTTGAAAAGAAAAATAAATACGCAAAGGGCGCGAAATTACTGTATTAATATTTAAATGTTGCAACAATTTTCTCGTCACTGATATTGAAAGCGATGGCACGATTTATCTACGTGTTTTAACCATCTAATAAACAGCACTGGACGGCCTTTCACAATGAGCGAAACTACGATAACATAGACGTACATATATGACGATGTCCTCGACAGGATTCGAACCCGCGACATACACCAACATCTACATTTTTCGCGATAACCAGCAGGATTTCCCGTACAATTCCAAATAAATCATCCGCGATCCATTGTAGGAGGATTAGATACCGTGCGCGAGGGGATATTGCCGCCGCCGTTGTAACTTTCAAAAGCCTATACAATTCCTCGACGCCTTCGGTGCTCGACGGCCGCTAGATTAACAAGGAAGAATCCCGAGGCCTCCTTTTTGCATCGGAAGATGATACTCGCCATCCTCCGAAATAACGGGCGCGTTTTTGAGGTCCTCTTTCGCTCTTAAGGCGGTGACGATGGTGCATACCGCTAGTCCAAAGTCGGGGATGAGGACGAGAACGAACGCCCTTTCTCTCTCTCTCTCTTACCCCAACCCTTCCCCAACTTTCGCTCCCAATAACAACCGCCGGCAATTACGTGGGAGTCTACTTGCGGTTCGTTGCCGAGGAACGTGTATGATTCTCGCGATTCAGTCCCACTTGTGGCGCATTCACTCGAAATAACGACGCGACATGTTGCCGGAATCGACAAGAGCAGGAACACAATCTTCAAATTGCCGCTTGATTATAGTCTTCGTGTTACGATGAGCGAGGATGGTTGTACGACATCGCGGTAGAGAGAGAGCAAAACAAACTTTCGCGAAAGAGCATTAGGCTTCCGAAGCCGTCGAGTCGTTCGTTACGACATAACTGCTTGCGTTTAACATCGATCGTTACGTGATTCCGCGGAAATTCGTCCGCGTGTTATTTATATATACTCACTGGTAGCTGAGAGAAATTGGCTTTTTTGAGTCCTTCGAACTGATTTCCGATCCCAGGTTCCGGAAAACTTACCTAAAAAAGGAAGAAATTGAGAAATTTTAATGTACAATCGAGGTTTTAAGGTTTATTTCCTTCATACATTAAAATATGTAAATATGAACCGAATTTCTCCATTTTTATTTTATTCGACGGCTAAAACTATAAAATATCTTATATTTGCGATGTTTACATATTACACGGAAGAATTTGTCGGAAACACGCATTTCTTTTCGAAATTTTATGGCTTTTTCGTACTCTATCCGGGTGTTGCCAAGGCGAACCTCATTGTTGCCTCCGATAAATTAGCGTCTATTAAGCCTTCAAATAGACGAAAGAATTCTGTTGTTCGCTTCGCGCAATGTCAAACTTAATAGATTGCAACGTTAATAATTGAAGAATATTATAATTGTAAACATAAGAAGAGGAAGAATAACGGAGCCAAAGAGTGGCAAATCAAGTCGTATATTGATGATATATATAAATAAGTTTTTTTACACACACACACTACAAAGTCCCGTGATGTTCAACGGGTAATTCCGCTCGTTATAAAAATAAACTCAGAAGTCATATAAAGGTCAAGAGAAACAAATTAACATTTTCTCTACAAAGCAGTCTTATTCAGCGGAGATTCACCAACAAAAAATACACGGACGAGCGTTGATTTTTTAATCTTATAACTCATCTGGTTTACATAACCGTCTTCTTACTGAAGGCGATATCGTAATTATCAAACGGCTCCTTATGTTTTTAGATTTATAACAACGGTTGAAATGTTAATAATCGAGCGATTTTTATCTCTATTTGGCTCGACGAATGAAAAAATTAAACCTCTCCACTACGTCGCATAACATTTTCCGCGGGATAATTTTTTGTGGAAGCAAAGCAGAAAAATTAATCCGCCGAAACTTTTGCATAATTATCAACGAGATAGCGCAACTTTCACAATTTGGATGCAAAGCAACAACCGCCCACGTAAAGCTCTTAATAATTGGTATGCAAATATAGATGATTAAAAGCGGTCGTAAATTTTCATCTCAAAACTTGAGGTCAGCTCACTAATTAAATAACTACATCGTCTCTCCCCAAAATATTTATGCAAAGTGTGTATCGAGTGCATTTGTATGCAGGACCAATGCGATAAGAAGAAAATTACGTTATCTCTTTTTCATCATCACCTGCTCTCTCTGTTGCTACCCCTGTTGTGCGTGCGTGCGTTCTCTCGCCTCATTATTCCGCCTCATCTCTCTTCACTTATTCATCCTCGTCCTTTTTTCCCCCTCCCCTCCTCTATCCTTTCAAAGTTCCCAATACCCCCGTTGGCGGCGTCCTGGGAGCGATACTTCATGGTTCCTCTTTTTCGGTCTTTCGAGCCCTCCAGCATTCATGCAAAACCAGAAAGGTCGGCAATGGGCCGAAACATATCGCTCGTAACGTCCTCTTTCCTCCTCCTCCACCTCTCGCTCGCACACAAGACGCTCTCTTGTTATTTACGCACCTTATTCTTCTTTTGTTTTCATAACCGCCTTAACGTGTCGTCGAAGACACGGAGAGATAAATGAACGTCATTGCTCAAACGGTAATTGAGTCTTTCGTTCGTTCGGGAACGAAAAAAATAGAAAATGAGGACTCGGGGCCCGAGCGACTATTGCAAAAGTGATTATTATTTTGCTGAATATTTTAAGAGATTAATTGGTTGTTTGATGTTAAGCCCGCGGAACGTGACGTCAACAGCGTGACTGATTTAGACTTATGGTGATGATAAAGGAAATGATATTTTAAAGACGACTAATGATGAGTGTCAACGATAGCTTACGTGAACAGAATGCGCTTATAACTTGACCCGATATTACGTGTTAATTTATGTTCGGTTTGACCCGAAACGTTGCGAAACAAAGAAGAATAGAAACGGGTCCGAGATTTCAAAATAAATCAACTGACACAGCAAGAATCACTTTACATTATATAGATAATTGTAAGCATTAAATCCACCACGAACTTAAAATTTAAAATGATTTTATTTCGCAAATGAATAACGAAAACAATAAAAGGTAGCGAAGAAATTTCACGAAGTAGTTCGAAACCACCGTAAATGAGAACTTCATTTTCAATTATACCTCCAGGAAACTCAACAACTCTTCATAAATTAACCAAACAAACAAGCAAATCCGTAAATTATAGGCACTAACGGGTACTATTGAATTTGGAATATAAAATAAGTTAAATCAAAATATGGAATTTCGGAATGGGATAACATGGAGGAAACGTATGACTGACCATGAAAATAAAATGAGTTAATGCGTGAGGGAATCTCAAAAGGAAACTAAAATTTAAATAGAGATATATGGAATGACCACTCGCGACGTTCACTAACAAGAAGACCGCAGGAGCTAAAACGTTAGCTTTCGTGCGTACACCCATCTTCGGGAAGAAGTGGACTGTTTACAGCTTGCTTCTGACTTCGAATAAGTATTTACTATTTACTCCCCTCCCTCTTCCCATCTCAACCTGCCGAGGAAGAAGGGTGGACGCCCCAAAGCTTCCTTCATCTCTCCAGTCGCACTTCATTTTCGAAGACGTCCACTCCATTAGGCAAGTGTCCTCCCCGTTTCAACTCCTCACCGTTTACGAATTATTGCTCCAAGTAATTTCACCTCCCTGATTTAAGCGTGACGCTTCAAATTCCCTCATAAAAAATTCGAAATATGTGAAAAATTCTAGCTCATGGTTCAGTATTAAACGTTGAACGTCACTTTCTTGAATTTCTATCTCCAAAACCATACGTTGTAATTATGTGCTTTAGCTGAATTTTCAGTGGCAACTGCTGTACTGTCCTCGAATAAATTTTCTAATCGGTGCTTCACAGATTATTTAAGTTTGACATGAAGTATGCGTATACAGTCAGACCCCGATTTAGCGCATCCTCCCCTGTATGGTTCCACCCCCGCATATTGATCATGAATCGCTGTGAACAGAACTTCCATCTTATGATTACATAGAGCAAGCATAGACCTAGATTTACCGTCACCCCCGCTTTAGCGCCAATATCAGTAATGGACAAACGGCGGCGCTAAATCGGGATGTGTACCTATACACACCCTCGTAAGTACATACATACAAGTTTCAGAAGTTAACTTCTATCACTAGGACACAGTTTCTTCGGACACATACCGGCCGATGCATCCCACCATAAGCCAGACAACGCACCATCAAACGCGAGAACCAAAGAGAAAGAGATATGTTCACGTCCGCCCACGCAAGACAAGAAAACTCTTCCGTCGCTAATGGGAACACGTTTTACCAATTGGGCGAAACAAACGGCTCCGTCCATTCCACGAAATTCCGCGCCAAAAAACCGTCTTTTGTCGGGGACGAAAAACGGAAAAAATAAAGGACGCGGCGGAAAAGAATCGTTTCTTTTTCTCTCTCTTAATGGAAACCAAAAAAGTATAGTGGACAAACGCGAAGCTTGACCTTCGTTTTCCGTTAACCAAACACGCTGAAAAAATGTTTTTCTCCAAAGAGATCCGTTGATCCTCTGCTGCCTACCTCCTCCTCCCTTCAGCTCGCGTGGAAAAAAGGAAATACCACGAGCTCCGAATTCCGCCACGCCCAACGAAAAGCCGCGTCCATGTAACAGAACTTAAGCGAGCCTCTGATAATTCCTGTTGCACCTTAGCCAACTATAACTTTAAAACGTATCGGCCCACGTACAGTTACCAAATCGCCGAAAAAACTAAAACGAAAATTTTTGCCGTAATAAGACAACCACGCAAAAATGAAACATTGGATCGGATTAAACTTTGGCATAACCCACGATCCATTTGGAATGAATAACAGTGTTAGAGAATGTTTTAAGCACTTGAGAGGGGCCGAAATAACAATCCCAAATCATATCAAATATTTATACAGAATTATTATGTAACCGTAAAATAATGCTTTATATCAAGGACAAATTGAAATATACGCAGCCGGTTTCTCCGAAAATAATGAAGACACTTAAGTACTCACTTCGCAGACAAGAATCTCCAAATGCAGGCAGTGAAAGCCTGGGAAGGATGGCTACGTAAAATCATATCGCAAAATCCTCACCGTAAATTATTTAAAAAATGTAATGACTTTCTCCACCTTTTTTTCTTCTCCAGCATGCACATATATATTTCACACAATCCCATCCTCTTCCCGCTTTATTGCATCCTCCTCTGCCTCGCCCTGCATTTCCCATTATCATTCCTCGTCAAGGGATGTGCCCCGCATATTTATAATCCTGCCTCCTTTACAATTGCTTCCCTTGTCCTTATGCGCTCTCTCCCTCTCTCAGTATCCCATAACCTTACGCTTACTTCACTCCACTTCGCGAGACACCAGACCTACATACCCCCTTCTCCCCAAACTCTTTAGCCTTACTTCCCCCATCTTACACCGAGTAAAACCCTTCTCGGCTTCCTCTTCCTCCTCCTATTCTCTTTACCTCCCCCTACTCCATTCTCTCAAGCCTTTCTCTACACCCCATCCCGAAAAGATCGCCTTCTGGCATGCCACCACACCACCCAGTTAGCGAGATTTATTCCTGGGCGGGGCTGGACCACGCTCGCGCCACGGGTAGGGCACCAAAAATTTGTGACGGCTCTTTCATCAGATAGAGCTGTAAAGGCACCCTACGCAAAAAAATCCTTCCGAAGCCAGCATCCACCCACGCGCGTCACCCAACCCTACCCTTTCTCTCCTCTTCTCCTCCTGACTGTGCCGTTCGACCCTCTTTCGATGGTGGAGTCCCTTTTCTCTTCCCAAAGCGCGACCAAAAATGGGAAATCAGATAGTGTTTTCTTAAGAGAAAACGTTGCATCGGGTTCCTAAGCGTGTATTTATATCCGCGAAACCTGCGCCGACGGCCGCGAGGCGTTCCCAAAAATGACCAATTTATAACCTAGGGAGTTTTTTTTAGATCGGAGGAGGAGTACAAAAACAAGCTGCACTTGGGACTATAAACTGCACTTTATGCGGAAGCAATGATATATGAGCGTAAAAAGAAATGGTAACCGAAAACGAAATGCAAACACTCTCGGACTCGAAGAAGGATGGAAAAACAAGTTGTGAAAAATTTTCGATAGGATTTATTTATCCGAACTCTTCCGTTTCTGTGTACGTGGAGTTCATTTCATCCAAGACAAAGCTAGGGCACGCGGGTCAACAGTGGGACGGATTTTCTGGGTTCGTCACGCATTTGACAACCTCTAGTAACCGACAGTTTTTATCGTCTGTTTTTCATAGATTAAACCCTTTCAGACATGGCGTACATGGCAACACATGCGACATTTTTACTATAAAACTGTTCAATGAAACCTTTTAAATATTTGTACACGATTACGTACCTACTCTCTGTGACTCAATATGGTTGTCGCTACGACTTGAGTCCCGCAAGGTTGGCTGTCAACCAAAGTTTGTCATCAGTCATAATTCAAAGTTAAGCCTCCGTAGCCACCGTGAACACTTCTTAACTTTATACAGACATCGCAACATTATTTACCGAGCACAAAAAAAGTTGAAAACGTAACCGCTGTGTATGAAGCAATAAACATCTCAAAATATCCTGATGCGAAAATCGCATCGCCTGAGTCAATTACTTCGAGACATCAAATTATAATTAAATCGCGCGAAAAAACTTATTCGAAAAATCGGGTTCCTCGCACTTTTAAACGAGTCAAGCTCATTTTAACGAAGCCAAAAGCACATGGAGACGGGTTTGCAAATGAGACGAGAAAAAAACAGAGAGAGAGAGGAACATAAAGAGGAAAAAAGAGGGCGAAAGAAAGAACTCCGTGTGACTCCTTAGGGCGAGGAAGGGTCCCGGTGATTTCAACGGCCGAATGACTGATCGATTAGCCACTTTCGCCCCTTTTTTAGCCCTCCTAAAAAAACCCCAACCCTTTCACTTTTCACGGAGAGGACTTTTACCGGTTTTCCCCGAACTAGTCTGAACGATGAAAGACGAGGCGACGTATTTAATCGCCTCCGAAACGAGGTATAGTTAAAAGTGACCAATCGCACTGATTTATTCAGTAGTGTACTGATTTTGAGGACAATGTACTGATCGACTTCCTGTACTGATTTACGAATATTATACTTCCTTATGTGAAACACTGCCTTAATACGGTTACACAGCTTTAGAGGTATTTTCCTGGCTATAATTTTAAAAGCTCTTTTCTTACCAATTTCAGTAGTTAGGAACACTCGGTGATTCACGAACTTTTTTATCAGAGAATAATGGTAAAAATAATATAAATGTTTCGATATATGTATGTTGAAAAGCCGATGCTTGAACTTTCAGCAAAGGAATTTTGTACTGATTCATCCAGGCACCATACCATAATTTTTTTCTTTTTATGGGAAACAAATACAATTTGTACTGATTTGAACTCGGAAAAATTGGTCACATTAGATACAGCAGTTAGATAAATAAAAGTTGCTAAAGAATACGGAACGACGGAGAATGCCACGAGAAGAAAAACTTTTCTACTCCGCGCCACGCCTCCGCAAAATATATTTAAAAAACAACAAAGGCTCAACCTCGGTGTGTAACGGTTTTCTCCCTTTGTCTTTCCTCTTGTTTCCTCGTTTTTTTATAATAGGGTCTCTCCCAAAAATTATTACCGGGGCAAAAATGGTTCCTCTCGCCTTATGGTTCCTTTGAGATGCCACCATGATTTAGATGTTTGTTTTGGAAATGAGAGAGGCGTGGCGTCGGATCGACGCGACACGCGGTATGGAACGAGGCGTCGGGAGAGAGAGATGAGCGAGGGGAATCGCCATGGAGTGGGGCTGGAGAGACATTTTAAGAGAGGAGGGAGGAGACCATATTGATTGGCTCTTCGTGATCGGAGAATTAAAAAAAGAGACTCTCCGAATATAACTCCGCAATTCCTATGGAAATTATCGCGTAGTATGTAAATGCGAAATGCTGCGATGGAAAAAACATTTTTTTAAAACGAAACTCTGATGTTAATGTGTAGAAATGGAGCCCGCAGAATTATCTACTTGTTCTGCCGAGCCGAATGTTATTTAATTATCCCCGATTTGATAACTGTATTAAAATTCGCGAGAGGATTATTAAGCGGACATTTCAGTTTAATAGAATGCTTTTCAGAATTTCCTCTGCTGTTTTTAACTTTGCGTCGTATAGTGCAACCTGACGTTGATTTTTCCAATAGTTTAATCTCGAGCCCAATGAAGAATTACGTTTCAAATTCAACGAAACAAGTAATCCGAGCACAAAAATAATTGAAAAATGCCGAGATATTTTTCGTCAAAGCTGGATTTTTCATTAGTTGGCTGCACTGTCTTTTGCGCACGACTGCACCGTTACATTCCAGACACTCCATTTTGTCCTCCTACTTTCATCGGTGTCCGTTGTGTCTACCTCCGCGTCATTCTGCCATTTTGTTTTTATTTTTTCGTCCCGTCTCTCTTTCTCTCTCTCTCCGGACTATTAACTTTGCACTCCTCTCTCCCTACTTGAACGGAGTAAAGCGGCACTTCATCCCAGAGTCTATCTTAAGTGTGAGTGAGAGAGAGAGAGAGAGAGAGGAAGACACGCCAACTCACCAACCCGGCTAAGTGACATGCCTCGAGTTGGTTAAGACCGTGAGCCACCACCCACCTCGATAACTACCTCTCGCGACGAAATGAAAATGGTTTCGGATGGAGCTATAGAAAAGAATACGAGAATAGAAAAGGAGAGATTTCGTTACGCTCCGTATTGAGTTATTCAAAAGTTCTCTAATTCAATGACCGCACGACCTCGCCATCGAATTCGCTTTTCCGTCACTACCTCCCGGATACGTTCAAGCGGTTTGAGCCAGCAAGGAAATGAGGCGGAAGGGATAATGAAAACTCCGTAAGTGGAATAATTTGTACGCATAACTGATTTTTATTTTTAAATAAAATCGTCCTTAGCCACCCCGCAAAATATTATAAAGTAAATGGGATAAAATAAAAGTTAAAAAACTTATTGGATGGTCGGAAAAATGACGTTATATAAAAACTATGCTCTCCTTTTGTGGTATAAAGGTTCCCGGAATTAACGCGGTAAAATTCTATTATTAATCACAATAAATTCCGAAGCCAACGATCGCGTAAATATCGAAATTTAACCTTATCGATGTTGCGATTGTTAAAATTTCCTTATCATTCCCTTAAAAACGATCCAACTTTCAGCGATTTATTCGACGTTAGGCCGAGCGAAACGCGTGAAAATTTCGCATCACTTCCTCCTCTAAAGTCCGATAAAGCTGTTGTGTTTTTTTGCACGTAACGCCGAATTTTCAAAGCAACTTTCTTCTCTTCCCTTCACTTCCCTTCTCTCTCTTTCGAATAAAATCTTTCCGCAAAATGCGTCAGGATTATGCCTACTCCATCGAATCTCGCCATAGGGAAGTATCAAATGAAGGCTCTGAGTCTGCACTGGGCGGGAAAGAGGAGTTTTATAAAGAAGAGTCGGTCTCTAGTAAAGGAGGCAATGGCAGTGGGCGATAGAAAATCATTAAGGGGGTTGTAATCACGTAGGCAACTCCAGGTCCCGCCGCACGTGCGCCACCATCGCCCTACGACCCGTCGGGTAACTCTGTGATCATCCGCCCGAGGTAATGGCGGCGTCCCAATCGCCCTCCGGGTCTTCCTATAGCCGAAGCGTCGGCCGCAATTTTGAAAAAGCCGACCGTTTTCTTCCTCAATATTTTTTTTATAAGGCCTACATTCTCCTCTCGCCTCTTTCTGTCTCCCTATTTCCCTACCTACTCATACTTTCTCTACCACATTCCTGTAATTTTGCTTTTGCGGTGGCGTTTCGTTCATTCCCATCAACCGTCAATTAATGCGTTATTTTACTCCATTATTAACTTGTTCCCCTCTTAGGTCAATTTTTATAAGGCCTACATTCTCCTCTCGCCTCTTTCTATCTCACTATTTCCCTACCTACACATACTTCCTCTACAACACTCCTGTAATTTTGCTCTTGCGGTGGCGTTTCGTTCATTCCCATCAACCGTCAATTAATGCGATATTTTACTCCATTATTAACTTGTTCCCCTCTTACGTCGTTTTCGCCGATCTTTATGAACCAAAGGATTGGATTTAATAACTCGTGGTCAGGAGAGTCAGTACCATGGGCATCATTAAACGTCACGAAAACCTTTGTTCTGATGCTATTCAGGAGCATAAATGATCCTTTAGTGTCTTTATTTCCGGAAGTAAATTTTTTTAATGCTCAAATCCCTACCCTGATTTCTCAGTAGGTGTCATTTAACGTTTCTTCATTGTTTTCTCCCTCAGCACGTAAAGTTTCTTATATCCTACTCAACTACATCAAAATATATCGGCTCCTACGGACACACCCATACTTACACCATTGCTGCATATTCACCAAGCCTTTAACATTCTTAATATATCTATGACCTTTTCGCTCCTCAGACATTTCATGTGGCGGATTCCCGAGTCATGGTCAAGCATCGTTTTTATTGCACCCATTAAAAATATTAAAAAGCTAGGAATAAACTCGACCCATTTGTGAAAACAATCACACAATTAGATGTTTTCACAAATATCAACAACACCAGAGACCTCTTAATGTGTATCAGCAATCCTTCAAGTACGTATGTCTCTTCGGAATTTATTCCTCCTTACATTCAACCGAACATATATTCTATAGATTTCAATCAATATGTTCCATTATCACCTTTGAAATGATAGTTTGAAATGCAAGGAGAAACTTGCAACTGGAACTCGTTATTTTCAAGAACCGAGAGGAACTACTTCGTCGCAAATCTGCAGCCTTGATAAAGGAAAAGCCATTTTATTTGCCTCCCACTGAGAGAGAAGCTGGTTCGAATATTTTCTCGTTGTTATTGAGATCATTTAAAAGGTTGTGAATTTGTGGTAACGAGAAAAATAATTGTTATTATCGCTGAAAAAATTCCGCAATTCATTTATAAAATGCTTCGGAGAAACGTAAAAAAAATCCTTATTATTTCTTTTCTCTGCCACCTCGGAAACTCTACCATTTCCATTTATTAATAAGTACTAAATTAAAACTTCCGTCAAACTCCCGATATAAAATCGTTCTCCTCCAACTTAAAGGCGAGAGAAATAACGAGTTGAGGCAAAAAGTACCATTAGCTGGAAAAAAATATAATATATCCGTACGGAGAGATTGAATAATATTTTCCCCAATTCTCCCATCCACCAACCTCTTTAAAAAAAACTCCTTTTGTTCCAGGCAGGCCAACTTCATACGATTTCCCTCGTATACATTTATTATAACTTCCATTTAATTCATACATGTATACTTATACTGCCAAAACTATCCCGAAAAATCCACGATCTGAAGGAGTCACAGGAGTCGCCTACGCCCATATTTGTCCGGCTCTCCTCACTCAGCACTCTCTCCCCACGGGGCTTTCTCCGTTTCCCAGAGGCGCGCGTAACGAACATGGCGTCCTCTTCCGCAAAGGTCGCCTACAGGCGGGGAACGGTCATCAGCCGCCGCCACGCACATTTTCATACGACAAACACAAACTCTCCCTCGCTTGCGAGAGCCCCTCCCTTCGCCAACTTCATCTCCCACGGTTCTCTCCCTAAAGCACAATCGCACAGGCATTACACACACACACACATGCACATACGCGTACGCGCTTTCCCCCCAGATGAGGAATGGACGGACACTTTTACTTGGTCTCTCCCTTCCTTCTCCCCCCCCCCTCCCCTTTACCCTCCTCCGGCAGTTCACCGCCTACGTATCTTAGCAACTGCTCATCATCCCACTACATCTATTTATCTCTCCCTCACTTCCTCTCCCCCAAAACCACTATCTACGGCAACCGGCTTCACAAAAATATACCTTGATTTCCATTGAAAGACCCGAGCACTTGCGCCACTTGAGAAGACTAAAAGTAACGCCTGACGTTATAAGGATTTACTCGTTCCCACGGCGTCGAACGCTATATTTTTTTAAGATTCCCCCAGAGATTTTTTTTAAAAATGCCAACACTGAAACGTTTCTCCGAACTTGTTATTCATAAATTAAACGCGGACGTGAAATATATGCATATTTTTCGAGGGATTAAGTAAAAAAAATATCACTCTTAACCCTACGAAAGAAGCAAATTCTCTGGAAATCGCCCACCGCCCTCGAGGTGTCTTTTTCGTCCCGTATCACCGGCATCTCGAGGAAAAAAGACGAAGTGGCGAGGTAAATGCGTTACGAGACGCGAAACCTGCCCCGAGGTTGCGTAAAAGGCGACACGAGAATTTTCTATAGAAGCCGTCGTCGCCACGGTGACGAAAGTGTATCGGTTTGAAAACGCGCGGACGCCCCATCCCAAGGACGAGCGTAATGTGTGTGTTTGGTTTCCCGAAGATCCCTCCTCGTCTCCAAAGAGTAGTGGGAGGTGTAGGAGGACAACAACAATTTCGAGTAAATACGAGAGAGGAAGGAAAAATAAAAGCTATTTTCGAAGAAATGGTTTTCTCTCCTTGAGCCAAAATAAAAATCCTCTACCGAATATTAGAATTATTTTCTTCTATTAACACAACGATGCAAAAAACATCGGCAGAGGTATGTTGAAATGGTCTTTGCGCAGCGACATAAATACTAAATATATGTTATATAAGTGCCGGTAATAATAATAGCAATTAGATTTTACTATCATGCGGCCTCGAGAAAGAAGTGCATGTAGCGCGTAGAGAATTTAATTGAAAAAGAATAAAAAGTGCTAATTTATAGTATTTTGGCGTATATAAATTATAGCAATCATTAAAACACGCAACTAATAGAATAACCAGCACGCTCCTATGATAATATTTTGTTTCTTATAATTTTAATGAGCTTTTTTCAACAATATTTTAATACCTAAAAAATAATCATACCCATCATAACTACAGTAGCTCGGAGTTGGAGCGCACTAACGACAACGAAAAACAACAAAATCATAAAAACGAACGGACTCCTATTCGAGAGGACTGTCCAAGGATCGAAAGGAGTAGAAGAGCCGCTCGAGGCACGCACAACAAAAAATAGCCATGGCTAAACATTTATTTCCACTTCAGTTCCAGAAAAAAAGTGTTCCGCTGAAGAAAAATGAGTCTCGGACCGAGAGAGCAGTCTTTAACAGACGAAAGTGCCAAAATGGGGATGGGGATTTTTAGCAATTCTATTGAGTAGGAGAGAGGTAGAGAGGGAGAGGGAGTGGGGGGAGTGAGTGAGGTTCTCGTGGATTGGAAAGCTTCTTTTTTAAGGGCCAAACGACTCCCTCGCTCGGAGACTGAAAGGGATAAGACTTGGACCCAGTCCATCAACATCTACCCTTCCCCCAAGACACCGCCGGAGGCACGGAGAGACTTTCTTCGCCACCTCCGGGATGCTGAGGTGGCTGTCAAGGATTGATCGCGGGCCCTCGAGGTGAATTGAGCGGAGGCGGATCGGGTCGAGTTCGGGTCGCCTTTGGATTCGGTGCTATTAATCGAGGATAACGAAGGAGATAACGCGGCACCTCCGCGTGCCAATTGATCCCATCGCACGAAAGAGGAAGAGAGGAGGAGGTCGGCATACTTAAAGAGATTGCGCGTGTGCGAGGGAGAAAGAAAGGTGCGCGTGCAAGTTTCGAATGCGAGGGAGAGGTGCCATCTTGTAAGGCGTTGATGTACGCCGGCGGATGCGTCGAGATGCTTACGTTACAAGAGAGTCGTCGAATTTAGTTAAAGGGAGAAATCGTGAAATAAAAAGAAAAGTATAAGCGAAGGTTTCCACACGATACGGAATATAATAAGGATGCATTTTATTATTTCGCGTTACGTAACGCGGTGTAAAACTGCGTTAAACCTCGTTACTTGCGTTTAAGGCAAACCTTATTCGAACAAAAATAATTTTCCTTGTTTCTACGCAATTTATTAGTTTGCTATCCAAACCAAAATGATGATGAACTAAAAAAAAGTTTTAAAATATTTCACTTTTCTTCGGTGATATTACCCTCAACTTTCTTATGATTACGTATCCCATGGATCAACAAAAGACACAATAAATCACGCTGACTTACGCACACGTTTAGAGGGAAAATACGGAAATATTCAAGGAATAAAAAAATCCATCCCTTCTAATTTTCCTACTCATACCACGGATAAGAAATCCGGAGAGTTTTATCAAAGGAAATTAAAAAAAAACCGCCGCAAATCACCGCCCACCCTAAAGAATTTATAGCACTCGCTAAATCGTAATAAAGCGACAAACCCGGTATTATTCATTCTGGAGATTTTTCAGCCGATAAGGGAATTCCGGATTCCCCGGTCGGAGGGAAAAAACACAACTCCCTTTTATGCAACGCGGAAAAAGGGGCAGATAAGATCGTCGTATCACCCCGGCAATATGATATTTCTCTCCCGGGGAGAACGCAGAACATCGCGACCTCTTGCTACCGACCGAACCTCTGGAAAGGAGCGAGGTCTCGCCCACTCCTCTTTATATTATAGAGACTCCCATTCCCACAAGTGAGTCGCAGAAAGATGAGGCCCGGCGCACAAACAGTGGTGCGGCTCCCGAGGGGTATTTAGAAAGCAGCGTTAGCCGAACATAGACAGAGGAAGGGAGCGGCTGAAAAAGTTTTTAAAGAGGTGTAGCCTTTGCTTTCGCAAGAAGAGGCTTCTCCTCGCGCTTATATGGGAGAAGGAAGGAGGAGGAAGGTATAGAGCGAATGGGAGGGAGGAGAGCGCGTGGAGACACGGTGACTGTGGTCAATGGGACATCGTTTGACCTCTGCGCATCCTCCGCCTAGGCGTACAGCTAATGCCTCCGTCAACCGCCGACCGCAGCGACAACGCCCGTTAGGATATGTCACTACGGGAAGGGGGAGAGGGAGGGAAGGGTTAAGAAAGAGGACGGTGGGGGAGAAGAATCACAGCGCGTGACTCGTAATCTGCATTCGCTTCTTCCGACATTCTTTGACTCGTCGAATGGAAATAACAACTGTTGCTAACGCCCGAAAAAAATAACCACAAAGTAGCCCTTTTCTCCTTAAATTTCAGTGACATTTCTCAGCTCTAAGGATGTTAATAATGGTTACATACAATTTCCAAAAGTTTAGTATCAAGAGGATATTATTAAAGCTCTTTTCACCGTAAAAAATACTCCGTTTTGAAACAGCTGCAATTCCTTTACAAGGCTGATTAGAAACCTGCACAAAAATTATGCTACAGTTGAAACGATCGATTGGAGTTTCTAATTTAAAAAAATACGCCTCGTAATAACAATTTCTGATAACAATGAAACCTGTTCATGTCGTTTCTGATCGACACTTTTACGAATCTCCCTTTTAAAACCTGAGATTCTGGAAACTGTTACTCGGGGAACCTAAAATAAAGGTTTCAGCGATTGCAAACATGAAATCGGGTTTTTATTCTCTCACTCTGTTCTATTGGACCACTGGTCCGAGAAGTAATGATATCAATAAATTAGAGGAATTTTAATCGTGATTTTGCGGTTGATGGATTGCTGCTTTCGCCACCCGACCTCAACCTGTTACGCAAAAACCACCTCCGGATAGAAAATCCATCAAACTATTAATCAACCCGGAGTAGACAAATTAGCCCGTAAAGACGAAGCGTAGCGAACGGACACCGCACGGAGCGCGGCAATGAATTATTCCTGATCGGGGTTATCACCAACGCCCCTGGGCTAGTGCTAGGATTTTATATCGTTGAATTTTGCAAATAAGCGGAGGCAAACGAGGTTTCGTTGGAAAGCATTAGAAGTCTCGATACACACGTATCACGTATATTGCCGTAATACATCCTGTGATATTTTATCGCGTTGATGACGTTAAGTAGAGCGTAAAATAACCGATAAAATTTTTCGTTTTATGAATGTATACAAACTTCGATTTTATTCGTCTAAATACTAGATGATCTAGGTAACGGAAAAGAAAATATTTTCAATTGCAATTTATCCTTATCAGATTCCATAATCATCGCTCAGCTGAGAAACTTTGTTGCCGAAATGCATATTTGGTTAATTTGAACATTTCATGTCCGCAGGAGTTCACAAGATCAGCTAATTGACTCAAGCCAATAGGTGAAATCAGTAAATATTTTATTTTTTTAGAAAATTTCAGTTTTGATTTCACCATTTAATTGAAAACGCTAAAGAATTTCACTACAAACACATTTTGAAAAAATATATATTTTGCGGCCCCGCATGCCGACCTACCGAGGTATTAATTCACTTCCCGTTCCGTTGCGAATCAAACCGATCCATTTCAATAAGATGACGCGAGGAACCGATTGAAATATCGAACGCTCAATTGCTAAATCGAGTCGCTAACGTGTTTTCACGCAGGTCAAGCGCTTCCGGGGAGGCGATACCCCCGAAACACGTCCTTTTTATTCCATCGACACCATTACATTGTCCCAAATAACGTCGTACAACGTCGACGCGCAAAAACAACAGTCAAAACGAACGAGAAGTCATGCATCTCGAAGGGGGCTAAACAAGTGAGAGGGAGAGAAGGGGGGAGGGAGGGAGAGAAACGAGGAAGGTAGGGGGGGGAGGAGATAGCACAGATCGAGGGTATATTCGAGGCGGGGGCGGCATCAACAGGTGAATGCCTGCCCACACCCGTTCCATCCTCTCTCTCACCCTCCCTCTTTTCCCTTCTCTTGGAGAAGGAGGAGAGAAGGCAATCGTAAACAACGACCAACTCCTACGGACCGACTGCCTACCCGGGCTGAGATCGCAAACTTACCGAGAAAAGAGCTCGGAAAAAGGAGTAAGCCACCTAGAAATCTTCCGAAAAAAAGTATCGCCCACGCGCCGAATATTTTTGTTTTTTTTTTCTGCGGAAAGAAATGCTTTTCACCGAAGAAATTTAAGAGAGAGACATGGAAGGACCGGTGTGTCGGCACGCAGACGGAAGAGACATCTACGTAGGATTAAAAATTATCGTGTGTTGGAAGCGAGGATACAACATGTTTACGAAATAGGAGGTCTAACAGAGGAGTGACTCCTGTTATCTCGCCTAAAAATCTTTCATCCTATAAAGAACAGCTGTAAGTATGCATAAATACATCGTTTATGTATATATATAAATGCATGAAGGTAGGTATATATATATATATATATATATATATATATATATATATATATATATATATAACAACTTACGGAAAAGGAAAGGTAAAATGAATATATGGATGTCAACAAGGTGTTGGGATGAGGAAACCCAGTGAGCACTCACCAATCAGACGACTTCAGGTTGGCGAGGCCCAGGGATGTCGAAGCGACACACGTAAAATAACACAAAAACACAGAAACATCACAAACGTAAAGCTTTCGGAACTACTCCTTCTTCAGCTACATATATATATATACATACATACATACATACACACACATATACACACACTAAAGTACATGTATACAATGCGCATTAATGCGGGGAGAGCGGGTAATATTTAGAAAAAACAACTGGGAGGCTGAAAACGCAAAACGGAAACCAGTTGGTTCTAGGAGGTTCAACAACCCGGAACCGTCTCTTTTGAGCGATAAAAGACAAACGCCTGAGTTGATTTTGAGTGGCGGAAAGGAAGGATTCGTTCTCTCGAAAAGAGAATGAGGAATCGGAAGAAATATATTAAGCTGACCGCGCCAGGTAAAAGGAATAAGAATTCCTCGGGCTGGTATTTCACTCCGAGGAAAATCTTGCATAAAAATTAAATTTATGCTTCAGACCTTCGCACAAATACTTATCCAAGTCAAGAGGGAAAATATCTTATTGCATTTTCTGTCTAAAATAAGGCAGAACGATTGAAATCCGCTTCTAGTATAAAAGGTAATGATTTTGTATTCAAACGCGCGGGGAAATGTTTCAAACATTACTCGAAACAGGTTTCCAGGATAGATAAAATCATAGAACCTGCCACATAAAGTATAAGTGATAAACTATGCAATGAATACAGATAGGCTGAAATATTTATCGTTTTTGAAACTTTAAACTATGCCTAGCATTCCATATAAATATTTTAATAGATATTTAAACTTATGACGTTATAGTATATGTATGTATATACATATTAGACGAGAGAGTGAGTGATTAAGGTTAGTTTATATTAAAAATTATAAAGTATAAAGCTCAACCATCGTACGTGGCGGGATATTTTTATGGCACGCAAGAGATATATTTTGATTGCAATTTTTAGAAAACCCCTCGCAGCCCAACATTATTTACGACTTCAACGGGGATTCTACTTCGCCTTCCATTCATTCTCATTTCCCCACCTTTTTACCTAAAAGCTCAAAACCATTTTTTTATATCCCGCCCTTACTCTTTCAAGCATCGAAGGAACTTTTATCTCCCCGTCATTATCCTTTCTCTCTCACACCATTTTCCACTCATCCACTTGCTAAATTTTCCTTACCTTTTCCATCCTCTCCTCACTTATCTCCCCTTAATCCTGCATTTCTCCCACCCATCCCTTCTCCTTAACCCTTTTCTATGTTCCGTCTCCTTCCTGGCCTACCTTCCTCCTCCTCCCTCCCTCTCCAACCTCCCCCTCTCACGGCACACCCGTAACTCACCTCCTTCCAGTAAATCCCCAATCCACCTGAACCATTTGATTCTCCCAACGATCTTCTTTTAACCTTCAATCTCTCTCCTCCATCTATCGCTCTCTCTCCCTCCAAACTCTCTCCTTCCCCCTTCTTTCTCTCTCTCTCCGTCATTTTCCTACCAACCCCACCCATTCCCTCATTGCAGGAGACTCGGGACTCCACCGCTCACCTTGTCGAGCTTTAAAACTCTCTAAGACTCGTTCCCACGGCCCGACTAAAGTGAAAGCTATAAGGGAAGCTGAGGAAAGGACGATGGGCGGGGGAGGAGGAGGAGAGTAGGAGTGAGGAGAGATGGAGGGGAGAAGTGGCGGTGGATGAGTGGGAGGCGAGAGGGCGGGAATGGGAAGGGTGGAGGAGAGAGGTTTGCCGCGTGATGAAGAAGACGCAGCAGGTGGAAGGCTGTTCGGATGAGGAGGAAGGGAGAGAGAGAGATCGGGAGAAGGGTGTGGAGAACTCGCGCTGTACTCAACCGCCTCGATGACGCCGTGACTCGTGAGGGTGGTGTATCCCTTCCCGCCCTTACAATACGAGTGCGTGCGCGCGACACCAGCGTATGGTACCTATAGAAGCAGGGGAGGGCAAACCTTTCTACATGGCGGGCCGCACTAGAAGTCGCAAATGCTTCGGCGGACCGGATTAGAGTTTAAGTCGGAGGTTACTTATAGATTCTGAGGCATCGTATATAAGCGAACATCCCGTCCAAATAAAGTTTCTAGGGTTAACCGTTCAATATTCAAGTATTTATTAACAACGTATGAATAAAAATATATGAATTTGTTAAATTTATTAATCAAATAATAAAATAAAACTCTGCGGGCCGCGTAAATTTATCTCGTGGGCCTCAGGTCCCCCACCCCTTGTATAAAACGACCGAATACTGACTACGCACGCATTTACCGTGAAATCACTTCGCCAATCCACAGGTGCCCGATAAATAAACGTTTGGTGAAAAAAATTATTTCGAAAATCTCCTTTGAAATCACGAGTACGCAAGACAGATGGCGAAACTCGTATCGCTTATTCCCAACCTTTTTAGAAGTCAGGAAAAACCTATGCTACTTTGTGATAATTAAATCAGGAGTAAATATAACTATCCTTGTTTTATAATTTTATACTTTTTCACCATGATAACATTATGAAAATATAGTCGCAAATGCCTTAAATAAAGCTTCTACGGCTATGTTTTCACGGCATCAAAAAGCGTCAACTGAAACATTTCTCTGAAATGTCGTTTAATTCTAAAGAAATCCAGCGTACAACTAATTTCTTGAAAAGCAAAATTAAGTTTTTATTCGACGCGATCTAAAATTTGTTTCAAGATTTCTCGCAAAAACGACCGCGGTTGAGTAAACACGCCTTGACCTTGAAATGCCTTCTTCATTAGCGAACTTGCCGGCGCGCAAAAACACCCGTCGTAAAAACCCGCAAAGAAAAAGGCGCCGTGATTCATAAAAATGGACGGGTGTGGGAACCGGGCGTGACGCGTGCGGTTAGAGAGAGAGGAGGGAAAGGAAGACGGAGAGAGAGAAAGAAATAAAGAATGCGAGATGTACAAATCGCTCGATCGAGCCGAAACGCGATTAAATCACGCTTCCGATACGAGGATGACGACGTCCGCCGGTTGTTGTTTCCACATCTCCAATTAGTCTCGGGATCTCGCGATATACGTGTCATCGCAGCCGGGGTTGGATACCGTGGGCAACAATGGACAGGTTACCACCACTAGAGCGACGAAAAATAAGAAGCCAAGGCCTCGACGCTATGAGCGCCAGACTCCTCTCTCTCTCTCTTCCTCCCCTACTATTCTCCTTTTTTACCTCGCTGCCTCCCTCTCTTCTATCGCGCATCCACACACACAGACATACGAGGAAGGATGGAAAGGGAGTTAAGGGAATCCCGCTGAAATAAAAAACCAACTTCGAAGGCGTGTGGAATGGGATGGGCTAAAAAAAGAGGTGTGGCGGAGGAAGGGGCCGAGTAGGAATGGGGCGTCGCCTGTGGGTGGAGGAGATGCGAGGGTGGAGAGAGAGAGAGAGAAAGAGAGAGAGTGGAAGGAGATAGCGGGGTGGAGACGGATAGACACGAAGTATAAGGGAGGAGGCGAATAATCACTGGAAGTCTTCACTAACACACATCCTTCCAAGGGCGTGTACAAGATGGTCGGGTGACGTAACGCTGTAAAATGGGAGTCAATGAGAGAATCTTGCGTGAGATGGGAAGAGGGGGAGAGGAAAGAGGAGGAGGAGGAGGGTTCCGGAGGGGCGGTGTCGGCGGCGGAGATGGGTTTCGTGGGGCGGGAGAGGAGGGCGTGGGGCCCAAGGGGAGGGAAGGGATGGGAGAAAGGATGCCACGACCCGAAGGAGTATCTCATGGCGCGCGGAGGAGGTTGGCAAAGCGAGTGGAAGAAAGCGGTTGGAGTTTCCTACTGTATATTTTTATATAGATATATTCGAATGTTTGGTTCGCCACGATATGGTGGTCGCATTACTCGGTCGTTATGCCATTCCTAAACGAGTGGCCAGGTCCTAAAAAAATCACAGTCGAATCGAATTCGATGGTTTTTGCGCCGACCATTAGTAGGAATATAGTTAAGAAAACGAGCGCGGCCGAAAAAAGAAAGATGCATGGCATCGGTTTTCTAACGACGATGCTAGAAAAAGGGAATTTATTTTTTACGAAAACAAAAACATGAACGCGTAGAGGAACGACCGAAAATAAAAAACAACCGACGAATGGAATTAGCGTGTCACCGGCCTTAAAACGATCGCGACACATTCTTCTCAAACCAAGCAGTTTTTCCCTCACACGCATGGGACGTGTTTTTGTTGTCAGATCAAAGAACTAATTAAATGAAACCGATGTCGACCTTACCCAGATCGTTTTGTTTTCCAATCTCTTTTTCAACGGGGGTGATATTTCAACGGAAATGGAAGGACGACCGCCTTGCCAGTCAGGCGCGCCGTTCCATCCTTTTTAAAGTTTTGTAAAAGGGAGGGAATGATTCCAAGAATCCTCCTCCGATGGGGCTGACAAAAAATAACCCCTTCAGATCCGAGACGGTCACATAAATCTCCCGCGCCCCGTATCTCAAAAAAAAAATATACCTCCAGAATTAGGAGGAGCCCGTTCGTTTCGTGCATCTTCAAAGGTTTCACGTCTCGACCCACTGATCTTTCCAGGACTCTCTTCCCACCCACCCATCCTCTCTCTCTATCTCTGCCTCTCTATGTAACAGCAGCGGACGTGAAGAGAAGTTGTGCATCTCTCTTCCAGTTCTCCCAGTTCCTCAAGGAGTAGGAGTAGCGGAGATTTTGTGGCGGAGTGCGAAAGTGGGGTGAGGCTCAGCGAGGAGAAGAGACCAAGGCTCGTCGCTTCCTTGCATTCCCCCTCCCTGACGCCTCACTCGTAACCTTCTATCTTCTTCTTACACCCTCTCCCTCTTTCTCTCTCTCCCTTCCAACTTCGTCTCCCTATAACCCTCGGGCTAATATCAATCCCCCGCCTCTCTCCCTGTCACCCACTCCTACAAATTCTGTCGCAGCGTCCCACTCAGCCAAAAACAGACTCAAAATTCAACCAGCATCATACGAAACGATGCAATATGCTCCCAAACGATCCTATACACCTTATTTTTTCTTTGCATTGCTTCTATTTCAAGTTAGTTCTCTAATAGATATACATTTTTCAAATCAACGAAGAGTTTGCGCCACACTCGGAAGACTAATATCTCTGGGAAATATTAGGAATCTGCACAATCGCATCATAAACCTAAACGTTGCCTAGTAAAACATTCAACCAAGACTGATGTTATCAAAGTTTTTAAAAATGCACTAAAAATTTTAAAATTTCGCTTTATTTTGTTATTATCTTTCTATGTTGTTCTGTCAACCGTCGAAAACATGACGTAACAACCGTTGAATTTTCTGCGACTGCTGCGACTTTCAACCGACAGCACAGCAACGTAGACTTATGATTTCATAACACCTTTTATTTAATGATATTACTGGCATTGTGTCAAAGAGATCTGCTTCAAGAGTCCCATAACTATATTCAGGAATTATTTTCTTGCGCATTCACGGAGCGAGTATCAGCAAACGTTTTCTTTTTACGACGTACGTAATTGCGCAGTTTCCCCGGAAAAAGAACATCTTCCCGTGGACAAAAGTTTTACTTTTAAAATTTATCGGAATTCCCAACGTGCACACCATTAACGAATTCCTACAAGTAAGGCCACGCATACATATTTTTAACCTGTTCACGTCCAAGTGAATAAATAACTGCACATTGACTGCCGAAAGGAGTCCGATTATTTCTTATTTTTTTTAATGACTTACCGGGCTTTGTGCCGCGGCGCAAGAAACAATCAGTTGCCTGCAGACGAACATAATGTCGGACTCTCCCCTTGGAGACAGCGGGAACCTTGGGCTACCGCCGCTTCCGCTGGCCGCCTCTAACACTGTCTCCACAGCCCCCGCGGCGCCTGGCCCTTCGATAACGCTTCGTACTACTCGACCCGTGCCCCCGCGAGTACGCGGATAGGCAGGGCACTTTAAAGCGCACATTGGTATGCCGGGAACTTGGTATCTCATGCAAGTCCCCTTTCTGTGCTTCTTGGAACGAACGATACCACAAGGGGGCGAGCTGAGACCAACACTATTTTTGGCTTATTTTATGTTTTAGCCCACTTCCGCGAAAATCTTCGTCAACGGCGAAACTCGCCGAAAATGTACTCCTTTCTTTTTCAGAACAACGTCACAATCCTTGGCAGCAATGCACGATGACGAGTCACTATTAAACATCGATTTATCAACATCAATGTTATTATATGGCGTTAAGAGTTTAAACCGGTCCAACAGTCGTTAAGTCAGGAGGTAAGGAAATACCTCGGCCGAAAGAGAGTGAGAGGGGGAGGAAAATAAAAAGTAAACCAACGCCTCAAAATTATCACACACCAGAAAATGCTTTAACACCCTTAAAGAAGAGAGAGGAGGGAAGAAACCACTTTATCTTCCCAGGTATTTCACCACCACCAAGACTCTTCGGCTAATTTATGCGACCGAGACATCACACACACGCACTCTTCTCCGTGGAGAAAAAAAACAATCCAGGGAAGAACACCGCGCTAAGAACGTCGGATATCTTAAGGGAGTAAAATGTCCCGGTGGGGAGGCGAACGCGAAATCTCCGTGGGCGCTGTTGTGGAAGGCCAGCGACGGGGTGCCTTCAGAGTCTCCCGCCTGCTGGGACGTGGGTGGACCCGAGATGGAGCATGTCCCTTCCCTTTCCGCAGCGGCGTCAAAAGGACTCCCCAGGGTTCGACGCTCGCGCCCGAGCGGTGTGGGCGACGAAGGAGGGACGCACGCATGTAACACACACGCACGCACTCGCTCAATGATGGCTCTAGAGGCGCGCACAAATCCCTCTCGCGAGATCCCAACCGCGGAGGCAAAGACGGGGCCCGTGTTCTTCGCGAGAAAACACGGATACCACGAGACACTTCCGGGGGCGGATGAGGTAAACGAAAGGCCTAAAGCACTCAAAAGACAGAGAGGGAAGTCTTGCTCTTCGAGCGCGGTTATGTGGGATGGTATATGCAGAAAACTCCACCCACGCTAAAGGGTCGGAGGGGTTGGGGTGGGGATGTCAGAAGGTGGGGGTGGGTGGTAGGAGACGGGGGTGTGGCACGTCTCCCGGTGGGCGTCGAGAACGGAATGATCTTCTTCCACTTTAAAACCCTTTCCTTCACGCGCTATTTCGCACGTGTCTCGAGAGAGCGATAAGGGCGTTGTTCCTTGTCTTCTTAGCGGCGAGGTACAAAAGTTTTTCGGCCGTCGGTCGAATATTTTCACTCGGTCGCTACGGCCGTTCCTCCCGGTCGATCTCAGCGTAGACCTTCGGCGCTTTTGAAAAGCAGATCGTCCCTTCTTTTTCTATCTCTCTCTCACACACACATTGCCACACCTTGCTGGGAGGAGGTCAGAGTGGCCACTACTTACATTGCTATAGTCCACCATTCGTGGCCGAGCGGGGTTGTGGGTAAGGAGGGATGGGAGAGGGGGTCGGTGGGATGGGGAAGGAGGGCGAGGTAGAGGAAAAAGAGGAAGAAGAGGTGGAGTATGTATACTTCTCCACCCCATGATTGGTGATGCCTGAAGGGATCATGAAGGGGAAAGGTGTGAGTGATACGGTTTCGTGTGGGGTGGGTCGGGAGGAGGGGTCGAATCGGAGAGGGGTATGGGGCGGACGGAACGGATGTTGGGGGAAGGGTAATAGGGAGAGAGGGGTCGTGTTCCCCCCACCTCAACTCTAACCCGCCTTGGTAGGCGGTGGGATGCAGATTTAGGGGGGTGGAAAAAGAGGTGAATCGAGAGAAAGAGAGAGGGGTGATGTTCGGAAGAGGGATGAAGAGTCTGTGGAGGGGAAGATCTGGTCAGATGAGTTTTTTTATTGCGCACTTCTCCTTACGGACCAAGTACTTATGCCGCCGTTTTCAAATCTCTAGTCTCTCTCTTTCTCTTTCACATATCTATGTGAGAGAGAGAGGAGTAGATGGAGGATACGTGCTTCTCAGAAACGTAAAAGAGTTTATCGTGTCGGAGCCGAAACTTGGGTGAAGTAGTTGGAGACCCCTCCCTCTCGAGCTCATGGTTTTGTAGCCCCCGCCCTCCCTACCAAAAGCACCTCAGGCAGATATCCTCTTTGCTTCATCTTTAATCTGCTCCTTCGACGGTTTCTCTTCGATTCTTCCTTCTTCCTCTTACGCGTTTCTCTTCCTCTTACGCGTTTCTCTTCCTCTTCCGCCATCCTTTTTTCTACGTTCATCATCCTCCTCCGCCTCGCAACAGTTAACGAAAAGGAGAGCACTTGAGGAGTGCCACGCCCTCTTTGGCCCCCTGCTCGATATGAATTACGTACCAGACGCTGTATATCATTCTTCTTCTCTCTCTCTCTCTCTCTCTCTACCTCATTCAAGCGTATTAATTTTTTCGAACATACGACGACCCTCGGCGTTTGAGAAATTTAACGTGACTGTTTACACAGACAGGATATAGATCAGGCTTAGTAACATCAGCGGACCACAACGGGACCCTGTGGGACACCGGGCATTTTTATGGCTTTGGAACTGCATTCCGTATCAAAATATATTACACTAGCTTTAGCCGATGACTGATGCCCTCTTCGGGATTGCTTTATTTGATTTCGTCGAAATGAAAAATCAGTACGAGAAATTTAGGTAGCAATAAACATTGTTGCTGTCATGTTCCTATCAATCTGCATTTCATTTCTGTAATAAACGTTTACGCATGCGTCTATAAAATAGCCGAGTACAAGCACCACCAACACAAAAAGACGTGTTTATTAGAAGTAAATACATTTTCGATCCTTAAAATTCTTCTAAAACAAATTGTGTTATTTCATCGTTAGGTCACAATTGCAGGTGTCTAGTATAATTCTACTTAATTTAGACTCAAAATCGTATTGAATGACCACAAACCTCGTCTCAACGAACACAGCAGACATTTGAGAAGTAAATAATATTCCTAGTAAGGCGCACGCCTTTATTCGGTGAGTTTTTATCAAACCTTGGAAAAAGTGCTGCTGTAAAAAAACAAAACACTCTTTAAGATCGTTCTCTACATATTACAAAATATGCTATAATTAAAACGGTCCGATAAAGAATGAGATCCAAATATAACTTATCATCCATCGCATTAAAGTCTTTCCAACTGTAAAATTAATTGTAATTCGGGATAAATCGAATCACAGTTAAATATAAAAAGCACTTAATAAAATCAAGACGTGAAACTTTTTCACGGCGAGAACACACTTAAGGAGAAAAACAACGGGAATACATTTCGAAGAAAGAGACACTCGGACATAAAAGGAAGGGAGGAGACATCCCTCCTTCTCATATAATTTTATCGTTCCAGGAACGGCTCTCACAGTGATTAGCCACACCTTCCTATCTATCTCGCTCTCCGTTCGACCTCCTCCCCTTTGATCCTCCCCACACCATCTCCGTCCCTGACCCGCCCAGTCCTAAAAAAAACTCACCCCGCCCTTGCCTCTTCCCATTCCACCGGGAGCCACTCCACTCACTCTCTTCTTTTCTCTCTCTCTCTCTCTCTCCATACCTTCCCGCTCCGCCTCGGAACGCACCTCTTGCCGTTCCTATGCGCCTCAGAAGCCGAGCCACCTGCTCCCACCCCACCCTGTCATCCGCATTTTTTTGTGTCATGAATATTCCCGCTGTCATTTGGCTTCTCCAGGCCTAAGATGAGTAATAATTTCATTTTGGTCTCGTTGCGAAGGCGGCTTAATTAGATGTAGCATTGTTCTTCGCCCGATAATTTATTCGTTTTTTTCTCTCTCTACCTTCCCTTATTACGTACGAGCCACCTGAAAATTAACATGCCCTTAATGGAGGTTCATTGTCATAATTCCTTCATACGTTTCTTTCCTCAAATTTCTTTTGCTTATTCGTTTACGCGTCGTGGTATATATGTATAAATGTCATTAAAAATAATCTAAGAATTACGATCAGATTAAATGTTTCTACGTAGGTCGCGCACCTGGCAAGACTTTGGGTCGGCACGTGTTTTCTAATGAAAACCGTTACGAGCGCCGAAATCGATTCGTCTGGATATTATCTCGCCGCATTTCGAGAAACGATCGACTGGGAAAAATCGCGTTTCGTTACGCAACGTCCAGAACACGAGTCTGAGCAGGAGAGGTACTAAATAACATTAACAATTAAACAAGGGACACTTATTGAGCACTTGAGAGGGAGTAAAACGAGCGACCGATCGGCTCGTATATTTCTCTCCAACGGATGTAAACAGGACGGAGGAAAAGAGAGCGCAAAATCTATCGACCGGGAGAAGAAAAAAAAGAAAGAGGAAAACTTTTCTTTTATAAATAACAGGAATGTTCCGCGTGTAGAAACGCGACGTTAAAAACTTTACTGCTTGCTGCGAGATAAACGATGAGTACGGGTCGCCCCCGGTGTCACCACTTGGAACATTCCCAGATCCGCGGACGCGCGCACACACACACAAGCGCTCCTCCCCTTACCCATCCCCCCATCCCTAGTTGGTTACCATGGAAATTGCTAAGTGTGGCGAAGGGGGGCGATGCAACTCGGGAGAAAGAAAAGACATCTAATATACATGCAATCTCCTTCGGGTAGGGTAGTGGGAAGGAGGGAAGAGGGGTAGGGAACTAACATATTCCCACGCGGAAGTGAAAGCGGCTTACCTGGATTAGCTAAAATAATATATATACAAGCTTGTTATGCTTCAGTCTAAGAGAGAGAAGATGGAATATAAAAATGCGTGAGAGACGAAGGCGCTGTTATTAATGTCTATAAACCTTGAGGAATGCATCAAAGTTTGCTCGTTGAATGGATTTGGGTCAAAGAGGTCGACCATACATTTCCATAACGAAGCAGTTCGCGATTCTATCGGATGATATTTTTCTCTCGAGATATTCACTTCCCTTGAGATCATTCTAAAAAACGGGCTATATAGATAAATAGTGGATCGAAATTATTGAGTGTTTTCTTTTACACGGGCTAGAGAGTCGTATTCGCGAGCTCTGTATTTCTCACGCCGCTATCCAAGTTAATATGTATGGTAATCAGTTACGCGTCGGTAATGATTGAAGCTAACAATAATTCACCCTTAGGCATTGAGGATAAAAGAACGGCATCGGCTGACGCTACGGAAAAAGGAAGCATATTTATATTCTTATATCTCACACCGTACACGTGCTCAAAATTTTCAAGGATCCCTTGCCAAGCGGAAACAAATTATTTTTAAACGTTCAAAAACAAAATCGATTTTGATAATGGAATTCCGATTTAACGAAGAGTAGGAAGGACCTTATATGGAATAAGAATTCCGAAGGTATGTTTCAGTAGCCATGCTACCAATAATATCATAAGTCACAATCAAAAAAGTATAAAAAAGAATCCAAGTTAAAGCTAGAAAGAAGAGATGTACGCATACGCAAGACATAAAGCTCAACACCGTTCAACTTTTATCTCGGAATCATTTGCTGAATGGCCAACTCCTTTTTAGGGAGACGCGAGAAGACCTCTGGGTCGGGAAAGCTGGGAGTATGGAACTGAACGTCCTGAAGGATTTGAGCGAGAGATCAGAAGATGACCTCTCTCCATAAGGTCACGCGGAGCAAGCGACCCGAGTGGCCCATCCCTTGTAAGGGATGCAAAAAACGGCTGCACCAAAGAGAGAAAGAGGGATAGGCGAGCAGATTTTTTCGGAGTATTTCGAGTGATGCGTTATTCATATGTTTCTCCACCTTTCTATCTCTCTCGTTTGCCCCCTTGTTCCTGCGCGCGAGTTCTTTTGATCAATTTCTTAGATGGACAAATGCGACGCCTCGGACTTTCTTAAAGGGAACATGGCTAGAGAGAGAGACTTTTAAAATGTAAAGGCAAGATGGCGATAGGATCTTTGAGGAAATCAACCGGTCTCAATTTCTGTATTCCTCCGAACGGTCGAGCTCTCCTCATAAATCTTTCGTTCGCTCAGGAAAGCAGGGTCGATTTTTTTCAGGGTTTCGGAGACGAAGACGGCCAAAATCGAAAATTCAGATATTACAACTCACCTCGGAGACATTGCAAAAATTATTTCCATTTTAGGAAGCGATTCCTGCAACTCGAATTATAATCTGTACGCACGCGATACAGTTTCGATGAAATCGATTAAGACTAACCTAACCGTTGAAATTATTTACTTTAACTGACAATAAGATTTTTAATCTAAACGATGAGTGAATTACCATCAGGTTTTATGGTTAAAGAATCGATTTAAAAAATAAAAAAAGACTGGACTGTCAATTTTTTTAGATAAGCTTTAATGGTCAGTTTAAAACGCAAAGTTTCTCATTGTCGTCTCTTAAAATTTTTCTTAAAATCGATTTTCTATAAAAAAGAAATGCCCATGAAATAGCTTTTAGCGAAAAATAATCAATCCCTCAATTTACGCAACATAAATTGAAATGTTTCGGTCCATTCCCCATAAAGAAAGACTTCATTTCACCTCTTCCTCGAAAATGTCATAAAAATGCTATTTACTGCTTACGCCCGAATGTTTTGCATAGCTCTTAAAACGCATATTTACTATCTTTAAAACAGAGGTTAAAAAACACCAATTGGCTAAGTGACTTTTTTCGTGCTATTTTTAATCTATGCGAATTCTTTCTGTCATTTTCCCTCGACGTAAAGAGGCCAGTTTCCATTAGAAAGTAATGATAGTTAGGAGGTTTACGAACAGATTTCTTCGTATTTGAGGCTCTTCGAGGAAAAATGGAAAGAAATTAAAATTCCGAAAAGCGATCGTAAAAAAAATCGCAGCCGTAAAGTTAGGAATGGTCCAAAGGTGAATGTTCCTTCGCAAATCCTATGAAAGACGTCCAAAAACGCATAAATTTAATGAGACAGCGTGAGCGGAAATTCAGCAATTTTAAATGAGTGATTTCTGCGGAAGCAAAGTGATAACGCGCTAATTATATCTGGAAAATGGATGAAAGCAACCGAACGGAAATTTTTAAAAGGATAATTACTTCGAGCAATGCAGTTAAATAAATGCTACGAACTTATTCTTATAATATGCCTATGTTTTTTACTTTTAATTTATTACCTTCGTTTCGAATTTACCTTCTTATAGACTGATAATGAAATAAGACGACTTAATAATATCTATTATTTTTATATAGCTGCGTCCCAAACTCAGTTTGATGTTGACGTCAGTGAAGGAGTATTAATTTCACGTAAAATATATAATAATTTGCTCTAGTCATCTCCTTAAACGAGATAGGATGATCATTTTAACGCATCCTCACATTATATTAGCGTTAACTACCTGATACAGATAGCACCATCGTGCTTCATTAACTTTGACATCCTATTAAATCCCCTTGTATACATTTATGAATTTAATGCATGATCACTGTGGACACTCAATCACATGTTTTATACCGAACGGAAAGTTAAGCTGTTTGCGCTGCGGGAACATGTCATAGAAGAAAATCCAGCTAGCGGCGATATTCTAGAGCTGATCAACCTTGAAGTAGGTTTGGCTTTATGCTAGACCGTGAGATCACTGTTTCGTTTGTCCCATCCGTTAAAGGCGAGATGTTTTCAAATGACCATAGAATATAAATCAAGAAAATATTTGCGGACGCAATAGAGATATCGCGATTTATGCTAGTGATAGTAACTAACAATTCAATCCCACAAATCACCACTTTGCGTAGACTCTGGTCGTGCTCCTAAATATTTTTTACGAATACAAATAGAAACAATTAAAAATAATCGACGCCCAGAACAAAAAAAAAAACAAACAATTACGAACAACCTATTTTCACAACAACATCGTGGATTTTATCAACAGGCAGAGAAAGGCGAAGACTTATAGCCTTAAATTTAATTTATTTGAAAAATACATTCGGCGCAATGCCGAGCTCCTGCAATTTTCGAGACGCACAAATGTCAAGCCGAGGCAAGAAACCGAGAAGTGTCGTTAACGGGAATTCCCGGACGCAACTTCCCCTCCCTCATTCGCACCCGTCTTCATATCAACCCCCCCTCCCACTCTTTCGCACCGTCTTCTGGACCTACACGAACTGGGGCAACCGACGCCCACTATACCCATTATTCTGCTATTTTTTTTTGAAGGAGCGTCCGCAGTGGGGTCGAAAAGTCCCACCGGACTCCCACCCATCCTTCCCACTCGAGCCGCGACGTCAGCGTCTCTCGTTGCACCAATGGATAAGGAGAGAGCCATAGCAAGTGGTGGGAGGAAAGGATTTTGGCGTTTTTCCGCGAAGAGGGGGTGGGTGGGTAGTGGAGATTTTTCAGTCCCACGCCAAAACAGTCCGTCTTCCTTTTTCCTTATCTTGAAACTCGTGAAGAGGGCGGGGCCGCAACTGGGATCTTAGCAGTTTCCAACCGCCACCCCACCCACTACTTAGCAGAATATTCCGTCGGAGGAGTCGGCGAGTCTCTTGCTCTCCCCATCCTCTCTCTCCTTCCCTCCCTCCCTACCCCACCCTTTCTCTCTCTCTCGAGGAATCTCTCTTCTCTCCCCTCTCCTCCTTTTCCTCCCTCCTTCCCTTGCCTCGCCCTCTAGCATCCACACCCTATGTCACAATGACACCCTTAGCCGGGGACACCCGAAAGGATTTCTCTGGTCGTTGAACTGCCCTATTTTCGACCGCTTTATACACTAGATGTCTTTTTTCATTCCAGTGCAGTATATTTTTTTCATGAGCACTTCAAGGTCGAAGGTATTTCGGTCGAGCTTGCTCGCTTTATCTCAACGCGAGACTTATGTTACTTGTAAGAATGACCCGTTCGCCTTCATGACCTCACATGTTCTACTTTTTTCTGCTGAGGCCAGGTCTTTTTTAAAATAACGAATTCATAGCCTATGTATTCATGAAGACGTGCCGAGATAACCAATTGGGGGGCTTCGAGGTAAAAATATGATGGACATTTTTTATAGCAGTTGAACCAAGAATCGTTGATTCGTTCGGTCAAATCTTCGATCGATGTCGTTATAATGTTTATCCCGATCAATGAAAATGAACATGTAAATTCGCAGACCCAGAAGGTAAGCTTAGAATTTCGATCGATGGAATGGCGATTATCGGTAAAATCAAATGCAAGAATCAAAATATGTATTGATAAAAATATTTGTTTTCGAATTTATCGATGTTAACTTAAGTTTAAAGAAATCGCTTAAAAATAATGATGGATTGGATGGAAGTTAAACTGTTCGGATTACGTTTAGGGATACGTGTGAGAAGAAAAGAAGAAACCTTTTTGGTACACAAAAGAAGCAATGTCAGTAGATCTGCTTCCAAAGTAGGTAGTTATGCGAAGTGAAAAAAATTGTCGAAAGTCTTATTTTTTCAATGTTTTATTGATGCAGGAGGACCAACTATACTGAGAATAAAAGAGGATTCAAACTTGCGACTTTGATATTGGAGAAGTAGAACAATCCATCTACCCTATTATTAAAGTAGGTCATTACTACGGAAGAATATATAGGTAGTATTAAATATACATCCAATTTCTTTTACTCTTAGTTCAATTACTGTCTCGTTGACTCTCTTAGGCAACCATATGGTTCCGGTTAATTTATAAATGACATCGACAGCTACATAGCATACTAAATCAGAAGAGGCAAAAGGCGTCCTCATACCGATCGCTATGCCTTTCACGGTCTTTATGATCCTTATGAACTTTAATTTCCACAATAACGAAAAATTACTGCGTAGCCGATTTTATTTCGCACAGGGGGTAGAAAAGATTAAACCTTAAAAATAAAACCGGAATCCGCTGTTAGGACGAAGTCGAGCGCGAGACATTAAAAGTCATTTTAAAAGGAGGCAGGGAAAAAAAGAAAAACAGCGGAAGAGCGAATAAGGCCGCGGCGATCGTAGGTTGTTTTACGGTTTATAGGAGGGGGGGAGGGAATAAAGAAGGCGCCACCCGCAATCCCACGCCCTACGGCAAACACGACGAAAGCCTCTTGCTCATCTCCTACCGACGATCCTGTTTTTTTCTTTTAATTCTCGCCCTGTAGCGATGGCGTCACGAGGAGGAAAGACAAAGGAGGGCGGAGAGGCGGGGGATAATGGAAAATAATCGCAATACCAGAAGTTCGGTCGTCTTCCACGATCTTCTTTTATTTTTCTCCTCCGTTCTTCCGTAGGTGCAAGAACCCGAATGGATTCGAAATAAAAAGTAAACCATCCAAGGACATCTTCATTGTATTTATTTAATTATTTTTAAAGATTCCTCTCCGCTCGGTTAAAATGATCCCCATTTAACCACTGCTCGCCCTTTCAGGCAATCCGAATAAAAATGCGCGACGTTTCCCGCTACGAGATTCACGCCTTCATAACTCTTAGATTTATAAAAATTAATTCTGCGCGCGCATCTCGCATGTTATGGCCAGCGTTAAAACGCCTATTTATGGCGACAACATGTTGAAGGTAAGCTGTTAAGTGGTGTCAGAACGAATTCCCGACCGAGGTGAAACTTGAACACGATAATATCCCAACCCTTCGAATATTCCGGCATATTATTCGCGACCGCATCGCGTTTCCTTTTTTTTCGGGCACTCGCGTTTCTCCCGCGCCATTTTTATTTTACGTGTGCATCTCAAAACGGATGACGTAATTTAAAAAAGCGCCGGCGAGATAAGCTTCCGTGCCGAGGGAAAATTTTTAAGATCGTCAGTTTTAACCGCCGTCCGACTTAAAGCAAGGAGCTTTCGGGAACATTCTGCCTGTGTTCGCAGGGGTGACGGACAAAAAATGAATGACAGAAAAGGAAAAATGATCATTGAAGCCGTGAACCAGAAGCTCGGTGAGCGTTGCTCACCCGGAGAATGAGACCTCAGCCTTCTTTAAAAAAATAAAAGCCTGAATTAAGCCAGCGTAATTAAGACGCGTCGTGCACAATCTTGTTCAAATATATTAACGCTGGAAACAATTAACGTCCCCGCCGCATGACTTTTAAGAGCAAACGTCCGACGAAAAAGAAAATAAGGCAATTATTTCCCCGAAATGAAACTAAAGATTAATTATTTTGGCCAGTTGAATTATGAATAATGAAGGAGTATTCGTAATTATTCCTTATATGCGCCCGTGTTCTCATGAATATAAATGTCAGTGCACTAAGGCCTCCCATGGCGAAGTTCTATCACACCTGAAAGATTTTATCCGACAGAAATTTTCCGAACGAATTTGAGAGCGATTTTCTGTGGTGACTAGAAAAATCAAATTCACCGTCTTCTAATCGCATTGAAATGTTTTAAAATTCTCATATTCGTCTAGCATTACAATCCAGCAGAAAGAATCTCAACTCTATAACTTCGTGGAAGAATATTAACTTTCCATCTTATGAGATTCCGTAAGATAACAACAAAAAAACTGATGTTATTGCCTAGAAAAGCAGCAAAAACACGAAAAGTAGGCTAATGTTGGAAAATAATTCCCATAACCATAAAAATTTTGGGAAAATATTCACCTATCGTAGATTCTTAAAAGACTTGGCACACTGCTTTTTTAAACCGAAATGAGCAACCGGTTTCTCAGCCGTTTAATGGCAGCATGAATCATATCGCTTATCAATTGAACACCAGCTATAAGGTGAGCACAACAACTCGTACTTGGAATTTTACCGTATATACCTGACTATAAGACGACCTCAAATATATGACGACCCTCTCCCCTTCACAGAAGCCAATTTTAAGGAAAAATATCTTATAAGGCATCCTGAAGAAAATAACCAAATGACTGGAGTTATTTTTTACTTAAATCTCTAAACATTGTCACCACAATGTAAATGTGATTTAAACCGTGCTAGGCTGGTCTTAATCGCTGTCACTATTTTTGTTTAATTATTTATTCATTTATTTGTTCGCAAATATAAGACGACCCCCCTCCCCCCCAAAAAAACTGAAAAAACTGTCTAATGGTTGGGTAAATACGGTACGCCTACGGTGATAAGAGGGTGGAAGTACAGAAGTTTGCCTAGGTGTCTAGATATGAAGGGAAGGAAGATACGGATAATCAGGATGAATGGGGTAAGAAAAGAAAAGGAAGATCTAGGGCGGGAATGAACAGGCGAACCCTGTCCTTCCTTACGACAGGAGGCGTGGGCGAGTTCACTTCCCGCCCTCCTTTGTCTCGGACCTCCTGACCTTCGCCCTCTTCCTCCACTTTCTCTATCTCCTTCTATCTCTCCTTCGGCTACGGAAGCGTATTATCACCTCTCCGAGATTCAGTCAACGCCCACGCTGAAGAAGTCTCAACATCGGTCTTACCACTCACTCCCTCATCCTAAAATACGTTCTCTCCTCCCTCCCGACATCATCCCAACCTCCATCCTAGATACGCCACCTACTCCATCTACCCTTGTTCCGTCACTCCTATAACTCCCTCCCAGACTTAATGCGTCGACCTTTAGAAAAACCTCACTCGCTCTCTTACCGCCCTGAGTCTCTAATGCGCCCGCCGATTTCTTTATTCTTTTTTTCTTTAACCTGTTCCCTTATCCTTCCGTCTACCTGCTCCAATTTTATGCGACCCCGCCTTCGTGATCTCCTCAATTTTTATCCTCTCCGATCGCTTTTTCCGTACCTCTCTCTCTCTTGCACGCTCTGCAGGCAACTATCTACCTAAAGTAATGCCTTTTTTAGAGGTGCTGTGTACGTCTTATATCTTCTGAGTGCATGTTCACGGGCACTATCAATCATTACTTATAAGAGACGATGTTGAGAGACGACGATCGCCGACGAAAGTTTAGTAGCCGCCAATTTTTTCCGCCTAAAAGCAGGTAAGTACTTAAATACAACTAGATAACCTCACTTGATTTTTTCATTAATTCATTCCTCCACGCATTTAATTTTGCTAAAATTAAAAATTTGGAACTCAAACCTCAAATCGCCTGAATGAGCGGTGACATATTTTAACGAGTTAATAAAATTCCGACACCGATAGAAACTGCTCTAAGGAACGTCTTATAAAATTGCCGACTTAATAAGTATTTATAATTTGCTTAGGCTATTTTTAAGATTGCAATTTTCGTATGTTTTATTTTTATTTCCGAGACAAGCTTTTATTCGCACTCCCAAATCACTACCAAATCCACAGTAATCACTATTTCACCGTATTCATCAATGAAACAATGCAATCTTTTCTAAATCGGCCGAACCGCTCTTCGAACAGCCTAAGTAAACATAAAAACCGCCATTATCACCTCCATAAAAGAACTTCCAGGAGGTCGAACATTCCCTCAACACGTCCCAATCCTCGACCACCTCTAAAACATCCACCTGCTAGAGCAAAGCGGCAATCAGCCATTAAAGACGTAACCCCTTAGGGAAGTACGCTTCAGGTTGCTTCGCAGATAAATCAACTCCATCCTCCAATTTGTCTCTCCTTTCTCAAAGCCTTATCATTCCCTCACGATGGAAATCCTCTGCTACAAAACCCTCCCTACCTCTGCCTCACCCCACTCCTCCACCATCCCATCTCTTCGACCAGCCGATAAACCCTCATCCTCTTATTTCTTCCCGAAGTCCGTTACCCCAACCTTCCACCCCCGCTTCCGTCTTATTTCCTACCCCCATCTCACGCGCCCCTTATCCCTCCCCCACCACCTAGATAAGGAGTTGGAAGTAGGCATGGAGGGAAGGAAGGCTGAGGGCTATTACCAGATGAAGGCCTCTCTGAAAGTAGAGAGAGAATAAAGAGGAGGAGGTGGCAGAACCTTCCCTCTTCCGCATCACTCGAGAAAAGTTTTCCCTCCTATGGGAACGCGACCTCTCTCGGAGGGGATCTTCTGCACGCGAAAAGGGAGTACAACGAGTTAAAGGAGAAAAGTGATGGAGGGGATGGAGAAAGGTGCGAAGGACGTCGTGGAGAGGGGAGAGGTAGCCGTACTACGGCAAGGAGGCTAAAAATAGAGACATCGGAACTCGCAAAAATGTTGGCGCAATACCGCGAACTTTCCCGGCTTTTACGCCGTCGAAACATCTGCGTGGTTGGAAAATGCATGATTTAACTTAATACGCACTGAGGGATATGCAACGCTATAAAATTCGCAAGGGAGAAAGGGCGGAAAATTCTCGTCTTGCGTGACCAGAATTATTCTCTCTGCGTTGGATTTTTCATTCGTCGAGAATGAAAGTGTTGAGCTTTGCGGCATTCATTAATGGCAAAGGTGAGGATGTCAACAGAGGGAGAGGTCAACGACGGGATTCGAAGCTACGATATAAAAGACATTGAGGACTACGCCCCAAAATCCATTAATTAAGACAGAGGCAACTCTAGTCTATGAAATTTGGAAAAACTAAGGAGCAGAATTTTTATACATCAATCCCTCGCTTTGCACGACTCGTTTTACGCGTTTTCCGTTTTGCGCGGATTTCAGTTTGGGGAACTGCCCCAAATTTCGCGGCCATCAATTTCGCTTTAGCACGGTTTTGAAACGCGAGGGATGGGCGTACTGCAATAAAAATATATATTGTAACCAATTCGAAGCACTCTGCCAATTCAATCAGCGTGACATCGCTTCCTTTATTGCCTGTATTTATTCGTACAATTTGTATTTAGGAAACGTAACAAGCGTGCAAATAGGGAAATAGGGTAATTGGAAGATCGAGTACGAGTCCTAGCGATTGCCAAACGTTTGATAGGAGAGAAATTACCGCTCTACGATACCTAGGCAGAAAAAAACGCAGCAGATTAAAGTAGCTGAATAAAAAAAGAAACTTCGGTAAGATAATAGCGACGAAGGAGGCGAGGAAAAAACGACGCGAAGGGAAGAGCGACACAGAAAGAGTCGCCGTGAATCTAGCGCAAAAAAACTGAACGCAGAATTAAGATTAAGACTGTCCGATTAGACAACGTATTTAATAGCCACGCCGGAGACGGTCGAGTTGTCCGATCTAAAAGAGGAGAGCCGAATCCAGAACGGGAGGCGAAGAGAAATAACGCGAATGCGAGAGGTTTAGAACATAGGAAAAGGAAACACGCGGGAAAGACGAGGAGGAGAGATAAAACGAAGAGGTGAGCGGTAGGAATAATAGGAAGGCAAGATGGATGAAGAGGGTGAGATGGGAGTGATAGGTGGATTTGCCCTCATTAAGCGAAGGGCGAACTTGGGTTGGTCTCTTAGCCGCTACATCCCTCCCTTCTTCCCATCCGCCTCCCTCTACTCCCCTCCCCCCATTTTTCCATCCAACATCCCCCTCCCCTTCCAACTCCCTCCTTTCCTCCCCTTCAAAGGGTGCGATAGCCATCGGTAGGTAATCTTAAACAATGCTCCGCGCACAAACACACACTTGCCAACTCCTATGTGTTCTTTTGTGATCGTGTGGGGGGAGAGAGGAAGGGGGGAGAGAGGAAGGGGGAGAGAGGAAGGGGGGAGAGAGGAAGGGGGAGAGAGGAAGGGGGAGGCTAGGAAGGACACGCACGCGAAGAGTTTGAAATTATAAAGCTAAATAAATGAAATAGTAAAAGTGACACGCAAATTTCTTCGGAGGATATTAATAAAATTCTTCGCGGAAACTTGGGAAGGGGAGAGGGAATAAATGAAGAAAAAATAAACACAAAAGAGACGTCGACGCTTCCGGTGAATATATTTTGTGAATGGCCGCGGCCCACAGGAAGTACGTAGGTTTTTAAGATGGGTGCTGTGGAAGAGGGAGTGTTTCCTTCATTTTTAATACAGCAGTTGAGTGTTAGTCTGGGCAGCTGGTTTTAACCGCTGGGTGTCTCTGGTTTGATTATAAAGAGTGTTTGTAATCGTATCTACCTGAAAGACTACCCACTAATTAAAAAACAAAAACAATACTCAAGTGACTAACTCCAATCCATGGGCCCACGAAATATTTTCCACGAGCGATTTGTGATCTTGGGTTTCCTTTCTATCTTTTGCCACCTCGTTGTCATGCTGCAGGGCTAGGACGCAAAAGTACAATCATAACGAGTTATTTCATTTTACGCGGATATAGGACGACTCCAGGATTTTTTCGAATCATATTATAGAAATAAAACTAGTCTTATATTGAGTTAAATACAGTTTTACCTTCGTAATTGTCGAAAATTTTAGACTCAGATTTTCGAAAACTTGAAGAATATATGAACAATTTTTCCATTCCACATATAAAAAGTTCACACGACAACTTTTAAATTTCCATTCTTTCATTGTAGTTCAAGTATTTGGGCTCGAGTGCTTATAGATAAGGATAAAATTGACTGTTCATTGATGTCAAATAATTCTTTTCCTTTTTCCATAGTATCATCACTACGTCCCTAGGGGTGGCCGCCTAAGTGCCCCCAAACTTGGAGAGAGTCACACAAAGGTTATGAATTTTTTCGGAATATTAATAGAATGAAAAAATTGCAATTTACCCCAGTCAGTCTCTTTTTCCTAAGACATCATCCCCTCAATTCCGTAAAAACCTAATTTCATGCTCTGACTCTTACGAAATTCAATTATTAAAGCTCAACCGTTGCTTGACTCTCGTGCCACACTCATTTAACGTACGATCATCAAGGATGACGAAAAGTAAAAGTAATTACGGAGGGAAGACAAGTGTTTTACCGAGGAGGAGTTCCATCGGTGCAACTCCTAATGGTTTGGACCTCCGAGCAGACGTTAGCGAATAACGGAAACGAAGGCGAAGCTCATAGCACATCTACATATGCATGTATTCCCTCTCTTTGTTACACACGCACACAAAAGCATATAAGGTTACCACCAAGGAGTTCGCATTAAAGAAACCCATTCATCAACCCTGGAAATCGAGATAGTGACTTCCGGTTATGGTGCGTTTTAAGTTGTCATATGGCACTGAACTAGAGGTCATCGCCGCACAACACATCTCGGAAAGGGAGAAACTAAACCCAGCAAGAGAGATATCAACGGTGGAATTATACAGCTTAAAAGTGAACGCACCGCGGTTATTCCGTCTGCAAAGTGCATTCCATTGTATTCCGCTCTTAATAACTGATGGGCTCGAAACCGCGTCATCCCCCCTTAATACCTTCGGAGTGGGTTTTTTAATGAAATTATCCACCGAGAAGGAGGAAAATTAATTTATTTTAATAAGCCGGTCTCGCTTCGTTTTTTGTGTGGAAACGGTGGCCGATTTGAATAACTTGATAATTGGCTTATTAATAATTCACGCCTTATATTTGCTCCCTTTTTAATTGTATGGGATTATCATTAGGATCACATCCATTAGATTGGATGTAAGCGTCTTCGCGTCGCGGAGCGGTTACTTTCGCACAGGAATGAATTCCTCCCTAGCGTCCGTAAAAACATTTCGCCGCCGTGTTCCGGCGCGATGCAAACGCACATGATTTTCGCCATCCGTTCCGACGGGTTTCAATCAAATCTCCCACAGGGCAGCGCGATGATCGCAGCCAATCCATAAAGCCTAATAATCTCGCTCCCTAACTCCATTAACGCTACCGCACGTCGTGAGCAAAGTAGAACGCTTCGAAACGGTAATTGCGGCGACCGGGCCGAGAGGGGATTGGAAAAAAAGGGGTTATCATTTTTTGGACTCTCGCGACCTGTTAACCTCGCACCTGGTTGTCTTTGGTTCGTGACCCGTTCCGGAGGAACGGAGAATGGTGGGGGATGACTATGAGGTTGTTGAGGGATTGGGAGTGAGAGGAAAAGCCGGAGTTGGTGCACAACCCCTTCAAAGGTGAGGTACTTCCAAATCGTAATTACGGGAACCGTTATACTCCGTAACCCCTCGACATGTATGAACTCGATCCTTTTGAAAGAGAGAGAGGAGGGGAGGAAAAGGAGGAGAGATGGAGGGCGAAGGAAGGGGTCAGCCGAATCGTAAGTCGGTTATCTGGTGGCACCGAGGGTGGCGAAGGAGGAGGAATGGGAAGGGTATGTGAACTCCAGCAATCCACTCGGATGAATCAAATACCATTAATTTAATTCTGGAACCATTTTATCCGTATCCTTCCCCCTTTTGTTTCCTTCCTCCGCCAGCTCGTCTAATTGCCGGGTATCAAGCTCCCTTAAATGTCCGCTAAACATACGAATGAAATCATTATATGTTGATTAATTTACGATAGAAGGAAAAAATTTAATGGGAGTCCCAAATTTGGGAGGCGATAAACACGTTAAGGCGCGAGAACCAAACGGTGGGAAAAAATGAATGTAGAAAAGCGCGCATGCGAGAAAAAAAAACAAAAATAATAGGAGGCTACTATGTTGCGAATATTACAGCGCGCAACAGATGAGCAGAACTATCGCGTGGTTCGATTAAACTCAATGGATTGTAGAAAGAAGAAAGGTCAGATTATTTCCGGCGAACTTGAAAATATTCCAGCGGCACCCTAAAAATATACGAGAATATACGAGAGAATATCAATCCAACCATTTCGTCCAAAATTAAGAAATACAAAGTGAGCACGGTCGTAAAAATGTAACGAAGACCCTGGATGGGCGCATTCATAATATTTATTCCTCCAAATAAAGAAAGTCGAAAAGGGAAGGGCGTAATAACGCGAAGAGATTGGAGCGCTTAATACCTTTCGCATAAAATAATCCTTAAGCTGTAGAGATTAATTAGTGAGAATGATCGTTAATTGGAGACGCAAGGGAGAGGAAGAGAATGGGGTGAGAAGTGGGACCAGGAGCGGGTGGGAGATTGCGTTCCTTACTTCCGGTGGGAAGTGAGTCTTGGGTCACCTTCACAGGAAAGAGAATGCCCAAGGGCAGACGATTAGTGTGAAATTGTATAAAAAATGGAAGATCGGACTTTTCTAGGTATTTTAGAATCATATTCGGTCGACAGAATCCCAGCGGTGGGCAATTACGCAGGAGAAAGTCACTGAAACCATGGCTAACAATGCATGGCAACAGAAAGTTATTCTTACAGTCGAGTCTCAAATAAGTCACTAATTCGTGACTATTGCACCTTCATATAGTTATATCAAGAGGATTTCCGACACCAAATTATTACTACTCGGGAAAAATCAAATGAGCCAATAATCATTGGAGGGTTATCGATCTCTTCTTATGGCTGAAAACAAATTTCGAGAATAATCACATACCTATTTTTAGAATCTAATTTCGTAGACTTTCCACTGAAGACGGTTGCATTTTAGTCGAAATGCGCACCTAGTTTTTCATCGAAGATCATCGTGCCGACAGGCATACGCTGGAATTTGGGAAATTTGGAAAGGGAAAAAAATCTGCCATGGCCGGGATTCGACCCCGGGTCTTCCACTTGCCGGGCGGATATTTTAACTTACTGATGAATTAACGGGGCAGACTAACTCTCCCGTTTCATACCGCGCATGTGTTTTTTCTTATGGCTATTGGAAATATCTAAGGTAAATATGCAGGGGAAAGTGGGGTAAAACCGGGTAGCTAATGTTTGACTGCTCAAAGGTAATATAACAATAAGTAAAAACCCCTTATTTTTTAGATAACCTGCAGAAACTATTGTAGTTGGCTGTCACTATGCTGAATTTAAAAAATATCGATTTTATTTGTTGGAAAATTTAATTTTTTGAAAAAAGGCCCATCACCCGGTTTACCCCATTGGCGGGGTAAAACCGGGTAGTCATTTATATAATAGTAAAAGGTCAATTAAAAAAAAGGAAAACGGAGTGTGATAAATACAAAAAACATACTTCAGTGAAATACATTTATTAAGAAACTTCAATAATAAACAACAGCTATCTTATTTTAGTTATTTTAAATTACGTTTTTCTGGAAATACTGTTACATTGCCATTGCTTATTTTTTGTTTTTGAAATTTAATTTATTGACATAGTTCACACGCGACGTGAAGGTCTTCTTAATTCTTCTACACTACAGCAAGTATCATGGGCCCAATTTTTGCGCGTCATGCATTGAATCCATCCTTCTCCGGAACGTGAATTTAAGTAGATATCTTTGCAGTAGATGCATGCTGCATCATTGTCAGCTTCTTCTTCTGAGCTGGTGGAGTCTTCATTAGTAGCTGTTTGGGCAATAGCGTTGGATTTGATTTCCTGATTATTTGTCACTTTTCTTTGTATAGTGTTTTGTAAAAGGTTTATTTTTTGTCACCGAGTCTTTCGTCTGACGCTTATTTTGGGCTGCTACTGCACTATCTAACTTAGACTTATACGGCGAGGAAGTGAGGATGGTAATTGTACCTCTTCTTTTATCGTCTTTTTTCTGCTGCTTCCTTTCAACATGAGGAGCTTTCACTATACTATGGGGAGGAACATGGTTGAATGAGTTGTGTGAAGTCGATGTTAGAGGTTCAAGAGTCTCGATACTCGGAATCCCTACAGAATTTTCGGACGATTGATGAGGCACAACTAAAATCGAACCTTGAGAAGTTGACGATTGAGGCTCAGTAGTTTCAGCACTCAAAGTTTCATCATGATTTTCGGGGGATTGGGGAGGATTATCAGCTTGCGGAGACTTTTCAGTGACATCGCTTGACAGAAGTGATCTGTCAGTTGTTTCAGAGGGCGCGAACAGGTAATCTGAGAAAACCTTACGGTTGAAGGGATGAAATCCTGTGTTTTTGAAGCCGTTAACATCTATTTCCATTATGACTGCCCTCATAAATGCAGTCCCAAACAATTTCGCCACTTGTATCGTGTCTTGGTTTATAAACTTCTAAACTTGAAAGTAATATTGTTTCTTTTCACAAAGAAATCTTAAAATTGTCTCACACTTCACACAATATGTGTTTCATCGCTGATGACATGCATCAACTAACTTTCCAGTCATTAGGAATAACTTCACCACCATGTCCGACAGATAGCAGCATTGCAAAGGAAAACCTGTACCCGGTTTCACCCGCCTACCCGGTTTAACCCCACTTTCCCCTATTTATTTTTTCAATGTTTGCTACTTGAGTGCTTATCCTTGAATATATGTCAATATGTTAAATGCAAAAAAGAACGCCAAGAAAAACCACCCATCGCAGTGTCATTATGAAGTTTACTTATTGGTTATTACTATGAGTAGTAAAAGCAACTCAAAAACATTTTAATGACAACCGTGCTCTTTGACGGAAAACAATCTCTTCCAAGTTCAGGTTATCAACAACGCTAAAACTGATACACGAGTGATATACGCCATTCGATGATGAAAAAGCGAAATTCCCCTCCTAAGACTTCTTTTGGAGTGTTACTATTGGCCAAACAGATGTGAACCTAATTTGACGGGTCCGTTTACAAGTCCGTTCTACACGTCCTCGAGACCGTCAGGCGGCAAACGTTGAATGTGTACCGCGTGTTTTGTACATAGAACATAAGAAGTCAGGATCGATCGATTCTGATGCCCCGTTCTCTATCTCGTTTCGTAATTCTCCTTGTACGTAGAAGGCGATATTTTCCATGCTCAAGCGTGCAACGAAGATATAAAATACGTTGAAAAGGCAATTAAGATGGAATAGGCGAAATTCTCCCGCGGCCCGTCGATGCGGAATCCCAAATTCAAATATTTTTTCCGCAATTAAAATAAACGAGGGACGAAAACACCAGTTAGTTAACTAATTAATTAAAATTAATTAATTAATTCTCCTCTCTGTTCATACATCGCTCGTTTTTACGCCAGCCCACGCCTTCTCGTGAAACTGAGGGAAAAATAAATATTCAGTTCCGAACAGGAAATGAATGTTTCTATTTCATTTTTGCGGAAAAAATCTCCATAATCCGTGGAAGATAAAAATGCAAACGGATAATCACGGAAGCATATCATTGGCACTTTCTCCTGCGTTTCCATCATCGAAGAAAATAACGCGTTCGAGCGGCGTCGAAATAAATATGAGATCTCGATGAAATGAAACAATGGAAGGAAACGACCCGCAACGCGACGGTGGATTTAATGGCGGGCACAAAGGGTAAATGGAGGTTAATGGAGCAACCACACCCTCTAAGGAATGTAATCAATATTTATAAAAATGTTATATCAATTCACATATTTTTAAATGGGCAATATTGTGCAAATATCTAAGTAGCGCACACTGTATATTTATTATAATGACATATTCATGGTTTACTCCCTCCTAAACTGTGCACCTAGATCCACCCCTGGATGGGTTGGTCATCCTATGGGGGTTTTATCAGCCGAAAAGAGCTCCAAGATACGCGTATGGAAACACAGCGGCGCTATCATTTTGGCGTATCTCACACCGTGTGGAGGATCCGTACTAATTAATTAAAATTTGTAGCACATAAAAGAATCATACAGACGTTAATATCAAATGTTATCACAGGAGATTTATCTGGAATAATCAGTTTTGAGCGTGTTCCCTGTTCAGGAAACCGATTTCCATCCCGAGCTTGAAGCTAGATTAGAGAGGGTGGCTGGGAGATTGGGTGTACTAGAGCGATCGAGAACGACAGCCCCCTCTCCATCTCTCTCTCTCCCTTTCTCTCTCTCTCTCTAGTACCCTTTCCCACACACTCCCTGAAGCCCTCGCTGCTGATTGGACGGCAGAGGGATAGTTATACGAAAGGTGAAAGGCGATGGTCATGAACGCGCTAATGGGTTTAGAAAGAGGAAGAGTGAGATGGATAGAGGAAGAGAAGCAGAAAGAGAGAGATGGATGGATGGGGAGAGAGCACGGGAACATAAAAAATAGGGGAACGAAACAACCTGGGCCCAAAGCAGCGGATTTCACCTGTATTTGAAGAGAATGATAGCATGGAAGAGAAGAGTGAGAAAAATTATGGATTTCAATTTCCTTCTCTAGGAAAGCAAAACCCCTTGCGAAAACAAATTGTACGTCCATTTTAATGCATACCAACTATTTTCGATTTTTACGATTTTTCCTTATAATGGTTAGCGAAACGATAAAAAGTAACAGAAATTAATAGAATTATATTGATACATATTTTAAACACAATAACAAATGAGAACATCCGTCTCTCTGACATATTTTGGAAATGTATACATTCTTTAATATTAATATATAAGTAATTTGGAATAATTCAAATTGCGCACGGTTTTATGAACTTTGTGCTATTTCCACAAACTTAAGTTCGCACATAAGCCACCAAGATGGAGAATTCGACTCTTGATGAAGAAGGTTATTTCCTCTAAACCGATTGCGTAGCTTAAGTTTGTGTTAATACGACAAAGTTTATAAAATCGTGGGCATTTTGCTTTATTGCAAAATAAGCCCATTCTGCTATTATGGAGTTCCAGCAGATATTGGCCTCTTCAGAGATTTATGTGTGCGTAAACTATAAATAACGTAAAAAACGTATTTATTTAATAACCTCATCTTTAGAGCAAACATGGGGTATACCTATGCATTTTATTCCCCAGCTTTTCCTCAGTTTTTCTCGACTTAAAAAATTCAAAATGGAAAAATCCCTCCGTCGACGAACAACAGTAAAAACCACGAAGTTTGACACGGATCCTTTTATGACACTCGGAACGGGCACGGCATGCGCCGAATCCAGAAACCTTCCCCATGTTTTATTCGTAACTGTAACGGTAGCAGAGGGGACGCAAAAGCGAGAACACCTTCCTCAAATCCTCGAACTCTCAGAGAGGGGGGGGAGGAGAGAAAAAGAAAATTCCCCATCATTTGCTTCGACAGAGAGAAAGAAGAGATGCTGAGAGACGGAGAAAGAGACATGCACCGAAACAACGTCCGAACGCGTAAAAAGGAGGAGCCCGCGGATAATCGCGAGAACGGATAAAACGAAAAAAACCGCCCGTCGTTAAATTTCGCCCCACGTTTCACCGAACAAATCCTCCGTGCGTTGTCGCGCGCGCGGCCGTCTCTTTTTTTTACGAGTTACATCACGCGTATGAATGATTCAGCCTCCTTCCTACTCCCTCTCACTCTCTCATTTCCAACCTCACCTTCTCATCCTAAATTCACGCAATCCATTCGGACGGGACTTCGCAATGATAAGACGGAACAGTCCTGACACACGCTCACGGACCTAGACGACCGGAAAGAAGGTAGGAGAAGGATATCAAGGTGTGAGAGAGAGGAGGACGATGCTGCGAAAGGGTCGCGGTGGTGGGAAAGGGGTGGAGGGAACGGGAGGATAGAAGGGAGAGAGAGAGAGAATCATGCTTTGGGTGTCTGTGTAACAGCGGCGGCACTAGTCCTCCGCTTGCTACCTAGGCGCCTCTGCCTTGCCTCGTGACTCCTAACCATCCCGGACCATCAACTACACACGCAGACTCTCAACCTCTTCAATCCTACTACTCGCCCTCCTTACCCCCCTTCCAACCCTCTCTAACTCCTGTGTTCTTACGCCCTTCGACCCAACAAAGGGGTGGGAGAGGGAGAGGTTGGTAGGTCGACCCTTGCTCCTGCAGAAAGGCGTCTAGGGAAGGGGTAGAAGACTTGAGGGGAGAGAGAGAAGGGAGTGGAGAAAAAAGTCTCCGAGCACGGGGAGACTCCTTTAATTCCACCTCTTCCTCTTTATCTTTCTCCGTCTCTTTCTCTACGTTCATCCTTCCCTCTATTTAAACCGTATTCTTCCTCACCTCGCACCTCCTCCCTCCTCCTTTCTTTACGACTTACACTCCTGAGCCGACGGGCTCTCTCTCCCCGGCCAGCCAAGCTCACGAAAGAGCGTATAAACATCTTTGCGCGCCTCGCGGTCGTGAAAGGATGACTAGGAAAAGCATTTAGCGCCCCCGCCGCACGCACATAGTGCGCTATCATCCGCGCATCGAATGGTCCTTAGGGTGTGTGTGTGTGTCTGTGTGCGACCGCGTGTTTGTGTGTGTGGGCGTGGGTGGAGCTTTCTTTTATTGAACGGGCATTAATATGGGACGTGATGGAACTGTGGATTTGAGAAGTGGCGCGGCGGACTGAGATCGAGAGATAGGGATGGAGGGGATTGGGAGATGAGTTGCGTGACGTCACCGGGACCTGCGGAGAGATGCACTTTCAGCTTGCTCCTCGAAACTCTTCCTGGTAATGATTAGAGTGCAAGAATTCGGGGATATCGAAAAATGTCGCTGATGGATGTGATTGCATTGGATGCATTTTATACTGGAGTCAACGTTTTCATTGAGAGAAGGCGCTGACCCACTGAGCAAAAGAATTACATCCTAGGTATTTTTTTAAATTTACTTTACTAAACTGAGCTTGCGATTCATATAAATTCTTTTTATAACGTCTAAAATCGTATTTTCATTGCTCATTTTAGAACGACTTAGTCACGGGAAAATGCACTGGTTTTAATTTATTGACCAAAAACCTTTTATCTTTTTAATAAAAAATAAACAGGAGGGAAAAAATTAAGAAAATATTCAAGGAACTGATTTTGTCTTTACATTGCATATAATACCATTTCAAAATAAACCTAAACTTCACTGATAATGTAAAATCTGGTGGAAAATGTCTCCGGAAAAGCAAAATTCCCTCTTGACACAGCTCTATCTTTCATTAAAATTCATACGCAACAGTTTAAATTATCTTTCATGAAGTAAATGAGACCAAACTTCCATTAAATTTCTCTCCGTGTAAATAATTCCGCATACCTGATTCATTAAAGATTTTCTTCCAAGAAACATAAGCGAAGAAAACGCAGTCGCCTTAACTTACGAAACGACACCCTCCAGAATATCCCAAGCAGGAAAAAAAACCTCGACCTTCCCCCAACCTCGTGACGTCCGTTAGTCGCATTATATTTCCCAACGACCGACAGCATCAGAAAAGATAATTTCCCATCGACGCGTAGCATTAAGACACATTATAACGCTACTCCTAATTCCTCTCTATTAAGACCGGATCACGCAGCCGACCGCTCCCATAGCTACTGCACTCATCAAGATCACCTTCAGTCACCTTACAAATGCTCGCCGCAATAAACATACCTCAAAGCACTAAGCGCATTAAAAGCGCCGTGGAAGGAGAGAGAGAGAACATGAGAAGAAGAGAGAGAAAAGAGGAACGAGAGGAAAGATACGATTCAACGACGGAAGGAGAAAGAGCGAGAGACCGAGGAGAAAAGAGGTAATGATTTGCGAGTCGGAAAAGGAGAAAGCAAAAGAGGAGGAAATTCTTATCCCCACGCAAGAGAGAGAAAGAGGGAAAGGAAAACCGATGGCCTTAGCTCCCGTAAGTTACCGCTCACTTTAAGGCAAACACAAGAAGGGACTGCTGCACACACTTCACAGGTACAGAAAGAGAGAGAGAGAAAGAATCACACGGTTAATAGCCCTGGGATTGTATGGAAAAGCGGGAAGATGGATTGATGTTGGAGAAGAGAGGGGAACGAAAGGATAAATAAAGTCGGAGAAAGAGAAAGCCAGACACACGTCCGTGGAGCGACGAAAGCGGCGCGAAAGAGAAAGGGTAAGAATGAGGGAGAGCGAGATAAATGGAGACGAGGATGAGCGGAAGATGATCTTTAACTGAACAGGAAGCGTAGAATGAGGGTTTGCTTAAGACGCAGTGTAATTCGAGACTATATAAGAAAAAGAAGCAATTAAGTCCTTACCTGAGGGAAGAGATCACGGGTAGAAGAAACGGGATAGTCAATAGGAGGAAATGAGGAGGTCATACAGGATAAAGAGAGAAAGAAAAATAGAAAGGATGGAGTTGCAAGAGAGAGACAGGAAGATATTAAGGATGATTAGGAGGAGAAAATGTAAATAAAGAGAAGATCGAATTATTAAAATTTATGGAGAAGGAATATACTAGCTAAAGAGATTGCGAGGATACTCTGGAGTGATGGTTGATACTACAAACTAAGGGAAGCAAGAGAATGGAAAAATAAGAAGCAGGGACGATAAAACAGGGAGAGAGCGAAAGGAAACGAGTAAAAGAAAGCGCGCTGGGACGATATTATTGGAAGTAGAGATAAGGGCGAGGAAGATAAGAGATGCAGCATAAGAAGGGAGAGCAGGAGAACACGCATCTGGAGAGGGAGAGAATGAGAAAGTTAAGATCATAAGGATCGAGAAGATAAGACGGAGAAAAGGAGAATGAGTACGTACATGGGCGCCGTAGAGACCCGAAGGTAACAAGAATCACGAAAGAGAGTAAGAATAAATTCGATTAGCGGAAAGAGAAAGTAAGAGAGGAGGACAGAGAGATATAAAGATGATTAGAGAGTGAGGGAAAGAGAGAAAGTTAGAGGGAGTGGTATGGAGAGTAACACAACTATAGGCAGAAAAGAAATTAAGGAGTAAGGAAATAGGATAAGAGGGTGGAAGAGAGGGTAAATTAGGAAGCGGGAGGCAGATAGATATAGAGGGGGAAAAGTAGAGGATGAAGCAGAGAGAAAGGTAAATACAGAAAGAGAGAGAGAGCGGGTAAAAGATTGAGGGAGGGAGAAAGGTAGAGATAGTGACGAAATGACTATACTCACTTCTGGGAAAGGTTTTGGCGCGGGAAAACGTGATAGAGGGAGAGAAGGGGAAGATAGGAGGAGGGGGATGCAAGATATATATATATATATATATATATATATATATATATATATATATATATATATATATATATATATATAGAGAGAGAGAGAGAGAGAGAGAGAGGGGGAGGGGGGGAAAGAATGATCTCCTCAGTGATCGTGACTCCTCGCGATCCCGTGTTCTCTCAGAAGCCGCTAGTAAAAGCGGAGGAAAAACGACAAAACGGAAATAAGGTAATTAGAGCCAAATTGCAAAAAACAAAGAAGGAGAAAGAAAGGAAGTGAGGAGGCCTTTGCTTAGCTACTCTCCCTTTCTCACTCTTCCTCCTTTCTCTCTCTCTCTCTCCCTCTTCTCCATTTCTCTCCTAGCAGAAAGAAGAGTCCGTTGAGCTTATAAGCATTACTTGAACCTCATCCGCCGAGCCGATATAATCCCGCCACCATTGCAAGCGACCAACTCCCTAATGCATCTAGATGCCGCATTCTTCTCTGCTTGTGAGTGTACCCGCGTGATTTTTTCCTTCCCCTTCTTAAAAAGTTACATACACACGCACACTCATCTGCAAATCTCCCTTCCTCCTTTTTCCCCACACCGATTTTTCTCCCCCATTTATATACGCGCCACTATCCAGGAGAGGTCCCCGAGTCTCTCTTTCCGTCTCTCTCGGATTTCCTTATAGGTATGTCTTAGGGAAGGATGCTATCTTCCGCATTACCCGAGGCGTATATTAGCACCTCAACAGTGATTGAGGGCGAGATGGAAAGGAAGGGAGAGATGGAGACGAAGGGAGAGATGGAAAGGAAGGGAAAAACGAAATTCATATTAGCTCGAGAAAAACGTCCTTTTATTTACACGGGTAGCTTTTTAATTGAATCGGTTCCTTGGGGGGGAGGGAGAGGGGAGGGGGGGAGAGAGAAGAATTCATAAACACTCTTCTTCCTCCCTCTCTACCTTTCCTGTCGGAATTACTACGCGGTAGGACATCACTCATGTCACCGCGGGGTTTTTCACCTTTGATAGCGCTTTTAACGTACGACGAAAGGTGGTTAGAGAAGAGGAGATGAGGAAGCTGGTTTTCAATTTGGAGAGAGAGACAGAGAGAGGGATTTTACAAGAGGCATTCCGCAAGGAGCTTGGTTTTTTTTAACGCTCGACGGAATTGAATTTGAATAGAGACGTAATGTTTTTATGCACTTTCCGTCCGATATTAATGGCTCCTTGACCTCCTACCTCTTCCTCCCGCGTGCGAGCGGAATAAATAGGAATTACATTTATTTTCCCGGAGAGCGCCTGGAATAGGACGACCGCTGCGAGCTCGCGGTAAAAATCGTTCAAGCTGTAACACGTCTGCGACAAACGGCTTCATAACACTTGGTAACTGTTTAATGAATGGCTTTGAGTTGCGTACACGCCGCGAGACGATTAGGGTGCAATTGTTCGCGGATGACCTGTGAAAATGAATCGATAAGTTTTTTAAAAAAAAGCTCTTCTGAAGCGTAAAATGTCGAGATTTACTATGTGATTGCATTAACGCAAATCAAGTGTTGGTCCGACATAATCACGTCTTGAATACGCTCTAATCAAGAAGGGTACCGTGTGTCATTGAAAAAGTGTTATATAAATTCTCGCGGAGATAATTTATATTAAGCATTAATTTACAGTACATGATGCCAATAAATGAAATGCCGTAAAGGTAAATGGAGACAGAATCTTTAAAATAATTTAAGACGACTCGAATAGGTAATTTTTTTTATTTTAAATTGGTCCAAATAAAAATATTTGCATCAGTTCTAACAATGCAGAGGTTTGGGTGTCATTTCAACAATAATATTATTTAGGATAACACAAAATACATTGTTTGTTCCATTAGTTTAACATCTTCTAAATTGTCGGAATGTATACACGAAGGACGAGATCGCTCAGAAAAAAGATCTCGCTGAAAACTGCGAGCCATATAAAGAGAACGCACGAGGAAAACAAATCAAAACATTTTTATTTTCTCTCGAGCAGAAGGAAAATTAGACGAGGAGCATGATGGATGCGAAGTTTTAAAAGGGACTCGGGGGAGTGAAGGGATTTTTTAAGAGTGTGAAGTTCGTGGCTAATTTAAAAAAGAATGTTACGCGAGAAACCATAAATAAAAGGTAAAGTGGGCGGAGGAGGGAGGGGCGTTTAGAGCGGAATGGCGCATCCCTCTGGGTGAATAGCTCGGGCGGGCGTGGAAAAATTACCAGCCGCTGAGTAATGAGTTTGGGAGCGCGAAGCAAGGGAAGGAAGCCACCCGGCGCCCCAACCTGCGAAATCATTTGAAGATGATTATTTTCGAAGGTTTACCCCCTTTTATAAAAGTCCACCGCTTGCCCTTCAACCGTTCGGCTATTGTAAGGCCTCAAGGTTTTAGTAAGAACCAAGACGGCGAACCTTGGGCGAGGTCTGTATATATTACGGAGTCATGAATAAGTTCAGCGTAATAAGAGCGGAGGTATTTTTTCGAAGATTTCCACCAGAAAAATAATTTTTCGCAAGAAAGAAGATAGCAATGAATGCAAAATGAATTATAAATGAATGTTAAAAATGAAAAGAAATACGTTAAAATTACGCTGGCATTGTTAAATCATCTCATTATAACCAATGTAAACTGAAAATATAAATACTTTTGAACCTTAAGTTCACTGTAAAGTCTTGGCATTTGGCTCTTTACGAATTATTTAAAATAAATATCCATTCAAAGGAATTTTATCTAAAAATGTTTTTCGTCCATCAAATGAAAAAATGAGGAAAAAATTTAGAAGTCAATTTATCGGAGATGATTTCTATAAACAACTGAGGTAAACTTTCCTTCGGCAACGCAGTCCTCCTCGCTTTTTGTGCCCTTATCGTCGATCATACATGACCTCAAGTTGCATATTAATGGCAGTTTGGAAGTTGCAATTATTTTTGCTGAGAAAAAAATTGAAAAATTGAAAACCCAAATGGGGCGCGACAAAAATATTTCTTGAAATAAAACCAGGCATTCCGCCGATCCAAAGCTACCTCGGCGTGGCATATTTTCGAACCAATGCTTTACTTCTCTACTGATGGCTACATTCCCTTACGCGCTTGTTCCGACATCTTTTCTCTCGGTGAAGTTTGAATTCCTGAACCACCGGTTGGGAGCCACACTTTCTACTCTCTGGGGTCAAAACGTTCTTGAAGGTTGGCGAAGACACAGAGGCGACAAAGCTAACGACGTTATATATTTCACACCGACTTTCCCATGATTTATAAGGCGAATTATAAGAATATTCCTATCTAATTAGCATTTCGATCACAACATTTATATTGTTTCCCTGGTCCAAAGAAAAAGTAAATATTTAAGAAATTAAAAAAGATCAAATGCGAATCAAACCGAGATATTAATTTCGCCAAGGTTGGCCTCTTTACCCTCGTTCCGATTCCGGACATTATCTGAACGGAGATCCAATCGTAATTAACGGCGGCAAGGAGGACAGTGTATTATAATCACGTGTAATTATGCATGCAACGGGCTCCGGTCCGTTGGCACCAAGTGGAGCGTTAAATCAAATCATTTTTCACCGCCTCAATTACCCGGCGCCGCGAATCGCATTCGAAACAACGAAGAATAACGCCGACGACGAAGATCCGAGGATATGGGTCCAAAGTCTCTCTCTTCTTTCCCTGCCTCCTTATTCTTCTCCTCCGAGATGTCATCTTCCTATTCCTGACATTCTTCTTCCTCCTTTTCCCTCTCCTACCAGTACTTTTCTTCCACTTTCCCTCCTCCTTTCCTTCTCTCCCGAGTCATTTTCACGCTTCATTCGCCCCATTCCTACCCTTTCCTTTCCCCATCATTTCTTATCCCTCTCACTTCCATTTCCTTCGGTTTCGTTCCTATTTTATCCCTCGTCTCCTTTTGGTCTCTTCTTCCTCCCGATTCTCACCTGTCGCCATTTCTCCTCTTTATCTCCAGTTTAATTTTCCTCCTGTCCCCATTAATTCCCTGTATGTTCACCGTATGATCAACACCCTCTGCGATTCTAATTTCTGTCGAACGTGTTTTTGCGCCCATTTCAAATTTCTAATTCTCTAGAAATATTTCAGATGCTTCGAGCCAAAAAATAGTTCTCATTTTTCATTATTTTAAATGCATTTTATTTCTAAATATTTATATTTTATTGTAAATGCAATGCTTTCGGTTAATACAGTAAATTTCGAACTATTTTTTTATATACCGTATACTCCAGATATTTTTTCTTTTTTATGCTACTTCTACGATAAGTATTTTTAACGTAAACTTAATCATCACGCAGATTTACCAAAACGAACGCAACATGTACGATCCAATTTTTTAATTTCTATACATCAAATGTCTTAAATTGTTGTAACCGTATTTATTTTTGTGAATCTAATGCTGAAAATTATAACATTTTAAAATAGTTACGCGGAAGAAGGGACTATTTAGCCTTAATCTCGACATAAAAACCATTCTTCCTTCTATCTTCTCTCCCTCCAACACCTCTCTCTACATTCATTCATTCTCATCCACCCTTTTACTATGGAGTGACAGTTTACTCTCTTTTCTTCACACGTCCCTAAGCCATTCTATGTATGACGCCAAAGCAATGTTTTGGAGGCTTAAGCTTTTAAAAGAAGGGTCCCAATGAAGGATGTATACTCTCTCTTTCTTCATTCTCACTTCGCTCCCTCGTGCATTCCCACTCCGATACCGATGTGACGCGATAAAAAGAGGCGCTTTTCTGCATGCCCAGGTTTTATGCTGGACTCCCAAGTCCTCGTGATCCCTGAGGCCAAAGGGGACCTGCGGCGTGATACCTAACGGCTGCGGTGTGGGAGAAACTAGGGTAGCCGTACATTTTTTTAAAATAAGGGGAGGTTTTCGAGAGTTCAAGGGTACCCCATAAGCAGGAAGTGTACGTGCTCTTTCGTAACGACAGACCAATGGGAAAATTTGTAACCTTTATTCCACCACACGCAACGAAAACGTCCTTCGACTAAGCCGTATAATTTCGGAGGTCTCCCGCTTTTCCGTAATATCTCGATGTTGAATCCAACAATCTTTCGCGTACTAACTGACAATATAATAATATATAAATAATGTCATGCGATCTTAAACAGTCGCGTACATAAACAGGTCGTCTGTTTCATTTACTTTCCGAGAATTTATTCAAAAGAAATCTTATTACATATCTTCCAGCTGCGCCTCAGCATTCTCTTCATCCTGATATTATTTTTTTTATGCCTTAGATATTATGAATCTCATGGAGAATGCGGAATGTGTCGTATATTTTTTATGGGACGGAGGTCACGAATGCAGTAAAACAAAAACTCGACCGTTATCTGGAAAGACTTCATTTTGAAGTTGGATATCGTTCGCGTTTTAAGGAAACCTTACTTTCTCAGACTCACAACCTCGGTCGGATCTCAATTAATATATTTTTATGATTAATTATTCTGTCGCGGTCGACTCATACCGGATGGAATATTCAAACCGCGAAACAAGGTCTTATTTCAGAGATAAACGCGGAAGATATAAAGTATCTCAATAAAACGGGGACGCGGACTCGTGCTAGGTAGGTACTAGAAAACGGGAAAGCTGTTGCGTTCTTTAGATACAAACTTGCACGAAAGTGCGCTTATATATATTCAAATAAATACTTAATATATTCATCTTCTAGTGGATGTAAAATGGAGATGCGAGCGTGGGAATTGAAAGTTGGATCTCTTTTAAGAAGTGTGAATGGAAATAGTTTCACAAACGGTGTAAAAAAAAGATATGGCGCCCGGCTGACCTCTGGGCTTCGTAGGAGATGCCATATATTTGCCATATTCTTTTACATTTCTCTTAAAAAGAAAACTACGAATGATCGCACCCACATAAGGAAATGTGTAAGAAATGGAGTCGTTTCTTCCCATACCGACGCGGAAAGGGAGCATAAAAATTTGTTGCTATGACCTGAGAAAATATAGATAAATCGAAATGCAGCGCTATATTAAATTTAAAAAAGATTTTTAAAGATTTCCCAGCACGAGAACAGAATTATTTGAAAAGTCATTAATTTTTCGTGGTAACTTCAGCAACCGATGTAATTAAGTTTTCGAATAACAAAGCATAACGGAGTCCCTCAACTAGTTTACTGGCATCGTGGTGCAATGGCTCGCCCATAAACATGCTCAGACGGCGAGTTCAATAGCGGTCGAACATCGCAAAGGGTTAATAGGGCAAAAACATTCACGCAAACACAGACGGATATTCAAATTCGAGTCTACGGACGCCTCGACCAATCACGTCAGAGTCGCCATTGCCCGCACTTCATCGCAACACCATTTTTTTCGCCATCGCTTCTCTCCCACAGACGAGAACCCCTTTGGGACCCACATGTGCCGTGGATCACTACGCATGCCCAAGCGTACTTACCGACGTATAAGGTGGGAACTTTTATGCTAGCCTTTTTAGAGGGTGGGAAAAAAGATCTGAGGGCTATCTGGATCTGCACTTCCTCAAACCTTTTGTTCAGGGTTTAATTGACGGCTCAAGACTCGCCGAGAGAAAGAATGAAAGAAGCGCATGAAAAAGCTGACCAAGCAAGATTTTTCTGGACCCCCTAAAAAGCAACGACGGCGTACCCCTATCCCCTTTACCCGAAGACCTGACCCTTAAACGCCGTCCTTCCTCCCCTTATGGACTCCCCCCGGAAAACCGGACTTCAGGGAGGGACAGGGGACCGACTCACCCTCGGCGCTCTTTATCCCTTACCCTCATCAAAAAATCTCTCGGCGTAGATCACCCTGAGGCACCAGGTAGCCTTGGTCATGACTATCCGTGCTCTATTTTCAGAACTGCGTGGACGCAAGGGGGGCGTGTTAAAAAAAAACTCCGAGGGGTCATACAGGTTGTGAGTTATATGGAGCGGAGGTTTCCTTCTCTCTCTCTTGGAGGGGATGCGAACATGTGTATAGGCAAATTCTGACGGAGGCGTTCTCCGAAAAGCAACACATCGGACCGTATCGGCCGTTAAGGATGGAAGTTTTTTTTAACCGCTGAGCTAGAAACCTTCCATCAAGTTAGGAGTAATAGGAAAGCATTGTGCATTTGCGTGTTTTTTTGCGTCCGGCTATTCAGAGCAGATAAGATTCTAAGGGCGCTTTATTTATTGCTCGGTGGATGCCATCTTGAATTCATGGAAGCGATCGCAAATTTGTTGACAAAAAGATTTCCGCTGACAGACGAGGAAAGAATGCTCTCGTTACGCCGTGTTATTTTTTTTAGCAAAACAGGAGGATTCGTTATTTCAAGGACTCCTTAAAAAACAGGCCATTTTGAAACTTCTGGACACCTGGAAAAATGGAGCGTCTACAAAAAAACAAATCTGAAGTGTTTCCGTTGCTATGATACAGAGACTTAAAAACGGTTATTTTTTAGTTAGTTTTTTGTCAAACTGAAAAAAGTTTTCTAAAATTAAAGCGAATTATATGTTGTATATATGTACATGAAGTGAAGTTTAATCTAGCTATTAAATTGTTTTTAAGCGCTAACACTGAAATAATTCGATTCGATTGAAAACTCAATAAAGGCTTCACGTAATTTTTTTTTAATTTTCTAGGAATTTTGCCGACCAAATTAATGATAAATTATTTTCAGCTTACATTATAAAATAAAAAAGATTGAAAAAATAAACTCTTATCAAAGTTGCTAAAATATCAACACTAATTAAAATAGCAAATATATTTAAGTCAAACAAACGATAATGCAGGACAAATAATTTCTGAAGGATACTGCTAGTACTACAGAGAAAATATCCTTCACTGTCATTTTGGAGATTTTTTAGCACATAACGTCCGATTAAACACATCAACTAGAATAAAACTCAAGGTTTATAGGTGGGCTAAGTTATAATAATTCAACAAAGACATATTTCTTATATCAAAGGAAAACGTTCTCATTTCTTGTAAGCAACCGATAAAATAAATAATACATAAAATGCTAATTAAGCCTTATATTTGTACAAATTTCCTCTTGCCTAGTTCTTTTCCTCTCAAAAAAACTAAGGAAAACGTGTGAAAACGATTTGAATTTGAGATAAAAACAACAACCTCGCCGGCATCGGTAGAGGGGCAGCTAGCGTCTCGAGCTACTAATAGTAAAGTTGCGGGTTCGAATCCTGCCGAGGGTCTGGTTGTGATCGCCTTGGTTTTCGTTATTACGCTCATTGTAAAAAACCGCCAACGGCTGTTTACGAGCTGGTTAAAATATCAGCTTTATCTTTCAAAATATACTCAAAAGATAGTCGCGTCTTGAAGGAAAATTCAAATATAGCAACCGAAACCCTATATAACAAAACATTGCCCTTCTTAAAGAGTCAGGAGACATGAGAACGGTACACGTTCTCACCTACCGCAAAGACTAAGGTGAAAGCGAGAGAGAAATAACGAGAGAGGAAGACCGTAACAGCCAAGCGATCAAAAAAATCACCATGGCCAACATCGTGAGAAGATTTAGAAAGAGAAACAGAGGGCATTAAAGAAGAGGTCCTAAAACCGATCGGCCATCCTTTTTGAACGTCCCGTTAAAAAAAGGAAAAATTCTTTCCCTTCATATCCGGAAGGATGCGCGTACACGCAAAAAAAACATCCTAACCCGTACGCATCATCCCGAATACCGGTTTCTAGGTAAGCACTCTTTTAACCCGGAGTGACGGAGAGGGTAAGAAATAGTGGGTCTTGTCCGTGGGTAGGCACCGATGTAGGAGCTCTGGGTGGGGGCGGGGAGGGAACGAGGGGGAGACGGGGTGTGTCCGAAGGACTTCTCGGTACCTGAGCCGAGGATTGGGAGAGATAGAAGAGGGAGAGGGCGAACGCGGGCCCAGTGGTCATGGTCCTTCCACTCTTGTTTTTTATTCACTAGTATCGGGACCAAAGAGAAGACAAAAAGGGTCCCTAAAGGGTGAGACAATGAAGAGGCCGGACCGGTCCGGCAACATTACATCGCTCGGGCTCTCCTATATTCCGCTCCTTAACCCTGCTGGCCGCCCCTATCCCTGGGTCCGTTTTCAATTTTTTTTTCTTACGATCGCGCACCCATCTCCTACACGGTAGGTACCCGCGTTAAGGGACGGGCCGAGGGGACGGTAAACCCACTTGCTCGGGGAGCCCGTTGGTTACTCACAAGTCCGGTTTTCGTCGAGTCCGCAGAGGCAAAAAGGGTTTTTTACTATCTCTCGCCCTCGGACACTTGTGTGCCGCATCCCGCTACTCCTCGCGAAGACCAGTCCATGCGGGTTTTTTTAGGCGTGGGAGAAAAGTTTCCTGTACCCTTGGAGGGCAAAGCTCCTATACGGTTGTGAGAGAGAAAGGATGGAGATTGTATATATGGTCCAAGGAATTGCTAGACGCGAGGAGGGGAAATGGGAGGTCGTCAGGAGTGAAAGAATAATGAGGAGAGAGCCTCCGAGTGTTTGAATATTGCGTGGGGCTTTTGAAAGGATAGCGAAAGGAGAAGGTGGGAATTTGCCTCCCGTGATATTCTACGGAGCGGTTGAGATTATCAAGATGGTCACCCTTTACTCTCTCTCTCTCTCTCCAAGACTTGTACCCACGCTCAAATTATTTTTTGTACGCATCTCTCGCACCTATTCACCTTTGCTTATACCCTTTTTGAATCATACCGCTCTTCCTTCCCTTTCTCCCAAGAACTTCTGCTATCCGAATCGGCCATTACGGTGTTTTTTCGTTTCAATGTTCGAATACTTTCGTCCGTTGGGATCATGAAGATATCTAGTTCCCATGAAGACTTCCGGAACGGTTGATATTTTTTTCGGGGAGTTTTGAATCTCCTTCGATGTTGGTTGATTTTTATGGTTGCCTAGAAGATGTTCTTAAGGGAAGTGGAAAATTGCGGGAACAATAACAATCATTTCGGAGATAAAGCTATTATGTTCGGAGGAAATAGCTAATTGTAAAGGTTCTTTTGTGTGATAGGCGCAAATAATCGAAACAGAAGCTAGTAAAACTCAATTTCCGACTGACGTCACTCTTTAAAGATGGCTAAAAGGAGAATCACGTCTTTTATTACCAGAAAAAATTATTTAACCATTATGAACTTAAAGTTACTTTCAATTTATTACACATTCCTAAGATTTCATTATTCTATAAAGTAATTTTTCAATATTCCATGTTCAAGCTTTGACTTAAAAGGAATGCCATGAGAAAAATCGCAGTTCGTCGGGGGGTAGCGGTGGTGGAGTTATTGGAGCGTTGGGCAAGTTCGAATCCGGTGGAGGTCGGATTTTTCAACCTGGGATCGTTCGGTTCCCTACTTATGTGATTTGAGGAGACTGAGCAAGTCAGCGCTCCGTCATTCGGAAGGGACGTTAAGAAGTTGGCCGCCTTGGTGTTAAGAAGTTGGTCCCCTTGGTGTTATTCATCAAGAGTAGGCTAATGCCATCACCGGGTTTCCCTCCTCCCTTGTGTTTGTATTCGGTGTGGAAGGAATAATGGCTATAATAATCCAAGAGATTGATTAGCCAGAAATTCCATACAAACAAACAAAGCAGTTCGTCGCTTGTATGTACCTTCAAAATCGTTTCGATGTCAAATCATTTTCTCGTAAGTAATGAAAGAGCAAAAACGTAGCACACCTTATATTCCAGGAAAAGCATTGGCTTTTAAGGTTCAATACAGCCTTTACATTACTCAATGGTAAATAAAGAAGTGTTTTTGACAAAAGGACAGAACGTGCGCCATTATGATCACTTTAAGCCGCAAAATTGAATTCCATTTGTAATGTCACAGGTTAGTGATTCATTTATCATAATCCTTCATTGATCAATTCCAAACCACTTAAACGGTTATAAATACTATAATAACCGACTATTAGCGACAAAAATCAATCAAACCTCTAAGTGACAGAGAACGCAAGCACGCTGTAAATTCCCCCACAGATGAAAATTGCGCAGCATACACGAAGAATGAGAGAAAAACCTACCACGCGGAAACATTTTCGGGGAAAAAACGACAAGTGTGGGGATAGGGGGGATTTTATATAGGAAGGTCAGGGAGAGTTCGTAGTGAGCCAATCCCTTTTTCTCTTGGGAGGGGCAAGTTCGAATGCACACACACACGTAACTGCAGACGCCCTAGATGGAAGCCGGGGAAAGACAAGTGGGGGGAACCCACACGTACAGAAAGAGCTCCAGAAGGTGTGGCATGGGTCACATGCACACAAAACACCCATAGAGGACGGGGAGGGGCAATCCCCGGATATCCCCGATGGATGGATGGAAACCGGACTTGGCACACACACGCAAACCGAGGGGTGAGAGAGGCTCCTTCCTGAGGGGTGAGGTCGATGCCGAGTGTGAGGTGCGGCTGCGTCGGAGGGGGATGGCATGCCGGACCGGTCTGGGGCAGTGGGTCCGTGGGGTGGCGATGTACTGGGTCAGAGGTTATGGAGGGTGGGGGCGAGAAAGGGAGGGGAGACGATGAGAGAGAGTGGGGCCGTGGGAATACAAGGAGGGTGCTGACGAAGAAGCGATGACTCCTGGGTAAGAGGGAGGCTGGAGGAGAAGAAAAGGAGAAATGGAACGAGAAAGTTGGAGAAAAGGACGGAAGAAACGAGGAGAGGAATGGGATTTTGAGGAATTTTAGAGCGATGTGTAAAAAATTATGGTCGCTTGGGGTAAATTTGAAGAATAAAGGTGCCAAATGACGTCATAGAATACATTTTGGCAAAAAATGAAAGATGTTGGAGTTTTCAAGGAAAAATCTTGACGTTATTAAATCAATGAGAATTAGAAAAAAGCTGTGAATGATAAAGGAAAGAAAGGAATGACATTGATGAGAAAATAAAAAGTGTAAGATAGAAGAATCTTGAAAAAGTGAGCAAAATAATATATGCAAACGGAAGAAACACTAAAGAAACGACAAATATTATATGTTAATCAAATGATGAATTACATCTTTTTCCGTATCATACGAATTCACGTACTTTTATAAGGAATTTTAACATATAATGGCTTCTCAAATTCTAGACGTACGGGTTGAACAGCAAGGGTAGAAAAAATCCCCAAGAGCCGACTTTTCGATGTGTTCAATTTCTTTAGGAAATATTTTCTTAAACCGTAACTCGTGAGACGTAACCACCGATGAAACATCCGCATTTATTTACGATTACCGACAAAATAATGCTATGTTTGAGACGTTCACTTTCACCACCTTTTCCGTTTGCCTTTTAAATAGACAAACAAATGACATTTGGGCGGCTTTGAAATAAAACACTGCAGTTTAACCATAAAGGAAGGATTCGATCGAAACGAACAATGACGATTCAAAATGTACTAAGAGATAAGGGGAGAGTCACAGACCGACAGGCATCGGGACGATCTCGTTAGTTTTTCCCGTAAATGGAAACGGAATGAGGGCAAGGAACGGGATGTTCTTAAGTATGCGGAGATAATGGATCGGACGAGAGGAAAAAGAAGTGGGTGAGAAAAAGAGAACGCAAAAAGGATGCACCCGAGATTCCATCGGATGAGGAGATTGGGAATAATGAGGATGGAATCGCGTCGATGATCCAGGCAGCGAAAGGCAAATAAGTAGGCGAGTGAAGAGAGGAAAGAGCGCGGAGATTAGCGCAACCGAACAGATGAGAGGATGGAAACAAAGAACGCGCACAGAAACAAGAGGACAAATTGGAATGAAAAGCATTCAAAATTACTTCCTGCTTAAATGGAACGGATTGATGAAAGACTCGAGATCGATCGCGAGGAAAGAAATATCGGCAAAGAAAACTGAAAGCGATCTAAAAGAGATTGTTGCGATAACTTCAAGTTGGGCTGCGGAATTTTACATATGGTAAAAACGCCAAAATAAACTTTTCGCATAAGAATGACCCTCACAAGAGTATCATCCTGCAGATACTGCAATATTCTCTGTCCTAGCTTTACAAGAAAATAAGATGAGGTCCAACTCGCCATTATTTTAATCTTGAGCTAACCAATAATTCGTACGAAGGAGGAAAATTCTTGTTCGGCGGACCGAAACATTTCTCTCAACGCTGACGCGATGGACGCGAAGGCGACGGTTTAATTCGTAGATGCGACGGATTCGGAATCATCTCGGAAGCGGATAACAACGTGGCGAAGTGGTATTAGGAATGGAACGAAGAAGAGAGAGAGAGAGAGCACTACCGTAGCACTCAGCGGGAGAACCGATAATTGCGCGAAAAAGAGGCAGTGAAGGATGGGGGAGGACTAAGGTCGATGGAGGTGGGAGAATGAGAAATGGGAGGAAAAAGAGGGAACAAGGGAAACCTCTTGCGGAAACAGTACGAAAATGCGAAGAGGAAAAGAAAGGAAGAAGAAGACAGGGAAGAAAGTGGACGTCTTATACGTACAGCGAAAAAATGTTGGAATACTTCAGTATTCCAACATTTTTTCGAGAGAAAAGGAAAAGCAGAGGGCGAAGGAATGAAGCAGAGGAAGAAGAAAAGTGAACGAACGGAAATAAAAAGAGAATAAGGGAGCTAGGCAGAGAGAGAGAGAGAGACGTAGAGAAAGGCAGGTAGAGGGGGATAGAGAGGATCAGATAGTGAAAAAATAAAAAATAAAAATAAAAATAGAGGTGGGAAGAAGAAAGGTACGGTACAGCAGGCAGTGAAAGGTACAAAGAGGTTGGAGAGGGGATGCGGTTTTATAAGCCTGGTGGGTTTGATGTGGAGGTGAAAGACTCGAGGAGTAGGAAATGAGAGTATCTATAAGGGGAAGTTTGAAGGGGGAATAGAATGGTGTGTGTAGGGCGAGACAGGAAAGGACTCCTCCGGGATGAGAGTTCAGGGAAGGGAGGCGAGGAAGTGAAACGGGGAGCGGGGGAGGTGGCGACGCCACTCGGGAGTATTGGGTGAAAGGGAGAAACGCAACGCTGGCGTCAGGGAAATCGTCGAGGACGGGCAAAGAACTTGAGGGTAGGAAGTCCGCGGAGTGGGAGTGTTCGAGAGAGGGAAGAGAGCTGAAGAGAGGATGCCAAGCACAAGAAGCAGTGCGTGGCGGCGCGGAAATGGGGGAAGAAAACATTATTCTGCCAAATGACCGGTCGAATTAATGAGAGAGTATAAAAGGACGAAAACGCAGTGTGAAAAATTATGCGGGCTCCGCGATTACGCTTCAATTCAAATCGCTGGCGAAGGCTTTTAGCGGATCTTCGTCCGTGCTGGCGTTGAGATTTTCCTCTCGTTAACTCTTTTCGAGCGAGAGCATAAAAACAAGAATTTTTTGGTGCGAAAGCTTTCCATTCACCATTTTTCTTATGCAACGTTTACTCAATGTTACAGCAGAAAAAAATAATAATAGGGAAAGAAGTGGTTCAAAATACCAAGTTTTACTGATATTTTAGCTCTTAGGATATAATACTCCAAAATTTTTCCATCTGATACGTTCATCAATTTGTTGAAAATAATCTCGCACTCGACTAAGGAATTTTCCTGGTCGTAGTTGTTTGAAAATGTTACTTATAAAAGAACAACTATATATTCCAAGCGGGAGTCAGTTTTGCAAAGTTAAAACCTTCCCCAAGAATTGTTTTTTTTTCTTTAATTGTCAAAAAACAGCAGTGAAATATATCCTATGCGTTGTGATACTTTAATTTCTTAAATAAAGGATTTAAGGAGAATAAACAAATTTTATGGTAGAGAGTCGCGATAAAAGTAGTTCAGGGAGAAATAATTAACACGTACAAAGCATTTTTCCTGCATTGCACAATACAAAAACTCTAAACAAGGCGAAATGCAAGTTAGAATCATTCTAACGGCAAGCATCGAAAAACTGAGCTGAATTTCGTCCGGATTCCTAATCGCAGCAACAACTCAAAACGTGTCATGCAATGCGCGTAGCAAAAAGTTGAGATAGTAAAAATGCTATATTCATACGGACTCGGGAACGCTACCGCCACGATGGTTTCGTGACATGAAAAATATCGCCGAAAAAACATTTGCGATGAAGGGAGGCAATGCGTCAGGGTGAAGCCAACGTGTGGTAGTAAGTACGTAGTAGGAGGATGAGGTAAGGGAGGAAGAGGTAGCGAGCCATTGGTCCGTTAGAGTCACGCTTTTAAGAAAGGGAGCAATCTGGGAAGTGGCGACAGAGCGGATGGCAGATGGCCATGTGGTCCGCGGAAGAGGAAACGAAGAGGGTTGAAGAAAAAAATTCCCGTACAAGAGAGAAAATATGTGGGATGAAAGAGGCTAGGGATGAAGAACGCGAGTGGAATGGCGAGGGGCGGGGGGCGTGGAAGATCAAAAAAGGAAGAAGCAGGAGAGGAAGAGAAGTGTACATACGAAGAAAAAGAGTTATAGAGAGAGGGTGGAAGAGTGAGAGATGTAGGTGGAAAGGGGAGAAAGCTAGAGAAGAAGGGGAGAGAGAGGGCGGGAAGTGTGAAAGAGAAGGGTGTAGGGTAAAAGGGACGATAGGAAGTAACGAAAATGAGATAATAGAGAAGTCTAAAGAAAAGGAAAGGCATGGAAGCAGATACTGGAAATGGAAGAAAGATGCAATAGGAGGGTAAGTAGGAGAGTGAGGAAAGAATAAGGAAAGCGAAAAGTTTAGATCAGGAATGCAAAATTAGAACGCTTAAAATAATGGAATCGACTATCTAACTAGATGAGGAGAGTTCCTGCCTAAATAAAAACCATATAAAAATCAATAATTAATGGAGAATTCATGCTCACTCTACCCTGGAACGCTAATTTCTGCCGATATAGTAAAGTTACTTTGTCATCAGAAATTTTAAAACAAATTCGTAACTTAAATCTTATTAAAAAACAAGGAAATATTTTGCGAGTGCAGAGATACGCAGATCATAGCGGAAATCCAGGGCCGGCCCGAGCTACGGGTGAGCCGGGCGGGTGCCCGGGACGCCAAAGTTTTGGGGACTCTATCCTGATCATTTATCTATGCATAACTTGCAAGTGAATAAATATTGGATACCAATTTATATCTAGAATCTTGATGGCATTCCTTTTACTTTTTCATTATCAATAATTTTACAGAGCGATGAATAAATTAATACGTACTTTGTAAATATCTCAACAAAGATTAACGGAAGGGGGTGTTGGAGTGCTATCTTTCCCGGGGCGCCAAAACTATTCGGGCCGCCCCTGTGTAAACCCGTAAGGGTGGATATCCTAACCGCTCTACAATAATTACTTTCATTTAGAAAACTCCCTTGCTATTGAGCTCTAAATTAGTTATTTCTATATAAACGATTTATACAACATATGGAGGCAAAAGAAGTTAAGAGCATTGTTATGCGCAGTCAATTTAGAGTGTGTGGCACGTTGTGAGATTGTATGGAAGGAAAAGGGGGAGAGAAGAATAGAATGAGATAGTGAAGGACGATACAGAGAGATATAGAGGACGACGTTTGGAGAAATTCAGAATGGAATACGGAAGATGTGTTGGGAAGGTAGAGAGAGGTAAATTGAACTACGTAGCGAAACGTGATGAAGAAGCAAGTTTTAAAGTATTCAAATTCGGCCAGGTAAGAGAGCTTACTAAGAACATTAAAATTCGTAGGTGAGAAGGATGGGAAGAGGTGGCGGAACACGGATAGGTAGGGAGGGGGAAAGCTTAGCGAGCGAAAGATAACGAGATGGATTGGGTAGGATGAGATAGGTGTGGGTAAGACGCAAGGTTGACCCGGGAGAGAGGGTGAAGCAGGGAAACCGAGGAAGAGGGTTGAAAGGATAGAGCGAGACCGATAAGGATAATGCGATAGAAAGAGAGAGAAAAAGAAGGCTGCTGAGTTTTAAGACCGAGTAAAAAGTATGAGAAAATGCGAGCGGAGAGAGTGCATGAAGCGAGAGGATGAGAATGATGAGTGTAATTGGCTGGAAGAAAGAGAGATGAAAACATGGGAAGAGGATAGAAGGACAGCAGGAAAAAGGTGGGTGGAAGGTTAAGAGGTGACGAGGCTAAGAGAGGGAGAGAGAGAGAGCGCGCAAGAGGTCAGGCGGATAGATGAGAGGCAGACGCATAAACAGTGACCGCACCTTCTCACCTTGGATGCAACGGGGAGCTCATCCTTTTATAAAAAGAGAGGAAAAAAAGAGTGGAAGGAGGAGAGAACTTTCCCTCCTACCCAGCATACATACACACACACGTACAAGTGAGAGAGGGAGAAACTTTATTGCTTTCCTCCCACTCCGTTTCCACTTGCAATTCCTCTGTGACACACTTTGACCGCAGCTACAAGCGCCGCAAGAACTGTATGCGAGCGCCCTCGAGTTTCTCCAACTTTTCCCACGAGATATTCATCAGTTTTTTTAATGGCAAACTTTTTTAAAATGACACTGCAACCGTGGCATCTTCGTTTTGTCGACTTCGGAGGCATTTCACCCGTCGTTTAATAGGTCTTGTTTTAGCGCGGTTTTTCGATGACGACGATGACCAAGCGTGAGAGTGAAATAATACATAACGAACCATAGCAAACCTTTAACACGAAAGAGTATGTCATAGGTTAGAAATTTCTTCTATAAAACTTTCACCAATCTGTAATAATATAAAAAACGATGTACCGCTTCAGCTAGTTATGGCCGACGATAATGTCGTTACATCATCTTTCGTGAAGACTCTACTTAAGGATTAAGGCGAGTTGAAAATTGATTTTAATGAGCGCATAAATTTAAATACCCGTCACGAGTGTTGGAGCAACTTCCTACGATGAACTCATGCGAGTACATGTTAGAATAAATTAGCGCAATCAGTGTATATATCGATCAAATCTAGGCAGAAAAATGTAATAGTGTTTTTAGTAAGGGTGATATATAAAAAGAGATGGCGAAGATAAATAAAATTTATCATAAACTCACCAAGTTACACGTTTTAATGCAGACGATGCTTTAAAATTTCAATTCGGATAAACAAAGTATCAAACGCAAACAAAAAATATACATACATCAGCCAATGCGCCAAGGTAAAATATCGACATCCCATCGTGATTATGCTGACTGAAGAAAGAGAATCGAGAAGGAAAAAATTCTATTAGTTTAACATCCTCTAATAAAAACACTGAAAAATGCCAACTGCATAAAGATAATCATAAACTCACCGATAAAACAAAAAAGTCTACTAAAACAAGTGTGCCAAAATGAAACATAAAGAGCTGCAGAGAGAAGTCGAGAATGTCGGGGAAGTAGAGCAAGTCAGGGGAGCAGTAAGAGATACTAAAAGTTTTCCAGTGTAGCGGAGATTCCATTACGACAAGAATGACAGCGAAAGAGCGCAATGGAGTGGAGAAAATCAGAGGGAAAAAGGAATTGTTGGAAGTGGAGGATTCAAAGAGACGTGAGAGAAAAAGAGGCGAGGAGAATTAAACAAGAGTTGCAGAAGCAGAATGGCCGAGAGAAGGAAGGAAGGATGCGCAAAAATAAGGAGAAAACAAATGAAACGGTCCGAGGCACATTAGTGGAGTGACTAATAGCGTGATGTAGGCTGAAATGGAGGGTGAAAGAAAGAAGTGGTAGAGGAGAGATAAGAGGAAAAGAGGAGAGAGAAGAAGAGGATAAAACGGCAGGAGACGAGAGCAAATAAGGCGAGAAAGGGGAAGAAAGATTGTAGCGAACGATAAAAGAAAGAAAATAGAAGCGGGAGATGAAAGGGGATTAAAGGGAAGAAAGAATGGGATGAAGGTGAGATAAACGCGGTAGTCTAAAAAGAAAGGTAGACGATAGGGATAATAAGAATGTTACACTGAAGAAGGACACGAACAAAGAGGAAATAAAAATTGAGAAAAACCAGAGAACAAAAGATGATAGGAGAGGATGAGATGAAAAGTGAGGAGACCAGGTTATAAAAAAAGCTGCAGCAATAGAACAAGAAAGGGACAGTACAGCAGGATGAAGAGGACAAAAGGAATGAGAGAGAGAGGAGGATAAGGAGAAAGATAATGCGAGGTATAAGAGGAAGAAATATAAGAAAGAGGAGATGTAGGAAGCAGGTTGGAAAAGGATTGGCAAAATAATGGAGAAATAGTTAAATAGAGAAATGCTTTCGTTATAACACCCACTACCTTGGGAAAGACGATTTAAGACGGTCGTGTTTCGTTTTTGACAAGTTATTGCGCGGGAAGATACTCAACGCAATCACAAAACCGCGGCGGATTGTTTTTTCTTACGCAGGAAGCCATTTTAAATGTAAACACAACTCACAATTAGCCAACCCTTCCCGCAAATTTACTTTTCCCTTTCCCAGGGTTATAATCTTCGGTTTATATTAGCGGCGCCTCTTCCGTTTACTAATTTTGCACTCCAAAGGAGCAAACGGCGAGCGATCGCGCCAAGACGACGCGAGTAACAACGTCAAACAAGGTCTAGCGCGAAAGAATAGGAGCTTGCGTTTCGGAGTAAAATATTATGACTATAGGCTTTGGAAGCAGTTCATACGTGTATTATCGAGTTTCATAGATACTTTTTTATTGTGGCGCTGAGATACATCTCTGGCGGAATGTATTTATTAGAATTAAAACGTGTGTATACATACATACATATATATATTATGATGCATTTTCATATATATATATATATATATATATATATATATATATATATATATATATATATATGAAAATGCATCATAATTAAAATACATTTTTTTAATTTTAATTTATTCAAATTTAAAATACCAAGTTCAAAATCATACACATACCTGACAACCTTAAGGGTTGCCAAAAAAACTTCAGTACACGTATACACGTATGTTTTTTTTCCTAAAACCTTTATCAAATTTATTTGGAAAATAATAAAGTCGAGAGGTGAGTGCTGGAATCTTGATCTGAAAGAACATTTAATGGATAACATGTAACACCCGATGAGGAAAAAAGAACCTACTTAGAGAAGCGTTATTAGTAGGCTACCGAAAAGACTCACGTTTAGTCCCTACAGAAGTTTATGAGCGGATAGGTGGGAGGGCGAGGTTAAAATGGCGCATTCGGTCTCGGAAGAGAAGTCAAAGTGGCATATTTATAGTTATTGCCGGTCTCTGCTTTGAAGGGAATAGGATAGTCCTTTTGTTTGTGGGAGCCCCTAGTCTCCACTTATGAGGAAGGGAATATGCATGAGCACAAACCACACACACATCTAAACTCACACATGTAATTACAAAAACGCATAAATAAACAATGATTGCGCATTTGAAGGTCTTCCGGGACTGGCATGCCACACACCGACCACCGGTGTTAATTCATCGGGAGAGAATTCCTCTTAAGGATTTTTGTCCTCCTCCCTCTAACCCACCTCTCCCATAACCTTTCATCTCACCCTCCTTCACCCCTCCCTTTACCCCCCCCCTCTACTTCTACCCCGATGACAAATGACAAACGTCCCTTTCGGCGGTGGCGGTGGTGGGCAAGGGACCAAAAGAAGACCACGAAACAAAAGTCTATCTCGAGCCAAAAAAGTTTAGTTAGGGAGACCGTTAAGACAATGGAGTCTGGTGAGAGAGAGAGGGAGAAGGGTGGCACTTTGGTGCGGTTTCGTGTCGGGACGCGGGGCTGGAAAAAAATAAGGCGTTTTGCGCGAGAGAGCGTTCGAAGATTTTTTTCTCGAGGTTAAATGAAAGCGGTGACTAAACCGCTTTGGGGCGTGGCTTGACCTCTTGGCTTAAAAATGAGGACTAATCTGATTCTCCGACTAATTTCGAGAATTCCTTCGTATTTTTTCCATTCAATATATTCAGACGCCGCGCGAAATACGGGTGGCATTTTCCGCGGAAATACGGGATTTTTTTCGTTTGTTGCAGAGGGAGACTAACGATAAAATCGGTTTTTACAAATGCTGGATTGGTTTTCATCACCAAATCAAAAACTATCCGATGACTGGACACAAGAAGCAGATTTGCTACAATCCACCGAATTATAAAGAGGAGGGATAGTATATAATAATGGCGAGCTTAAACCTTAACAGTTTTCATTCAGTTTAAAAATGACGCAAGAGAAAGACAAAAACTCTGCTTAACAAAATTTACTTTATTTTTTACAAGTCATTATTACAATTTTCTGCAACACACCGGTTGAGAACTGCTACCTTACGTAATATGTGCCTGTTATCGGTCGGATATTATCACAGTCATTAATTATACGGATATATCATACGAAAACTAATTAATGGTAAAGAACAGTGTGCAGTAAATATATATATATATATATATATATATATATATATATATATATATATATATATATATATATATATATATACCTACGGTCAAGATAATTTTAATATAACTCGGTAAAACTTCCTTTAGATTATTTACGGAAAAAACAGCTCATTAGACAGTCATCCACTATGATACCGTCCGGAATTCGTGTCCCGATTCCTCCATAAACATCGATGCCGATGAGTCGCCGCAGCGAAAAAAGTTATTTCGGTACGCCGCCCTTTGCCAAAATTCCACCAGGCTCGATTCAATTATTTCGGAACAAAAAGTATTAACAGCGGACTCGGAGCAGCCCTTGCAACATTTTATTTTTGATTTGGAAAGTTGGATAGCCAGAGATTTCGGAAGAGACGTTAAGGATTGCACTCATCCTAAAGAACGAAACCTATTTTGAATCAGAATTCCGTCATGGATTTCGGTGGCCATGGTGAAAAAGGACAAATTTGTTTTGTATTTATAGAGGTTTGGGACTCCCAAGTTTGTACGTTTTATCGACTATAAATTTTTTGCAATGTAAACCGTTTTCGGGTGGACAAATTACATTTGTGAATTTATTCATGGGAAAACTATATCTATGAAATATATAACATATCAATAGTTAGTCTTTAAACAACCCTTATTTTCCGTTTGGATTCAATATTGTAGGGCAAATAATTGCTGATGCCTAAAACATGCAATACTCGTAAAAGGCGAGCAATTCACTTTTTTTTATTTGACCAGTTTTAGAAGTTAATTGGGATATGATTAGCATGAAAAATTTTGATACAGATATAATTCTTATTTATCGCATTTGGAGATCTAACAGAAGTTCAAAAGTCTATCAATACATCCATAATTGTTGCTAATTTGCTGAATTAGAACAAACCATATAATGCGCGATTAGGTTGTCACAATTACCTCTTATGACGTTTTAACAAATTATAAACAAATTCCTACACTGAACGCATTGAAGAGTACTATGATTTAGAATAAAAATTCCAAAAACATGTTTAATGTCTAGGTTGATAGGGAAATTCCGTGCGCAACATTTATGATGTCAAATGGAAAATATATTTTTCATCTATGCTTTCACCTATGCCAGCATTGGAACCTAATGTTACATCATCCAAACAATGCGTATTTTCACAGTGGAACCGAATCAACATGAGACCCACCTAGTGACCCGCATCCCTATGCAACTTAAACTAACCTAATTTTATATTCTCGGCAGCAAGAGGGGGATAAAAAATAAAACAAAATCACACACAAAAATTTTTCCACTACATATATCTCTCGGGACGCCACAGTTAAGGAACAATAACCTGCCCTCACTTCAAAAAACAATACGGAATTAATTCGGGAGCGTCTATTTCCGGATAGCTGCCAACTTAACGATCTCTCTCCTGGTGCCTACACCCCCAACCCCTCGACCACATCTTCCCTTTCCGAACCCCTACCCTTATTTTTCCTAAACAAGGAGTAACATTAATAACCGCGACGTCGGCCACATTCAACCGTCCGGCTACTTTGCCTGCCCGACCCACAATCGCCCTTCTCGAAAATAAACGTATCCACCGGGCCTATCCCGTTTACACACACACACACACACACACACACACACACACACACACACACACACACACACATATATATATATATATATATATATATATATATATATATATATATATATATATATATATATATATATATATATATATATATACTCGCGTTCTCGTCCCCTTTTCTCCCTTCCCCCTGCTGTACTCCAAACAGCGCGCCACCCCCGGTCCCCGTCACTGCCCAGCCCCTACCGAGGCATCTATAATTACCACACCCCACTAGAGAGATCCAGATACGAGGGAGAGAGATGTGTTCCCTCACCACGCCCTCGCTGGCCTCTCCTCTCACTCCCCTTTTCTCCCTCCTCACTCCTTCACGGCCCAACCCTTTTACGTCCCCTCGAGTAACCCTTCCTTCCTTTCTTTTTCGTTTCTTCCCCTTCTGTTAGTTATCCGCGAGTCCGCCGTCCCGCGGCGGAGCCACCGTCTTTAAATCAAGCCCCCCAGGGATCTCTCGCATTAATAATTCAACGATGAACGCTATCGGTCCTTCGATCGAGTTCTTTCTCCCACGTTTTTTTTTAGTCGGACTTTCAATCGAATCGGACGGATAGTTGATCGCAAAGGTCATTCTTTTTCCTTAATTTTTTTTAAGGTATCAAAAGCCTTCGCATGTTTATCCGGCAACCATATTTTGTTTAACCCGCTTTTTTGAGTTAGTACATTCCTAGAGGTTAAAATGTGATGAATGTTTGTGTTTGTGTGATCTGGACGGTTTGATACTAACTCGTTGTGATTAGATCTTTCGCAGGGTGGATCGCTAAGGCGATGCATCATTTCACTAATCACCGAATGCAAATTGACAAGCCGTGATTTATACATGTATAGATAAAACAGTGGGAAGAATTCATAATAATAAATAAATAAATTATATCTGGGTCAAAATAATCCACCTGTTTCGACTATAAACTTCCACAGACAATCGATATCATTAGGTACCTATTAGTGTAATGTTAGGATAATTCTTGTAAATACAAGACAATGACTTTCTTACTATTAAAACTTCTATAATTTATAGGTATAGTCGAACTCGGTTATAGGTATTACCCCTAATCCGGACTAAAATTACCTATTGCTCGTTTTAACCATGACAGCGGACAATATATATTATTTTCATGACATGGAATCTTTTAAAAGCGATACACCATTGCATAGCACCAATAATAAAAAATCGTTTTATTTACTTCGAAAGAGATAGATTACCGATAACACACTTTTGAGGGAGATAGCATTTTCGAGATGTCAGATTTGGTGATAGATTTTCCAGAACTGAAAACATTTCATCAGGCAGTCGTTCAACGATCAGCCTTTTTATGCTGCAAATGTAATTAGTTCCAGCCATGAAAACGATGCACGAAATTTTATCTCAATCGCCAAATCTTTCCCTCTCCTTGCCCTAAATTTCTTTCACTTTTATTCGTCCAATTCGCTACATCAACGCATTTTCTGAACAATGATTTGCATGCTCGACTGTTTGGATTGAAAAATGAGGCCATTTAAATTAACCCCGATAAAAATAATCAAATGAATGTAGTTTCTAAGATTTAGCGTAAATTTGTTGGAATTTTGTATTTGGTTCTTCCAATACGCTATCCAAGCTAAGCACTGAATTGTTCGAATATAACTGTATTTCCTGTCAATATTACTATTACGAAATCTAACGAGTTTTTTCTGGCGGTTTCTCAACGGGCACTTCCAATAAAAATGTGGAGGAAAAATATTGTTTTATATCCATCTAATATGGAAGAAAATTATCATCCCGTTGTATAATAAACACTATTTTATCATGTTAGGATAGGATTTCCTTAAATTAAAAAAATGAATGTCTAATTTGATTTTCAAGAAAAGAATCTCGAGTAGCAACTATTTCACTCAATTTCATCTAATTAAAATCGAAAACATATAATTTCACTAATTTTGTGATTATGTGAACAGCCAATGCTGTTCGTTTTCGAAAATTCTGCCATTCCTAATAGCATTATCTGTTAAATGAATGTACATATATACGCTTCTCGATAGCCATGTACAGATATCCTTCAATCGTGATTCTTATCAGCAAACGTTTCCCCTTCTTAATGATTTCGACGATGATCGATCTTAAAATTTACTTACGTACCTTTCCAAAAATAGGGTAAATTATCTAAAAGCGACGACTTAAAAACGTAAACACTTTGCGAGATAATATACTTTTCGAACGACGCCGAGGTTATTTATTCGCGTCATTCCCCGATGGATAAACAAAGTCACACAGAGTTATTCGTTCCATAACGAAAACGATTTCGATCGCAAGAAACGTTCGGCATCACCTTTTCCCTTCCTACACAAGCTCAAATCCCGCATTCGTATGCCATTCGACAACCGGACCGCTGTCGAGACAATTTAATTAGGTCCGGCGGTCGATAAACTCAAAACGCCGGAACGGTTTCTTTATTGGGTTTGCTACTCCACATCATTCTCTCTCTCTCTCTCGCTAGTTTTCATAATTTTCCCACTCTTTCTACCTTCACCCTTAACCCAACCACTCCCTAGGACGGAGGGACAATGAAAAATCCCGAACTTAATCGTTTCGGCCTCGAAATGGGAGGTGGGGGATTGTGGAAAAAAATATATTCTATCCGAATGAGGCCGGCGGAGGTTTTTTTATTGACTCAAAGCTTTCGACTCCACACGATGGAGAGAAGAGGGGGATAAACGGAAGCGAAGTAAAGGAGGGAGGGTAAGGAAGAAAAGGAGAAGAAGAGGAGGTGAGAACAGTGGTCAAGAGGAGGCGAAACACTGACGGAGGTGACAGGTCCTGTGGCCAACCGACGAAAACCGGAAAATCGAAAGACCTCACAAGTAGATCTGAGTCGCGCGTGACGAGTGAGAGAAACGGCTTACAGGAGCCTTGTCGATCGATATCGATGAATGGTAATCGATATGGTGCCAAAGAAAACATTTCTTTACGTATATGAGAACGCATATCTATAGCCTTCACTCGCTTTTCCCAGTTTCGCTTAGCAGTTTATATTTACACGGTTTCTATTTATACTGGTTCGGCTTAGCGCGGTTTTCATTTTATAGAACTGCCTCGAATTGCACGACCAACAAACAACTAATTCATAGCCAAGAAGATAGCTTGATAATCTTGAGCAATAGACAAACACTTCTTAATATAATGAAACCAATCTTTAGTACAAACGCAAGCTGATACGTCGCGTTAAAGCATCTTATCGACCGACTCCCTTACCGCAAAAAAACCATTCCTCAAGTCACGCAGTTCGTACGATAAAGCCACCCTACGTTTGCATCGATGGTAGATTGGATTGAGACGGTAGATATCCACGCAGAAAAGTTCGAGCCGCAAATTCTAGCGTGGGCGTATTGTTCCTCATTGTGCCTCGGTCCCAACACCTTCACATTTTTTATGAGGATGTTCCGAAGACCGTCCTTCTGCGAAGGCCGTTAAAAAAGTGGTTCCTTCGTGCAATTCGCGGGGCTAAGCTAATTCGTTACTTGCCGCGCGAGCGGTATTTTTCATTCCCCTTTTGTGCACGCGGCCAGAGGAAAGGAATAACCAGTCGATCGCACCAACCCGTGAAAATGCAGGCAAGTATCCCACTAAATAGTAGAGGAGGAAAGAGACCGGTTGAGGATGCATTGTAAAAAATAAGTTCCATGACTGGACGGAGGTTATGAGGCGGATTTTATTTTTTAAGACCGATTCGTAAATATCGACGCTCCCGTTACTGAATACAATTTTTTAAACTGTTATTTTTAATTTTTATAAATTTGAGGAATAGTAACCAGCTAATCCCCACTTCACGAAATTTGAACGATCGTCACTTCTGTCGCAAAATAAAATGATGATAACCCGTTTTTCGGGGAAAATCAGTTTTCTGTTATGCAAAAGTCCACAATCTCACGGAAAACTCAAAACCTAAGAAATCGGGGAATTTAAAAGAGCTCGAAAAACAACCTGTCGCTGGTATTATCTTTACAAAAACAAATCCATTCCATTTATCAAAAGAATTAGCATCGTGCAGCTAAATGATGGAGAGAATAAAGGAAGAGCCACTCTGAATCTCTTGGTTTTTTTCGAGGTAAATGAGAGAAAAACAAACGCATAAAGCTCACCTATGAATCTTGCTTGAACACCGCAATTACTTTTTATCTATTTCATGCTTCCACAATCACTCATCTCGGATTTTAATTACGATTTCAACCGGGAGGAGTATTTTTTGCCTCTGCTTCGAGCACCGCCGTCCTCTCGCCATAGAGAAAGAGAGGGCTAGAGAGATAAAGACAAAGAGAGAGAGAGGATCTCTTTATACAACTCGAAATGAACCACGCCCTAGCAGATGTTAAGCGATAAGAGCGGTAGAGGCATTCGTCGTCCCGTGGGCGAATCAAATACAGACGGCACATTTTCGCGGTTAAACGGTGTAAGCATTTAATTCGACGTTTACGGTTATATCGAAGACGTATAATAAAGAATTAAGGATAATTGCCGAGAAATTTCTTTTTGTAGTTATCCTTACGTTCCATAAATATTTATGTCAGCCTGTTGCAGTTACGTTAACACGCGAATGCTTTCGAGACTTCAATTATAAAGCGAGGAAAAAATAATGACGTCCCCAAGGGTGTTATCGAAACTGTGTCTGGCCTAACATTCTATCAAAAAGATTTATTGCGACATTTTAATTTAAATGGGTGCTCTAAATCTTCTCTTAAATTCGGTCGGATTTTTAAAATGCCTTTTTAATATAACGGTATGCAAAACGTAAAAATCGATAAATTTGCGTATTTTGTGGGTTCATTGACGCGTAGTTGATAAAAAGCCGAACGCACATTCAGTCGTCAGGCTACGATCATAACTTAAGATTGGAGATGTCTGAAAAATGAAATTCGGAGCGTGAAGGACATCTGCTCCGAACACATGGTGAGGCATAACGGATCCTCGCAAAAATCAGAAGTGGCAGTTCGTCTCATGCTTTCGAAATGAGCACAGGGTACCAACCTCTAAGACGGCACAAAACGTGCACCGGACCGTAACCCAGAGAGTGCAACAGCTGAGAAAAGGAAAACGAAACCTTATCCCCAAAACCAATTTGCCCGGACATGATGCCATAAGCAACCCGTGAGGCAGAACGCGACTTTTTTATGAGTCGCCCGAAAATTAGTCCAATCTTCTCGGCAAAGGAGACTCGAGTGTATATATTTACGTGCGAGATAAGGTTTCTTTCGGTCCGACTTCCGTACATTACCCTCGCTTCGCGGCGGGGGCCCAAGTACCTACATGTGTACGTATAAAGGCGCGGCAGATTACTAGATGGCGCGGAGGAGGCTGAAAAGGGCGCGGCGGTTAGCTATATGCCGCCGCCGTCGTCATAAGAAGTTCGAGTTTATACCTGAGGTTCAAATCCGCCTTAAGCTCCATGATGGAGTCGAAGATTGAGTCGCAATGGCTGTTGATGAGGGGTGTGGAAAATATGATGGATCACGTGGCGAATTACGCCGAGTCCGACGGACGGTTCCAGAGTCTCGCAAGGAGAAGATTTGAGACCTCTGGGCATGCGCAGAACTTCTCTCTCTCTCTATATATAATATATATTGTATATATAAATATATATATACACACCTTGTTGCCACCCTCATCACCTTTTCCTTTCCTTAAGTTTATATACACACACACACACACACACACACACATACACACACATGAAACCTTATTTGAGTAATTCATATCGTCGAGGTTAATCTAAACGTCAGATGAAGACCATCGTCTTATAATTAATTAGAATAACGTGCGGTCAATGCAATCAGTTATAAAAGTAGTAGTCGACTCACTTAACGTTGGGTAAACCCGGCATATCATCCAAATCCTTATTCAAGTTCTAGGATGACTTACCTGGAAAAAATAAGAAACGAAAATTAAATGCAGGTTTTAATTGCAAAAAATACAACAGAAAGCTTAACGGTGCTCGGAAGTCACAATTCAGTAAGAAACTAGACAGTTTTGCATAATCATTTTTTCTTATAACCATGGAAAAGATTAATTTACCATTTACCATCTATACATTCATACATACATAATTCCCAAAATAAATAGGGACTTTATAAAACTTTAAATTCTTGAATTTTGGTTTCCAGCAGCCAAAAATTATATTTTTTTTACGAAGCCGCACGACGTTGCTAGCTCCTAACGCCTCTCCCGCCAAGATATCAAACGAAATGAGGCCGTGAAAATGTTACAAGCCCATTGGAGCTTCTGGAAAAGCTCGGGGGGTCTAACACATTTTGTCGCTGTTACCCAAGAGAGGTCGTTTTTTTAGTCCTCCGCGGTCACGCACAGATGAGAAGAGGTTAAGAGGAACGAGTTTTTTTTTACTTCCCTTAGCAATCCGACCTTACTACCAATTCTCATCCCTAAAGGCACCTTCCCATTACGGACGTGTCCTCAAGGGAGATCGAATACCTTAATTCAAAGGGAGGCAACGCGATTCCTCTCTCAATCCTGCTTCGGATTGATGGCGACCTCGGAGTGTCCTGTTGCTCCGAACGACGAACAAAAATAAACCATGTTGGGACGTCTTCTAATGGCAAGAAATGTTATAAATCAGGCGGTGAATGAATCTCGAGAAGTCGCCGAGAGAGGAGAAGGGGAGAGAAAATATAGCGGTCATTTCGTTGAATCACGGGAATTTATCGAACCTCTGGATGAGATCCTTGTTTACCAGGCGTGGTCTTTATGAAATTGTCATTTTTTACGCAGGCTGTTATGCGATCTATAAAACACTGCTACCTCCATAATAAAACAATACACGAAAGAGGCGACGCAAATTAATAAACATCTCGTCCACCTTCTTGGGACTGATAAAAAATTACCCGACTAGATAAACCGTTCTACATTCTCATTCGTCATTCCATAACACACATGTATTATATTAAAATCAATCTTTAGTAACCACCTCTGATGAAATGAGCTGAAATATGTCTATTTAAAAATGCGGTTGTATTTCTTGGAAATAAAATATGTATCTAAGAATTAGGCTTATTTTCACTGGTACGCTAATTATAGCTGTATATGTGGTTTTAAACTTTTCCGAATTGTCTCGCTATATACTAAGCAATTAACTTAAATAGCGATATTACTGATGATACTGCAAATAAAATAAACGATAAAAGGATAAAGCAGCGTTGAACAGCCGATGGAAGAGGAAGAGAACTTGAATACCTAGTTTCCGATGCACAATGAAGTTTTTTGGTAAACACAATTTTTTTAATTTTCTAAAAATAATTTTCTGGTTTAAATAGTATAACTGAAATATTATCGAGGAAATAAAAAATGAGAGTATCTAATATGTTATGTATAAAACCAACGACTAGATGATAACCAATGGGGACGAGTTCTTTTAAATTGAAATGGAAACATAACTTACACAACTCTCATAGGCCAAATTCAAGAGAGAATTATCAAGCTCCTTTTTGAGAGCCTAACATCGATGAATCATCACTGATGACGACCGCATTGTAGCCGAAATGCGCATCTGATTTTCCCAACCTTTATTTTTGGGGAAAAAGCACTTAAAAAGTACTTGTCACAGGTATCTCCACTAGCCACAACAATGTTATGAAAAACCTTGTAGAATCTATTTTCGGTGAATTGCCACTGAAGATGGCTGCTTTGAAGTCGAAACGTGCAACTGGTTTTTTATAACCTTGTTGTGGCTATAGGAGATAACTGAGACAAGTATTTTTTTAATGCTTATTCTTGAATCTTTTAGGCCACGAGCTCGTTAATTCCTTGTTGAATCAACTTTTTAAGTCAACTCATATGCATCTATTTTTATTATATATAATACAATACAATCCAATAGTTGGCCTCGTTAATCTATTTTTAAGTACTAAAAATTATACTTGAAAACCTATCCACGATTAAAAATTTTTTTAAAAGCTACCAGAGACAAAAAAGCTGAGCGACAGCCAATTTTGGGAGAGAAATGAGTAGTTTTATGTATTTAATCCATAATCAGCACCAAGGTCTATACAATGGATATGCAACATAATAAATTACAACAAACAGCACTGAAAATAGCAATACAATAAAATGCAATAACGAGTGGTCAAACAAAATTGAATTGTGTTGTAGGCTAGTTTTGTCGAGGAATATGTTTGAAATAAAAAGTGTCTTCAATAGGAAGTTGAGAAAACAAGATACGCATTTCGGCAACCGTTATCATTGGCGATTCATCGTTATTAGGTTCTGAATGATTCTAATGTCAGCGAATCATCATTTACGCTTTGTGGTCTAAATGCATATTTTTGTTTTACCAAATTTTTAACGGATATTGCAGAAACAGTTTTAATTTGATTTAATCTAAAAAAAGATGAACTCGATAATTCTATCTTGAATAAAAATGGAGGTCGAACTTGGATGACTGCATTTCGTGAAAAACGTCAGTGATGTATGCGAAACTGGAAAATAAAGGTCGCTTAGGAATCGCGCATGCATTCTCTCATGCTCTGCACGCATTCTTCTGCGGAGATCCGAAACCGTAAAATGGCTAATTAACAGAACGTCCTTTTCCCAAAGTTGCTATCGCATGCGCATTAACATATGGCGTGATATTTTATTCTTCCCTACCTCGACCGGTATCGCGGCAATTAATTCTTGCGTTGTATGTCGCTCCACGACGCGTAACATGCCATTCACAGAGTCGGCGCATGCAGAAAACTAGCCATCAACAGAAAAATTAAAATATATATATATATACACGCGAAAAACTCGGATTAGAGACCATGAAATGGCTCTTCCGCCTTCGTTTATCACTATGTTTTCGAAAGGGATAAAATGGAGGTTGTCAAAGCACTTTAAGAAACGTCCGGAGAAACCCTTCCTTGGACTACAACCTTGGCGTGGTAGAAGTGCTTGAATGTTCCATATACTTTTAGAGCTAAATTGTCTGGAGGATCTGAATCTGGTAAGGTTACTCAAACCAGTAAGGTCAATAGGTAGGTCTGGTCTGTATCTCAGAGAGGTGTCTATATCTAGCGGGCCATCCTAATTAAGTGATGGTGTCACGTTAAAAACACCGTTGAGGAAGGCAACGGGAAACCACGTCAGCTACCATCCCAAGAATCATGGCTCGGTTTAGACGGAGACATTTGATTAACGACGTTTCGGGACCAAGCCCATTTAGGAATGGAGTCGTGTCCGGCATTGACGGAAGTAAAGCCATCTCTGCTATCATCCCGCAAAATCCTTACAGAGCTCATGACAACGAAAAAACGAAGAGGAAAAGGATCGAAAAGTAGAATAGGAACATCGAACGTCAGGACGCTGCTTAGGAGAAGTATAAAATATAAAGCTATAAATGAAAAGAGGTATAAATGTCTTAAGTTTGCGCGAAGTTAGATGCAAAGAAGATGGAGATTTCTGGAGTGATGATTTCAGGGTAATATATATTGGGAGAAAGGAGAGTCAGAGGGGAGTAGTTTTAGACAAGAAAGCAGGGCAAAGAGTTATTAACACGCAGCAGCTAAACGACCGCCTGAAGTTAGGGGATGTTAAGGCAGAACCAGTAAACTTTGTGATTATACAAGTGTATATGCCCACGAGTGGCCACAGGGAGGAGGAAGTGGAGGGATTCTACGATCAACTTGAGGAAGTTATGAGAGGAGTAAAAACAAAAAAGAACTTAGCAGTCATTCGGGATTTGAACGTTATAGCGGGATCAGGTAAATATCTTTTGGAGGTATTATATCATATCCTAATGACAGATGCCAAGAATTAGTGAAAATTAAAAATTCTCAGAATTCACGGCACATTAGTGCCTTCCTCGCGGGCAGGGCCGGCCCGAGCTACGGACGAACCGGGAGGCTGCCCGGGGCGTCTGAAAAGCAGCACCGTGAGATAACATTCTGTTAAAATCTTATTGTAACAAAGTAATCTCACTGCTACTCTGAGCTTAGGTGACGCTGGCTCAGGATTTGAAGCGCTTCTCTCCTGGCCTCCTTCCTGGAGTGATGCCAAGGAATCTTTTCCCTATGGGAAAGAATAACGCCGGACAAGAGGTGACGCCGAGTTTGTCCAAACAGACCAGCTGTCCTTCCAATGGACCAACCAACGCCTCAAACCAGGCTCCGAAGAGTTCGACCTCCAAGTCCTTGGATGCCAACTCTTCGAGCAACAAAAACGGCCCTTTTCAGGGCAAGATTGACTCTGCTGCGATCGAGGTTTTCGGCACTTCTCAGTGCCCTCAGCCTGCGCAACCGACTTCTTCTGAGCCTTCTAACGCTCCACTGCCTACAGCTGAGACCGCCTTTCGTCAGGTTGACCCGAGGAGGCGTTCAGCACCATTTCTTACTGCTGAAGAAGCAGTCCTGAAGCGCCAGCGGACCGCTGCCGTAGAATCATCTACAAGCATTCCCACCAGCAACCGCTACGCGCCGCTGATGCAGGACGACCAGCAGCCTTTGGAGATTGGCGAGTCGAGCCCTGCTGCAGCTAACTCAGCGGAGGCGATGGAAACAACGGCCGCGACTGCCCGTACACCAGCTAGACGACCATCTTTGATGGTTTACGACATCTGCTCTTTGCGCTCCCTTCGAGATCTCCTCCGCGCCAACGTGAAGGACCAGGGATTCCAGCTTTCCCAAACCAGGGAGAAAGGAGCCATCCGGATTACCCTCCGGGACATCGTGGCCTACAGGGAGGCAAAAGACCTGCTACTCAAACACAAGGCCCAGATTTCTTCCAGGAACGTGGAGGATGAGCGAACTACCAGCTTCATTCTTCACGGTCTTGACGCGGAGGATGATCCGCAAGAAATATTTGCCGACCTTGACAGCATGGGCATTCTGGTGAAGACGGTCCGTAATCTCCACGGGTCCTCCAGGCCTCCTACAGCGGGCCAGCAGACAACCAGGCGCCCTCCTTCTAACCTCTTTGTCGCTTCGGTGGTTCTTACCCCGGAATGGCCCATCAAGCGGCTAACTGGCATACGCTACATCGGGAATGTCAGGGCGAGAGTTCGGCTATACAAACATCAAAGGCCCCAGGTCTGCTACAACTGCAGCCGAGTTGGCCACTCTTCCCTCCGCTGCACCGCTGCCTCCAGGTGCTATAAATGTGCGGAACCACACCCGGGACTATCCTGCACCAAGCCGCTTGACTTGCCGTGCAAATGCTGCAACTGCGGAGGAGCCCATAACGCCTTCGATACTTCCTGTCCGCTGATGCAGAGGGAGCTGGCTCTTAAACAGGGGAGACAGCAGGCAACCACCAGCAGTGAGACTTCTCAACCACGTCCAGCTGCCCACACTCCATCCCTTGGAACGCAGAATGCGTGGGGAAGAGGCAATGCCGTGAGAGGACAACAGAAGCAGAGACGTACGCAAAGGCAGAGGCTCTCCGTTCCACCGGCCCCCGCATTAGACGCGGGATCATTTCCAGTCCTGCCGCTACAACAGCCGTCTCGTCAGGAGACCCCGGAAGAGCTACGAGTTCCTCTTCTCAAACTTCGCCAGCGCCGGCAGGAGCTACGTGCTTCTTCGACGGCTCCACTGCCTGCCAACTCTGAACAGGCTACCACAACAGGGCTACTTGAGGCAATTCAGTCTCTTACCACAGCAACCATGGCAATGCAGCAGCAATTGCAACAACAGTCGGCGCTGATACAGGGCCTCCTAACTCACCTGACGGCGTTCCTTCACGTTCAACCGTAAGGCGAGGAAACCGAGTACAGCATTCGCCTCCTGGAACGCAGGAGGGGACGTCCGCGGGAAATCTCCTGAGCTACTGGGATTTCTGAAGAAGCATGGCATTGCTGCTGCCCTGCTCCAAGAAACCCACCTTCTCCCCGCTACGAAATGGACCATCCCTGGCTGCAAGATATTTCGACAGGATCGGCCAGTCCCGCCGCGTGCCAGAGGATCTGGTGGCACTGCGATTGTTGTCCGCGACTACCTGGACGCATCGGAAATTCCACTCCCGCCGCTTCAGTCTGCTGAGGCCACGGCTGTTCTGCTGCGAACCGAAAAAGGACTCCTGACGCTGGTATCCTGTTACATCTCACCATCTTGCACGTTCTATCCGGAGGACCTTGATGCTCTTGCCAAGCTAGGATATCCTATTCTGCTGGCAGGAGATTTCAACGCCAAGCATCCCTCCTGGAACTCCAGGAATGAGGACAGCCGCGGCCGACGAATTCGCACCTGGGCAGATGATTCTGGCTTCAGCATTGTGGGGCCTCTGCAGCCAACCCACTTCGCTGCGGGCGACGGATCGGAGAACGTGTTGGATTTCTACATCGCCAGCGGTCTTCGGACTTCCATCCACGTCTCCTCCCTGACGGCTCTCCGCAGCGACCACAATCCTGTAGTTGCTTACCTGGGCGTTCGTCCGCTTATCCTGCCAGAAGGGACCTTTCAGGACTTCAGGAGTGCCAGATGGGATGACTTCCGCCGTATTTTAACCGACAGCCTGCCGGAGCAGCCCCCGATCATCACCACTGGAGAGGAAGCTGATGACTGCGCACGGTTGCTTACGGCCAAAATCACTACTGCTGCCGCGGAGACCATCCCTCGTCGAAATCGCAAGGCTCCCTCCTACATGGAACTCCCAGCGGACATTAGGCAATTGATAACCGCCAAAAATCGAGTCCGTCGCCGCTATCAGTCGACCGGAGCCCCGGAATACCGCTGCCAATTACGCCGCATGGAGAGAGAGATTCAGCGAGTCATCCGCGATTATCGACGTGAGGCCTGGAACACCAAACTTGCTTCACTCACCATTGAAGATGGCTCCATCTGGCGCATGGCAAAGGCACTCAGGATGGATCAACCGTACGACCCTCCACTGCAGCGAGGCAATGTCACTGCCATTACTCCTGATGGCAAAGCAGAGCTCATGGCGACCTACCTGGAGACGGTGTTCCAGAATGCAGTGTCGGACAGGGATCTTCCACCAACTGCCATGGCCACTGATGACGTTTCCTCCCCGATCATCACCTCTGCAGACGTTGGGGCAGCACTTCCATCGCTCCGGCTGAAAAAGGCTCCGGGCCCGGACAACGTAAAGAACGAGGTCCTAAGGCAGATACCGCAAGCCTTTGGAACTTGGCTTGCCTTACTCTTCACCGCCTGCCTTCGTCTGGGACACTTTCCATCCATCTGGAAAAAGGCCAGCGTAGTCTGCATCCCCAAAGGAAAGGCCTCCCGGGATCCAGCCAAATATCGCCCCATCTCCCTACTTGATGGAATGGGGAAGCTGTTTGAGCGCTTGCTGCTCCCGCACATCACTCAGTTCCTGGAAGCCAACCACATCCTTCCTATCCAGCAATTTGGCTTTCGAGAAGAGCACGCCACCACGCATCAGCTCGCCAGAGTTTGTAACTTTATTACAGAGGCATTTAACAACAAGCAGCACGTGGCGGCTGCTCTTTTTGATATAACAAAGGCCTTTGACAGGATGTGGCACGCGGGACTACTCTGCAAACTCCGTGACTTTGGCTTTCCATCCTGGCAACAGAGGATAATTGGCAGCTACCTCAGCGGAAGGACCTTTTCCGTCAGATGGCACGGCACGGACTCAACCCCACATCCCATAACATCTGGCGTACCGCAGGGCTCCGTTCTTGGTCCCAGCCTATACAACATCTACACGTCGGACCTTCCAGTCGACCTTGGATGGAACACCATCGTGGCCCTTTACGCCGACGACGCTGCTCTACTCTGCAAGTCATGGAGCAAGTCTAAGGCTGCTGAGTACCTCCAACGCTCTACGGATATTCTCCTGGATTGGTTCCAGGCGGCCAAACTGGAGGTGAACCCACGGAAAACGCAGACCATAATCTTTTCCGTCTCCCCGCTGCCGGATCCGGATGGTATACTCATCGGCGACCAGCAAGCAGACTGGATGGAAAACGTTACGTACCTGGGTGTAACACTGGATAGGAGGCTCTCCTTTGAAAGGCATGCCAGACGTGTGGCACATCGGGCCCTTGGCACCAGGATTGGGCTTTCTCCGCTTCTTAGGAACGCCAACATTCCGCTGCGGAGAAGACTACACATCTACAGGGCAATAATTCTTCCTGCCTTGCTCTACGCCTCACCAGCCTGGAGTGGACGCATCACATCTGCCGGCTACTACCACCTTCTTACAGCAGAGCGTGCCTGCTTGCGCGCCATTACCAGGAGAAGACGAACACTAAAGGACGTCTACGAATGGCTGTCCCTCCCGTCCATGCGGGAAACCATGAAGAAGCAGGCCGTACGGTTCTGGAATAAAACAGCAGGCAAGCAAGCAGAGCACCTACGAGTGATTTCAGAAGCGTTCCCGCAGCCTTGGGATCGCCATAAGAGACCGCGCTCTTCCACGGGCGCAGACGAGGACCTCCCCCCGAATAAGAGGAGGAAATAGGGCCAAGAATGGCCCAAATGCTCACTTATGAGCAACCAATCACCAATACAATCATCGCTTAGGTGTCACCATCGGTGAACAGTTGTGCGATAAGCTACCTCGGCATCCACAAGCTGAGATATGCAACTCACTAGTCTGGCCCGGGGCGTCTAAGTTTTGGGAGCGCTATCCCGATCATTTATTTATGCATTACTTGCAAGTGAATAAATATTGGATACAAATTTATATCGAGGAACAGGATAGAATCTTGATGGTATTCCTTTTAATTCTTCATTATCAATAATTTTCACAGAGCGATGAATAAATTAACACGTACTTTGTAAATATTTCAATAAACATTAACGTAGGGGCGCGCTGGGGTGCTATCTCGCCAGGGGCGCCAAAATACCTCGGGCCGTCCCTGCTCGCGGGCACACCGTTTACGAAGCTCTGCTCCAATGCTAACCTCGTGTGACTTTAATCATACAATTATGGATAAAACACCCAAATAAAAAAATATACAAGGCCATAATAAAACGAACTATAAGCCATTATCTCCCGAAATAGAGGAGCAAAAAAGATTCCGCGAAAACACAGCACGCATAGTAAACTCTTCTACCTAAAAATAATAAAATGAAGACCGTTTCAGATTTACAAGTAGAGATATCAAAGATAACACATGTTAAGTTATCGATATGAGAGAGACGAGATAGACGGAGAAACGCCCGAGTGGATATTTTGATTCACCCCCCGCGGCGTAACCCCACTCTACTAACGACTGACGTTTTAAATTGCGCCGTCCTCACTGCCGCGCCATGACATCCGAGCGACGTCGAATACGCACTGCGTCGCAGTAGCAAGAGTCATGTACGTGAAGTCTTGGGGAGGATCGCCTTGCACCGATAGTTACCTCTAGTTTTTTCCCCGTCTATCGGGGATATTATGACGCAACAGAGAGGAGAAAAAGATAAATAGAGGAAGATAGAGGGCGCTTATGCATAAGAGAAGAGGAAGAGGCGAAAAGGGGGAGAGGAAGTGGATCCGAGTTTCCTCGCTTTCGCAATGCACGGAGGGAAATCACGACGCATGCGCGTTGGAAACACGTGGCGCACACATCTCAAGGCTGTAAAAAGACTCCGGATAGCAAGCGCGCACGACGTTACTGGCCCCTTTGTTTTGGTGCCACGGGGAAAAAGGGGAGGATTTTTACCATTTCTTTCCATTCGGGGAATCGCTGCTGGATTATCTTCCTGCCATGTGCAGAAGGACTTGGAATTCGAATGGAATGCGCTCTCTCGTTGAACGTATTGGAGAAGGAAGGATGGCAGACAATAAATATGTAAAAGATTCTTCTTCTCAAGTGCTGCGGTTTTTTAGATGTACATACAACGCATATATATAAAAAAATTGTGAAGAATATAACTCGGAAAATGTTGCAACGGTTATGCTAAACTCAACTGTTACTTTCTATCTTGCATTCTAATCGCTAATTAAAAATTAAAAAAAAGTTTTACGATAGAATCGACACTTATTTTTAATACCACTAACGACTTTACCCGTAATTATCTCGGTGAAGAAAAATAAAGAGACTTGCGAAGTAATTCAAGTAAGAACCTCTTTCATTTATTTTTAATTCCATGTAATTTGATTTAATGCTAGGCGACGCAATGTCAATGGTCAACTGCCAAGATTTTTTAACTGCGAATTGCCTACGAGACGCACTTTGTTTTAAAATAAATGTTTTAGAAAATTACTGGGAATAGAAAATTATGGGGTGGCTTCTAAATATCCGTTTTATGTGTCCAGATTTTTCGCATTACATGTAGCTTCTCGCAGCCAATAAAAGTTAAAACGTTTTCTTCTAGGTAATAAAAGTTTTTTATTTGATATTGTTTAAAAACAAAATGCATTACAGCAAAATATTTTCTACAGCAAATCAAAGCCAAGGTAAAATTATAATAATATTAGTAGTACCAGAACTGCGCAGAAAACGCCTTAATCGAAATTATACGGGTCAAACCGGAAGGGATTGATTTAAAACTTTGTTTTTCTTCCTTTTAAAATACTAAATGCCTAAAATAAAACACATCGCCTATCTTGACGTACAGGAAAATAATGAAAAGTCAGGCGATGGAAAAATTGCGCGTTAGTATAAAGAGAGAAAAGGCTTCACGTGCAATACGTCATTCATTTTTTTCCTGGCATCTCCATTCGCATCGGCGACCGTCAGAGATCCGATAGAACCGATAGTTATGTAGTGGTGCCTTTGACGCAAGAACTTTTATTTCTTCCTTCCCCCATAGAGAACAAGGGCAACTTCTGAGTGGTGGACAATCATAATAGATTCGCGATAATATAAGAAAGTTAATCGAGCAGGTGAACAATTATGTACGCACGAGCATATCGATGGGGCCTTTCAGAAGCAGCAAAGTGTATATTAAAAGAGCAAGGATGAGGGTTGAAGAGACATATATAGAGAATTGAAGTAAAAATAGAATTGAGAGAGAGTAAGCCTAGATAAATAAGTTATCGTTCCACCTTACAAAATTGTTGAATATATTAACCTCGGTAATTAATAATTAATTCCGGTGAAGAATAGAAATATAAAGTGCTAATAGAAAGGAAAATAAAACTATTGTACAGCAATTGGCTGCCAATAAAAAGAAATTGATATTTACAAGATAAAGTAAGGATAATTAGCATAGAGAGGAAGACGAAGAATGAGGAAATGCAAGGATGAGTTGCGGAGTACGATAGCGAGGAAGGGTAAGTTAAATAGAGAGAACGGGAGAGACATAAAGAGGACAGTGAAGGAGAGATACAAAGAGAGCGAGGGAGTTAGAGAGTTAAGGAAGAGAGAGAGAGACAGGGAGTGGTTGCATAGCTGCGAGACTCATCATCCTTCCCGCTTTCCCTCCCTCCTCCCCCACCCACTTCCCCCTCCCATCTCCACTCAATATCACCGCATCATAAACATGCGCACCATGCATACTGCAACTGAGACGAGAAGAGTGAGGGCAAGGCACGTCCTCTATATCCCTCCCTCTCTCCTCTTTGTCCTTAGTTCCTTCATCCGAGGGAAGGGAGCTAGTCAGTGGGTGCGGTGGAGAAAGGAAGGACGCAAGAGGAGAGAAGAAGTAGTAGAAGAAGAGGTCTGGCAGGAACCACGCCCTGAAGAGGCTTTTACAGAGCTTCGTCCTTACCGAGAGGTATATACGAGTGTGAGAGAGGGAGAAGGTTGTGACTAGACAGTGGTAGACTTCTCCGGGCGAGGGAAAAAGTGGATATAAGCGAGAACAGTGGTGGTGGACGGTGGCGACCTCTGTCGCGGGACTGTTTTATAAGCTTTCCTCACTCCGCCCTCCTCTTCTCCCTCCCTCTTCCCCCTCCTCCTCATTCCCCTCTCGATCCCCTCGACAATCCAACAACTAGCGGCGGTCCGGCATGTCGTTCCTTGGTTTCCCATTTACAGTATCCACACCCATTTTATCTGCTTCCTTCACCCTCAAACGCACGCATGCAACGCGCGCTGGCTACAGCTTATGGGAGGAGAAAGAGGGAAGGGAAAGTAGCGGAGGACAGCAGAGGGAGAGAGAAGGAAAAAGGCGGCGGTTCTTTTGCAAGTGAAAGAAAGAACGATATAAGGGGGAATGAATAAAAAAAGGCGTCGGTTGGTGTTTCTGCTCTCCACGCCAATCTGGCTTTGCGGCGTTAGAGATACTCCGAAGTACGCCGCTCCCATCTCGAGGCAAGGCGAGAGATTTTCTCCTGTTTCCTTCTCCCTATCTCCTCTGCCATTGCTGGAACTTATTCTCTCTCTCTCTCTCTCTTTCGTTCACTCCCTATCATTTCTGCGTTTGAATATCGTGCTCGGTTGTTTTGTAAGCTCCTTGGTGTCGCTAGAAATTCTCCTCTGTCCTAGCCATCCCCACTTAAAATATTTTTATCACCAATTTCTCCCTTTTTGCTGTTTTTCCCCTTTTTTTGTACTCGTAGGCCTTGGTGGGCATGTTGGTAGTGCGTCTCTTTCGAAAAATTACGGCAGGGAATGTGAATCCTATGGCGAGACTGTACATTTGCACTCTTCATTGTTAAGGTTAATCAGTTCGTTATAAAGCTAGAATGAGGAAAGTAAATGAGAAATTATGATCTCTGTTCTTCAATAATCTGACTGACACACCTACGTCTATTCATTAATTTATTTTTGATAAGCTGTAATATGCTTCTGAGTGTATCTGAAGATTGAGGCCTAAGAAAAGGAAATTCTCTTATAATTAAATATTTGAGAGAACTGGAGTTGACGTAGAAGAGAGAAAGTAATTTGGATGGGTATGAAAGGAAACTAGTTGTCGAATAACGCAGGGGGCCGAGAATTTTAATGAACGCGATTTTAGTTTGACGGAGCGTGCAACCAACACTGATTTTAAGAGATGACCAAACGAAGGATGTGATTAAATGAGGAAAGCAGTTATAATGATGAAAATATCTCAGGGAATTCACAGGAAAGGAATACGAGAGGGTTTGAGATGATGAATCAAAATACGTCCAGGGATTTATAAAATGTTCGGCCTATGAACATCCAACTTCCATTCAAAATGTAGTCTTTTTGTGGCCTATCCTTTTCCTTATCCTTTAATGATCGAGTTTTTACAGTAAAATAAAATAAATAATAAAATAAAAAAGTGGAGGATTAGTCTGCTTCTTTAGTTTAGTCGTAGAATATCCGTCCGACAAGTTGGATTCCCGGTCAAGGCAGAATCTTTCCCCCGCTCTTCCAGAATGTCTTCTCGCCTCGCCTGCATGGAATTTAACATCAACACTTTCATTTGTGACGAAAATTTTTACTTAACCGTTTTCCTTTCCTGCAACACTTATATCAACTCCAAATACCGGCCAATCAGACGCTACCATTTTCAGTTTCGCTTATTTCCAGTCGATATTTGTTCGGTGCTTATTACCGGCATTCTGTTTGAATGTGAGGCACGGCTTTGTCACATTTGGCGATCGTAACGGCACTTTTAACATTCTGCGCAGCGGCGGCAATCGGGAGAACAGGCGAAAACTTCGCTCTCCTCTGCGAGCCGCTAGTACGTTTTGATCCGAGCGTTGCGCGGTGTGCAGCACACCGCGCAACGCTCTCAAAAAACTTTTGCCATAAATAAACTCGAGAGATCGTTATAAGGCACATACCGAGTGTTTTATAGCGCGCATGCATTGTATTTTCTCTCGGCTAGTCTCAATCTCTCCCTAATAAGGACTCTTATCTGCCTATCTCTCCTTCATTCTCCTGCCTCTCTCCATCTTTTATCCTTACTCTCATCTCCATTTAATGCAGCTTTATGTTCTACGTTTATTTACTCTCCCTCTGCCCCTCTCCCTCCATCTTGGTACCTCTCTTTTCCCCTTCCTTTCTGTCTCTCCCTCTCCAAGTCTTTCTCCTTCCATATTTTTCTATCTCGCTTTCTCTCTTTCCACTTCTTACTTTCCTTCCTCCTTTCTCACCCCCTTCTCTCTCCTATCTTTCCACCTCTCATTGTATCTCTCTCTCTCTCTAACTTCCATTTCTATATTTCCCGTTTAAAAAAGCTAGTTTCTCCATCTCACCTATTCCACGGACTATCATTTTTCCTTCTCTTTAAATATCCCTTTCCCTACTTCGGAGAAATTCACGCACCAAATTCTTTTCAAACTTCAATCCGTTTCCCCCTTCTCCGTCCTAATTAGGTGTGCTATTCTCCATTCGCCGTTATTTCCTTTTATATTGGACGCGATTGACGCCTTTGTCTCGCTCAAGAAAACACCGAGATCAATTTTATGGAGCCTTTTAGTTGATTCACAGACGCTTTATGATCACCACGTGTGGTTGTCTAGATCCGTAATCAGGGTCCCACGATACGGCCGCGATAGTTTTCATAAATGGCGGCGAAAGGAATGAACTAGAGCTCGCCATATAAACGTTTGGTTTTTATAATTTATAAAAGCCGATTGTTCTAAAGGAACCTTTTTTTTATATTTACCGAGAGGTCAGGACTATGCATCATGAGGAAAACAAATGCCAAGGCTGCTAATGTCGATCTTAAAGGCCCTGGCGCTGCTCATATCCCTTCGCCTTCGTTTGACGAATGGATAACCATCCTTATGAGGTGCAAAGGTCTCCTTCTTGACCCCGTGAACTGACGTAATCATAGCCAAAAACATTTGCACTAACAATAAGCCAAAAAAATCTTATGCATAGTCTGGATACATTCGTATAATTCAATTCTTGGAATTTTTTTGTCGGCATAAATACAGCTGTAAAAGAAATAAAAATCAAAAGTTTTTCCGTATTTCGATTTACAAAAAATGGAAATCATTTCATATTATTACATGAATGATGCGGATCTCGTGCCGGCACGTTAACAACCTAAGTAAAAAGGCTCAAAAAAAGTTCTAGGAAATAATTTCGACAAAACCGAAGCCGCTGCTTCTTAAAAATAAATGGCCTCCTGAAACCCATTTGTACAGCATTTCGTTTTGCGTAAAAAGTTGCATTGTGGAGAAATTTTAAACTCTCCAGCGGCCATATGTTCCCCCCAAGAAAACAATCTAATGCTGCTGGAACGATTTGTCTTTGTTGTTCAATTACTTCCTTCAAAAGCATTCCTCCGTCATACTTCACTGTCATCCTCCCTACTTTATTCTTCCGACGTTCCTCTTTTTTTCAATCCGTTCGTCGTTATTTACATTCTTCCTTCTCCTCCTCCGTTCTTCATTCCTCTCCCATAAGTCTCTTTTTCCCTTTCTATCTCTCTCTCTCTCCCTATCCCGCGTATCAAATCAGCAAGTCTTCTCCCATATCTTTCTCATACATTACTCTCCGCTGGATTGGCTGATCACCTGAAAACACTTCTGCCTTAATTGGAGCGCTTTGAAACGGCTCGGCCTTTTCCTGACGACGGTTATATTCTCGTCCTACCTGATTTCCTCTGAAGTTTTCTCTCCTAAAAATCATTAGCAAGTGATCTATAATTTACATCGGCTGCATACTATCAAGGAGGTGTATTTTTTTCTATTCCATACCCTTTCGCTAGGTTCCTTTGTTTTTTTATAGTGCCGCGATATTTACCTAGCACTTTTTATTAATGAGATTTTTTTTCTAGTTTTCTATCAAGGAACGTTTATATCCCACCCAATTAGCTGATGGGTTGATCATCGTTTTTTTTCATCCATCCGATTAACCTTATCGACCTACTAGTAGTTGAAAAATCCATTAGTGGAAAATTCATATCGGTGGCGAATATGTTACGCGTGCCTTTAAACGCACGAAAAATATCGAAATATCCATATATGTAGAGATCAATTGAATGAATGTCCTAAAATTTTAGCAAAATAATAGGATAAGAGACCGCAGAAATTATTGGGCGAGTATGGACGCGTGAATTATATACATCACAGGCTAAATGCTTGATAATGAATAAGAGGCCTGCTTCACGGTGTATTACCTTGTCAAAGAGCAAAAAATCACACCCATTACAGTTATTATTTCCTTAAAACGCTTTAATGATTCCATAATCAGGATCCGTTTCCCTCGCGGAAATTCTATCGCGGCGTAAATTTTTCCGCTAATTGGATTCTTCTCGCGACGAAGAAAAAAAAATCCCATTCGATCCAGCTGAATGTCCATTCTGGTGCGCGTAACGCGCCATTCCGCCGTTCGTAAATCCAGCGAAGAATCTCCATCTATCTGTTTTCCGGAGGTGGCGGGAGAATAGGGAAGGGAAAAAAATGAATCGAATATTCTGCGAAGGAAAAGCGAGTTTTCCGCGCAACGGATTAAATTAGCTTTCCCGCCGTAATCGTCATTAGACCCCGTTCGCGCACTCATCTCATTAACTGGCGCATTCTATTGGGGAGAAAAAAAGCGCGCGCCAAGTAGGACCAGCCATCCGACCACGCATCAGTACTCTCGACTCTTACCCCCATCACACACTCCCCCTTCGAAAACCCGCGGAAATATTCATGCGCGTAATAAAAAAAACACGCAAGAAAACACTGCGACGTAAGAAGATCAGACGGTAGATGTGAGGAGATGAATGAGATATTTTTCCTGGTGTGACGCGTAAAGAGGCAGTCCGTGGAAGAGTCATGGATGAGTCTTAAATCACCAGCATCAGCAGGAAGAGGGCCACACATTTTAACATCAGCATCCCTTTTCCGACTATCACGTGTTATGTTTGGTATTCTTTGTGGTCGCAGTCATTCTCTTTACTCGCATCCTACGATTTCTTTTGTCTCGCGTTGGTCAATTCTGACGATTCCATTTCCACGCACATTCAATTATTCCACCAGCCGTAGTTCGGTCACCGACCCATTTCGCGGATGCGCATTAATATTTATACACGCTACTTCCGAAGCCAATATGTTCCTTTCCATTTCCAACCCTCCTCTCCGCTCCTGTCCTCTGGCGGGGCAATTACCAACTTCAGACCCTTTCAGACCGTCATCCCTTTAACGACCGTCTACCACCCCGTCTATTATTCTTTCGCCTCCCTCCCGTTCCCATAATTCCAACCGTCCCGCCGATCCGAACTCGTATCCTTTTCGCCCCGGTTCAATTAACTCCTCAAAGAATTCCTCGCGGGCCGCATCTCCATATCCTCCCTCCGCGCCGCCAAACCTCCATTCGATTCTGTCGCTTTGCGCGAGCGATACACCCGATCCATTCCGACCGCAAAATCATCCTTTCCTTATACGCGACTGCGCGAGAAAATTATAACCGCTTCCTTTTGCCTTTTGCGGGAGGTGAGGCTGGAATAGTCGCGTCCCCCTTTTAAACTCCCCCTTTACCTCTCCCGAAGAGTACGCAGTTTTGATTATTTTATTCGCATTCTCCCTTCCAAACCCCTCCCCATTCCGATCCTAAACGAGGCTTGATGGAAAGCGAGCTAGATATCCCGATTGTTGTTTGGGAGGGGCGAGAAAAGAGGCGAATGTGTCTGCGTGTGCCGGAGGCTAATTACTGAGGGTCGGTGGGATGGGGGAGAGAGAGAGAGAGAGGCGGAGGAGAGAAGAAGTGGGAGGCGGAAGAGCCAATAAAGGGCGAGAGAAAGCGGAGATGACCATCGCGAATTCTTTCTCCCATTAAGAACGGTGGCACGAAAGGGGGAAGAAGAATGCTTCCCTCGATCTCTTCTGATATCAACGGACGGCTGCTTTTAATTTCAATTTACGATCCAGGAGGGCCTTCCTTAAATTGAGTACGGAGCCGCGAGAATGTTCCCACGTGTTTTGCGCGATAAAGAGGCAATCGATATAATCGACCAAGCACGTTATGCTTAAAAATGAACTATAAAACATTGTTTAATTAAAGAAATTTTTTAGCGTCAAAGCGATTCCTCGATGAATGTATTGCTTTTGGTGCTGACTTCGATTATAATTTCGTAACGATTTGCGCTGAATTAATGAACTGAGAAAGGGCGGTTGCGCTACGCGAGAACCGTTCGTGGACAAGAAATTCACGGGACAAAAGCTGAAAAAATACTGCGAGCTGCATGACATTTTACAACGGAAAAATAACAAATCAATTACAAATATCGACGTCATTTACGAATCAAATGCGTAACATGATGGCATGTTGATATGTTTGGTTAGCTGGCATTTGAATGTTGCACGTAATTTCTCTAGACATAAAACGGTCGAGCAAAGAAATTTTTGCACTTTCCTTGCGACCAATTTATTTTATTGGATACGTATAAGGTTAATTTTATATAAGCTAACCAATTCATTTTTGACAAGCTATTTAACAATACGAAATAACACGATTTAAATGACCAAGTACTTTATTAATGATTTATCGACCTAAATTTCAACTTTTCACCGTTAAATTATTTACTTAAACGTTAACTTTTCTTCACCCCATTTCATTTCTATTCACCCCACTCTCTGTAAATCAGTTTTTCTTTCCATAATCCAAAAAAACTTACATTTCTCCCGACGGATTCTAATTTTTATCAGATCAATCCAGTGGTATAATATTTTCCTCCTTTCACTTCCTCCCTCCCCCTCCTGATTGCACCTGAAGGGTTTCCTTTTTCTTTCAGTTCCTTTTTACCTCCTGACTTAAATCGCCTTTCATCCCAGAGTAGAAAAAATAATCCAGCATACCTCTTCCCCTTTTAAACAGCTTACATGCCATTCTTTAATCTCAATTTATTACTCATCAAGGGAGAGAGACAAGAAATTTCCTTCACATACACCCGACTCCTCATGCGTGCTATTCTTCTCGAAACGTGTTTGTCTTCCCCACCCCTTACTTCGTCCACCGGATGGTTACTTTTCTATTTTGAAAGGTTCTCTCTCTTCTACTCTCTCTCTCCAACTTGATAGAACATCGCCTTGCGCGTCGACTTCTGTGTCGTATAAACACACCTCCCGTTTCTCATCTCCTGTGACCTCCGCAACACCCTCTATATTACACCCTAAAGTCATATTTGATTCTTCGTAAAGCCAGTGTAAACACGCGAACAATCGCCGTTCTCCACTCCAACCGCCGGACCCTCTTAATTGCCAATTGATATTCCCGCCAACCCATACCCAAACTTTCAAGGACCAAACCCTTTCTTTTCTCTCTTTATAGAAACCTGTGTTTTTCTCTTGCCTATCTCGCATCTCTATCATATTTATTTATTTTTAAATAGCTCATAAACAATCGTTACCGGCCTTTTACATTGAGTGTAATGATGATAACAAAGACGATCACATATAACTATACCCTCAACAGGATTCGAACCCTCGACCTTAGTATTGGGAGCCAGACACCAAGGCCGGCAATACACTGCTATAGCCAGGGAGGGGCGATCAGGGCGATCGCCGCGGGCGCCAAATCGATGTAGCGGCAACGGGAAATTCGCGAGTATACATTTCTATAAATATCTCGAAAGATATCGTCGTTCGGTGGAATTTTTATATATCTCGTAATGAGTTCATTATACATATATTATTTGGCGAAATTTAAATCATTAATTAATTATGAGAGCTCCCAGGGATGGCACGTGAGCGATTATTACTTGGCAGGCGCAAGCCTCTATTTTCTGTATAAAATATGAAATTTCTCAGAAAAGGAGTCAAATAGTAGTGGCACGCGAAAAAAAGTCTGATGATTCACATTACTTTCTTGGCACGCGACGCAAAAATAATTTGCCATCCCTGTCCTAGGCTGTACTTTCTTGGTCATTCCCGGTCGCCAAAAAACCATGGCTACAGTACAGCGTGTATGCGTATACATTTTCTCTCCAAATTTCCTCTCCTTGTCCAGCAAAACAACGCCACAAAACCCATCCCTCAGCTCCCTACGACACTCCCGCGACGCCTCAAGTCTTTTCCGAGCTCATACACCCGAAGCATGTATGCTCATGCTACTATTTGGAACGAACCCAAAGGACAACAAGGGCTATCCGTGCGCTCCAGTTCCATTATCCCTCTAGTGTTTCCCTTCTCCTAACCCTCCCCGCCCCAACCCTTTCCTTCTCGCTCTCTCACGACCCTCTCTCTCTCTCTCACTATCCCACCCTACTCCCCCATTCCTACCCACGTCGTCATCGCCCTCCCGGCAGTCTATCAGAGGATGCAATTCCCTCTCCAACCTCCCTGCCAACACGACAAACTGCGAAGCTATCTCGGAAGAGACTTCAGCTCTCTCCCCGGCTTAAGAGATCCTCCGCGGATGATTTTGTTAAATGAGGACGGCTGTTTGTTTTAAAAGGGTTCGGTCGGATAGGAGTAGAGTCGGAATGGTAGGGTAAGGGTAGGTATCGTGGGTGTGGGAAGGAAAGGAGGAGAAGGGGGTGCTGACGTAGGATGGTATTGGTGATAGGCGGTGGGTTTGCAAGTATATACGTGTATATATATATATATATATATATATATATATATATATATATATATATATATATATATATATATACACACACACATATATATATATATATATATATATATATATATATATATATATATATATATATATATATATATAACGCACTGGTGGTGTAGTGGTTAGCGTGTCGGCTTTCTATTGCAAAGTTCGGGGGTTCAAACCCCTCGAATGGAGGTTTTATTAAAAAAAAAAAAAACTATCATCAGTGCCTGGCAGTAGGCAGCAGTACTGTCAGTATGGTATAGAGCCGAAAACAAATGATGTTGGTTGGGTCTATATCCAATACAGCTGTAGGCGTGATCAGGACGATTTGAACGGCTACAGTACTGCGATGTGGAAAGCAAGAGGGAAACTACCACATTACAATCCCTAGTAATGATTATATGGTTGGACAATATGAGTTCTCTCGAGGTAAAACAATCCGGAGGTAAAATAGTCCCCCAATCGGATCTCCGGGCGGGGACTGCCTTGAGGAAAACATTTGTCGAAAGTAAATTACGAATAGGGACTTGGAACGTAAGAACTATGAGAAAGGCAGGAAAGCTAGAGAACTTGAAAGAAGAAATGAGAAGAAATAGAGTTGACATTATAGGGCTAAGCGAAACTAGATGGGAGGGAGAAGGACAGTTCGACTCGGAAGAATTCACGGTAGTTTATTCTGGAGGAAATAGTGGGGAAAGGGGAGTAGCTCTGGTACTTAGGAATGATATGATGAAAAGCGTGACAAAGATAATAGCAACGAACGATAGACTGATGGCAATAAAGCTAAAAGCAGTCCAAGTGGACATGCTGATAATCCAGGTATATATGCCAACGTCAGCTCATGACGATGAAGAAATAGATGAGATCTATGAGCAAATTAATGAAATTTACGAAGAAGACGGAAGAGGAAAGGTAAACTGCATAATAATGGGAGATTGGAACAGCATAGTCGGAGAAGGACAGGAAGAAAATGTTGTCGGGCAATACGGACTTGGAAAGAGAAATCGAGGAGGGGAAAAACTCGTAGAATTCTGCATCAATAATGACCTTGTAATGACTAATACATGGTTCAAAAACCATAAACGAAGGTTATACACATGGAAAAGCCCAGGAGATAGAATGAGATGCCAAATAGATTACATCCTTGTAAAACAAAGATTCAGGAACAGCATAAAGAATGCCAAGGCATTGCAAGGAGCGGACATTGATTCAGATCACAGCCTTCTAATACTTGACGTGAGTACAAAGCTCAAACAAATAAGAAAAACGAGAAGAGAAAGACAGACCTGGGACCTAGAAAAACTGAAAGAAAGGCAGGATGTAGTCAGCATGAAGTTGGAAGATAACCTAAGGAAGTTGGAAAACAAACTGAAGACCGTTGATATAGAATGGGATGAAATTAAAACCAGTATCAAGGATACCTTGGATAAAGAGATTGGAAAACAAGAGAAGAAAATCAGAAAACCATGGATCACGAAGGAAATGCTGGAGAAAATGGATGAGAGACGAAAATGGAAAAACGTTAACAGTGAAGAAGGTAGAGCCAACTATAGGCATATAAACAATGAGTTGAGAAGGGTAACAGATAAAGCTAGAGAAAACTGGATAAAAAGAAAATGTGATGAAATAGAACAAATGGAGAAGTTAGGACGGTACGATATGATGTACGCTAGGGCACTGGAATTAGAAGATAAGAAGTCTAATGGAATTTGTGGTAAAGGAATTATGAATACGGATGGGAAGATAGTCTCAGAAACAAAGGATGTAGCACAGGTATGGGAAGAATACATTAAGGAATTATACGGCAAACAGGCAGGAGAGGGGAAAATAGAACTGGAAAATGAGAAAAACATTGAAGAAGACAACTTAGGACCAAGTATTATGGAGAGCGAAGTAGAAAAGGCGATAGTGGAACTAAAGAAGGGGAAAGCCACGGGCAGCGATGGAATACCGGCTGAGATACTTAAAGTCATAGGATCAGAAGGACTAAAAGCGATCACGAAATTAATTAATAAGATTTACGACACGGGAGAATGGCCTCAGGATTTCCTAGAAGTAACAATGATCCCTCTAAAGAAGAAGCCAAAGGCAATGCAGTGTAAAGATTACAGAACTATAAGCCTTCTGTCACACACATCGAAGATCATCACGAGGATTCTTAATAAAAGGCTGGAGAAAAAGGCAGAAGAAATAATAGGGGAAGATCAATTCGGTTTCAGAAAAGGACGAGGAACTAGAGATGCTATAGGAGTAGTTAGAATCATATCAGAAAGGGCAATAGAATACAGTCAAGATATCTGCGCATGTTTCGTAGACTGGCAGAAGGCCTTTGATAGAGTAAATTGGGTAAAGTTGATGAAGATATTAAAGGATATAGGTGTAGACTGGAAAGACAGGAGATTGATTAGGAATCTATATGAGAATCAAGTTGTAAAGGTAAGGTTTGAGAATGTGGACACCTGCGGAATAAATATCGGTAGAGGAGTAAGACAAGGCTGCTGCCTATCGCCAACCCTATTCAATATATATGGAGAAAGTCTAATGCAAGAAGCTTTAGAAGGCACAGGGGATTTCAAAATTGGAGGAAGGATTATAAGAACAGTAAAATACGCAGATGATCAAGTACTTCTAGCAAGAAAGGAAGAGGAACTACAAAAAATGATAAATAGACTAGTGATAACAGGTAGAAAATACGGTATGGAAATAAATACAGAAAAATCCAAGGTCATTCGAATATCGGGTAAAGAAGAGAATCTGAACATAACTATTGGGGGAAAGCCATTAGAACGAGTTTCAGAATATAAATACCTTGGAAGTATCATAACACGAGAGGCAAAATGTACGGATGAGATCAAAACTAGAATAGGAAAAGCAAAAGCGGCTTTCAGGAGAAAGAAACAACTACTTACAGGGAATATTAGGGAAGATATCCGCAAGAAGTTGATAAAATGCTACGTATGGAGTATAGCATTGTATGGGGCAGAAACATGGACGCTAAGGAAAAATGACATCAAATACTTGGAAAGCTTTGAAATGTGGACTTGGAGGAGAATTCTGAAGATAAAATGGACAGATAGGATGAAAAACGATGAAGTGCTACGAAGAATAGGAGAGAAGCGAATGATTATATAGATTATCAGAAAGAGGAAGGCTAACTGGGTTGGACATTACATGAGGAGAGAGAGTATGATTAAAGATGTGTTAGAAGGAAAACTAGATGGGAAAAGGGAAAGAGGTAGGAAAAGGTATCAGCTGATAGACGATTTGAAAGGGAAAGAGAGTTATCAAGATATGAAGAGGACAGCGGAAAATAGGAGTATATGGAGAACCAGGTTTAACCATGAATAATCACGGACCTGTCTACGGACAGACTACCTATGATGATGATATATATATATATATATATATATATATATATATATATATATATATATATCTCGGTGCGCGTGTGGTGCGGGTACGACACGCGATGATGTGTCGAGTGCGATCTGGTTATCCGCCGGGGGGAGAGGAGGAGAGTGTTGGGTATGTGTATGCGAGATAGAGAGAGCGGGGGAAGAAAGAAGGATGAGAACCAGTAACGCAACACGTCACTCGCTTAAACGACGGGAAAATTGAAACTTAAAAAAGGAAAGATTGTGGCTTGAGGTGCGGGGGAAATTGAGCGGGTGCGTTTGTTGTTGTTGCTCTTGGGTATCCCCCCCTTCGGGTGGTGTGGTTTGCTCTTTATCTCACGCGTTGCTGCCGCTCAATTCGCTACGTCATTCTTTCTTTATATCTCTCTCTCCATCTCACCCCCTCCCCCCTCTCTCTCCTACCTCTTGTTTCCCGCTTCTATTCTTCCGACTTGATCGATACGAGGTATATCGACTACGATCCGCAGTCGCAAGGTGGAATCGTGTCGTTCCGATGTCTCGTTAAAATCTGCCTTCTAAATTAAAAACAAATTTCGTACGATTGAGCCCCCAAAATTATATCTTAGGGGAGAGTTCTTGCTGCTATGCGTTCAAATAACTCAATATTAAATATTAAAAAAATATGCGCGATATTTTAATATTCTAAATTTTTGCTTCTGTTACGCTCAGTTCATTGATATTTTTTGCAGAAATTCTCGAGATATGATGGCAACGATGATCGATGAAGAAGATATTATCTATTGTTATCCAGGCCGTCATAAGAGACAAAATTTTAATGAAATCTTCCGCAGTGACTATATTCCGCCTCCCAGAAAACACGATATAGTAATACATGCTAACAATTTTACTTAGTAATGGTTTACTCGCCGAAATAAGGAAACGCCGATGAATGCGGAATGAAATTTCAATGAAAGAGCCGACACTGCGGAAAGCCGTACATAACGCGGCGCATTATTTAAAGAGCGTATAGCAATGATATGAATGCGCAAACCTTTCGCACTCAAGTGACAACTTGGTATGTCTCCAAGCTGAGCAATTTGATTTTTTCTGGCTTCTATACTTCAAGTGTATGCTAATGCTTCCGTCGTCGGAGTTTCTTCCCTCCTGCCGCTTTCAGCGCGCTAAGGAGGCCATCGCCGATCTAATCTTGGTTGAAAAGCATCCCTAAATCACGCGGGTAGTGGTATACATATTTTATGATTTGATAACACATACGCAAACGACCTCATCGTCTCCTCTCGTAATGAGAGTTTCAACTTAACGCGGTCGCATCGAACACTTTTGATTATTTCCTTCCACATATTCCCCATCTTTCTATTTTTTATGAGGTGGCGAACAACATTCTACTCCGCTTACATGCCATAAATTATACCTTATAAGTCCTCTCTTCTAACCTCCGAGACGGTGAAACTCAACGCAATGAATCGCGATACATTATCGCTCGTTAAGTCCGATTTCGCCAAAAAAAGAACTGATTTTTTTGCAAAATATCGACCAACTCGTCCGTTCGTTTTATAACCATAGGCAGACACGCGAAGTTTTACCACGCTCCGGCCAACGGAATCACGACTAGGCCACTGTTAAGCGACTATACGCCGTCCTTTTAATATTGAGAGATGCATCCCTTCCAGCGGCTCGTATAGACCATCGCAGTCATGAATGATTAAAATTATTCCGGTCTACTCGGAGTAAATATCATTTATGCTAGCTTAAAATCCCTTCGGAATACGGGATACGATAATGTGAGATGCTTAAGAGGAGAAATTCGCCGGAGTTGGGTCGGAGGAGGGATGGACCGTGATCCTAATGAGGCCTGAGGTACGAGCGTTGTGGGTGAAGGAAGCTGAAAGAGGAAGGAGAAATAGAGAGCGAGAGGAAGGAGAATTAGAGAGCGAGAGGAAGGAGAATTAGAGAGCGAGAGGAAGGAGAAATAGAGAGCGAAAGGAAGGAGAAATTGAGAGCGAGAGGAAGGAGAAATAGTGAGCGAAAGGAAGGAGAAATTGAGAGCGAGAGGAAGGAGAAATAGTGAGGTAAATGCGATGGAAGCGGGTAGATTGGTTAACTCCTTCCTCTCTTTTGATGCAAAGGCGATATGCCGGGAGGTAGAAATGGACGATGCCGGTAAAATCCCGCCCTCCGGTGTCTGTGGGGAGGCTTTCTACCTCGCATGACCCGGTGGTATAGGAACGGGAGGTAAGGACGGAGAGAAGAGAGAGGGAGAGATAAAAAGCAGGGAGGAAGAGATTTTATATAATAACCACATCACTTCTATAAAGCACACTTTGGGCACAGAACTCGATGCTTCCAGAGTGCTCGGAGTTTAGGGACGTGACGGGAGAAAGAGGAAGAAGAAGAACGGCCGCTGTTAACCGTGGTAATTGGTTCTAGGATGCCGATGAAAGATATTCAACGTTTCCACGGAGAGCGGAGAAGTGGGTGAGGCCCCCTATGTTCGCGTGGCGTTATTTATTAATAAGGTCGAAAAATTGGCGCAACGATGATGTCAGCGAAAGTTAAAAGATCCGTTGGTTCGCGCGTTTAATCTATGTAAATGACAAATCTTTAATCATCGAAGTAATTCAGTTGACGCTTTGCCGCCCGTCGAAGCGGACTTCCCGCAAAGATATGCGTCCAGCCCTTGAAAGACTTACACGTGTATATCGAGCTTTACGAAGCCTTAATCCGGTAATTGAAATAACAAGCATATATTAAACCAGTTTACCCTGATTACCATGACTTGAAAAACGTCGAATCTTTACTAACGACTGCATTAATAAGGCATATTTCATGGCTCGGGCGGAAAATGAGATTTTCAGTGTCCGCTTCGCCTCAGGGTAGTTAGTTCGAGGTCCACCAGAGGCATTTACGTTGGTAATGAGCTTTTCACTACTCATCATCATCATTAATATCTTTGCAAATAGACGAAATATACCGTCGAAGCGGCAACTTGCACTATGAGTAGCGCAAATTGCATGGATAGCTCCGCTTTAATCACGTTTTTTTGAGTCGCTTTAAAATAGGAGTGATTCATTAGTAGCAGGAAAAGGAATCGGACGAATGCGAAATTATTTCTTTGGAATTTCTTGAAATAATGTCACCTGATGATAAAGGACATATTGAAACAAGCGAGTGAAACGTGAAACTTTCGATTATTGTCCGAAAAAAGGGATGCTAAAGAATTGCCTGAAAGAGATCATTAGCTGGAATTTGCTTGAAAGGAGATACGCCAAACAAACATTCAGTTAAACGTTCAACATTCTCTTATATATTTTTAGTACATTCGCCCCAATTATGAGACAGATATAGGCGTAATTTATTATGCTTGTCAAAACGTGTCAGTAAAGAAAATATTAATGCAAGTACCAAGCTGCCTTATATTGTAGCCATGTTGGTGCACTTTATGTGAGTGATAAAATGGTACTCTACCAGAATCGTTTTGGCAGGAAAAGGCACAGAAATAATAAGAGAGAAAAAGGAGCAAAAGATGTGAGCAGAGTAAGATAATTAGAAATACACTTTCATAGACCTCTATCTAGCATTAATGGTTATTTATTTTTGCAATCTCGTAACATAATCTAATTCAAAAATAAAAGTAAAGGTACGGCAAAAAAAATTTTCTTCCTCAAGACCAAGTCTTTGACTTGCTTTCACTTTAAGGTGTGATATGAAATAATCACAGTAAATTAATTAATAAAAAATTCCTAAATAACGAACAGTCATACGTTTGAAAACATAAAAAGCAGGGATGGAATAACGCTTCAAATCGTTACGTTATTCTGTAACGTTACAAAGGATGTTTTATTTACATAACGCAAAAATAACCCTACGCAATTTAATTTTTACGTTATATAACGTTATTTTGTAAAACAGTTATATAATGTTATTTTAATTTTTTTTGCTTACTTTGGCCAATAGCCAAATCTTAATTTTTAAATATAAAAGTATTAAATAAAACCACAAAATAATTGTCTATAATAATTTTAATTCAGTTATATAATAAAAACCCTCCCTAAGGACTGCATAACCTTACAGAGGTGGGAGGGTTTGTGTACTCTTACGAACTAAAGAGCTATGCCGGCGGGAGATAATTCTCCTGGTAGGACCATCCAAGCCGGAAAGGTCTGAGGGGAAGAGTCAGACTAAGAAGCAGTCTTGGGGGTTTTACATCCCCCTGTGCAAGGGCAGCTGCTGGGTATTTTAAACAAAATAGGAATAGATTGGAAAGATAAAAGACTGCTTAAAAACCTTTACTTTGATCAAAAGATTAGAGTCAGGGTTGAAGGAGAAGAAACAGAAAGTACTTCAATAGGGAGGGGAGTGAGGCAGGGTTGTCCTATTTCACCAGCGATATTTAATATTTATGCAGAAACAATAACAGAAGAAGCGTTGATGGAAGAGAAAGGATTTAAGATAGGAGGTGAAAGTATTACCACCATTAAATACGCAGATGATCAGGGCTTAATAGCAGAAGGCGAGAAAGAGCTTCAGAGGATGACAGACAGACTAGTGGAGGTTGGCCAACAATATGGAATGAAGATCAATACAGAAAAAACAAAAGTCATGGTGGTTTCAAAGGAACATAAAGAATTAAATATAATGGTAAATGGCCAAAAATTGGAACAAGTAAGTAGTTTCAAATATCTCGGCAGTATTTTAGCACAGGATGGAAGTAGTACACAGGACATCAGAAGTAGGATTGCAATGGCAAAAGCAGCATTTAACGAGAAGAAGGAGCTTCTCACAAGCAAGAAAATAAATTTAGAAACAAGGAAGAAATTAGCAAAATGCTACATATGGAGCATAGCTCTTTATGGTGCAGAGACGTGGACGGTAAGGAGAAAGGAGGAAAAATATTTAGAAAGTTTTGAGATGTGGGTATGGAGAAGAATGATGAAAGTGAAATGGACAGAGAGGAAGAGAAACGAAGAGGTATTAGAAATGGTGGGAGAAGAAAGGACGCTAATAAAAACAATCTGGAAAAGAAAAGCAAATTGGATAGGGCACATATTGAGAAGACAGTGTTTACAAAGGACGATCTTAGAAGGAAAAATTAGTGGAAGAAGAGGAAGAGGGAGAAAAAGAATAGGAATATTAGATAATATAAAGCAGGGATATAATACTTATAGAGGTATAAAAGAGGCTTCTAGGGAAAGAGAGAAATGGAGGCAGCGATTCAGTTAAAACCTGTCTTCGGACAGAAGCATGATGATGATGATGATATAATAAAAAAGTCAAAATAATACTGTGCAATTATACCTCTTTGGCAAAAAAGGAAATAAAATATGTGTAAACCTCAAACATTTGTTCTGAAGTATGTCAAAACCTTCCAAAAGTGCAGCTTTATTGATTTCTTCGTTATTTGCAGTCACATCTGAAACTGAATTTCTTACAGAAATTTTAGTTATAAATTAATCAAATTCATCACCGTCGGTGGTTGAATGTGCTTCATTGTTTAGCGCAGTGGTGCTCAACCTTTTCTAATGGCGGGCCACATCAGTGGTTCCGAAACCCTTGGAAGTTGCCAATTCTTCGGCGGGCCGGATTTGAGTTTAAATCGGAAATTTTCTATATATTCTGAGGTGCCATATTATAAGCGAAAATCATGTCTAAATAAGGTTTTCATGGCTAACATTTCAATATTTAAAGTTTTATTATAAAAATTTTCAAAAAATGTATGAATTTGTGTGTTTAATTTTTCGAATTGATTTTTCGCCTTAGCTTCGCGGGCCGCACAAAAATCTTTCGCGGGCCGCATTTGGCCCGCGGGCCGTAGTTTGGGCACCGCTGGTTTAGTGGAACGATTTCAGTCTCTTTACTAAAATTTCTACTTATATTCTTTCGAGTTGTCCGAATATTTTTAGGTGAAGTTTTACTTCAATGCAATGCTCTTCAGACAATGTGGCTTGGAATCGCGGATCAAGATAAATAGCGGATTACGTTGCTGACACCTCGCAGACTTAACAGTTCACGTTTATTACGTTATGTAACGAAAACTAATCCTTTTTAACGTTATTACATCCCTAGTTAACAACATGACAGCTGAAACTGTGCACGTGACGAAACGTACTGAAGTTAGCTGCACTTTGTGCACTGTTGCCTGGCCAAAACATTTTGGTTTGATGACGTTAAAATAACTTCATTGCAATTAACATTTTGATAAGGTTATAATAACGTTACGCTAAACGTTATTGGTTATTATAACGATATGTATATATCGTTACGTTATTGCCAAAAAAACAATTTAATCGTTATTATAACGTTATCGGGTATGGTTACGTTACGTTTTCCATCCCTGATAAATAGATTTAATTTTGGGGGATGGTTTAAAAAATATCGTTGAGATCCAGCAAAATACTTCAGCTCAATTTCCCATTAAAAATCTTGCCGAAAAATATGAAAGGAACCGAATAATTTATTCAGTAAAAATGCGAGAAGAAAGAAGAGATCGTCATTTTATTATTCTTACTAAAAAACTTCAACGCACATAAAAATGTAAACTGAAAAATTCAAACTTTCAATTATGAATTTAACGACAATTCAAAGAAGATGATTGAGGATAATATATCAATAATTAAAAAAAATAAATTTCATATTATATTATTTTATAGCGGGAATGGTCAAAGAAAAAAATACACGAGGTTTTCAAAAGATTTTTTTTCAATTTGCATTTAAGGCGTATTCCCGCTTTATGTTGAGGAGTTTGTGAACTCCATCTTTGTCCGTTGGACACAGACTGATTCAGTTTGATAGAAAATAATATGTCCCGTTTGGAACGAGCTTTGTGAGTGGGTGTAAGCGGCGGCGCGGAGTGCAATGACCAGGCACCGTAAACGACACATGGACGTTGGCACTTGCGCTCTCGAAATTTTTAATCTTTTTCGTGCTCCAATTCGGGGAATTCGCCACGCCTTCGCCCCTAAGAGATTGAAAGGAAAATTTTGGATTCAAAGAAAAAAGGGAACAAAATAGAAATCTGTTTTTTCATCTTTCGGATAATACTATGAAAAAAACTCATTAGCAGATTTCCATCTTCATTTTACAGAGCAAAAATTGACAGCTAAAAAAATTTTCTGTCTCGCTTTCTTACGGGTTTTACGAGATCCAGAACGCAAAAAGTTTTCGAAATAAAAAAAATTATTCGGTATTCCTGAATATTTATTCGTGATCTAGCTATGGTTCCGATTCCTTATCATCATCAAGGATGTTCTGCAGGTATTGGAGAAAACATCCTCAAATGAAGTACAAATTTTTAACACGAATGTTTTTCTGAAACAAGAGATGTTTAGCAGTGAATGGATTTTTAGCAATGACTAAGTGGCTGTTAACCTGTCTCCAATCCATCTTTCCATAAAGTGCTCCGAATAATATATAATATCAGATAACGGGCGGATCGAGGGAGAATATCGGCCCGGGGGGTTTTATCTGAACTGGCCTTAAATTATATGGTATTTTTATTCAAATACTAATATATACCCACAAACCAAATTCAAAACATTATTCACATAGGAATTAACATTATTTTATTATTTTCCATGCCGCGGCGTAAATATTGCAACAAATTATTTTATAAATTTAAAATTTTGCTACTTTTAGCCTGCCCGAATGCCCCATAGGTTGATCCGCCACTGTCAGATAATATATTCAAAGCATATCATCCAAAACTTCGCATGAATTAATGCATACTTGCAGAAAAATTCTGAGACGGAGTAGTTAGCGTTTCCTTCGACAGATTTCAAAATCTTGACCGCACCACAGGCACGTGTTTAACTCCTAGATTTAATTCGCCATTCGAATGAGCGCTAATTATTTTTCCTCCTCGGATGAAGCGACGAAAATATTCATATGTATAATTTAAGTTCGGATCGGTTTTTACGGCTCGTCCCTTAACATCCCTAAATGGGTTATGCAACAATCAACACGTAATGACTCGACCATAAAGTCAGATTTCATCAGTTAAAGTAAGAAATGGAAGAGACGGTATAGCCAGTGGCAATGGCTTGGGTGTGTACGTAAGGGGAAGAAGAGAGAGAGAAAGCGGGAGAGGCAAAAGGGAGATTACAGAGGAGAGAGTGAAAGGGGAAGGGAGGGAGAGAGAGGGGGGGGAGAGGAAGGAGGCGGACCCGCCCGATCTCCTGAGATAAGTGCAGACATAAAATCCAACACAATCAGAGGCGTGGACTAATGAACCGGATGAATCGGATTCCGGCCGCCGGCGGCGCCACCGGTCTTTTCCTCTTCGACCACTCTCGTTCCCAACCCCCTCTGGTAAATCTCGCCCCACCTCGCCTCAACCTCCTTCCCTCTCTCCTTTTAAACCCGCTCTTCCTTCGTCTCTCTCTCTCTCTCCTTATGGACTTACCTGTATCATGCCACGCCGATGTCGCCTTGCCTGAATGGGTTAAAACCTTTTTTTAATCTTGTATGATTAATGAAGTTTGTTTCCGAAGATAATTAGTTTAGAGTGAGTCGGAATATATATATATATATATATATATATATATATATATATATATATATATATATATATATATATATATATATATATATATATTGTGTAGTGGTTCCATAATGATGACGTTATATTTTTTTTAGATCGACCTTGGAGCGTGTTAAGGGTTGGGAGGCAACGGCATTTTTCAACAGATTACAGGTCGGGGGTTCGAATACAATCCGTAAGATCTATGTTCGATAAATTCATTTATTAACGAGAAATATTCATACCACGTACGGGCATTAACGGGAGGATAATTAGAACTTACGTAACTTTAGCACACAGAAGCGGTTTTATAAAAACATAATTAATTTTGTGCTATAAAATCAATACTTTATACTGTCATCGCAACGGGCTTCATTCGAAATCAAACGCACATAAATGCAATAAGGATTCTATAAAGCTTTCTATAACTAATAAAACAGCTACAAAGGATTAGGTCGGAATAAAGGAGTGCTGATTCACGTTTGAAGATTGGGAAGCGATATCTGAAGGGGAACTCAGAGGGAGGTTGCTATGAATGTAAATTTGATAGACGAATAGAGAATTGGACGAATGACGTGTTCCGTTTCGATAAAGTAGGGCGAAATGACACCAAAGGAATGTATAAATGTGAAGGATTCGGAGAGTCTCTACAAGAAACACTAAGTCAATGAAGAAGTTCCACACAATAAATTCTGACATATACCATAAAAATAATAATAAATGAAATAAAGGTCACTGATAAAATATCCCAGGATCGGGAATACAATTCAAAATTCAGAGAAGTTTCAAGGTGAACTAATTTTTTAACTACTACTACATTAGAATTGATGGAATGATATGATCCGAAGATCCTATGCAGACAGGCATAAGCTGTCAAAGTTGGAACAATTTTTGAAACGAGAAAAAAGTCTGCTATGAACGGGAATTGAACCCGGGTCTTCCACTTGCCGGGCGGATATTCTACCTCTGAACTATCGTAGCAGAACATTTTTTCTCGTTTCAAAAATTGTTCCAACTTTCACAGCTTATGCCTGTCTGCATAGGATCTTCGGATCATATCATTCCATCAATTTCATGTTTGGCAATCTCACCATTTGAGAGGGAGGAGTTTCTTTCGATGATTCTCTTAGAGGACAGCTTTTGGGGCAGTTTGATACTAGCTTGGCTAGTTCCCGTCCCACCAAAGGAAAACATCCGTGTTCAGAAACGAGAGAAAATGTTCTGCTACGATAGTTCAGAGGTAGAATATCCGCCCGGCAAGTGGAAGACCCGGGTTCAATTCCCGGTCATAGCAGACTTTTTTCTCGTTTCAAAAATTGTTCCAACTACATTAGAAGATTACGCTAACGTTAAAATGGATAAAGTTTACTTTCCTTTACTTTTATTTACGAAAAAAAAAACTATTTTCATATATTTACATGCTTATCAAAAATGGAAAGCTTTTCGAACACATAACCGACACGCTAAAGAATCCTTTTGAGTAACGTACTTTTGGGCGCCTTATGTTACATTACCATCCGACACTTGCAATTAACATGGATTTTAATTGAAAGTGCGTGAATTTTCTATTTATAACATAAACAGGCGGCGAAAGGTTGCGGCACCTTCCAAATGAATTTAAAAAATTCGAATCCGAGTGTCAAGAGATTAGACATTCAACAGGAGAACAGTTTTGCAACCAAGGAGAGAGCCCCTGTTACACGCCTAACTTTCTATCGCCAAACGAAAGATGTGGCTGCTTTACAACACACTAACGGCAGACACTGATTATAATATCGAGTAGCTATGAGGCATGGGATAAGAATTTCTTTAAACTGCAAATTTTAATGTATGCTAAAGCTGTCTTTCAGAAAGTCTTAAAGTATTAAGTTAACATCTGAAAGTTATGGGCAACAAGTGAATTTCCTGTTACAAAACACTAAGCAATTACGCAACTTTGAACATGGGTCATTTCTAATCGTAAGTACTTAGGGCACATACATTTTCTATTTTAAAAAACGAAACGAAAACATACGTCTGCTTTCATGTCGGAAGCATAGCACTTTTACATAGATGAACTCAATAGGGAAGCAGAATAGCTTAGTATTTTAGCCATAGCTTATATTTTCTGACAGGCGTAAATTTTAAACGTATATAACGAGATTCGTGTACCAAATCAGAAAACCAGCAACCAAGACCCGATTCGCGCATTTCTTGTGATGGAAGGAACAATGCAAAGCAATTTTTCTCCTCAAATTTATTCTTCTAAGAGATGACGTCCAGTATATAAGATATGAAATTACCTCATTTCAAGCGTGCCCCTTTAAGTTTCCTAAATGTAATTGCACTATGCAAATTTCAAGACGCATGCGGGAATTTCTCGCCATACAAACAGGAATCTCGAATACATTTCAAAAATACTCGGCGGCAGGATATATCTTCAAAATCATCCCCGTTCACAAAGCAAATGAATGAAGGAATCGAGGTGTAAAAAATGAGGAAAACATCCGAAGATCGCTCTGAAGCGGAATTCCACCCTAAGAGGCGGAACCGTCTTTCTTTCTTTTTTCTCAAAAACAGTCGCGTGTAAATGTTTGTGCCTGCGACCGAATTCTCTTCCGTTTATTGCGCGAGCGTTTTTTTTATTCAATAGATTGGTCGCCACGAATACGAGTGGGAGCGCGCTAATTCTTTCCATCCGACCCCTTTTGCTTTCACATTCCCTCACCCCATTAAATCGAAGGTGGAGGGGTGGGGGAGAGAGAAAGAGAGAGAGAGACGAGGGTGAGGGAGAGAGAAAAAGGGAAAGCGAGGTGGACATCGCATTCCAGTCCGGCGAAATAGGGGAGGAGTGGAAGGGAACGAGTGAGTGGACATCAGGAAGAGAGAGAGAGATAGAAAGATAGAAAGGGAGAGAAAGACCGAGAGAGAAATGGAAGGAGAGATGGAGAGAGGGAGAGATGGAGAGAGACAGACGGAGATACAGACAGAGAGACAGACGGGGAGATATAGAGGAAGAGAGAGGACAAGTAGCGTAGGAGAGGGGGCACAGAAAGTCATCGTAAATAAAAATAAACTTTTACACGCCACTCCCGATTCAAAAGTTGGCCCATAGTACTTGAGGAATAAAATATTGGGGTGATTGTTGGAGGGAGAGAGATCATTGTGGTGGAAACAACACGAATAGAGAACGAGAATGAGGCATCACTCGCTCTCATTCTTTGAGCGATTTAAGCCTTTTCCTATGATCTAATCAACGATCCTTCACCACTTCCCTTTACTAGTAATTGCCTCAAAAGTTTATTTTTAAATAAATTAACTGGTGGCTGAAAGATAAATTAGACCTGCATATGTGTATGCGAGACGGCCTATCTTTAACCTAGAAAACTCTAAACTATGTAAAAATAAATACTTAAAATTTACTCTATAGGTATATTTTACGCGAAAATATTGTTAGTAGTGGCTATCACCTAACTTTTAACCTACGTGCGCCGGTTTGGAACAAATAAATTAGATAAAAACGTTTGCTGCATATGTGTACGCTATATATTTACGTGTACACACAAATACACACATACACACGTAGGTACATAAGAAAGCGCGAAACGCTGCGAACAAAACAGATGAAGGCAACACCGAAATGGAGATAACGAGCATGGGCGATGAGAATGAGATAATCGCGGGCAATCACGTTGAGGAAGTCCCCTCTTCCATACTTTATTCCTTCGTTCGTTCGGCACAGGCGCCCCCCGGCAACAGCTGTCCGATGGAGGGAGGGCAACACGCCTTCTCCCCCTCCTCCGCGCCACCCTCCTCATCCACCGTATCTCTCCTCCACGCCCTCCCGTCTCTCAAACTCTCGTGTATGTGTGTGTGCGCGTGTGTGCGTGCGTATGTGTGTGTCGGTGGCAAGTGTCTCTTCTCTCAAAAAGGAAGGAAAAATGGCAACGCCGGACGCGGCGGCGGCGGCAAGACAAGTGGCGGCGTTATGTGGGGTGTGGCATAGGTCCACGAGGGAACAAGGTGCGGGGGTGGGTGGGTGAATGGGAGAGGAGGGATAAAAAGGGAGGAGAGAAAACGGAGAGGAAAATAGGGGAAAGAAAATAGGAAAATGAAAAAAAAGATGAAATGTTGAGAAGAAATTTAAAAAAAAGGGGGAGACATGCGAGGTTAGAAGTGAGTGGGAGGATGAGAGAAAAGTTGCGGAGGTTGGAGAGGTAAAGAACAGGTTGAAGAGAAGGGTAAATATATTTGGTAGGAGAGATCAGAGAGTATAAATAGAATCAAGAAATGTAGATATTAATAGAAATAAACAGAGTTATGAGTATTACTTAGAGCAGTGATTTCCAAACTGGGGGAACGATGGGTAGGCAGAGCGGGGGAGGGAAGATTTGACATATATTTACTGTCTGTTTAACCATCCTAATTGTGACACTTACTATATGCAGCTGTCAAATTCTAACTCTCGAGTGGCTAGGACGTATCATTGTTTGCGTCAATTTTCTTCTTAAGGTGGTTATATTAATGGCCATTGTAGGTCCGATAAATATTATTCATGAATTGTGACTGAGCATGGCATGAGAGGGGAGCGGAAAGAGGGAGGGTGAGGGAGGTGCGGCTTTGTAATGTATGGAAACCGTTCACTTACGGAGGTTCGTTAGGGTTAAGAAAGGACGGTTGGCACAAACAAGTAGGGAAAATTGTGAAAAATAAATATCCGAGGAAACAATATCCCGAAGATTTACATACTTGATGGAACCCCATCATAAAGGTATACCATCTCTTACATGAGTAATAGGTACAAAGTAGGTACTCGTTTCATTCAAATTCTGGCCCCCGTATTCTATCAGAGTAAAGTTGGTGAAAAAAGAGAAAAAAGGCAGGCGAAATTTGATGTTTGTGTTGGGAGCGAGATTAAGGGTGTGGCACGTCCTCATGGGTTATGGGAGGGCGACGGCACGTGCGTGCGTGCGAGAGGAATGAAAGGTGAGAAGAGGTCGCCTTTCGGGCGGGCAAAGGACGATATTGGGGGGGGGGGGGGAGTGAAATCCAGATACTGGAATGAAAATTCGCAGCTTTGAAAACTGCGTCGGAAGCCGATGAGAGGAGAAAAAACTGAAGGACGAGACGGTTGGGGACGAGACTTACACGACGCCGAAACTTGGAGGGAGAGTTTATTACGAGACTATATAAAAAAACAGGAGGAAATGGTTTCGAGCAATCGTAGTAAAGACGAAGAAGCGGTGGTGGTGGTGGTGAAAGCAGGGAAGAAAAAGATTATGAAAGCCGAGATGGAAGAATATCGGGACGATCGCGAAATAAATTCCGAAAGGATGAGTGAATGAAGAGGATTAAAAACCGGCTAGGAGGCGAGATGAATATAATAAAGATGAAAAAATTTCCCTAAAAGAAATGAGATCTCAAATGGGAAAGGAATAACTGTAAACGGATTTATATGTTAAGAATATAGAGGAGAGAAAAAATAAGATAGGAGATAAGGAGTGGGCGAATAAAATTGGTGGAGAGGTGGTAATTAAGAGGGAAGGCCTCCTGCTCGACGAAGAAAGCCACAGGAAAAAATATATTCAGCGAGATCAAAACAAAAGAAGGACGATTAAATAAAGAGCGAGTCGCTTCGTGGAAATCCCTAGAACTAACTGAACAATGAAAAAGTAACCGGAGAGAAGATTCGGAGGAATTGCCCGGGGCAATTAAGAAGACGATCCCCAGAAATAGTACGGAAGGACCGCGAAGAAAAAGAAAATGCAAAGTACGAAATGGCACGTAACGACGCAGCGTGGGTCTCGGATCGAGGAAAAGAGAATACGAGGAGGGACAAATGAGCGTGAGTAAACACAAAAGGAAGACGAATACATTAGCAAAGACAAAGAAAATAAGGCGATAAAAAAGGCACGAGAGAGAGAGAAAGAGAAACAAAATAGATATGCATCCCGCAGAAATAGCAGGGTTTCCGAGATGGTCGAAAAAACCGGAGACCGGCTCAGATTAGGGAATCGGCGGAGGAGATAGGGATCAGATCCGAATCGCCAACCGTGAATTGAGAGAGATGTGCACGGATGAGGAGATGGGCGGTGGAAAAAAAAGGAGCGAAAAAAATGCAAAAATATCATCCGGTGGCCCTTTTTAAGGGAGAGGCGAAACGTGGGATAAAACCTGTGCGAAGGAAGGCACCGAGAAAGCCAAGTTGGAAAGGCGAAGGGAATTCTGGATATCTACCTCGCACGTTCGTTCGGTATCGGCCATTCTTCCGAGAAAGGATGAAAACACGCATTTCTTTGAGGAAGATCCCGTATTATTTCACAACGCGGACACAACACGTGTTTCATCGTGTTAAGTGTCACCTTCAGGTACGAGCGGCATTGCGAAACAAAGTGGAACGATTCGTTTGGAATCTCGGATATTTTTCCTTCCCTAAGTCGACGGATTCCACGAAATAAGGCTTCAGATCTTTGACCTTTTCTATGGTTCCGCCCTTGGCGGACGCGCTTATGTTCTTTCCATTTTTAGGAAGTAATGCGGAAAGCATACGAGCGCAGTGATGCAAAAGCATGCGTTATCAATCAGTCTGTAAATAAAATAACGAAAATCATACGTGGCTTTCCTCTCTATAAACGGTCACTTTCTCGTATTTTTCTCTCTACACAGATGACTACGAATCTTTCGCACGCGGTTATTCTTGACCACTTCCTTTAAGCTTTCGAGACAATTTTCTCAAAAAAAACAAATAAATACTATTTATAAAAAGATTAGATGAAAGATGGGGTTTTTTATTTCTCCTACTTTTGAGCGAGTTTTATTTGTGCAAATATTTCTTGAGTTTCACGTACTAGACCACATTAAAACAGATTTCTAAATGGGACATAAAAGCCAAACGAAAAAAATTGCGCGTCGAATTTATATTAAAATGCATAAATTCTTTAAAGAATCATCGAGCTCGTCATTTGGCTGAATACAAATTCAAGAATAAGCCCTCAAGTATAACAAATTGAAAAATTAAGTATCTAACTTAGCCATAACAAGGTTATTATGCCTGTCGAAGAAACCTATGGTAGGCACTTAATTTTTCAAGATTTGATACTTAAGTGTTTATTCTTGTAAGTACGAAATTTCAGAACCAGGGGCAGTCCAAAGTATTTTGGTGCCCCTGGTGAGAAACCGCTCAAGCGCCCCCTTTCGTAAATTTTTGTTAAGTTATTTTAAAATAACCTGTTAATTAATTTAATTGATTAATTGCTCCAAAAGCCGCCCGGCTCGCCCGTACCTCGGGCCAGCCCTGTTCAGAACACCCCCAGAGTTGCGCCTGATATTATGTACATGACAATCGAATGACCCACGTAGAAACATGCATAATCTCCTGGATGAAAATCGCCACGAGATCGACTAACGAAAATTAAGCGAACATTTTCTAATTTATTCAATCGCATTCGATGACTTTCTACAAGATGCCTGGAATTACACGGAGCCTTTTGACCCATAACGAAATTAAAGCGATGCATTGAGTACGTGACGATTCTCCGTAGAAGAACCAACCGCTTTTGCCCGAGGACTGGAAGAATCTTTTCTCGCGCGCGAAATCGAACGGAAGATTGAGCCATCGCGCCTAGAATAAATGAATCGACGAGCGTTTGATGATGCGTACCACACTGGAACGTGGCGGAAAAATAATCTCCGAGTCGATTGCCTCGTCCTTCCATCCCTCTCTCGGGTTGCAAAGAGAGATGTGAAACGAGCAGCGACAATCCCTTTAACTCCGCAACGGTCGCGGGAGCAGCCGAGCCGTTTTATGGGGAGGCGCCGAAGAAGAACAGGAACGAAGGGAAGGGGTGGTCAAACAGGACCGAAATCAGAAACTGGCCAAAAAATCGCGTCACGGAAGAGCGAAGGACGGTGAAAGTATCGCATGAAGGTACCGAGAAAAGAAACGAAACGGATGCGGGAGGATCCGCTCTTTCCTAGAACCTAATGACTTCAAAATTCTTCCTCCTCAAAACCACACCCTCATAAAATTCTAACTCAAACGGAACGTATTTATTATTTTTTTTCGTGGGATTGCTAATCTATGCAAACGTGCATACATAGCTTGCGTAGGTATGTTATTATTTGCATGGCACGAACATGTTTTATTACAATGTTCACTATCTATCTATCAGTGATGGTTTACCGGTAGCAGCTTCAAAAAAGAGAACATTTTTGTCACTGATATTGAAACACCTATACCGAAGTCATATTATAGAACTAATCGTATCAATTGCTGGTAATGTGGTACTTGGCGGGTCTAGCTTACAACGGTAGGCTCGCGGTTCGAATCCTTCTGAGGATCGCCTTTTATATCGTCATCATTGCATCGCACATGCAATCGGAGAAGCATTTGTATAAAATAGATCATTATTATTATTTCTATTAAAATCGTGGTCGACAGATTAATAATTTCTCCTTGAAAATTGTTGAATACTATCGCTAGGTGCAGTATAGTGTCATAAAATAATAACAGCGTTATCATTACTTGAAGCTTTTACGTTATGCAAGTAAAAGCGTTCTAGCAGAATAAAATCCTTTTTCCTTGAGTGAAATACGTTAAAATCTATCAAAGATTCGACAATAAATTGAAGGTAGCATTATTGCGCATAAGAAGCGGAAGCTAAACAAAAATATTGTACATTACTCAACAGTTTATAAAGTACTTGGGCGATGAGTTTTGAATACAATCGTGTGCTATAAATATAATACAGCGTTGATGTCTGCAAACATCGGAACGAACTATTGAAAATTGTGACTTTTGTACGGACGGGTGCTGTGGAAGAGACTAAGCGAAAATGCAGACCGTCTAACGGTCAAAGAAGTGGAACCGTAGCTCATCGCCCACCTTGCGCGGACAAGGCATGCTGTGACAAATATTATGACCATGCGCCGTCGTCGTCGGGGGAGCAGAGTTTCTCGAGTAATGGTTTTCCTTTTACGTAAAATTAATGAGGCACTTCTCGGCCATGTATGGAGTTTAATTATGAGCTCAATATCTCTGGTTCTACTGTGACCGCTTTCAACAATTGTGTCGTATTTTCAGTCGTAATTTTCCGCATTTCCATGCCTCCGACCCGTGTAATTAGGGAAAGAATAGTTCACATGGACGAAAACCGTCGACCTCCATTTGTTCCTGTTCCTAAATCTATCGATTTAAATGGATTTTATGTTAACATAAAAATTTTACTGATTTTAATAGTGCAATCGTTTAGAAAAGTTGAGGTTTAGATTGATACAGAAAACTTCAGCAATAAATCAATTAAACGAATTGTATGAGTTAAAAAATTCTAAGTTTTGCATAAAGCTTTAGCCAGTATATGACTTCTTGGATATTTACGTACATTTTAAGAACGTATTACAATCTTTTAAAAAATGAGCGAATTTACTACCGCCATCATTTCTATGGCCAATAAACCTTTAAATAACCAGAGAGTGGTTCTGAGAAATGAAAGAAAACTCGCATTGATGCGATTTTGCTCTCAAAACTCAATGGAAAATCCCAAGGTCATTACAGAGCCGTCTATTCATCGCTGTATTTGGTTAATTCGGTTCGACAACACAGGTTCAACGAATAAATTGTGCCGAAAAGCGTTTACGCCGTCTTTTACGAGGAACCGATTCCTATAGTTTGAGGAGGCTAATGGAAAATGAATAGGGCGAGAAGGGCGATGGAAAAGAGATGTCGGGATTCGTTATCTAGACCGGAGGAAGTGGTCGGAGATAGGCTTTACAATTGGTAGGAAGATATAACACGTGAGTCCTGTGCTCCTTACACAGTAGGCCGCAGATAAGGAGAGAATTGTGAAACTGGGATAAGGTTGAGAGTGTGTTTGGACTGCGATAATGGCCCTTTTTGAAAAGACCATTCATTATCTTTTTTCAAAGGCACCGAATAGATAAATAGATTCAATGGTCGATGGATGTGAAGATGACGAAGTTTTATAAAAACGAAGCTCAAAAAATTAATTTATGTAGTTTTTTTAACTAAACATTATTTTCCTATTTCGAATAAAAATTATCAATTTAAATGCACTGTTCGCGAAAAAAGCCACAACCCGGTGAATTTCCGATCGAAGAAATCCGCACAATTGCAGAAAAAATCGCTTGAGTCATAACCATGTTCAATTTCGAGTGAAAATAATGCTGCAATAGTATTTCGATTTCGTTGTAGGACGACGTCATCGTGTGACAACCCGACGACGAACAATTTTTATTTCTTAAATTCGTTTTATTCTAATTTTGCTAAAATCACGAATTTTAAAAGGTCACTAGAATATCCCTCATAATATGCAAATTCCTAGCGATGTTACTGCAAGAAGCGAGACGCTCGTTGCCAAGGGAACAACTCGCATTCGGCCGAGGCAGTACATTGGATAGGGTCGATAACCTCCGTGAGACCCTTTTATCACTCGCTGAAAAGAAATACAACCGCCTTGCGTCTGACTCATCGAATCAAAGGTGAAGGTTTGTGATTAGGAAGCAACTGCGATAAATTATGTATCATCTTTTTTCCGATCCGCAGAGAATGCGCGGGAAGCGGGCGTCGTATCTCGAACGGTTCGGTTGAAAAGACGGCGAATTATGGAGGAGAACCATATGTATATTTTTTATTCCGGAAATGACCTAAGAGAAGTCTGCGAAATGTTGATCAATCCTCAGAATCTCTTAAGAGGACGTTTTCCTTTAAAAGGTTGTTTGCTGTTTGAAATATGAGCTGCAGACGGATATAATTGTTGTTTTTGAAGAAAAATTTATGGAGCGTTTCGTTTAACATTGCCACTAAAATTACACATGGGTCTAAGTTCATAATTATTGAAGCACTCGAGCATTATTTCGCTCAATTTACGGTTACGTTCATGTTGGACGAGATTTTCGAGCTGCGTCCACCAACCCACCGGCAGTGTAACATAAAAAAAATAACTTTTGGGGTCAGTGATATCTGTGGAGTAAGACGTGTCAGAAATTTTCACCCTCGCAGGCGATGAACGAAGTTAGTGCATTGTCTCGATGTAAATCACTCGCCAAATACGTCGATAAGATCTCCATCCTCCTCTTCCCCTCGAATCTACGACTCATTCGCATTTTTTTGAGGAAATGAGGTTGCACAAACGTAACATCTGGAATTTTATTCATAAAAAGTATTTTTTTAAAAAGCAAGATGCGTGATTCTAGGATATCTTAATGAGTGCTAGCGTAGCCAACACGCGCTTTCAACACGCCCGTAATACCGGAATATTAAAATAAAGTTGACTTCGTTGGCCAGAAAATCATAAGCGTTTCCGTAAAATTATGCGCGGCGTCGAAGTTTATCTTTTTAATTTTTCAATGAGCATTGCCGATGTGCTTCCGTGAGCAGCGGACAGTACATATATTCAGAAGGACAGCTCTGCGCGCAGATTCGCTACAAAAATTCGATCGGCGAACCGATAACAGCTTCCAACAAATTGCCGTGAATACGGAAAATAATACACAACAAAAACCTCATCGGGTATAAATGTCGAATAAATCTTTCCAGATTACATCTCCGGCGAAATAAATCGCGAGATGAATTCGCGATTTCCCCAGATTCTCGGAAAGGCCAGTAAAAATCATGGTATTTTGAACCGCCCGATGTCGTTCCTCGTGGTGCGGACACCAACTCGACCATCCGGTTCTGATTCACATATCCGCCGACCTTGGAGGCAGATGGGGGAGGGGCGGAATGCCCGCCGCAACAACTCGAGGTCCCGGGTTTGTGTCCTCATCGACGCCTCAATTTTCGCGCCGCCGCTACGCAAGCCCTTTGGCTGGTGCCTCGCTACATCGCAGCCGACGGCGCGATCGATTTAGGATTACTTTGACGTCTTCGAACATACGTCATCCGTGCCTTAATAATCGACTATTGTACGTTCGACAGACCGGTAACGATTTCGAAATTGTGTCGAGAAGCTCTTTGAATAAAGGGCAAAAGAACGGAGGAATCGGGAAGCCGTCCACATCTGCGCCAAACGCTGTGGAATGACTAACAAACGCCAGAATGCATTACTCGATGACGAAAAAACTCCACCAAAGAGTCCTTGCTTAGCGCGCACGCGTTTTCCCAAGCGCTCGAGGTTAGAGACCCGAGAAAGGGTGGGAGAGGGAGGGATGGAGAGGGAGGGAGAGAGAGAGAGAGAGAGGGGAGGGGAGAAAAAGAGAGGGGAAGGGAGAAAAAGAGAGGGAGGGAGCGTATAGGGGGGAGAGGAAATGGGGGAGGAAATCAACTCCAAATAAGAACAAGAGCTCCCGGAGGAGGGTGCGTATTCAGCAGCCACGGCGTGAGCAAGCTAGTGAGAAAATTGCTGGTAGAGGGAGTAGGAAAGGAAAGGGAGAAGATGACAGCGATATAGGGGAGAAGCGTATGAAGAGAAAGAGCGATGGAGAGGAGGCAAGGGAGAAGGAAATGTGAAAAATACTATAAGTAAAAGAAAGGATAATACGCAAAGAAGAGACAGAAATAACCAAAAAAAGACAAGATACACGCAAGAAGGGTAGAGAAAGAGAACAAAAATTGTAAGAGGAAGTGCAAAAATGCGATGTGAGACAAATATAAAAGCATCAAGATCACAGTGGAAGAAAGAGAGAAAGCAAAGAAGTTGAATTGAAAGGCTGGAAGAGTAAAAGAGAGAAAAGCGGAAGGGGAGAATGCATAAAGAAAAAGGAATATAAATATCAAAGAAATGCAGAAGGTTAAAGTAGGTGAAAAAGAGTTAAAATCAATGCAGACGAAGGGTAAGACGAGAGCAAGCTGATGAGCTCACACGAATAAGGGGAAATAGGAGCACCAGAAAGAGTAGGAAGAGGAAAGTAAGAGGAAAGTACGAGGAAGGGACCAAAGGCCAACGCATCAAGAGCAATGTCGGCGGAGGAAGAGAAGAGGAAGGACCTCCTGAAAGAGCGGGGATAAAAAAGGGTGTGGTCGAAGGGGTGGGGGGAGGAGGAAGTGGAAGGAGAGGGGTAGGAGGAGAGGAAGCGACAGAATGAGGGGAGAGTGGATGTGGGGTGTTGTTGGTTATGGGCGTAGCTACACGCGGTCCCACAATGCGGAGGATGCTTGGTAGACGGCGTATAAAAGAGGATCTGAAGAGAGATAGAGAGAGGGAGGGAGGAAGAGAGGCGGCGAAGATGGGCGGGGTCCGGGGGAAGGGGGTGGAAGGAGGGTGGGAAGAGGGGCAAGGGAGGGGTGGGTAGAGAGGATGTGGCGAGCGGTGACGTGGATTGAGGCCTCAAATGCTCTTCCTCTCTCGGCCACCTCCTACTCTCCCCGCAACCGCCCAAGCCTCTCTCTCTCCCCCCCATCATGCTCAACCCATTCTCCCAGAGAGCGACGGAGAGGAAGCTGAAGCAGCTTCATAGGTCCACTCTCCCAACAAAACCTGGGGGAGAGTCTTTTTGCCGCGAGGAAAAAATAAATAAAAACACTGCGCTCTAAAAATAAAAACTGGTAAAATCTAAAATGCGTTATCGATTGAGGGAAACCTCTTTTTTCCACTGCTAGATTTTTTTGTCGCCGCGGACGAAATCTACTCGGATGTTTGTGACGGTGGACTGGTTGGGAAGAACCGCGTCGCGTGCAAACATTTATTTTTTGAGGCAGGATTCCAACTCGGATACCATTAACTTAAGGGAGACACTCCGATCTCCCACCCACGGAGCATATGAAGAGCAGACGACTCGGCTGCGATGAAGCGTATTCCGTTTTGCCACTTCCTTCAAGACTCTCCAGTTCACTTACACACTTTTAGGTTTTTACGTTATTCTTTCCCGAGCAACGTTTACTCTGGACAATTACGTTAAGCGTATGAACAATAACAAATACGACATCAAACTCATCTCCAGGATAGTTACGCCATCATCATGACGCTTTCTTGATAATGATGAGATGATGGGCAAACCATTCCTTTAAAAAACGTAGGTAGATTTACGATTTACATGTCACCCGTCTGTTTAAATATAACCCAGATTTTCGAAGAAATGAATTCACTCATGCTTTAAAAGCAAAGTAGCCATATATACATATGCAAACGCAATTTTCGCCTGCTACTTTCTATTTTGCAAAATAAACCACAATGCATACATCCCAAAGACGTGATCAAAATCAAAGGAAGTACAGCGTGATCCAACACTAACACAGACACGCGCTTTATTTTAGCGTCCGGTATGTTGATGTCGTCAAAGTTTTTGTTATTAACGCCCCTTAACGGTAATTTTTTCCAATCAACGTTTACCGAAACAAATTTTCGCTGAGGCGCGAAATATTGTTTCTTTAGCACATAAAAATCGGATCAGTTAGAATGGAACAAGGAAAAGTTTTTCGCAAACAATCAGCGAAAGTAATTTGCGGAAAAAATATTGACTTAAAAGTATGGCGATGACACGGAGCAGACGCGAAAAAGGGGGTCGTTAAGGAGAGAGAGAAAAATAAAACGTTTCGAAGAAGAAGTCACCCGAGTTGGAGGCGATGAACTTGAGAACAATTTATGACACGAAAGGCTATAAAAACGACGTCTAAAGGGGAAGAAAATCAAGTCATTAAACAGAAAATGGGATCAGGAAGTGGTAGGAGAAGATATGCAAAAACAGTGCATACTTTTGTTCAATATAGTCGACGGTGAGTAAGCTGATTGATAGGTTTCAATAGAGTTGGAGGATAAGCACAGCGCGGGAGAACGAGACGAGGAAAAGACGGATGAAGCATAAAAGAGAGATGAAGAGGAGAGAAACGTTAAAAGAAAAGACCTCGACATAGATAAAGAGAAAAAGAAAGTGGAGAAAATGAATTCGAAGAATGATCGGGTAATTCCGGTATCCTTGGATGAATTTTAATCTCCAAAAATAATACCAGGTGAAAACTTAATGAAGCTCATTTGCGATGATGAGGAAAAAGCCGACTCTTTTGGGCGCGACCAGTTCATTAAAACTGGTATGAACTACAAATTAGTCTGAAATTAAATGCTGTAATTAAATGCTGGAAAATTTCCCTCGCGCGACTTACCTACGTCAAACGATTTCCTCGTATGAAAAGTCTTTAACCACTGTCGTCATGGACGGAATCCATAAAATATTTTATCTATCTAAATGATTCTAGCACGCTGGCTATGATCCTTCCTACAGTATCCTGTGAAACACCTCAGTTTTATTTGCGTAAACGCCTGTAAAACGTTCAGTAACATCTAAGTAAATTTAAAGTGCTTACGTTTCGAAACTTTAATTTTCTGTTCAATAACCCTCTTGTAAGTTTTTTCTAATTCTATGATAACATTATTATCCCTTGAGAGTAATTAAGACAATTATTCTGCAATTCGTTACTCCAAATAGCAAATTGCTGCTACTAGATTCAATTCTAACATTTACGCGTATTAAGAATGGCATTTAAATATTTAACATATCCAGGCCTTTAATTTCATATTTAACGTATTTTACCATTTAAAAATCAAATATAATCAATCATCCTAGATGAAACAACTGGATTTTTCGGATTAATAATCGACTTTTATCATCTGCACGCAGCCTCCCATCTAGAGCCCAATTGATTAGAATGAAATTTTTATAGAGAGAATAAGACGCGATTCTCTATTGCACGTGTTACATCTCTCTGTGGGCGCCCTCCGTTCTTCGGCGAGATCTCAAATATCGATGTCCCCCACAGCTGTCCAATAACACATGTAGGTGTCGTTGGCCTCCAAATAATCGATGCTGTAGACGGTTTCGGATTGTCTTTTTGTTAAAGACCGACTCAAAAACGCTCGTGCTTTTCCTTCTTTATCTGCGTGTCGCAGTGCACCTCTATAGCCCTTCGACGTCTGGTATTTCGTGCCACCGATCCTACCTAGCTCCATCTTCTGCTCTCTTGAGAGTAAAGAGAGTTTCTCCCGTCATCTTCCCTCAACTCCGATCTCTCCTTTTCCGTCCCTCTACCTCTCTCACTTCCTATTCATGATACAGTAATTCCCAGTTATACGTATAGCGACACCGCCTACATGTGTAGGTGGTGTTGCTATACGTCGCCTCGTTATACGTCGTTTTGCATGTGTCGTCGATGAATTAAGGAATATGTTTCGTTATAAGTTGCGTTGCTTGACATATACGTCGTTTGAGAAGAGCCAAAGGCAGGATTGGGGAAATTCCAAATGCGATGCATAAAATGAAAACTTTTTAACCCCTCTTAGTCGTGTTTTTAATTTCGTGCCTATTAATATCATTTATGTAATTTGGTTTAATTTTTGTGATAAATTTCATTTTGCCACTCCATATGGGATCGAAAAATTTATCCGTTTAGTGCAGAATGTGATCGCAGTATTATTCTCAGCATCAACTCGAGAATCGTCCCATCGTTCTATTTTGTTAGCTTATGTTTAAAATAGTATGCCTAATGTACTGTATTATTTGGGACATAAATGGTACAAATACGTCAAAAAATATCATTATGCCTACGGGAAAATAGGTTTCGCTATACGTCGTTTCGTTATACGCCGCCGTTTTCAGGTGCGCATTTCCGACGTAGAGCGAGGACACAGTATTACAACTCGATCCTTTATCTTCATCGCTATCCCGTTCTTTTCAGTTTCCCTAACTCCATCTCTCTATCTCTAGCTCCTCCGCCCTTCCTTCCTCCTTCTTCCACATCTCCATTTCTCTCCATCATTCCCTCTCCCTCCTTTTACCCCCAAGGCGATAAACTTCCGCCTTTGTCCGTGCTTGTCGATAGTAATGGCTGACGGTTTTAGGAGACACACCACCTCCCGCGGCCGGATTGCACGCATACCGCCGCGTGTGTAATTCGTTCCTTAAAGCTCTGTTTTAACGGCGCCCATAACGCACCATCGATGGGAAACGGTTTTGTTATTTTTTCCTTTTTTTTAATGGTCTCTATCTCTCGCTCGTTCTGTTCTCTCACACCCGCGGCGTCCATGCTTCCTCGATGGTAGGGGAGGGGGGGAGGAGGATGGGCATTCCATTGGTAAGAACAGTAACACGGGAGTGGGAAGAGGGAGAAAGAAGACGGAACGAGTGAGGGATGCGGTTCTCTTGGAATTGGAGGGAAAATGCTACTCCTGGTAAGGCCGAAATAGGACAAATTCTTCCGATTCTAATGGGTAAGTAGAGTCCAATGCGAGGACTCGACCTCGGTTGCTTTGGAGACGGGGCTTTCAATAAGCAAGTTACTGCTACATGTACTTAAATGGATCTATCAAAACAAGGGACCGCTTTCTTTGATCGTTATTATTCGACGCGATTTCTTGAAGTAAATTCTGACGATGATCGAGATTAAAAGAAAAAAACGTTGTCACTTCCACAACTTTATTTAACACGGCCGGTTTCACTACGATCGTAGCATCATCAGGTGAAAAATGATAAAAATCGTTCCATATATATAAAGGGGAAAAGGAGGGAGATAGGAGGGGTTACACAGAAAACGATTGGATGGTTGCGAAAATAGGTTATCTAAGGACCTTCTGCAATGTCAGTTAAATTTTCATGGGAAGGACAAGTGGGCGACCTCTCTTACGAACGCATTTGCTACTGAGTTATAAATAAACGAATACTGTGTCATTCAGAGAAAAGTAACCAGTTTAGCTAATATCTAATAACCGAATAAAACTGCAGAAATTTACAGAGTCGAATTTTAAAATTTCGCAGAGCAAAAAATTATTTTGAGATTATCGCTCCAATTCCGCCATTTGTTAATTTTCTCCTAATAGAAGCGTAAGAAAAGAGACGTGAGAAATTATTCTGTGCGAGACCATCTGCGTATACGATGAACGAGTTTTCTTATTTGATGATCTAAAAATCAAGCTGTCCAATTACAACCCCATTCCGAATAATTTAAGCAGCCCTCACCTTATGGTAACTTCTACAAAGGTCTTGAATTCAGGGTCACCTGTTTTCGGATAAATACGGTATTTTTGTCCATAATTAGCGGAAGCGGATTTTGGGGCCTCTACTCCGCCATTAACCTCATGGAACCAGATCCCTTTCTTCCCTCTTTCAAACCCTCTGATTTTGTCAGCACGCCCATAACGCTATCTCACGGATTCAATCTCGACCGTAATAAGTGTATTAAGTGTGAACGCGTGGATCATCATAGATGTAAAAAAATCATCATAAAACTCCCATAACGAGCGAGGAGAGGCATTTCATTTCGAATTACGAGCACGAATGAAGGATTCTCTTTTCTCCGCATTTAGGAACGCCTAAAAAGGAGTCTCGTTTAATCGCATTCCTATGTCATCCGCAGCCTATTCAGCTAATAAGCAGTCTCATAACAAAATTAACGCATATTTCGTCGAATTTGTGAATTCTTTTCGTGTTCGCTTTGGGAATGCTGTCTCCTCGCAGATGGTAACGTAGCGTACGAATCCTGCCATGGGCATGTACATGTATGTCTCCTTAACTGTTAATTGAAAGCTGGATTTTTTTCCTACTGGTGTTACTGCCTAATGCATCATCGAGCACAATAATTAATTAAAATATGCAATGTGCGTAGCTAAATAATTTCTACCATAAAAATACTCGTAAAAAGTGATTCAAAATTAAATTGAATAGATTGAGCGATCTGATAAATCAGAATTCTCCAAAAGTCATAAAATGGTTATGAGAACTGATGACGGCTGCCTTGTAGTCGAAATTCGCATTTTGTTTTCACAGCCATTTTATGGTTTTTAGAGAAATTCGATTTATAAGCATTATCTTAGTAACAAGACGAGCTTAATAATTCCTTGAGTAGATTAACCGATAGCTGAATTTCATTAGTTTTAGAAGACAATAGAAGTATTTCACTTTTTCGTGCCTATGTATAACACTAAACCACCGAGGGTCTTATTATACTTGAGATAGTACATTCGTGGCAGTCGTTGCTATACGACGGAAGTTATTTTAAATTTACTGAAGAACGAGGAAAAATGTAATGACACAAAAACTTGTACTTACTGGATTCTGTTACATGGATCATGGATTTTACTTCCGTGACAAAAAGACTATGGTGTATACCGTAGAGGACTTACCTAAAAGAAAGAACAGAAAAAACATTCAATTAAATTTTCGGTAAACCTTAAACCTATGAAACATGCACTTTAATAAATAAATAAATAAATAAATATAGACCGTAGAATTTGAATGTTCTTAATGTTATGAAATAATTTTAAAACTGAGACAATGAAAATCTCTCACATCTATAACATAAGGATAACGCTGCTGCATTGTAATGTGGCAATAACTATCAATATTTGGGTAGCTTGGCAAAAGCACATAATGTGTAGTAAATGAATTTAACCGTACAACTTGGTACATCCATATCCAAAATTTTACGAACTAGGCCTTCTAAATTTCGACATAACACACACTGCTATTTCTTTTACGACGTTAAAAAAATAGGTGGATAACTTATTGTACAGTCACGGATATTAAAAGGTAAAATGGAAATTTTGCTTTAAGTATCAATTTTATTGACTGATATTGCGATTAACTGTAAAATTACTTCAAGAACAAGCACTTAAAAAGTACTTATTTCAAGTATCTCCAATAGCCACAACAATGTTATGAAATAACTTGCTGTGGCTATTGGAGAGACCTGAGATAAGTACATCTTTAAATCTTCTTGAAAATTTTCAGACATAAGACGAGCTCGATAATTCTCTGTAAAATAACAATTAAATATCTCTAGTATGTTTTCACTCAGTACAAACAATTCCGTCCCGTGCAGTTGAGATCCTTTAGGCTTGATGAGTGTTTCTATTGCTCGTTTTAATCTATATAATCTAACTTCCAAGAAAAAACCGAGGGAGCGCCAAGTAAATATCCTGGAATGCATCAATTACGTTATGAGGAACATCAATATAAACTCTACCTCTCGGTTTAAAACCGGTTCATCGACCGGAAAGTTACCAAAATCAAACGAGGACTCGTATTTCTCCACACACAAACTCCAAGCCCGGCGTCGAAGCCTTAAGCTTACCTTTATCATCACTCAAACATCTTAACCACTCCGATACCCACCCTCGAATTTAATATCGACCGGCGCGATCTATATATTACAAGCAATTCCGAATTTCTCGGAAAATCTCTCGTCTTAAAAAAGTCTCTTCCTCTTGAATTTCCGAGTATCCCGGCGCCGCATCCATCCCTTGGCTAAGGAAGGTGGAGGGATCTCCATGAGAGAAAGGTGAAGTTAGAGAGCGGGTGGGCTAAGGCGTGAAATCGTCTGAGGTCGGTTAAGACTTCATGGGTGGGGTACTAAGGGTAGGAGACGGAGGGGATCAGTCAAGGTCTCCCATGGGGAGGTTTTTTTTCTGAAGCGACACAAACACGGCCTACTCCCTTTGCTTAGATCTCTTACGACCGTCCGCACGTCCCTTCAATTTCAGCGCCCTGCCTTTGAGGGAGAAGGGAGATGTTCCCATTCTCGTCATCTCTTCTCCCTCTACTAAACCCACGGCCTACAAAGGGACCCTAACACACACACACACACACGCACACGTTGCTGAAAGCTGAAGGCGAAGGTAAAGAAAACTTCCTCCATTTGGGGAGGGAGGAACTCGCCAACATCAGGAGCCAAAGCCTTGTTGCGTGCGTATTTTTTCTAGGAACGTCCGTGGAGGAAATTCGCCTGGACCATGGGATTCCTTCCGGCTATGTGCTTCTCATGCTACACACGCCCCGGATTTGCGTCGAAGCCCTTTGTCCGTGCGAAACGATGCGGAATCCGTGCGAAAATCTCTCGAAAATGGCAGTCGTGGAAAGATTTTTATGATTTTGCGTCGTTCTTACCGTTTATGGCCGAGTCCAAGCCGGCGAATGAATAGGAATTAGGGGATTGAGGGTGGATGTTTGAGAAAGAAGACTTTATGGATTACGGAAGATAAAAAGATGATGAGTGACAGCAAGGTGACGGGCGAGCTACTACTGTGGAGTCAAGCGAAAGAAATTGCTTCGAGACAAACTTGGGAAAATGTCAACAAGTAGGTTCATGAAGCAGTATTCATTAAGCATTAGGTAGGGTTTTGAGGGAATATAATTCGCATTAAAATTATGTCCATTCATGAGCTCTTTTTTGGATATTACTTCCATTTTTTTAATGTTTAACTTGTTGCGTTAATTATTCTCCTAGAGAACAACTGAAATCGTAAATAACCTTATAATTCATTTTTTACTGTTGGAAATCACGCAATTTTGTTTCAAGATCAAGTTTCAAGATTAACGGAGGTATAAAGCCAAAAGGAAATGCCATATCAGACGAAAATCAAGTCTTTTTCATTATCTTTCCCAAAGAGATAATGGTCACTTTTATGTCCCTCTAGATATATGTACTTATTTTATAACTATAACTCCATTTTGGATTAATCAGATAACGAAGACTCTAATTTAAAACGTAGAATAAAAGCTGAGAGCTAATTAGAAAACATGATACGCTTATCTCAGACAAAGGTGCTACTGGGAGAAAACCTGCTGGAGTGACTAACCCTCCTTGGAAACTCATCTATTCTATTCGGTGAAATTTTTTGGAGCACATTATACTCCATTGCGTGTAAGTTAAAAAAATCTTAATTTAACGTAAGTAACTTTCAGACCATCTTCTGGAAGGTCGAGCGCATAATTAATTTCTTGGAAGAAATATAACGGCCTGTAATCAAATCATCTTTTGCGCACTCGTATAACAACAACTTGAGTAAAATTATTACAACAGATTGTAGAGATAACTAAACTAGAAAATTTGTTAACCTTAATAAAATTAACCGTTCGTTTTTGTACCGGAGTTAACTACATTACAAAATGGATTCAATCCATAATTTAAACCAGACAGTTCAGCTTTTGATTTTTTCATTTTGTGAAATAGCCATTGTTGAGGAAATTGCACAATTGGTCCGATTTTGAAACACAAAACTTTTTATGAAGATTCATAATCGATCCATTGTTCGTTAAAGAGCGACGAAGGAGTAAGATTAGTCGTACGCGAATCTCGGGAGTAAAATAATAAATCAACCCCAAATATTAACCGCTGACATCCTTGAAATCAAATAAAAGCAAGCCGAAACACCGTACCAATGAAATGATTCATTTTCATATGTTCTTTTTTTACGTTCATTTCCTTCTAGACCGAAACTTAGTTCTCCCGAAAATGACTCTCTCGGAAAACTTGTCTCACAATGGGTGGGCAACGAAGCGAAGTGACCGCAGACACTGGCGCCACAACCGGACAGACGCCTAAAAACATTAAGTCGTATGAAGGTATGAGGGTGAAAGGGAGAAAGAGGCAACTGTTTCTCAGTCAGGAACTCGCGAGAATTTGTTTTATTTCTGTACGACGCGGAATTTAATGAGAAAAACTCATTTCGAAAGTTTTATTATTCTATTTCGAGGGGTGTGATACGTGGAGATACCGCAAACATCGTCTGGACACCGCCTCAATTTTTCGCAAACACAAAATAATGGGACCGATAAAAAAAACCCGCGCATCAATTGGAATAGAGCGAAAGAATGCGAGAAAAAGAGAAAGGACACGGAGCGAACTTGAAAACATTGGGGCGGACACTAAGAAAACTCTCCATCTCCCCGTATCTTTTATTACCGCACCCGATAATAACAAACAATGCTCAAAACACGAACTCCTTGACGTACTCACGAGGCAATAAATGCTGCGGAGAAAATGGGGAAAATGAACAAAAAAAGACGAAAAGCGAAAGACAATTTGCGGACGAAGGGAGAGGGAGGAAAGAGGGAGAGGGAAGGGAAGACAAAGTAAGAAAAGACGGACATAATGACTGGAAGTGTGGTAGCCGTGCCGGGAGTGAAAAACACGCAGGGAAAGGAAAAAGGTGGAAAGAGTGGTGGGGAATTGGGAGACCTCCGACTCACTCGGTTGGGGAGGCTCGGAGGGGGTGCTGGAAATAAGTGACAACCGCAAAAAAACGCTCTCTGCCTTTTCGGCGTCCTTCTTTCCACACACTGGGGCGTGGTTGGGAGGAGATGGGAAAATCCTTAGAAGGGTCTCCCTTATAGTCTATGTTTTTTGGAGGCAGGTGGTATGAGAATTGGAGAAGCGAGCCCAGGGGGTGGGGAAAGTTGGGGGTGGGGGAAGTTGAGGGTGGGGATAGTGGAGGTTGAGAGAGAGTGGAGGAGAGGGGGTTAAAAGAAGGTTCAATGCGGTGGGAGAAAAGTGAGGAGAAGTCGGCAATCCACAACATAGGGGCTGAGGAAAAAATGGCGCCCAGGCAGACACCGGCGAATAATCCCCCTCCTCTCATCCCTACGCACACACCCCATTTCCTGTTCACATTCCGAGCCGCCTTTTACTCTATTCCTTGGATTTCTACGATTCCTCGCCGTAACGTTATTGCGGGATGCATGTTTCGTGTTCACGACTTCGAAGTTCGGTAGATTCGTTGATTATATTCTCGCCAAAACCGTAATTTTTTCCTGAGCCTGGACGCCTTGAAAGAGAATGACGGATATAAAGTTGAGCGTTAGGGTGATAGGAATCATGCAAAAATTAATTGAAGATAGGAGGGGAATTTATTTAAACACAACCTGTTTCCTCAAATATTTTACGTCCTAGGGTTTCCTAAGAGATCAAAATTTATTGCGGGACTACATTAAAGAAAAACTCCGTGGAATAAAGATGATAACAATCAATGCTAAAAAACATTCGTTGATTTCATTCATTCCATAATCGCCCTATAAGGAATGCAAAATTTTCTTTATTAAGTTTTAGATAATAAATTATTATTCGTGCTATGGAGATTATGATGGGACTCTCCTACATAAATTTTAACGTACAATGCTTTGAGGTCTGAATACCAGAGGTAATTCTGAAAGTAATGTTTTTATGATATTTACCATAGCTACACAAAATAGTTGTATGTTGATTCGTGCAACTTGGAAAGGTGAGGCGTTCCCTTTCGCTCTGAACTAAAAGAGACATTTCCGTATATTGTTCACTTTGTTAACATTACATGTATTCATACGTATACAAGCATAATTCTCACACGAGCGGCTAACTTGTAAATTGTAAGCAGAAACGCAAAAGCAAAAAAGGTCACCCCGAAATTTTCTGAATGAAATTAAACCGGTCGACGGAGCCATCTTGCCTCGCCTCAACTATCTTTACCCTCGTCCATCAAATCAAAACGGGAACGAGAGAAAAAACGGGACGCGTTCGTTCGACGCCTTCACGCTTCGAAGAAAGGAATAACAGAGAGAGAAAGAAGACATATTTAAGTATTCGGACAATAAAAATGTCACAGGAGGAGAATACGACGCAATAAAAATCACGTATCGGAGAAAATTAACAGTTTATTACAAGGAAGGAGAGGTGAAGACCGTGAACATAGGTGTGAGAGAGGGAGAGAGAGTAAAGAAAAATTATGAAAGAGAATTATGGGAAAACCACTTCAGCCTCGTCGACTGCTTCTTCTTCCTCCTCTTCTCCTCAGGGCCCGACCCGACTAGTACACGACGAGTCCCGAAGGGCAAATTCCCGACGAACATCATTTAATCTGGAGAGCCAAACGGAGGGAACTAAGGAATGGAGGAAGAGAAAGAGAAGGAGAAGAGAAAGGGGGAGAAAAAGAAAGAGAGGGAGACGAGAAAGAGGGAGACAGAAAGAGACGAAATAGAGGGAGACGAGAAAGAGAAAAAATAGAGGGAGACGAGAAATAGAGGGATACGAGAAAGAGGGAGACAGAAAGAGACGAGAAAGAGAGGGAGACGAGAAAGAGAGGGAGACGAGAAAGAGAGGGAAACGAGAAAGAGAGGGAGACGAGAAAGAAAGGCAGACGAGAAAGAGAGGGAGACGAGAAAGAGAGGGGACGAGAAAGAGACGAGGAAGAGATGGAGACGAGAAAGAGACGAGAACTAGAGGGAGACAGAAAGAGACGAGAATGATATGAGAGAGGGAGACGAGAAGGAGAGGAAGACGGGAGAAGAGAAAAGACGACGGGATTAGAAGTGATTGAGTATTGGGTGGAAAATGGAGGTGAAGTGAGGAGTATTTGGATGGAGGAGAAAGAAGAGCATAGGGCGCTGTTGTGACTCCATGCCCCTTCCTCCCTCCATCTGTCAGCCAACTCCCAACCTCCCCTTACTTCTCGTTCTCTTGGCTCTTCCACACGTTAACACGTGAACACACATTTTCTCTCGCGTATGCTCCTTCCTTCCTTGCCTCCTTCCATCTCTCTCCGCTTTCTTTCCTAGCTCTGTTCTCGCCTTCGTCTGCTCCGTCCGCCTCCTCCCTTCCTCACTCCACACGCCCGGCTTCACTTCTTCCCTCACCGTGGTAGGTAGAATCTTTCCCGCCCGAGCGCGCCTACGCGGTTTGCCGTGCTAGCTATTCCGCCTCCCATAGTGGTAAGCATTGACGTAGCTAATACATGGAAACGAAACAAAGCAATAAAATTTCGTGGTGCGAAAAAATCTTTCCCTCCCACTTTCTTCTCTTTCTTTGAGTCTCTCCCCTCACTCTCTCAGTACTTATATAAGAGCGCTAATTGGTTAAAAATGGAGTTCCGTCGTTTTTTTATTTCATCTTGGCACCTCTATTGAGAAGGACGAGATACGAAACCACCTGTATATGCCAATCCCATTTTCGTGACGGGAATGCGAACATACAAGTTATACGTCGAGTAGGTTAATTTTTAATTAATTTCGTCTCCGTCGTCGTATGTAAACATGTGTTTTTGATGCACAAAAGCCCTGCTGTGACTTTTAAGTCTTGTATGAATCTGTTATTGTAAATATGCTAGATTTTTGCTAAGGAGAAAAATCACAAACATCCCGGATCGGTCTTTTTGAAAGTTGAAACGAAATATTGGGGAGGATATAGGCGGTTTATTTTCTAAATTAATGAGGCATAAAAAAATGCCATTACGAATAATTGGTGTCAAGAACTGTTGATTTGGTCGGCATAAATTTAACGAGTTTTATTAGTGCTATCTTGGGGTTGATTAAAAAAATCCGAGTTAGCTTTTATCCAAAATTTGCTATCATTTTATCTCTTATGTTTATATGAGGATTTCTACAGGTTAGAATTATTTTACGTAGGTACTTACAGCAAATAAGACGAAAAATTAATGAAACACGTGCAGACGATTTCGCCATATGGAGAAAAGATAATTCGATAAAAATCGAATCGCCAAGTATAGGGAATCTCTAAAATTATAGCGTTTGTACAATTCTCGAAGCCAATTACAATGCATCATTACATATGCATCTCCCATTCCCTTTTATGAGTAAGGAAGATCGATCCAACCTCTCCTCATCTTCCCGTAAGAGATAAAAAGAAAGACGGAACACAATCTGCCGGCGCCATCCATTCACCCCACTTAGCATGCGAGAACGTAGCCTTAAGCCCCCCGAGGGAGGAGATTAAGGCTTTCAATAACCCTTGACCGCAAAAATGGTCGGCGTTGGTGAGGTTTGCTCGGCGCCATCCTTCCAACTGAAACAAAGTCGGATTCGGTACATGCGCCAACACGCTATAACTCCCCTCAACTCCCATCCCTTTTACTTTCGACCTCATATACCCTTCCTCCTTCATCTCCTGCCACCCTTCCGTCCCCACCCACACCCCGACGCACCTGCCTCCTCTCGCACAATCCCTCTTATACATCCGGGTATGGGCGGAGGAGGAAGAGAGATAAGGAGAGGGAGGAGTGGAAAGGGGCGAAGAGGAGGGGAGAGGGAAAGAGGAGTTCGAATCTCATGATTTATGCTTTGGGAAGAAATGAGCGCCACCCAGCGGGCGGGGAGAAGAGGACCGCCCATCCCGATACGTGTTCGAAAAACGTTTAAATATGGAGAAGGGAAAGGGGGGGGAGAGGGACGAAGGGAGGGAGAGAACGGTTTTAATGTTTAAAGGAGGGAGGGGTAGCCACGATATTTATACGATTTTTTCGAATACATCCTCCTGTTGTAGGGGAAGGGAAGGGGATGGGCGTGTAACGATTCGACGAGTGCGATGAAAAGCCCCCATTTGCGCGCACCTAGCGTTAACGTCGACCTTTTCGTTTATTTTCACAAATATTATTCGCGTGATTTATGTGGGCGATTTTCGACCACGCATCTTTCTCCCGGTTGTCGCGCGTCATATGTTTTCTCTCGACCCCCGTTCGTTCTTCCTTTTTTTCCGTTTCTTTTGTTTCGTTAACTGGGAGGAGAGGGACGAGGTACACCTGTGAGAGCCGGATCCCGTGTTTGGAGGTTGGTGTAACAGTTTTCTTTTCCTCGTGAACTTTGCTCGACAAGCAGTGGGGTCCCGTGTTCGAATCCCGTAGAGGAAACTGATGTACGTGACGTGTCGCCCATCGATCACTCTCTCTCTCTCTCCTCCCCCCTCCCCCTAGTGATCGGACTTACAACGATGTCCTCGAAGTGATTCTGGGTCGATATCTCGAATTTATCAACTCTTTCCTAGGGTTTTTAATCAGCTGAAAATTTATTCCCTCTGTGGTACTTAATCAAAAAACAACCAACTTTTCAAAGTTTTCGGCTCTTTGCGCCATCAGTTTGCCTCTTCCGAGTTAAAAATGACGGTTAGATAACTGGTGTGGGAGAAAACGCACGATTTTCTCATAAAAGTGAACCGAGAGAGATGAAATGTACCCTGATAAGCTAGAGGAGCGTTTTCCTGCTCTCGCTAATCGCCGTAAATTCGAACGAAATAAACACGGCAAAAGGTTTTTCATCGAATTCCCGTTGAATAAATCTAAAAATGTTTTAATTCTTAGTTGTCTACCTGCAACATCATTTCAAAATTGTACCAAAGATCTTCTTTGGGATTTATACCAACTAAAATGAAGGATGTGTATCCTAAAGCTTAATTCAGAGGTCGACAACCTGCGACTCCCGACAGAAACTCTCCATGTCAAAACACTAAAACTCGAGCGAAATTGGCTTCGTTAATGACTTAAATAGAAATTGTAGAAAAATAAAATGTATGGACGTATTATTAGAAGAAACGTTCGTTTCGCAGAGATAATCGCAAAAACTAAAACAACGGCAAGGGGAGGAAGATTGCCCCCATCACACTCCGTGGATCTGCCAATGACTCTTATTATGTTGCGTGTTATACATAATTAGAAAATGTGGCTCATCTTGTGAAAGAGATTGCCGACCCTTGACTTAATCAGTTCTTCGGCATGAAAGAGATATGGAATGCTATATTCGAATTACATGTAAACAATCTCAATGGTTACACCAGGAAAAAAGAAAACAATGTCCTGATTCACATAAGTGGACTCTTTTTCGTGCTGTAACTATGGAATCGTACCACAAAGTAACGCCAAATACTATTAATTTCTCAAAATAATGAACTGACATGAGAGGTCCAATTCTAACATAATCCCGCATTTAAGAACCCTTAATTTTATTCGACATATGCGTGGAAATAATCAACGGTATTGTTACTCTTTGAAGTCAAATCAGGCGCGCGCCCATTGAGGGGGAGGGGGGAGGGGGGGGGGGTGACGGTCTTTAGTCCCCCACCAAAACTCTAAATGTTCTTCCTTAAGAACAGTGCTCGCATGGGAACGCCGTTCCACTTGATAGAAAACGAAGCTCTTTGCGTTCCCATTGTTAAAAAAACAGATAAGAATGTTCTCGTTGTTAAAATATTTCCGAGAGTCGTCTTCGCGCGTAAGAATTTGAAATTTACCTCGTCGATTTTATGTTGGACCCTGAGTCGGCTTTAGGGACCGGCGAAACGGATCTCCCGGGGCACCGGAGGAGGACATACATTTTTTTTGAGCGGCAAGTGATGTAAGTGAGCGGAGGTTCTAAAAGGAAGCGTGGGTGCCCAAGGCGTAGGCAAAAGCCACAGGCTGCCTTCCTGCTGCCTATACCAGGGAATCGTGTCTGGTGGTACATCCAAGGGGCAATAGGGGAGGCGGCGTTATTCCGCGTACTCGTAAGAGAAATACTGATTCTGGGAAGAAGACACTAAAGACGGGAAATGCTTCTCCTTTACCGGAAACGGGAGAGTTTATCAACAGAGAGGAGTAAGGATGAAGTCCATGGGTGATTTAAGAAGTAAGCTTCCTTTTCAGAAAAAAGGTCCTTAGGTATTCTGGATGGAGGGGTAACATGAAAAGGCGTGACAATAGGTGAAAGCTGCAAAAGAAAAATGTTACAACATATTGGTGTAAATTAGAATCGAGTCGCCCGCTAGATATTCTATAAGCCACACCATATGGTTACCAGGTGTTTGATCACAAGCACTGTCTTGATCAAGACTCTACCCTTCTCTTTCAAGAGTTCGAGCTGTCCAAAGCTCAATTCAAGTCTCTCAGTGTTGTGAAGCACGCGGTGTGAAAGGGCTCTTAGTCACTGTGTATTTTTTTTATTTTGTGTATAATTCGTAGTGCAAATTGCATAACTATCAACTAGTCGTTGATCGTGGCAATTATTTACTTCCTCTGATTCTTTTATGCAATCAGCGATCTATATCATCCATCTCGCAGAAGTTACATTGGCCATAATAGAAGAACGCATCGTCTCACAGTCGGAAAGTGTGGGTGACTGTATCAAATTTTATTAGTTTAGTCCTATTTAGCGTAGGAGTGACCATAATGTCGATCGCCGAGCCATTTTTGTTCGATCTCAAGCAAAGTAATATATAATTCGTTTAAAATCTATTAATCAAAAAGTACTATATGAAAATTCTGATAAGAAATATTTTTAAAACAAGATGGAAAAGTATACTCCATAAATGGAATACACAGAGATTTCAAAGGCGTTGTTAATGGGAAATACATATGGAACGGTATCGAAAGATTAGGTAATTTTCGAATTTTTATCCCCGAAACTAGGGTCTCGGGGACTATCTTGTAGTAAATTTTGATATCTATCCAAAAAAAATTTTTAATCTGTACCTCACAGATAATATAAGAGAACGGGAGAGAAATATATAGATTTTTAATTGTTCTTTGCTGAGAGAACCGTCTTAGCAATCGATGTAAAAAAAAGATGTGATGTTTTTTATATTGATTGCATAGCCATGATTTGTATTGAAAATATCAATTTAAATTGCTCTGTCACAGTTCTTTCAATGAAATGCTTTGAAAATTTTATATCCTAATTTTCTTTGGAAATGATTTTGCCCGAAGGTATGTAGGAATTAAAATTTAAAACTCCTGAACCGTAAATTAACCCAGAGAGCACTCACACGTCAATTCGTTTAATTCAAATCTGTACACCGTAGTCTCCAATTCCTTTTTTAACGAAGGTATGTAGTTAAATTATGCTAAGATTTTGGTATAATAAAAATGGAAATTCCAACTCATGGTTCGCTATATCTAATGCTATGACATAATCAAAAGTTTTCGTATATCATCAATGAAGCAAATACGACAACTCTTTTGCCATTTATCAATTGAGTACGATATCGTGAAAAAGTCGGCTGGGCGATTTATTTTCGCGCGTTTTATTTTCTGTTCTGCATATCGTTCTGCGAATTAACATGAACTTAAATTAAGGAACATGCCCCTGAATCGAATAAGAAAAAAATGCTACAACTTGCGCCTACAAGACGGGTAGAACGGCATGAATCCTTAATGGTGATGATCGAACTGTTTGATGCAATTTACTCTTGAAGAAATAAGTACCTTGCAGAACCAAGACGCTTCGTCAGGCGCCCAAATGCTAACAAGCTCCATTTGTGAGTTTTTTTTATAATTTCACTATATACATTGTAAAGTACAACTCCTTCAGCCATAAAGATATTTAAACCCGATGCATTTCGCCCACTAAGTGGGCATCTACAGGGGTGACTTGATCCGAACAGTCGACTTTCAGTCACTGTCCGGATCAAGTCACCCCTGAAGGCTGAAGGAGTTGTACTTTACATTGAACTAGCCATAAGTTTTAACTAATCCACCAACTTCACCATATACAGTTCAAACATTATTTTCTTACACATAATCGTTGCGCAGATTATTGCAGAAAGTTGATGGTGTCCTTTATTCAGCACTAAATAATGTGTGACGCCATTGAACAAATAAAAATTATGCAAACTAATTCAGAAGAAGAATTTAAAATTATATATTAAACTGCATCTGAAACGGCAGTATCAATTGGGATTGAGATAAGGAAACCAAAGACTTGCATAAATCGTCAACAGGGTGAAAATGTGCCATCTGAAACTACGGAATAATAATATCGGAGGTCTGTATTTTTTCCTTCGCAGACCATATGTTAAGCCAGCTGAATGAGAGATTTTCGAAGCATCGAGAAATGCTTAAATTTAGCAGTATTCTACCTAAAGGTGAAATAACAAAACAATGTCAAATAGACGATTTTTTGGGACTTGTTGAGTTCTACACTACCGATTTGCTTTCAACAAATACATAAGTGTATCTTAAAAGTAGAGATTAGAATGTGGTACAAACGTTATGAAAATTCAACATCTGCAATAGTGCCACCCAAGAACGGTAAGGATGCACTAGCAGAGTGTGATAAATTAATTTATCCCAATATTTTTATATCGCTAAAAATATTTTTCACACTTCCTATTACTACATGCAGCAGTGAAAGATCGTTTTTGACTTTGCGAAGATTGAAGAAATTTGAGGAACACCATACAAGACCGTTTAAATGGATTAGTACTATTAAATATACAAGGAGACATTAAAATTAGGCCTCAAGATGTTTTAAATGAATTACAGAAAAGAAAAAGAAAAATTGACATTTTAATATAAAACTTTTAACATTGTATAATAAATGTTTAATGGAAAAAAAAATTTTTTTAGAGTTGAGCCTCCAAAGAGAAAATCCTGCATGCGCCCCTGCGTCAAATGGTATTTTATTCACATCCTCCTTAAAACCGGTTTGAAGGAAGCTGCGCTTTTGAATGGGCGTTTTTTCTCTTTCTTAAGGACAACGATTTCAATGATTTTAATCAATAAAGTGTAACTCATAAATAACATTCATTGCATAGATTATGTCGCCGATTAGAAATAAACCTCTTTCCTTTGTTATGCCGATGTTATTTACGCGGGTTATTTAATGATATTGATCATGCCCGTTGATTTCGCTAGATATATATATTTAGAGTAATAACATCCGCAATGCGACGTGTGAGAGCAACTCCCAACCAAATAAATACATATAACTGGCGGAGAATATTCGGAAATGGAATTGCTATTCCATGAATTTTAAGATACCAATTAGGTATGTAATTAAATTTTATCATTTTACCGCAATTATTTTCCTGAAGAAAAAATTCAGAAATGCTTAAGGGATAACGATCTAATTTTATCATAATTGCACCTTCAAAAACCTGTCATAAAATGATAAAACATAGCAACACAGAAAGAAAAGTGCAAAATATGTGCGATTTTATGCAGACAGACTGAAATCTTTCCTTAAAAATTATTAAAATGTTGTTACGTCAATAATATCTACCGTTCTTTACCTACCACCTAGATGTATCATTTATATCAACTTATGAATAAACCGCAATATCGGTGCCATGGGTGTACGAGAAAATATGCCCTCCTTTGTCTTGTGTTCATTCCCAGTTTAAATTGAAATGGGAAAATTAGATATTTTAATATTTTCCCCTTATCATCCTATACACTATTTAGGCTATACGCTGACGACAGAACCTTCAGTGCCATAAATTTCGGTATCTGAAAATAGAGCCGTTTAGCTTATTGGTCTACAGCAATCGTCTACAAATTTGTTTCCTGTTGTTGAAAAGGTATGCTAAAACTAATGGTGAAATTCGGTATTTATGGAAATGAACGCCAAATATATATATCTATATATATTAGAAAATTAATTTCGTTTTACATCTTAGGGAATTTCTAAACAAAGACAAACTTCTAATTAACGCTGGAATCCCACCTGTTTTCACCTGCGCTTCCATTTTGGCGATGGCTTGAGACTTCCACGAGCGGTTGAGAAACAGAGAGAAAGAGAAAAAGGTGTCAAAGAGCAGGAGCGGAAAATAATTAAGACGCGAGGGAGAAGAATCCTCTTATCCTTAAGGTCTTAAGCCTTGAAACCAGATATGAGGGAGGAGGCGGAGGGACCGTGAAAATGGCAGGTGAGCTCCATACGAAAGTGTTTTCTTTTGCCCACAAATTGGTGTACGTGATGACTGAGTTTTGGGGCGGTCAGATAGCCAGGAAATGACTCTGCTGTTTCTCGTAGTGTGGAGGAAGAGAGGAGGATGGAGAGAAGAAAGGAAAATTTCCCCCATCACGACAAAGAAGACTTTATCATCAGGAGCGCTGCCCGAGATATAAAGACATGGATAAAAAATATATATCCTCGGAGCGGACTGAAAATGCGCAAAAAAACGCAAGGGGAAAAATCTAATGGAAGTCGGTAATGACGCTATTACCGGTAAAATCGTTCATAATTGCCGTTGAAATTAAGTAATGAGGGGGGATTTTTTTTTTCGTTTTTTCGCATCGAAATGTTTATGCACCGCTCCGCTCGCTACCACCGTGAGGCGGTAATTGGCCGCGTCACTTTTTGTGATTGATTATTTGATCCGCGATTTTTGTTCTCCGTAAGGGACGGATTAAAAAAATAAACAATTGTAAAACGTTGTCGCAAAATATTCCGGAACTTTCTAACCGCGGGCACGCTGGCCATAGCACGCGAACGCTTTTCAAGGGAGGTGAGCTGCCGTAGCGACCTTCTAATTCCGTCCTCAAGCCTGTAAGCAACCGCCGGTCGACTTTTACCTGCGGCCTATTTCTTCGATAATAGACCTATTAACGAAAATGTTGCAAAATAAAGGCTAGAATTGTTCGATACCCGTACGCTTCCCTGGACATATGGTGGCAACTACGTTACTCGCGAAGCCAAGGTAAAAGATTGACCAAACATATTAACCCGAGACGAGCTGTAAAAACTTTTTGTAATATCCTAACGGGAATGGAAAAGAGAATAAATATATCCAAAGCGACAATCCTGTGGTCTCGTTTAATGGTAAGAGTAGTGAAACTGTTTCTATATTTGTGAAACGAAGATGTTATAGTACTACGGTTGAGTTGGAAAGAAAAAAAAGCGCTGGTAAAAATGATTACAATGCAAAGCTATCGAATGATGTTAAAAGCGCGATCGCTATCATAATCTCCAGCTATAAATCTTTTCAGTTTCATTGCATTTATGCCACAACCCATAAAATGAGTAGAATGCCGAAGTTTTAGCTTAACTTTAAGTTTACGTAAGAATGTGCCTTTAAAATGTTGAATTAGTTTGCAAGGGAGAGAGAGAAAGTCATGCTTCGGATGCAAGCAGTAAAATATATTAAAATCGTAAACGGAGGTGTAGAAAAACAAGGCGCGGTTACTTTTTAGCAGTAAAAAAGTACGACGGTTTCCTATCAGACGTCCAGGCGACTATTGACTACGAAGGGCCGGTTGAGGTAGGTACATTGGAGTCGAAAGATATCGATTAGTAAACGTTTGATCGAAGAATTTTTTACGATGAGGGAGAGGAATAAATTGCCGCTCCATTATACAAGTAATCATGTCCGAGCTTCACAGACTAGGTCCGCTTTCAGACCTCCAAGTAATCTCAGATGAGCGCTGTAAAACTTTTATGTAACTGGGCATAAGATTTTTTAAAGATGCTATGAACGTTTGAGAGCACACCGTCACCTCACAACCAAACGTTAGGTTTTATGGAAGTATTGCCTTAATGTTAAAATATTGCACATCTTAAATGATTGCCAATACTTTCGAGCCTCAGCTTCTCGACATTTTACGATCCGAATTTCCGTTGACGACAATATCTGTATTTCTATAACTAGATTTTTTACACTTCCAAATCTGCCTTCTGTTGAGCTTAAAGGATGTCAAAATTTGAAATTTATTCGAAAAAAATGGGCTTCTGTGAAGACGAGTTTTCCTTTTGCAAAGCGATTACTTCTTCTGTCAAATATAACCTTTAATTTTTAAATGACAGTCATCTTAAAACCAATATTTTGACTTACAATGCCCTTTTTCGTTCTTATCTTTCAGCCATATTTTTCGGCGATTCAATTTTTTTTCGCATTCACCTTTAGCTTATGCAATATACTTTTTATTGTTCTTCGAAATCTACTTACCAAAATTATGTCTTGAAATCTACATGCATCTTTCTATTGTTCTCTCCCATCTTGTCATGGCCATTTCAGTATCTCCCCATTTCCAGCTCAAACAAGAAGCTAATATATTAGGTTTTAAGCAATTAAACATCAAGCTCGCTATCTTTTAAAGATATATTTCCTACCAACGATCGCTGACAAGCATATTTGGCACCAGTCTATCATCTCATTAAACTACCCCGCCATAAAATACAAGTATAATTGCCAAGCATTCGTTTAATAATCGAGCCATTTATTTGAAATCGCATTCGAATGAAATTCCCCGCCGCAGAAACGCCACACCACATTCAACATGTTGCAGTCTTCAAAGAGACCGACAAAAACTGGTAAAAAAGCCACCTTGCAGATAATTATAGCGAAAGAGAAAAAAAGCAGAATGCAACGTGTGATATTTTGTTTGAAAGTTTGGGCGAGTATGAAGGAGACGCAAACTTAATCTCCTTTTCCTCTTTCGCTCTCCTTTCTTTCCTCCTTTCTCACCAAACCCCGTTATTTCCCTCCGTCTCTCTCGCCCTATTTGTGAAACGCGCCCTCAATCTAAACCTCTTCACTTGCGCGCACCCTTGTAACCTCCTTCGCTCCGACGCCACCTACCTACTTGTCCCCCGCTCCTTTCCCTACCCAACCCTCTCTCTCTCTCTCCTGAATACCTAATGAAGAAGGTACCACGAGGCAGAGGGCAAGGTGAGTTGAAGAGGCAGGAGGGGTTCGGGGTGTAAAGGGAGGGAAAGGGGCAAGAGGTCAGAGGAGGGAAAGGAGCTTTAGACGAGGGAAGTGGCCCTTAAGGGGGATGAGGGTGATTGGGACGATGATGATTATGAATACTAAATTGCGACCGTAACGATCGCATGGCCATCAGGCATCGTCTCGAGAACGTCTCCTAATACGTTAAGGCTTTTCAAAGGTATTTCGCGTAAAAAGGAGGATTTAGGTTTTTTTATACATAGGTATAGGTTGGAATATGCGCGCGGAATGCGAGATGATTCTCGAGTATTAGAAAACGGAGGAAAATGGGCCACGTGAAGGTGGATTCGATGATTTTTTCCTAACAAAACACGCCATATGGACAGTTGAAAGTGAAAAAATGCGACAATAAAAATACGACACATAAGACTACATTTTTGGAACCACAATCACAAGCAAGATGAAATGTCAATCGTCATCTCGTCTTACTTTCAAGTAAAGTAATCCCTGAACAATAAAGCTTTAGTTTTTTATATTTTTTGTAAATTAATTCAACCGGGAATTTTCGTCTTATGACTGAAAAAATTCAAGAACAAGCACTCAAGAAAATACTTTTCTCAGGTATATCCAATAGCCACGATAAGGTTATAAAAAACATGCGCATTTCGGTTACAAAGCAGCCGTCCTCAGTGATAATTCACGGATAATAGATTTATTATATTTATTTTTTCTAACCTTGTTGTGGCTATTGGAGATACCTGGGACAAGTATTTTTTGAGTGCTTGTTCTTGAATTTTTGTAAATTGTCAAAACCAAGTTAAATTAGGGCCCTATAGAGACTTTAATAAAGGCGAAGTTCCCAATATTTTCCAGTATAAGACCTCGTGAACACACCTTCGACATTAACAAAAATTCTGCCATTACTCTATTAACCTTTCCCTCCATTAATCCATCGGCGTTTTCCATCGCACGCTCTCTAAAATATGTCACATTGCCTGCATAAATACTTTCTTAAACCTTTACCTAACCCATCGCGGAGAGCGTATTCCTTGACATTACCTCGGCCACGGGCAAGGCGGACGATACCCTTCCGTAATGAGATCGGACTACATAAGACTTTGAGCTCCGAGGAACAAGACTGGGAGGAGAGAGGGAGAGAAGCAATGGGGAGGTTGAAACCGCGCGGCATCAAACCGATGAGGTCACGGCTGAAGCTTTAGGGAAATGGGAAAAGGCGACAGTTTCAAATTGGACTGGACGGTAAATCAAATAAGTGTAAAATAGAGAGAGAGAGATGAAGGAGAGAAGGAAGGGAGAAGAACGGCAAAAGGGGCGGCTTCGGGAAAGGACAGCTCAATAAAAATGGCGAGAGGGGGATTTGGCCATAACAGCGGCATCGCGGGTACAGAGAGAGAGATACCGGAATGACTTGAGTGAGAGAGGGGAAGAGAGAAAGGGTGAGAGAGGGGAAGAGAGAAAGAGTGCGAGAGAGGAAGAGAGAAAAGAGAGATAGGGAGAAAGAAGAGGATGGCCGACGCTTCTTTACGTTTTTTACGTTGAGGTAAGGTCATGGGTGGTGTTTGTACACTATAAGCTGAAATGGAATGAGGGTAGATTCCCTGGAAAGTGGTTATAAGGAGGGAATAAGGAGGAGAGGGAGAAAAGGGGATTACGAGAGGGCGTGAGAAAGCGTGGGAGAGTGTTAAAGGTGAGCGCCAAAGCGGATTAAGTCTTTTGGCGAGGGGTGGATATCGTGACGGAGCAATGGATGGAAGAAGTCGCTAGAAAGAGGGAAGAGAGAAGGCGGCGGAGTAAGAAAATGGAAATTGAAGTGTTAAGAGTCAGAAAAAAGGAGAAGAGGATAATGGCGATTGGGTGCATGGTAAAAACAAAAAAATATTGACTTCTTGTTCCAGTCGATGATATTTTGACCCACAGTTTCTTAAGCCTTTTAATCAAACTTGGAATAACTCCTTTCCGCAAACCAGTATCTCTTCCAATATTATCTCTCTACATGAGGTACGGAGCGACCGACAGCGGAAGAAAGTACACGAGAAATTTCACCGTTACCGACGTCCTCTTTGAAAAAAAACAACTCAACTCCTTCACGAAAAAAAAACGAATCTTTTACCGTCTTTCCGGGAACGGCATGGCTTTAATTAAAAAAACAAATCTATCGTTTGATGGCATTTAAAGATTTTTCCACCTTAACGCTCGCGTCGTACCGAATGGAGAGGTAGATCATGCGACCCTAGATAATGGGCGTAATTAGCATGAGGAGTCCGTGATAAATGCGAAAATCGACGGCGACGATTAATTAATCGCAGCACGAGCGCAAAAGAAAACTTAAAGGTGAAAGTTTTGGGAAGAAAATATTCCTTTGCCATCCTGAGAATATAATTAGAAGATGGGTCTAAGAGAGAAGGGGATGAGGGGGAGTGCAGGAGACGATGAGTTACGAGTTGATTGAGAACGCAAGAGTTGAAAGAGGTGTGGGGAAGTGTAAATAAAGTATCGAAGAGGGAGACTTCGTGTTTGAATGGGAAGGGGAGGAGCAGGTGAAGATAGGGTCGACGATGAGGTATGAGGCAGGCGCTGAGTATGAGAAAAAGAGATATACACACATATGCACGGAGAATGGAGAGTTCCCTCGCCTTTTCGGAATAAGCCTTTTACGAGACGGGGGTAAAAACGCCAAACCCGCCTCCCCGACAGCGTATTTATTGACAAGTTGCCGATCACGACTCCCGATGACCCCACCTCGTTATTCTTTCCCATGGGCACCTACTCGGACGTGCGCATGCGCGATATATACTTCCCATATCTCAAAATGGGAGAGACTCGTAAAGGGGCCGGAGGGGAGAGAAGGAGGGGGAGGTTCAATTTGCAGACAGGGCGGCGAAAACCGCAAAACCGACTCTCCTCCACCGACTCCATCTACTTACCCTTTCCCTGGCAACCTCTTCCGTCCTTTCTGACCCTTCCCTTCTCTCTCCTAAACAACGAGCACAAATATCCGCGTCCTCTTAATTCTCCGTAATCTTTGAGAATAATCAAACCCTGTGATATCCGAAAGCTAATGGTTAGAAACCAAAGTTCTTTAGAAACCGCGTTTTTGTAGTCGGCGACTGAAATTAAATGCGATTCGGCGCAAACTTCATTCTCGCGGAAAAGCGGGTGCGACTGCGATCGGCCTATCGCTAAGCAGAGCACGATAAGGGATTAATTAGCCACATGCGTAATTTTTTGCGCGGCTTGGTGCTTTCATATTTCCCTGACCGTTTTGACTGACTGTTGGATGGATTCTCGTGCAAAATACATCTGCACTTCAAATGAGTGACATGAACAAAAATAAAAATGGCTTATATATGTTTAATTAATTTAATTTAATTTAATTAATTTAATTAATCCTTTCGCCCGAATAAAGACGATTATCTATCTATCTATCTATCTATATTGAGTTAGATGTATGATAAGACTAGACTCAATCTCGCCCAATTAAATACGCATTCCGATCTATCTATATACGAATTAATAAACGAGATAGATCCCACTAGATTTTTAATTTTTCTAATGGGGTAAATATTACCGAAAATTTCATCTGGAAGCGTCCCATTGATATCTGATTACTTACTCTTGAATATTGTTTGATATAATTTTAGGTTACATAACTTTTGAGAACATTTTTGGGCAGAAAAGATGTGTACTTGGAAGGAAAGTAAAAATGAAAAACAACAACTGATCGTGAAAAGGTTAACCAATTTTTATAATATAAACATATATGGAGATTTTAGAACTTAGAGGAAGGTAGGTGGTATGGAAAAGTGGAGAACTCTGGATCGATCCATCCTTCGATAGACTGAAAAGGTCTAATGATATACATACAGACATATATATATATATATATATATATATATATATATATATATATATATATATATATATATATATATATGAAATGTGGACTTGGAGGAGAATGTTGAAGATAAAATGGACGGATAGGATGAAAAACGATGAAGTGCTACAAAGAATAGGAGAGAAGCGAATGATTATACAGACTATCAGAAAGAGGAAGGCTAACTGGGTTGGACATTACATGAGGAGAGAGAGTATGATTAAAGATGTGTTAGAAGGAAAACTAGATGGGAAAAGGGAAAGAGGTAGGAAAAGGTATCAGCTAATAGACGATTTGAAAGGGAAAGAGAGTTATCAAGATATGAAGAGGACAGCGGAAAATAGGAGTATATGGAGAACCAGGTTTAACCATGAATAATCACGGACCTGTCTACGGACAGACTACCTATGATGATGATATATATATATATATATATATATATATATATATATATATATATATATATATATATATATATATACATATATATATATACATAAGTTTAAAAATATAAATAATACTGTCTGTAAATCCCCTGAAACTGTGACATCCGCCCGCCCGGAATGCGGAACGGACCCGAGCTCTGGCCGAACTCTCTCCTTTAAAAATGATACATACGAGGCAGTTTGGGAGGGTAAGAAGGATAAGGAGCCGGATAAATGAAAGGGCTATCCACTCCGCTACCTCGGTCGATGGACAAATGAGGCGAGGTCGCATTTGAGCGGCGAAGCGGGAGATTAGGTCGTAGGAGTTCTTGAGGGATGGTGGGGGAGGAGAAACCAAACAACTCAACTAGCGCGGGGTCCGTTTTTCCCCTCGTGGGGGTCAAACCTCCTCGGACCTTCTGGGCGAGATCGATTGAAAAAACGGCGCTTCGAGATGTGGACGGGGGAGAGGGTAGAAGAAAGGGAAAAAATTGTGGCGCATGGTCCGTAAGGCAGGTGGACGGAGATGAGAAATAGCCGAACGCAAAAGGCGGCGGAGAAAAATCGGGAATTTAATGAGTGATGGAGATATCTGGATTTTGTTCGAGAGACTTGACTGACCCGTCCGTTCCCCGAAAGAAAATAAAAAATAATCCTTCGGAGGGCTCTCGAAAGGTGGCGGTCCGGATGGCGGTTGGATATTAATCAAGCGAATGAAGCCATTCCCCAGAAAACGAGATATATTTATCCTACCTGTATTAAAACGCTGTATGAACCAGCGTTAAAACATGATCGGTCGGCGAAATCAGCTAAAACACGGAAATACTGGCCACTCGATCGAAAGAACACGGAAGTTGAGGAGGAAATTTTGTCAAAATTCGAGGAATGGAAAACTTTCAACTTTAGCATTAAGTTCATTCGAAAACGGGGAAAACTGACATTATAAAACTCCAACTGAAGCAACAGATGAAAAATTTGTTAAAAATCAATGAAGGTAAAAAATTTAAAATTCCTGCTGAATTTATTTCGATGTACCTAAATTCCAGATTACTATGCGTAACTATTTCTCATTTGTATCCTAACTATTGGAGACGATAATTACTTTTTGTGCACGAGATTTAGCAGACGGAAACTATGCACGGCTGGTGGAGTCATTATCGTTGCCGTTGGAACAAAGAGAAAAACAGGATGTTTTCAGCATATCTTTCCAAAAAGTATAGTAATACATACGGAGTCATCCGCGAGACAAAAAAAAGCATTTCGCTCAAAAAAGATCTTTCGCATAAGTTGATAAATAAAGATCCTTCTCCGATTCTTTTCTTGACCGCTCTGCATCCCTTTTCCTTCACTCGCTCTTCCATTCAAACACCTCCTCGTTTTTCAACCCCTCGAAACATCCTCTCTTCTGCTCCGCTATTCTGCACCTCTTCCCCCTTTTTCTCCCCCTCCCCCCAATCGACAGACGGCGAGTTTTTCGCTCACAGCTGCTCCGTTCTGCCCACTCGATCTCAGCCTTCATGGTTAACCAGTGGACCGAAGACCACTCTATACCAAGTCTCGTCAACCAACCAACAACCAAACAAAAAACGTAGTCTATATATATACCCAATATAAATCCTTATGTGACGGCGCCTACTTGCCGTGTCCACGCAACCGATTCACCAAAAACTACGCCCTGTTTTCTCTATTGGTTCGGTATTTCGCAAATATTTCTCAAGTGTTTCGTTTTATTCCCCCGCCCAGTTGGTAGCGTGTCATTTAACTAGAGTTGTTTCTTAATATTTTACGATCTTCTGTAAGGGTTTCTTCTCGGTTCAATGAAACACGTCGCGCTTTCTTCATTATTGTTATGGAGCCTTTCGATATATTTTTTTACGGTTGAACATGTTTCAGAACCTTGTCAAAAGGTTTGTGCCAAAAAGGTTAAGCGCCTCTCTCTATCTCTCTCTCTCTCACACACACACACAAACACACCCTCCCTTCTGGGTTAACGATTCACGCTCAACTTGTTTCCGTAACATTACCTTGGTTTGTTGCCATACTACGTCGTTTGAAATTAAGCGGTCGGTGTAACTCAGTCTAATTATCGGCACGTATGGCCATGAACTAAATTTAACTTTACATTTCACTGAAAATGGATACGCCCCACAAACCACACGAAAGTATTCTTCGTTTAATAATATTCAGCGTCAAAATATAGATGTCATGAAACATATCTTGGAAAGAAACATATGAACAGAAAGCTTTTAAATAGCCTAGTCTTACAGCTGGTTTATGTCAGCGTGATTTAGGCGTGTGTGATCGATTTGATTTTTTACGCACGCATAACGATTACCTTTACAACTTTATCTGTGCCTAAAAGACGTAAAGATAACCGTTAAATAAGGTCTTCTCCTAACCGTTAAATATGTAGAGAGAAATTTTTCGGGAAAATATATTAGGCAACATTCTTCGCGATAGTATACTTTTCCGTGAATGTTAGTTTCACCGTGCACGTAACACGGCGAGTCACTTATGAAACGCAGGGATTTACTCGTATTACTAAATGATTCAAAGTGTAGCTAGTATGAAAAGTTTACAGTGCCACTTTGCTTCGCATAGTTTGTAACTCAAGCAGAAATATGTTCCTATTCATTTCAACTTGGTTAAGTGCCTTCTCGGAAATTCAGAACAAAAAAAGAACCACGAAAAAAATTGGAAAACCGCCTACATCAGAGAAACAGAAGTCCTGCGTATCCCAAGAGATGGCAAGGACAAGAAAATAGGAAAAGAGACGAAGAGAAGCTTTTCGCACTGTCTTCCCATCAATCTCGTAAATCTCCCGAGACATAAATCACAGCTTTTTATTTCTCGTATCACTGCTCTTCCTCTCTCTCCTCTTTCCCCTCCTCTATGCGTTCCCTCAATCCCCCCACCCCTTTCTACTTATTTCATCCCCAACCACCCTCTGCTTAAAAAAATCTATCATGCCAATCCGACCAAATGTTCCCGACTCCTTTCTCTCTCTCTCTCTCTCTCTTCCATCCCAATCCTCTTTATTTCGCTCTCTTCTCTTTTTTCTTCAATCTTCCTTTCTCCCTCCTTCAACTCCCTTTCTCCCATTTCTTCTCTCTTCTTCCCTCCAATTCTTCCTATCTCTCTCTCCTTTATTCTCTTCCTCTCTTCTCTACCATCTTCCTCTCTCTCGTTTCTCCTCTCCCTTCCTAACTTCACACCCTCCAACTCCCTTTCTCCCATTTTTCCTCTCTTCCTCTTTTTCTCTCTCACATTCATCCCTCTTCCTAGCTGTTACTCTCTCCCTCCTTTCTCTACCCTCATTCGTTCTCTCCTTTCTCCTCTCCCTCACTCCCTCCTTTTCCTATAGTCCCTTTCTCCCTCCCTATCTCTCGCTAAGCCTTGTGCGTACCGAGCAAGGAACGAGTTTTATTTTTAGTGTATATCCCATAAATGGCTCCCTATTCTATCGACATCCTCCATTCTTTCGCCGTACTTTTCCTACCTTAGTTGCTTGCCTTCGTCACGTACGTTCTCTCCCTCGCCTCCTTCTCCCCCTTCCTAAAGTCCTAAGAGAGAGAGAGAGAGAGAAAACTCCTTCTCCGCGAATACCCCCACCGCACCCTCTCTCGACCCCCAACTTCGCCATCCCACAGTCCTTCCCGATTCCAGCTGCGTTTCCCCGTACCTGAACTACTAAATGGAGTAAGACCCCTCAGTACCATATTTTTCCTCTTTCTCTCTATCTCCGTCGTGCTCGGAGCGAGGCGGAATGGAAGAGGAGGGGGGAGTGGGACGGAGGGAGCATGGGGAGGGGTGGGAGAATGTGGCGGTTCGGCGGTAAGGCACGTACGATGAACTTGGAAAGGCGTTCGAAGCTCGACGGCGCTCGCTGACATTGCTTTGTTTCTTTTTCGAACCAATTCTTCTTTTCGTTGACATTTTTTTTGTATGCCTAAGAGGAAGGTGGCTTTCGCTCGGGATACTTTCTGATCGCCTCCTTTCGGGGACGGGAAAAGAATGACTCGCGTCGGAGAAGGCGGCTTTTTAAAAACCTCGATAACATTAGTATGAGGAGGCTCATCTGAAAACGGTTGATATTCAAACACACGTCAAAACAGTAGTAAGATCAAAGCATATGTCATGTCGCTAATTTTTCGTAACATTCGCGACGGATCCCTTTGATAGGATTGGATTCGTCATTTTGCCGACTCATTGTAAATATTCCACTGAAAGTCGGTTGAAAGACAAAATTCTTTACTTGAGAAACATTTTCCGTTCGGTTATGCGCTAAATAATTCATTTCGAACGCATTGTGTTCATAAGAACGAATTCATTCCTCGTAAGTTCTTGGAGTTCTCAGACGTGCACGCGTGTCTCGCTTATGCATTAAGCGACTTTTATGTATACGTATCTTGTACTGAATTACATAGGTACCATAATGTTTATTATTTCTAAATTTCGGAACACATAAAAAACAAATTATATAAAGGTCCCACTATATTATTTATTATATTCATTAATTGAACCGTAGAAATCAAAAACCCCATAAGTCCAGAAAACCAATTTTTTCATGAGACGTTAAAAACTGTGCCAAGGCTAAAATTTAATAGCAATGCCTACAATATTTTTTTATATTGTTAAGATCTACAGCAGTAGTTTTCCATGGACATATGTTATATGGTTTCAACGCATGCAACATGTAGTCTAGATGGCAGTTTCACTGATACCTCACTTTCGCCAAAATATGGACTATGTTGTTTTTTATTTCCATTATTCAATTATTTAGATATTTTATGCTTCATTTGTTCCAAAGTATGAAATTCCACATACATAAGGCTTCCACAGTGGATTCTATTTCTAAGATATTTCGCTGGACAAACGCGCTACATACGAATCTTCGTTACATTTTGTCGCAGGAATGCAATTTTTTTAAGAGCCGCGCGCTAGAGAATTTATTTTTAAACTCCGCGACGTGACCTAGTGCGCGTAACGTTGGCTAACGAGGTAGTCCTGTAGTAACCCAAGGACATATGCAAACGGAACAGGGGCACGAACGTGTCAGTGACACTGGTCTGTTTTCGTTGCATTAAGCGTTTCTTCGCAATGTGCCACGGACTCCGCAGAAGACGATGGTATACTGCGCCCCAAATAATTAAAAGAAACATAAAGCCCCTATACCGAAAAAGGGAACGCTTATTTTCTCAATATTTTGTGATCGCAAATAAGGAGAAATACGAGCAGCATATAAATGAAAATGCACAAAGGACCTGCTCGTTTTGGAAGTTGCTTGTGTAACCCGTCTAGCTTATTTCTTTGACCTGCGGAATTTTCTCATTTTTGATGAAGTAATCATTTCGCAATTGTTATTTTTCTGTGGAATGCCTGTAACTCTACCGCGAATAAACTCAAAAAAGTCTGAATCTACATTCTAGGAAAGAATTTTTATATTTAGTGCTCATGGAAAGCACCACTGACTACAAAACTAGGCTACTGACTCCTGATTTGAAACGCGGAAAATGTGCCACATGCAGTAACACAACCTTATTTATGTATTTAATGTATTATACATTCTCACGCATATAAATAATTTGGAATACGAGTTGTGTTCGAGTTCGGTCAAGATAAAAAACTATTGAAATAAAAAAAGAAAATTGTATAGATATTGTTAACATTTCGAAAGAATATAATTCAGAATTGATCATCTTTGCATCTAAAAAAAAACTCAGAAGAAGGATACAGCTGTATGCATGCAGGAGAAGGAGGAGAGGGGGGGGGGAGAGAGAGAGAGAAAGAGAGGCGGCCGTCCGCGTCATAGCACCGATTGTTATTTCACAGAGACCCATAAATATAAGCCTTCTTAAAAGACATCCGTCAGAAGCGAGTCGATTCCCATTCGTAACAATTATTCTCATTTTGTGCCAGCTCGCTCCTTCTCCACGAGACTTATTTGTCAACCTTGCCCAACAGCCACCTACAGCAATTCCCCAGTCTCCTTCTCACGGCCCCGGACGTCAATCAGCTGTACCACCAGAATCTCATACCGGAGGGGAAACATACGGCACAAACTTCTACCATTCTCTCTCTATCACACACTCTCCCTTTCTCCTTCCTTTCCGACTAAAGCCCACTCACTCTTTTCATTTAACTGATCCTCTACCAAAACCTATATATTTATTACCATTATTTTTCCTCATCTCCATTTACTTATTTCTCACCACCATTCCTACTACCCAGTCTCCCCCTCCCTTTATTTTTCTTCCCTCTCCCTTCCGATCTCTTTCTCTTTCCAACTCTCTCCCTCATCCTTACTCTCATTCCTCTTTCCATTCCTTTCTCTTTCTCCACCCGAAACCAACTTTCTCCCTCTCTCCTTTCTTATCTTTCTTTCCCTCCATTCTCTATCCTCCCAACTCAACCCTTTTCATCGGCTCGGCCTTTATAATTTCCCGACCCTTCACGGACGTCATTCGTCCGTTTCAAACCTCCTTAAGGATGCAAGTGGGCCGATCTCGGCCGCTGGTACGCACCGTGGTTACGAATAGGGGCTAGCACGAATTCCGCAGCTCATGCCCCCAACCCACTCTCTTTCTCTCCTCAGCCCTCCATTTCTCCTCTTCTCCCCAGACCGTCCGAAGGAACAAAATGAAGCGGGGGAGAGGGGATGAATACGAGATTCCCACTCCGATTTTTGCGCCCAGGGATTTTTTTCTCCTAATTTTTGGAAATTCGGTAGCGGTTAAAAATTTTATTTTTTTGTTTTCTGCGCTGCTCGATTACAGCTGGACGGAGATGAACCGCCTAGAACTCTTTACGACACTGATAACAGTGTGGGGCAACTAAAGAGTTTTTAACAGTAGAGCGGATTTTTTCCTTTTCCTGTTCGTCAACATTTTATAGCAAAGATAACGACATGAACATTTTTATTTGATATCGTTTAAGATCTAATATTACATTAGCCGTTGAACTAATTACAAACTAAATCGATGCCCTTGTTTGGCATGCCCTTTTAATCGATACGAAATTTAATAGACATTAATTAATTTAATGAAATTTGCTAAAAAAAACTCGTTTATAAATGCATCCAATTCTTTGACTTAAAATGACCATAAAGTTTTTTGAGAATATTTCTCGTTTTCCCAGATAAGAAAATTTGTCCACCTTTAAATCGTGGCGTCACTCATTAAAAAGATTAAAAAATTTACGAATTCATAAAACAAAGTAGTTTATTTCAACGACATATATAAACATATATAAACCTTACAGATAGATCGACAGAAACCTAATCCTCGCTGATAAATTGAGTGAGTCATCTGAAAGTCGAAAGCGACATATCGAAAGGAAATCGGTCGTAAATCGGTCTCATAACCGGAGCGCGCGCGCGAAAACGCAAGCTTACGGCAAACCCAGTCCATGTTTCGATTTGCTAGAGTCGTATCGCGAGCCATATTAGAGGATGAGAGAGAGAGAGAGAGAGAGAGAAAGCAGTGATACAAAGCGCACAAGCACACACACACACGGGTCCCTATCGGACGCGCGTGAATGCCGGCTGACGCCCTCGCGAGGGACCACGCCCTCCCCGTCGCGGCGGAGGCGATCAGAATGGCAACAGCCGATATGATGCATTGTGGGAACGACGCGATACGCGGTAAAGAATCGCTAATGAATAGACCTCATTGTTTTTACGGCCCTCGCCCCAAGGTTGCAACAGCAAGTGATATAGGCTCTCATTTTTAATGGCGCGGAATATGTCACGCAGAGATCTCGAGTGGTTATTTGTAAGCCATTGCGTCACGTGTATACTTATATAAATATTTGTTTGAGAGCGTGACTTGAAAGAGGCGGGGAAAAGAAAATGAAAGAAACACGACTTTGGGACAGAACCGCGCATAATACCATTTCCTAGTAATTGAAAAACCGGCGAGTTGAAGTGCATGTGAATAATAATTGAAACAAAATAACACAAATAAATGCATTTGAAATGATTTCGATGCAAAACTAATTTTAGATGTCATTCCCTACGAGCCACTAAATAACATAAGAAAATAATAAATTTAATAAATGAACATGGATATTTGCAATAATTAGTAAATGCGGAACTGCATGAAAATTTCTCAATTTAAGCAGTATTTAACTGGATAAAAAAGGCGTTGAATTTCAACAAATTGTAAAAGTTTACCAAAAGTTACAAGGTTCGAATAATTTCCACTTAATCTTTTTTCTTAATTGTGCAGATGATTTAGATCTTTATAAGATTTTGAATAGGTTCATAATTTTTCCGAATGTAATAATCAAACCTCTGAATTAACGAGGAACCTGTATCGGAACTATAGCTTTGCAATTCGCTACAAAAAACCGCGGATATATATATATATATATATATATATATCAATGGACACTTTTTCGGGGTTATTAAATCCGCAAACAGCAGTCAACGTTATTTTTTTTCAATCTTTCCCAGCACGAAACGCGTGAATCATCGGTACTTCTATGACGCACGAGTGCTACGTGATTCACTCATTTTTCCACGATACTTTTAGCCTGAATGTCGAAGGAGGTTCGCCGCACATATAGTCTGTTTTAATGACACAAAGCGTTAAAACATAAAAACGTTTTGAATGGTAGGGCAACCCTATAAGCGGCCGCGAAACGATCGCCTGCTCGTCATCTTCCATCCTCCGGCATGAATTACTCACGCGATCCAATCCCTTTCCCACCACAATTTTCGTCTGTCCTCTAAATCCTCCATTATTCTCTTATCGACGTAAACTACCGGGCTCACGTCGATTTCTGGTTTATATTGCAAAGAAGGTTCTTCAAAAACGAAATGTCAAAGGTTAGTAAAAGGTGCTATGGCAAAGGCATTATATCCCAGAAGGATATCTCGTGAGATGATAATTAATACAAGTATTTCGATAGCCAAGCTCATTTCTTATGCAGCTCGCCAGGTAATATCACAAAAATCATAATGAAAAATTATTTTTCTTCAACTTCCATAAAAATGCTTTTAGAGAAACCTAGTTTTTACATTTGATTTCAGCCATAGGATTAGATTGATAATTATTTATTCAATACGGATACCATGTAAGTGTTAGCACTACAAGGTATCATCCACTGTAAATTGAAAAAATCATCGCTCTATCTAATTTGTACAGAAACAAATTCACCTGAAAGTTTTCCTTAATTTCTGACTTGAAACAAGCCGTAATGTCTCGGAGAACACATTTTTCAACTCTTTTTTTTAAGTTTTGGTTTATTACAGCCTAATGAAAACTGAATCGACCCACATCTGTCGACAGATAGAAAATAAAGTAGTATCCCTTAAATTTGAGTGAAAAGAGCGAAACGAAAAAAGGATTAAAAACAAAAGAATACCGTTTACAACTGTCCAGCGTTAAGTAAGCTCTGATGCAACGGGTTGGCTAGGGGTAGCGGTGAAGGTTGGTCGAGCAGGGAGGCAAGAGGAGGTGGGGAGGCTTGGGAAGGAGAGAAAGAGGAGTTGAGGTGGAATGGAGAGAGAAAAAGACAAAAGCAGAGCGGATTAGGAAAGGAGGGGGGGGGGCGAGCGAGGGGAATGGATAAAATAAATCCCCCAGCTCCCATTCCGACGCCGAAGTCAAGAGATCGGTGGTCCGCTTATTCCTCCGCGAACCGTCGCGCGGCGCTTTCGGCGAATGCTAATGAGTCACGACATCTCGCGTCGTGCGTGGACACCACTCACGACCACCTTCGAACCAAACGGCCGAGAGAGGTTGGAGCTGTGAAGGGGTACGAACGATATAAAAAAAACTTTAAAAAAGGGAACGATCGGATTGTAAATAAAAAAATATCTGGCGATCGCGCGGAGTGGAGCGGAACGTGATGCAAAAATCCGTCCAGAAGGACGTATCATTTGCGCTTTCGGGGAGGGAGAAAAACGTACGCTTTATTTTTTTAAATCCCGCCGGCGAGGAGGAGGGAGAAAAAAAATAAATCGTACGGGAGAACGGTCATCGGAGTTTCCATTAAGTAAAACTCCCCCCCCGTTCGGACAAGTGTTGGGAGGTGGAAAGGGTGGAAAATAAAAGGAGTCTCGGGAACAGGGTTGGGGAAAAAAATTCCCTCATGTCCCGCGAACTGACTGAACGAAGCCTTAACCGCCTTTCAGAAGGTTGTGTTACGTCGTGTACGGCACAGAAATGTTTTAAGGAGAGCGAAGAGGGGTGGGTGGGGTCTGAAAGGGAGCGTGGGAGGAGGGAGAGGGGGAGAGAGAGAGAAGGGGGGGGTAGGGGAAGGGAACGGGTTAAAAAAGGGGGGGAGGGTTGAAAAGGAACGCCGTGTGGGCAGCGGAGTCCAAAGAAGAATTACGAGGGCAAGGACTGCGTTTAAAAAGGAAGTGGATGAGAGAGGAGATTGGATTAGGGAAAAAAGAAAGCGGGTACTCGGACGTACCATGGAATGAAACTTGGAACTGAACCACGCCGATCGAGACAGGAGGACGGATGACGTAAAAAGTTCCATTTAACTGAATTTTTTCAGCTCTCTTTACTGAATGTGGAGAAATTCATGAACCATTCATAAATTTTTATTATTAACGTCGATTTATGGTCGTCTCTGTTATATTGTTTGTTAGTTAGTTAGATCATTTGTGTCATGCCGTGGAATAGGTATATTTGCATTTAATAAGGGCTATCTATACTTTTTAACGCAAATACTTGGTTGTGTGATATAATGATTCAAGAGGTTGATTAGCCAAAAATACACACATACACACTTAGGTTGTGTAAATTATAATTTTTTATAATAATCTCACTTACTCAATTGCGGAATTCCAGGAAGGTCATTTCAAATACATACAACTATAACTTTAAATCGCTACAATCCAATAATTTAATTCCTTTTAGATTCATAAGTAGAGGTTTCAGTGAGGAGAGAGAGAGAGAGAGAAATTTGAAGCTTTAATTGTAAAAAAAGCCGTTTACAATGTGACATACAGGCTATACCTACATTGTTTATACCGAATGGGTTATATGCTATATCAACTGAAAAAATCTTGAAAAAAATGTCTTAATGAGTAATGAACCTACTCGTGAATCACAGATCGTCCTTGCCCCGGGTGGAATAGCCTCCGCCCCCTCCCCTTAATGTCCGTCCCACCAATTCGCCACCCTTGCTTCAGAACCTATCCATGTGTTCCTAATTTATATTGATAGCCATGTAATCGATTTCCCAACCACAACCAATATATGATGCATGATCTCGCATTTAAGCATAAAAATAGTCGCATATTCGTAATACCTATACCAAATACGTCACATGTTTCTTCTTACATTTATTATCCGAGCGTTAGCAATTTTTAAATAGATACCCCAGGAAATCAATAATGGAACTTTAATATCGTTTGTTGTAAAGCTATTCATCTAAATTTTCAATTAGGTATCCTTTACATCAGTTTTTATCGAATGATCGCTTTGGCTATTTATTTCCCTTACGAGACGAAATAACACTTCATACGACCAAGGACGTCACGTTACTGAGGATTCAATTTGTCAGGTAAGTGAAAACCATTCAGTTCATTCAGAGATATTGAATTCGTTACTCAATTGATAGGAAATATTAAACGTGCAGCGTCTTCGGTAATTGTTTTAAAATGTAAACATCAAAAATACATTGCGAAGGCATCTCACAATCTGAGAACCATTTTGAGATGGAAAAGCAACAAAAAAAAATCGCACACACGATTACAATGAGTGATAAAAGTAACCGGTTTTTCCATATAATTTGACAAGGACTGATGAGGCCAACCGTTTAAATCGAGCTAAAGAGTTGTTAAGGCAACAGACGTTGCAGCGCAAGTCCCAAATAATGCGTAAACCAATATAGACCTGGGAGAATATATTCTGCTTGGTATCAAAGCTAACGATTCCAGGAGAATTTGACAACTCTGCAAACGAGAGCTCCCTCGACCATGGCCGGGCCCTCTGACATTTGCGCGTCCGCCTTCACCGACGCCCACGCACCGACGCCCCAATTAAACAAAGCTTTACGAGCAATTAAAAGGCCCGCTTAACTCGATTCATCCGCATCCTTATAAACCGTCTCCGCGACGAGATATCGTTTCGCCTTTACCCATCTATACACTTATCCGGGAGTCGAAGGAGGAGATAGAATGTGGGGAAATTACATGAAGTCTACTGCAATGCTTCTCAGGCTATGGAGCCGCGGCCCCCCCGGGGACCCAAAAATTAATTTGGAAGTAAGGTGAAATTCCAGAAAAATAAAATTTTTACAAATGATAAAATTTTATCAGAGAATTTTCGAAAATACAATTTTTTACTGTTTTAAATTCAAAGGCGACCGCAACAATTGAAGTTTTAAGAACCACTGGTCTGCTTCAAATTTATAATACTTTTTTTAAACATTTGGCGGGGGTGGAAAATCAAAAGTGAAAGTGTCAGGCATAAAATGGACCACTGTCGTTATAAGACCAAGAGGCGTGGGAGGGCAGATAGGTTTCACTCGATTGGAAATAAAGACGAGGAGTTGAGATGGGTTGTTAGGTTAGAGATGCGGCAATGAAAGAGGAAAGGGATAGAGAGGGGGGAGATAGGGATGCGTTTTTCCAGCTTTTAACGGAGAGAGAGAGAAGATCAAAGGTGGTTCAGAGCGGATCCGGCAATGGAAGTAGAGGGCGGAATCAATTAGGACGCCAGTCGGAGCTCATTTGCAAGAGAATGGGAAGAGCGGCGCTGGGAAGGAATAGCGAGGAGAAAGAGTACCCAGAGCGGTATGGGGTGGAGGGGGAGGTTTAAATAACGAGGAGAAAGGATGGTGGAATGCGAGGATGAAGAGGGAGTTAGGGAGGCCAAAGAGAGTAGGAAAGTAATGCAACCGAGTCAATTTTTTTACTTTATGTGCATTATCGATGATCGCTTGGCCACAGATTGTCGTTCTGTTATTGATCGATTATTTTTCCTCGTTCATTAGGAATTTGTAGGTCATTAGCTGAAAAAATAATATTTTCCTCTCATTTTAGACATGGATAATTTTGCTATAAACGGCAAAACGAAGGTGATAGAAGTGACGATGCAGAAGAGAACCTGTAACAAAGGTAAAGAGAGATTGCGTGAATTTACAACGGAAGTTGCAATTTGACGCAAGGAAATGAAGGTGTGTGTATTGTGTAAAAACAGTTTAACGAAAGCAGGACGAACAGTTTGAAATAGAATCTTCGAAACGCGCAAAATGAATTTTGATAGGAAGCATCCTGCTAGAGAACGAAACCAATTCGAGAAAATCGCTCCTTTGAAGTCGAAATTTAAGGAGCAGCGGCAGGTTTTGAAACTTTGGCCAGCTACGAGCGGCGTGTATTAACAAAAAAAGCATTTTCAGACGCAGAATTAGTGAAAGAAATCATCTACACAATTAGGAAAACTTTTCTTGAAAATTATGAACCGATGACAGAAAACGACATTATGGAGAAGGAACGAAATCTGCAGCTGAGTCGCAAGAAATTTTTCGAATGCAATTTTTCGCAAAATCATGAAGACCGCCTCGCTACGAGTCGTGTGTCACGAACAACCCGGCAGAGCTCCTTTTTGGATTCGTTTTTGGCCAAAATGTTTGAAGACTCGAGGAGAAATGCTGGCAATTCTTGGGCTGAGAGGTTGATCCCGCAGTGAGATGCTTTTGAGGGTTTCAAAGATATTGCGGAGAAGTTTGAATTGGATTAGAAGAAGTTAGTTTCGATCACGACGGATGCTGCGCCTGCGATGGTCGGACAAAACTGTGAAGCAGTATCTCACAGTGAATGGACTTAATGGCGATGTTTCGACCTCACTCCAATACACACCAAGAAAATCTCTGGGCTCAATTGCCAGGGAAAGACATCTCGAACGATGGGATGGAAACGATTATCAAAATTGTCCGTTGAATATATGGTAGCGCTGCCAACAATCTAAAATTCCCAGAGGCGTTGAAAGAAGCGGAGATCTCATTACAACGACATCGTCTACTTTGCAAATACACGATGGCCGAGTCCTGGAAAGGTCTTGCGACGATATATTGCCTTGCTCATTCCGATGCTTGCCAATTAAGAAATGATGACAACTTACTCCGTCAGAAGGATGAAGAGTGGCAATGAGACACGTTTTTTGACCTGAATCGTCACCAACATGAATGAAATGAACCTGAAATTTCAGGGTAGGGGAAAGCTGATTCACGATTTGCCGCTGCGTGAGCGAGAGTTTGTCAAAACTGAAAGTTTGTGTGGCGCATATGAAGAAGGGTCAGGATTTCACGTACATTCCAAATACGAAGCGGTATGCGAAACATGTTGATTTTGATCGGATTGGTTACAGAATCGACTAAACAAATTTGACCGAAGCTTCCCCGATTTTAAAAGATTCAGGATCGCCTATCAATTCATGCGAGGTCCATTTCACTTTGGTATACACAATTCCCGGCTATCTCTAAGTGTTTTCAGCCTGCTTCAGCTTCTAATGATGATTTGAACTACTCTCCTTTTCAATAAAATGAATTCGTGGTTCTCAGTCAAGTCATTGGTAAAACGTTTTCGATGTTCGAATCAACGTGACACTTCGAATCGATTTTTTTCTACGGCCTTTCATGAAATCGAGATATAGACCCAAAATACCGGATGAAATTATGAAAGAATTGAGATGCTCAGACAGTATGAATTTTCCACCTTAATTTCAATGCGCTGGCGATAGAAAAATATTGTAAAACGTCACACTGGTTTCATTGATCAAAATTTTAAATTTTACTGCGCATCGCACTAACAAAAAAGTCCTTTTCATTAACACTGCCTGATATACTGTATCATGAGGCGAATATAGTGACACGATCGCCTCAAGTGTGGCGAGCTTCAAAATCCTAATGGACACCCATGGATTAAGAGTGATGGAGGTAACAAAGCAGGTACGACGGTCTATTGGGAGGATAAGAGGAAATACGGTTGAACGTGAGCGAGTTTGAGAAGACGGGAGTTGAGGCGTTGGAGGGAGGAAAAGAATAAGGGGGAATTCAAGGCAAGCAGGGGAGAGCTAAGGATCGCCCACCTCTTAGAACGGGTGGAAATCCTTTCAGGAGTCTCCAGATCGATCCCCACACGTCTACCTTTTGTGAACCGCCTACAATCGACGGAGCCGCCATAGGATTTTCTAATGAGATTCCAGCGCGGGTGAGTGCATAACCAGCTTATAACGTAGGAGTCGGTTGACGGGGTTGATATAAGCACCCGCCGAGGCAGCTCAATGAGCGGAGAATGAGCTGGTTCTAAGTGGGCGGAGTGGGAAACGGTTGTATCGAGGCAATGCGACGCGCAAGACGTACAGAAATTATTAGTCCTCTTTATAAAGCCTCATAGAACAATTGGAAATATTTTTCCGTTGAGCTCCGTGTGATTTTCCAAGCCTATCAGATCGTTGAATGATGAATGCTCGATGAGTGATGAAGGGAGGTTCGTAAAGCATCGCGATACCGTGAAGGGGATCGAGCCACGAACCAAAAGAAGTATGAGTAATAACGAGTTCTTCGTTCGCTTGCATTTACTTCAAATATTGCCGAAACGCGTCTGATATCTCAACGCCGGAGAAAATATTACCTCGAATTATTAATACAATTGCAAACGTAAATATTTACTTATAATTTGCAAAATGTAAATTTGCGCAAGTTTTATAGATTTACTAATCATAAGATCAAGCTTATCTGAAGTTAGATGCCTAGGTAATACAGCAAGGCATAAATAATGGTTTTTAATAAAAACAACTTTTCCGAACATCGTAAGAGCCAGTGCATCAACAGTATATGCACATAAAATTTATTGTTCCAATCTAAGTCTTCCAACGCCAATAGCAACAAATAATTGATCAGCCACAAGTGCAATTGCCAAAATAAGCTCGACAAAGTATCAAGGGCATTTTCAACATCGACCTAAACATGAATTTCTATTACCTATCGTTTTTTTTCCTGCTATGTGATTTTTCGTTCATCTTTGTCATCAGTCACCCTTGCAAGGATCAAAATCTTCAAAGAAAAATTCCACGAAAAATAATCAATCACAGTGTGATGAAGACTTTCAATATCATACGAGGTGCATTACGCGTCAGTTTTTATCATTCTTCTTCTGCGAAATTATAAACGATATTCCCAGTCAAAAAGATGCCTCACTTTATGACGGCTTACAAATGAACACATTCAACTTCCTTGCTTTCATTTTACAATGTTTTAAATTACAATTCGCTACTCGTCTAATATTTTTTCGGTAGAAAATAATTAAGATAACCATTAACTCCAATACATATCATTTTATCGAACAATAAAAGACTTGATAGGGATATAAAAAATATCCACCTCACCAAAACGTCTGAGATGAGGTGACAACAGAAAGAAAAGTCTAAAAAGATTTCAAATTTATAATGATTAACCACTGTCTTCCGAAATTTCTAAATGACTTGTACACCAAATTTTAAGTCAATCCATACTTATACATATTTGGTATTAAGGTTAAGATTTTTTGTGCCTGTTGAATAAGATGCAGAATATGAAATGTTAGTAGGATTAAGGTGGCAAAAATCAAACGAACAATCGATCATTAAAGTTTAGGTTCTATGCTGCCTTAAATCATTCACTCTAAAAGTTTCTTTCAGCAAAAAAATGACTTCCGATATTATCGCGCGCAATCCCTAAAAGCACTCGTACCCTCCAAGCTTCTAACTCCCTCATTACTCCGCTGCCCGACTTTTTCCGAGATAAGTTTGTTTACCAACAAGAGGCGGGTGGGATGGGGAGAGGACGTTGTAAGGGACTTGAAAAGGGTAAATGGAGCGAAGGAAACGGTGACGCTAGGAGGGGAAGAGAGAGAGAGATAGTGGTGGAGGGGCAAGGAGCGAGAGTTGGAAGTGGGAGAGAAAAAAGGGAGAAGGAATACGGAGAGTGGGGTAGGTTGGCAAGTAGAGTGGACATCTTGGAAAAATAAGGACACGGCACGAATGGACAAGCAGAAGGCGAATGAAGCGCCTTTAACAATAAAAGCGGAGGCTGTCGGAACTAGAAAAAAAGCGAGATGATGAAATGCGAGTATTTTTCTACGCCGCACGAAGTGAAAACTTTTAATTGCCAGTGGAAAGTAATCATTTTCCGATGTAGAGTATATCCAGAACAATCCAGTTTTTCAGATAATCGATTAAAATTTCCTTTCGTCAACAAAACTTTACGCTATGTTTAATGTTAACAACTAGGGAAGAATAGTTATTTAAAATGAATTATTTTGATGCTGGAAAATTATATGGCATGGAAATTTAATATTCTAGAAGAAATAGCGTAAAATGATAAAACTACGGAAAATAATTTCAACTAAAATTAATAAGTAAACCTTGATTTGATGCGTTTTTTCCAGAAAATGAATTAAGCAGTGAAACTGCCATTTTTCACTGGCCATTCCGTCTCGAGTGCACTTTGAGTGCAAATTGATAAGAAGCAAAATTAAAAATAGACATTTATAGGCTTTGAGATGCATCAAATTGCACAACTTATTCTCTCAAAAATCTGTAACCTACCCGACGTCGGGCAACGAATGAACTGAGTCTCCGACCGGCGTCATAAATGAGTTTCTCTTTACGCAATAGAATCGACGAAAAGGTTTCATAAACCGCTTAACACCACAGACCAAAGGCGTTTCCATACACAAGGCGCGAAGAGGTGGTAATGGAAACTGATATCAAAGTCGTTTCTTTCGATGTCTTTACAATACTTTCCCGAGCCAACCCGGACGCATACAATCGAATATGGCAATAAGATTTATTCATCCGACTCGAGAGAGTCACACATCAGGAATCGATTGCGTCACTAAAAACGCTTAACACACACACACACACCGGATGTCGACCGCGTGTACTCTAATAGTTACATTGCGCTCGACACCTCGCATTCCTCTGGGCGCTATCCATAACAGTTCCGCGAAATAAAAAACGACAACCAATGTACGCGATGCAAAAAACGCGCGTTGCCGGTAAAAGAACCAGAAAGGGATGAATGGAGTTCTTTTTTTTAAAGCTTCCTGCCAAAGAATTATGCAAATGCGAGCGTACGATATCGATAAATGATACAATTCTTAACGGTCACAGCGGAGGTATACTTTCCGTTTTGCCAGGGTATTAAAAAGTAGAGCTGGAAAATGGCAAACATTTTTTTTTAACGTTTAAACGTTCGAAATTGTCGATTTCCATAGGCACGTCCTTCGTTGATTTCCGATAACCGAACGCGAATCGAACGTGCATCATAGTTCGTGATTCCTGCTCGAACGGCGGAATGGGAAGGAAGAATTCTGAAATCCAAACCGACGGAACTTTCACACTTCGCAGTTCAAGCCGAACAAAAACCATAAAGTGTCGTCGAACTATTTTATATTCCATCGAATAAATTTTATCTGAGGCAATCAATAAGGAAAATTCTTTGAACTGAAAGCACCCCGCGTTCTAATTGTACGCCTTTACGACGCGCAATGCAATGCAATCGCGGACGATTGCCGCGATTCGGTTCGCCGAGCCGCACCTGTTAAACTTCAACCTTGGCGATGAAACAAAAAACGCGAATTTTCGACTGAAAATAGAACAATCTTGCGCGCGCGGGACCAAATGTTAAGCCCGATTTGGAGCATATTCGCCCGCTCGCTCCGCATTGACGGAAAAATTCCACGAATTCGCGCAGGGATGCCGTCTTATTCCACCTTTTTTAGAAGACAATCGCTCGACGAGACATTTCCGATCCGAAGGGACTCCAATCTCGCCATCTCCGATGCCATAACGATGTTAAGGTTAATTTCTCCAGAGCGATAAAGCACTCGATCACCGTGAGGCGATGAGGGCGTCGAGGAATTCTTAATAGCGTTCGAAAGCTATTTATGCGCCAAATGCGTTCTCAACAAGTTCCGTCTCTGATATAAAAAAAATTCTTTACGGCCGAGAGGAGTGTGGGGAATGGGAAGTGTAGAAAGGATGTGAGGAAGGCGATAAAGTGCATGTTCTCAAGAGAGAGAGAGAGATAGGAGCGAGAGAGAGAGAGAGAAAGGAAAGGAGGGTGAGGCAGGAGAGTGATAGATTTGTATTATATCGGAAAGGAGAAAAAGTTCTCTTTCAGACGCGTCGATATAGGGTAGCATGACGTATAACGGAAAGTCTGGTGTGTGTAGTCGAGTGTATACCGAGTATGTGTTTGTGAACGTATAATATGTGGAGTTTTTGTGTGTGGGTATGTGTAAAAGAGAGTTTTGTGTTATTTATATGTTTGTGAACGTATGTGTATTTTTTCTATGTGGGCATGTGTTTGAGAGATTTGTGCGTGTGATGTATGTGTAAATTTTATGAACGTATGTGGAGTTTGTACATATATGTGTTTGAGAGATTTTATGGGTGTGAGATATGCGTGTGTGTGTTTGTGTACAATTTTTACAATGTATGTGGAGTTTTTATGAGTGTTATATATATATATATATATATATATATATATATATATATATATATATATATATGTGTGTGTGTGTGTGTGTGTGATCATATGTGGCGTATCTGTGGATGGTTATGCATTTAAGAGATTTTTACACGTGTTTGTGAACGTATGTGGAGTTTTTGTGTGTGGGCATGTGCTTGAGAGGTTTTGTATGTTTGTGTGATATGCCTGCATGCGTGAGTATAATTTAATGAAAGTTTATGGATTTGTGCGGGAATATGCATGCTTGCTTATGTTATTGTGCATTAATTTATTTGGTGCGTATATGAGCATGCTTGTGTGTTTTACAATTAGTGCGTGTGGTATCAGTAAGCCGCGTATGTATTTGCGAGTGTGTTGTTTGCAGCAGTTGAGAAGTGAGAGCGGAGAGTAGTAGTTGATGGTAGGAGAGAGAAATCGAGGAAAGGGTTAGTTAGGGGGAGAGTTAGGAGGGAAAAGCGCGGGCCAAGAAAGCGAAAGGAGTCCGCGCGGAGCAAAAGTCTTTTAGAGGAAATGGAACGCACGCGACGACGATTTCTGCCTTCTTTTTTCTTCTCTTTCCTTCGAATGCTCGAAAATGCTCCTGATTATAAAAATCTCGGCGAGTCAGTCGCAATGCATTTATTTTTTTCCTCTTCCGTTTGTGAAGATAAGTGGTGTCGCTATCGTAGCATACTTTATTTTCTTCGCACGTGGACACTACCACTTATTCCCTAACCATACGAGAAAACTATCGGGCAATATCGTCCTTGATTTAGATTATATGCTTCTGAAATTAAGAGGCGATGGAATTCATTCACTAAAAATCGACATTGCTAATTCGCTGATTTTTTGTTTCGTATATCTGCACATTATCATTACAAGGACGCAGCTACTGGTATTTTGAAAATAATATAAAATTAATGCAATACTACAACAGATATGTGCGTAAACAATTTTCATTTATCATGATATTTTTATTTTAAAAACTTTTTGTTGGCAAACCTGTTCATACTGTTATAGATAGAGTGTCATGCAAATTTGGCGCTTCTTACATACACCAAAAAATTCGTAAAAAAATATGGCAACTTTTTATCTTTTGTATCATGCGCGAGTATTTATCTTGGCAACAATACTTGAGTGACCGTGTGATATAAACTAAAATGATAGACATATGAAAAAACTGCTTGCGGTGTATGCGTGCCTGTTCGAAGATGCCTGTGAAAACTAGCACCTACGACGCAACCATTCTGAGACTTATCTAACTTCTGAAATTGTGCGACCGAGTGGAATGATAGACGAAGTGAAGCGGAATTTTCCACTATCCTAGATAAAATAATATTGAAATCGTAAAGCTCTCGCTGTGGGCAATGGCCTATTAGTCTCATTAAAACAAGATTGATTTTTGTCTTTGCTCGTTCGCAATAATCACCGGGATTAGTTTGTGCTCTGTGAAAATTGACGGGCGTATTTATAAGTTTACGCCTCATGCGTGGCGGGTATACTGAAAATCCCGATTTAATCTCCAACACACGCGTGTATTAAACGTGCACGTTTGACGCTAGGGAATGATATACATTTGGCATCGTGATTTTCCTATATTAAATGTTTACCAATATTTTTATCAGCCGTCATTATATCCTTATTAGTTCGCCTTTACGTCTTTCGCTAAAAACATGGTCGCGACATCACAATCCTGCTTTGAATTTCCAGAAACAATAAACTTAAGAGTAGGAAACTAATTGCTCGCGATAATCAACTTCTTTTAAAGAACACCCATTTTCTTCTATTCCCTAACTTGACATGATAAAAGAGACTGAACTTTAACGACGCCAATAAAAAAATACTTTGAGTGCACAAAATGACTAGAGCAATAAAAACATACTTCTAAACCGCGCAGTAAAAACAAGCGCTCCCCTTAAAACGGGCGCAGACGGCGAACGGTAATGAGCGACACAAATTAAAATATGAGCGCTGAAAGAGGGGAAATATACAACTCCGAAATAGCGTTAAGGGCTAAGAGACGAGGACGCGAAATGTAAATAACTTTCTAATACTCCCATAAATAAAGTCCCCGTCCCCCTCCCCTCCAAACCCCCTTATTCAGAAGTCTGCGGGTATGATAAGGGACTTTGACGGACATAAATTCTCTCACCTCTTCCAACTCCTCCTTTTCCCATCCCATCCCCTTCTCCTATCCTCATCTTCTCACCCCTTCCGCTACACGCTCCCCTTTCCTTCCAACCCCTTTATTCCATCCCATTTTTTCAACCTTTCCCCTCTTACACACACGCACATACGCGCAGACACGCAAACAAACTCGCACGCACACACTCCCACAAAAACACACACGCACACTCACAAATCCGATATGGGATCTTAATGGAAACTAAGAGCGAACCCACCCATTGTTAAAGTACATCACCTGTAACCCAGCAACCAAACCACGCCCATTGATTTACAAGGCGCTCGCGTGGATGTGACGGAATAAAATGGACGAGTACCGAAGATGAAAAATCGGGCAGGAGACGGGGCGAGAAGAGAAGACGGCGAGAGAGGGAGGGAGAAAGAGAGAGAGGATAAAGAAAATGTGAGAGTGCAAGAGGTAGGAAACACGGTGATAAAAGTTGGTCGGTGAATAAGGGAGGAAGGAGACCATAAGGAGGCAAGGAGAAATGCGGGAAAAGACATCGGGGGAGAGAATAAGAAAATAAAAAAGGACTGCGCGAAATAAAGAAAAGAGAAGGGTTGGTGATAAAATGGAGGCTCTAAGAAAGGGTGAAAGGAAAGAGAAGAAGCGTTGGGACAGAGCTTTAAGGAGTGGCGTTTAGAAAATAAAAGGGCTTTTTTCGAAGGAGAGAGCGAGGAATAAAAATTTGAGAGAGAGGGATTAAAGAAGTCACGACCCTCTTCTTGCGAAAGTGACACTCCTTTTGCCACCGCCTGTATTCTCATAGTAGCCAAGTACATTCACACTGCCGCTCGGCTACTGGAGGCTAAGGAAACGGTATCAAACTGAGTGCGGAGTTATGGCATGGGAGAAAATGAAGTGAGGAAATAAATTATACAGAACTCGCTATTTCGAATAACTATGGTTACAATCTGTGAACGATTATTTCTTCCTTTATCCTTTAATTAGTTAGTAAACCTATACGGTTACAGAAAAGGTGAAGAAATAGACTTTCGCTATTATACTTGTAATTATTCGAAGAAATCTGAGAAAATCGAATATTTATGGAAATATTCCGAAATTATCAAGCAGAAGCTATTCATTACACAATAAACTAAGGTGCCGCAAATGTAAAAATTTCTCCTATGACATTTACACAGAACAAAGAAGTAATTAAAATTAATTCAAGGTTTCAAATTTAACTATGAAGCGGGGAAAAATGTTTAACTTATCCGCCAAAAAAATCCGCAATTAAATCTGAGATTAAGCGATACCCTTTTGCCCAAAAAATATTTTTATTTCCAAATCATATCCATATTTACGGGAAACCCAAAAAACGACACAGGAACACCGGGAGAGATAAATTAACTCGGATTTCATTGCATAAAAATTGCCGAAATCCCCATAAAGAGGGCTCTTTTTCTCCGCTTCTCAGAGACCCATAGAAAATGAAACAGCGGCGCGGAAATTTTACGCCGCAACCGAAAAAGAAGTGCTCAAGCAAGATTCCTGCACTTAAAGATAAACATTAATCACTATTAACTTTTAATTTACATTTAACATTGAGCCTTTTTTCGCTCTATGAAAAATGAGCCTCTGACACAAAGGAGAGGGCGAGAGAAAGAAGGGGAAGGCGAGAGAAAGAAGGGGGAGGAGAGAGAGAACTGTACAACGGGGCCTTAATATCGTGAAAGAGAAAAGATGCTCCGGATAGTTCCGTTTCAGATGCTAAAGGACGATAGCTAGATAATCCAGCGGAAGTTAACCTTATTTGTTATTCCTTGGTCACTCGCATAGGAGGACTACGGTTTTTTATTCTAGATTGTCATCTTCGACTCTACAGCCTGTCTTTATTATTTATAAGGAAACTTAAATATCCGCATCACTAATTAAAGTAAAGCCGTCTACCCCCCCCCCTTTTCCCTCCCTCCCTCCCCCCCCTCCCTCCCACCTCCTCCCTCTCTCTCTTTACCTCTACCCTCGCATGTAAAAGTACCCCTTGTGGGCAGGGTACCTAATTGACTCTAAAGACCTTGGATTATATGTAATTCGAGTGAATCTCATTCGGATAGACAAAAATAGTTACCGCCGCGGCGATAATTGGGACCTTCCCTTGTAATAATGTAAACACTAATTGCTCCTCCGTTATGCGTCAAAATGGAGAGAGAGAAAGAATTATGGATTGCAGTTTCGTGTGAGAATAGTGAGCATATCGTTCCATCTGTTCCTCTGAGACCACATTACGGGACGGAGGGAAACACAATAGGGGTTAGAAGACAAAACGTATGAAAAAAAACTCCGTGCTGTAATTCAGAATCCAACAATTATTTCTTTATCAGCCGAAAGTTACTTATGATTTCTGAACTCGGGAGAAGAAAGACGCTTCTTATGATTTTTACGACTAATGCATTCGAGGTGATTTATCAAGATGCATAAATAATTGCGAATTAGAGGAGGAAATTTTACCTCGTTCCGTCGAAACGCATTTCAATTTGCTGATATGCTTGTGAGTAATTGAGAGGGCATGGTGGAAATAATTTTAGTAAGCACATTCCACCCTGTTATTTCGCAGAAATATATTGTTAATTTAAAATCGTGTGAAAAAATGTTTAATTCTGATAGAGTTGTAATTCGCATTTATTGGGACGCGACGGTATATTATTACCAAAAAATCAAATAATTATCCACACTTGCACAAAAAGATAATTGTAATCGGCGCGGCGGTTGAAAAGAACAATTTTGTAGACGTAATAGTAGCGAGTAGCAATTACGTCTGTAAATGCAGATGAACCTGCCAAAAAATTGGTTATTACCTACATTTCAATAAACAAAAAATCTGATGTGGTCATGACTTTCTCCATATCTGTATTATATCTAAAAATTCCAAATAGGTTACATAATAATAAATATTTTAAGAAACTGCGAGAAAATTTCAGACTACAAAGAACAGAAATAAACTCAAACCATAGCTTTCTGATATTGGATATAGCCACAAATTTACCAAAATTAAAAAAAAGGAGCGTTACTAAGACGTAACTAAGCGTCAATTGTTAATAATAGTTGTCGGTAGGTGGCGTGGTTGTGGCAGTTAAGAATATAAGATATCTCTTAAACAATGGGATTATATGGGAAAATATTTCAAACAAACGTTGTAGAAAATTAAACTTCTTACAACATTTATTCCAATACATTTTTACATATATCAAATATTAAAGCAAATATTTCAAAATAACGGATGTGACAAGAGTAAACACCCACTTCCGATCGACCGATTTTTACCAAAAACCAGTTCTTGTGACTTTTATAAAAATGTTATATATAAAATTTCTCGTTGACCCGATTAATATTTTTTGAGTTCGAGCACCCACAAAAAAGCTATCACATACACAGAAATTATCGAGAAAATGGTCAAAACGTGTTCAGAGGACTTCAAAACGTATTTCCGTTCAAATCTCGAAGTCGATTTTTTTCATGAAAATAAGGCTTTCCCCAATACTACGTATGGAGAAAGTAAAAATGTTTATCGGTAAATTTATTTCCCAAGAATTATGCATACAATTTTATAGCATTTTAATGGGCAGAATTACTACAGTAAACTCGTAGATAATTATGCATCCATTCCAAAGATTTTAAAATAGATTTTAGCAGATAAATAAATGTTAACCCTCCCTTAAAATAAAAACTGCTACACTAAATACTTTAGCATTTATCCAGATGGAACGTTTTAAATGCCTCTACACTGACAGGGAATCCTGGACTCGCTGCAGGAAAAAATAAGTGTCTCGTAACTATGCATAAATTTTGAACAAAAGAGGAATTTAGTAAAACACTTCAAGATTCACACGGACGAAAAACCTTTATTTTTATTTTTATTATTTTTATTTACATTCTTATTTTACATTAATTTCAACAAGTGTGCCTGAAATGCAGCTGCTCCGACTACATCTAATGACTACCTAACTGCCATTACACGCGGTTTATTCCTTTTGCGACATATGCCGTCGTTAGTAAAAGCAACAAGGCGCAAGACGAACGCGAATCATTATGCAGAGATTTGCAGAGTGCAAAGTCTAGAAGACCAAGATATTATGGAGAGCTAGCCAAGCGAAGGCACAAAAAATGGTGTAAGAGGTCGGGATAGAATAGGCGCGGTTTGCGATTGCTAATCAAAGGAAGAGCTTAACTCGGACGCTATGAAGGATCTCGCAGTGATGACAGAGAAGGTGAAAAAGGCAACCAAGTTATAAAAAAACGACGTGAAAAATACGACGAAGAAAATTAGAAAGAGTATGAGCGTAAGAGGGCGTGGGGGGAATACGAGAGGGTAATAACGTGATAAAGATGAGGGAGGAAATTAGAGGGGAAAAAAGAGTATGAAAGGATAGAGGAAAAGAGAAAGTTAAAGGGGAACAAGAAGATGGAAATAGGATGGAAAGGAGTAGTAGAGATGGTATGGGAGAGGAAAAACAGATAGGAAGAGGATCGGGGGAGAGGAAGAGGAATGAAGAGGGAGAAATGCTATGGAGGAGAGAGAGAGAGAGAGAGGATGAAGGAGGGAGAGGATGAGGGAGGAAGAGGATGAGGGAGGGAGAGGATGAGGGTAGGGAGAAAGGAAGGGTGGGAGGGCGTGTGGAACGAGGAAGAGAATGGGTGAAGTGAGCAAAATATTATTGAAGGATGTGAGTGGAAAGGAGAAATAAACAGGGGCAGGCTGAAGTGGGGAGAATAAAGGAGATAAAAAGAGTATATGAGAAGGTATTGTAATCGCAAAAAAATTCGACTTCGAGATCTTGACGGAAGTACACGTTTTAGTTGTCCCCGAGTCCAAAAAAGTTGTTATTTTCGCCATGCCATCTGTCTGTGCGAGGACATAGAGCCCTAGACGGTAGACGTATTTAGGCATAACATTACCCAGAATAGAAACTATGAAAAGATGAACGATAAAGCCAACAAGATTGGAAAGGTGTACTCTGTGTCGGAGTACACAGAGTTTCCAAATGCGTTCTTTGAAATTTCACAATGTTCTCAATATTTTTCGCTCAGTTGAGAATTTAACGAGAAGCAAGCGAGGTACGTTGTAAAATACCTGTAGGTCTTCATGTGAAGTAGTCGTAATTATTGTTCGATTTTAAACAAAACTGGAATCGGTCAATTAATTTTAACAAAACTACCCAACACCAAATTTTATCACAATTTGTCAAGCGGTCGCCGAGTTGAAACAAAGGAACATTGTAAACTACATGTAGGTCTTCATGTAAAGTGGTCGTAATTGTTGTCCGATTTTAACCAAAATCGGAATCGGTCGACCAATTTTTTCAAAACTTCCCAATACCAAATTTCATAAAAATACGTACAGCGGTTCCCGAGTTGAAACGAAGGAACATTGTAGGTCTTCATGTAGAGTGATCATCATTGTTGTCTGATTTTGACCAAAATTGAAATCGGTCGATAAATTTTAGCAAAACTCCCCAATACGAAATTTCATCATAATACGTCCAGCGGTTTCTGAGTTTTAACATGCAGACGGACGGACGGAAACGACCTCCACTATATGCGTTCACTTCGTGCTTAGAACGCATAAAAACCAACAGTATTCTTGTTTTTCACAAAATGTTGATTTATTCATAAATGGCTCAAACGATTTTGAATAAAACTCACTCGGTTGAGCTTGGAGTCATAAACAATACTGCATAAGCCATAGTTCTAAAAAGATAGCTATATAGAGCCCAGCGATATTATAAAATATAGATTTTTACTCTCAGTTACCACCCAGCTCTCTCTAATTCTCTCAACAATCTTTGTCCAGCAATAATGCTTCAGTGCCTATGTGCATTCGTCAATCTGTAAATATTTTATACATATTTATGTATGGTATAAGTACTACTATCAAATTTAACTGTCACATAATTCACATAACCAATATATTAATACCATTTACGTGCATGAGACATTTTCTCTGGTTCTGTTGTTTTTATAGCAGTAGGAGTTCCTTCCAGTCAGGAAAGAGTGAAGTGAGATCAGATGCATACGTAGTATACGAGAAAGTTAGTGTAATATATACAGCACCGATTTTTTCATCCTGCGTGGAAATCAAATTAACCCACCGATCTTAGAAACCCAAAGACTGGAACCCAAGCAGAAAATAATGGCGGTAAACGTCCACTCTTAGAAGGCGGAGTACGAACACGCGACCGACTGGACCGGAATAGGACACTCGGCCGCCTGTATCAAGTAAATGGAGAGAGAGAGAAAGGGGGAAGTGAAGGTTAAGTGTAATGAGAGGAACCCCACGGCAAGTTCTCTCCGAGATCCGGTTCTCAATAGAGGGAAAAAGAGCGGCAGAGGAGTGGGGGAAAGGTAAGGTTTTCGAAGGAAAGCGTGGAAGGGGGAGGAAGGAAACGGCATGAGGGATTCGCGTGTACACGTATGACGGAAGGAAAGAATAGCGTTTTGTCGGAGAAAATAGGGGGGAGTGGGAGAAACATGGAGATGGGGTCAGGCACAAAAAGGTAAAGAGAGGATAAAAAGGAACGCGCGAGAGGCCGACGGTTACCCACAATGCCACCGGTCGAATCGCTGACCCTTTATCTCTCTCTCTCCTTGACTACTCCCCCCTCCTCATCCAACCCTCTCAGTACGGCACGCGGGAGCAAAGGTAGGAAAGAGAGAGAGAGATGGGAAAAAAGGGTTGAGAGGAAAAGGGGGGAAAGAAAGAGGGAGACACGTGGTCAGCGACTTCTCCGCCACACATACACACGCGCCAGCACACGCAAGCACGCATACATTCACACACACACACACCAACACGACGAGCAGACCGGCCTACCTCATCCTTCCTACTTTACCTTTCAACTTCCGAGAAATATTTTCTACTTTAACCAAATAAAATAAACAATACAAGATAGCATTTTTTTATTATTAGAAATCTTTTGCTTATTTTCACAGATAAATGCGAACACGACCGGTTTCGGAGAATAATCACCATCATCAGGTAACAAGATTTCTAATAATAAAAATACCATCTTGTATTATTTATCTTATTCGATTATGGAATTCCACGTAGTCTCGGCCTCGTCCATTAACTTTATTCTCTACTTTTTTCTTTTTTCTAGAAGGTAAGAATACTTTTCAGGGAGTGGCAGCAAAAAGGGGTTAAAAAAATAAAGAAGCGGGGATGGTTTTGAGGAAAGGGGAAAAAAGTTATCCCTCGCACCATGCCACTCTGCCATCACGTCTCGGAAGCTTAACCGCAAGGGTTTTCCTCCAATCGACAGGAATGCAACAGGTTGCACTCCCCCCTTCCTCTTATCCTCTATCCTTATACTTCCTTCTCCCCCCCCTTTATCTCTCAACCAGTTCCCTCCCCTTACCCCAACTACCCCCTCCCCTCTCTCTCTCTCTCACCCTCTGCATTTTATTCCGCTAAGCATTTCCCCTCCTCCCATACCTCTACTTACCTCCCCATCATTCTATTACGTACACCCTCTTTTCCTTAACTCTCTCCCACCGACCACCTTTCTTTTTCTCCTTTTCACCCACCCCTCGCAAAACATTCCCTCCTCTCTTATCCCCTCTAATCGAAGCACGCTCTCGCTTAGGCACGCGACTCGACGGCCTACGTTGCAAAATCGAGAATACGACTATCATGCCCGATTCGGGACGGCTGACATTGGAGGAAGAGGGGGGGGGGGCAGGAAAGGTTTTCTTACACTATGCAGTGGCAGCAGAAGCTTGGGTTAGGAGGATGAGGGTGCACTAGCTAGAGGAAGGCGTGGGTTAGGCCTTCGTGCAACGTTTACACTAGCTGAAAATTCAATGTAAGGAACGGTAAAATTGTTATTAATTTGACCTGAGTGGGATATGTGCACGCGAGAAACTTTTCGAACGAGACCAAAATTTTGTTAGCGATCAGAGAAAAGCGTTTTTTTTCATCCTCGGTAGTTCGATAGAGAAATATCGAACTCGTCTTATGGCATAAAAAATTAAAGAATGAGCACTTCGATATCGTAGAAAAAGTAGTATCCTTTGGTGCACTGCACCCCCTGCAATCCACCAAAAAGGTGACTTGCAGGGTATCATGTAGATGTAGATATCAAAAATTGAAAAAGTAATTATGTACACCAAAATCCTATTTTTGTGGAGTGACTTGGGACCAAGTTCATTCCGTATAAAAGGAGTTTCCTTAAAAACGTTATTGGGTAATGTGCCCATAAAATTATAGAGAAATACACAAGAATATGAATTGCTATGGAAAGTAACGATTGTTACATTATGATGACAGATTTAAAAAACTACCGTGCTTAAGAAATATAAAATTATTACACAAATATTTCATTTTAAAGTGCCAGCACCGCGTAGGGGCAAATTTTGAAACTATAGGGAGCCAAATTCAAATTCTACTACCTAGTTTATTAATTCCGTAAAACCGGCATTTCCGTTAAAAAGGTAAAACGTAAAAACGAGATTTTGGTTGTGTCTACTTATCTTGGGTATATTCTTTTCTTAACCTTTTTATGGCTGCTGGAGATACTCATGTTAAGTACCTATTTACTTTTTTGATTTTTGATACTGAAGTGCTCGTTCTTAAATTTATTTTCGGCAGTGAAAATTACAAAAAGCCTACAGATCACATTATAGCCCACTCAACTGGCTTGTAGCAGCTCCTGTTTATAAAGTTTTCTAGAGCTCCGAATTAACGTAGCAAATCAATACATACGGTATACAAATCCAACAAAGGGCTGGAATTACAAGTTGATTGGTTAAAAATATATTCAGAATAATACAACCTTTGAAGCAAATAAGATTAATTATTCCGCGAACCGCTCGCTACGGACGAACAAATTATTATTGCTACAGTTACCAAATTCCTTTCCACTTTGAATGCGTGGCATGTTGTATTCGGAAGTAAAGTGGTTCAACTTTAAATTTATTTTACTTGTAATGACGGAAAATTCAGCTCCCAAATTCACGCACACCATAGTCACACTTTTATGATCTCAAAAAAAACATGTTGTGCAAGCAATTAAGATAATTTTTTCTGTGAAGAGAAATGTCCGTTTTCAGTTTATTGTTCCGGTTCCTTGGGATCGGTTTGTGTCTATCTGCACGAAATTTTAACCGCGAATATAGAACCATTTTTTAAGTTAGCCGTACGCTCTTGTTTGTTACATACCTTCGCCTGAATAATACCCGTTTAAACCCATTACGCAACCGAATATTACCCCTTATATGGAATGCAATAAAGGTAAGAGCTAAATTACCTAAGGAAAATAAAAATATTTCAGTGCTCACTCAGAATTCGCACTAAAACTGACTGAAAACACAACCTGTTCCGGAGCCGTGATTCATTTTTTTCCTCGTAAGGACAATAAATAAGGCTTAGTGTCACAGATATGCAGCATCACCAAGGGTGGAAACTAACGATCCGCAGAAAGAGAGAGAGAGAACACAAGGAGAGTAGTCATTAACATATTTCCCCGCGGTGGGAATCCAACCTCAGACTTTACGGTCGGGAGACAACAGTCGACCGCTATACCGCCAAAATGGAAGACTTTACAACCGTGTTAAGCCAGTTTAAGGCTGATCTTCACGATAATTTGGTGGCAACGACTGCCATCCACTCAATCGGCAGGAATCCAAGTGGCAACAACATCAACCACCACCTCAGTGTGTAACATGCAGGCGAGAGAGAGAGAGAGAGATACGTATCAGGAGTCAAAAGAAGGAGAGACACACGTATCATGAAAGAGCGAGATGACAGGAAGTTTTCCTTCTCCCCGTATCCGAGTGAAGGTTTTTTTATTTTTCTTCAGGTGGAGTCGGCCGCTTGCCAAATAATAACACTAAAACGTTATGACAGATGAAAAGCTTTGGTAAAGAACAACTGGTGATTAATAAAAAGAACTCGGAATTTCCGCAAATGTTTCCAGATCCAATTAATGTTTCGGGATCCATGAATCTAATGAAGATCCTTTGCGGCCGTTTTATTAGCTCTGACGTAATTCTTAAATTACACTCTCCGTGGGCAGTGGTAATTAGTATTATGTTCAAGTTAAGTGCATTAAAATTAATATATAACTGTCGACCAATCGTAAAAAGTAACTACCGTGGCTAATTCGTTAAATATATACGGTGCATAATGCAACGCTTTGTATTTTATTTAATATTTAAGATATTAGTACGCCCGACGAAAATCCTAAGTAGTGTGCAATACTAGAAGCTAATTGCTCCCTGGAAGATACCTACACATCGTACCATGTAAAAGTAAAATTTATTTTGACTTATTGGAAAAGTTAATAGGTTTTTGAATAATTCGTTTCGGAAAATTTAATGATTTTTCTCCTTAGAATAGAGAAAAAGTTAATATTATTTTTTCTAATTAAACAAAATATATTCACGCGAGAATACAAAGATTATTTAAAGATATAATAATAAAAGACAAAGTATAAAAATATTTGTAGATAATCCCAGTTGTTTTAATAAAACGGGCCAGCTGACTCGATGTAAAACTAGTAAAAACATTTTTGAAAAGACAAAAAAGGACCACTAATGCAATTTTTCCAAAGAAGTTAGCACAAAATTTAGTAACAAAAAAAACTGATTGGAAAAACTAGTTAAAACAACCACATTGTAAACTGAAATGAGTGCGTGCGAGAGACATAACACGCTAAGCTGTAACCCGCCCAGAAATGGAGAGTTCAACTCGCTCAATATCGCACGTAAATTAAAAATGCAATTAGGAAAAATCCGAAGGGTTTGATAAAGCGGCTTCGCACGCATAAAAGTTTTCGCCAAATCAGAGGAGGAAAAGAGACCGCCTCGCGGATCGCCCTTAACCATAATAGAGATTCGGATATTAGTTTAGCCCGCTTCCCCTCTCACCTTCAACTCCCTCTCTCCGTCCTGAACACTTTCTCCCTCCCCTGCAAATACACAACACGCCCACCGCCAAGTGCTTTAATGCGGTTACATGGGCGATGCCTAGAGATCGGAATAACGTGCCCACTCCGCTTCCTCTTTCCACGTACTTTCCTTTGACCGCAAAGCGACGAGGGAGGTAAAGGTGCTTTAAAAAGATACAACCGAACGTGGAACGTGACCTGCTCGACGAGAGATTCGATCTAAAATATCCCATAACGGGCAAAAATAGCCATGATTGATAAGCAATTCTGATGGTGGCGATTATGATACCGGTCTCCTTTCAAAGTAATGCGTAAAATTACTTGTAGATGAATAACGAGGAGAAATCCATGCAATAAGGATGCTTAAGGTTCGGTTTACAGGCTGTGCTTCCCCATTCAGTGGGTTCATACTTCTGCATATCTGGAGTTTGTGCGGTTGTGATATCAACCAGTAGGTCATGTAACAACCTTGCGTTCGATTAAAAAAATTGGATGTTGTCTTATGCATGTTTTTTCAAAACGTCATTAAGAATATCGATAATTTAAGGGTTATGAAAATCGATTTGTAAAACCCAAATAATGGTCTTTGGCAATCGCCGTATTCTCAAGTCGTCAAAGCAAACGTGAAGAATTAAATACTTAATATTGGATAGCTCATATAAGCTTGTAGAGCGATTTTGGATAGCAAATAAATTATGAAAGATATTTTTTCTCCATCTTGAAGTTCATTTAGCAAGCCTTTTACAGTTTATCCATATCTCGCTACTTTTTCCGGTTGAAATGTTTTATAGAGATCGAATAATTTCCTAAGGAAAATGTAAAGAATGAGCATCATAATTGTTTCTTTTCTCCATATTTCACAAAGAAAAGATCAACAGCCATTTATACCATGCGATATAAATAAGGCGTTTGGCACTGAAATTTTCAGAAAATAAAAATATCTCCTCGGCGACGAATAAAAACACAAAAACATGATTACCGGTAGAGTAAAACCGTACATTTACCACCGAAGACAGATAAAAAGTCGCCACTTTATACTAAATCATACAAACACATTAAGGGCACGTTACCACGTCGAGAGAAAGTAAATAAAATAGGGGAAACGAATTTCGCTCACTCGCGCGCGAGCAAGAGTGTTTGGACTTGTTGCGGGAGTGGCAGCAGGGGTAGAAAGAGAATGCGAGAGGTAACGCAAAAGTGCAACTCTTCCCATCATCCCCACAGCAAAACCTTTCACCAGCCATGGAAGTGAAAAGGAACGGTCCACGCAGAAGAAGTATTCGATGCGTTCTTTTTTTATCCACTCTCCTTCCTCCTCTCTCCGTTTCCTCTCTTTTGCCTCCTTTTCGCTACTTCCCTCTGCATCTTCTCATTCATCTCTCTTCCCTTCAGTCCTTCCTCTCTTTTCTCCCTCTCACTTCCAACCTCTCTCTCTTTCACAGTCCGTCCTTCTTAAATGCTCCCTTCCCTCTATTTCTTAGCCCCACCCTTCTTGCCTCGCCCCAGTCCTCCCATCGAAACATTTAACCGAGGAATTTTTCACTCTCTAATATAACACTTTTCCTCCCTTCATATTATGGTGCCTTTTTTAATGCCCTCTGCACCACCCACTGCAACACACTGTCCATGTTCTCCCCCGCCTTGCACCTGCCACTCTCGCAAATGTAACCGATTGTTTCACAACTACTCTCCCCTCTCTCCCAAACTCCCCTCTCCTCCTTGCCTCTTCCGCAGTCCTGAACTCTCCCCTTCCGTCTCTCTCTCTCTCTCTCCCTCCCTTTTCTTCCCAACCTTTTGCAAAACGGTAACGGTTATACAATAACCGTGATGGAATACGAAGTGCGGCCAGAAAAAAGGAAAACTGTATGTCCATCAGTCACTAAGGTGAAATAACTAAAGGTGCGGTTTTGTGTCAAGGGAAAAGGTGTCTTAAAAGAGAGAGACTTAAAAAAATCCTTTTAGGTCTTTACCACCAAGGCAGTAATGGTTTTTTCTTGCGAGATAATTTTTCACTTTTACGAAGTTTTATGGCGTTCGTGGAGGTTTCGTGGATTGCTTGCCTTTTCGTCGATACTTTCGCGAGGTTTTTCCATATTAATGGGCACAAAATGGTGGTACGTAGTCCATCAAAACGAGTGTGTAATACATGACAAATTGATCTTTTTTGAGCCAGAAAGTTTGGGCGGTTTCAAAACAGCTTATGAGTTATTGCTGTACGAAAATCCTTGATAAAAAAGTCAAATCTGGCAAACAATGATAGAGGAATTGAAATGGAACGGAATTATCAAAAAAAGAGAAAACAGGCTTCGGAAAAAATAGTTCTGATCAGTAAAAGCTACAGTCACACCTCGAGTTAGCGCCACCGTTTGCACAAAACAAAGCGAGGGTGGCGATATATCGATGTATATGTCTGCTCTACGTAATCAAAAGATGGAAGTTCTGATCACAAGGATCCATGGGCGGTATGCGGGGATGGTACTATATAGGGGGGCGCTAAATCGGGGTTTGACTGTAGTTAAACTGTATTAAAATGAAAAAATATGGATGTTTTATTCAATATCAGGGCAACAGAAAAAAATTGTCTTGTAATCTTTAGCTGCTTGAAAAATATCGAAATAAATATATGCGTTTCAAAATATTTTACTTTTCAGAGACCCTTTGACAGAATGTTCTAGTAACTGTCATCCAAATTGTTACTGTGGAGAAAGTATCGCTTTTGGCAAAAAAAACGTGCATAATAAATAAATCATTACTTTCGCTGTTGCTATGCTACAAACCAGAGAGATCTCACCGACTAAGTATCGGAGTAAGAAATTTCGAAAAATAACATTTCTAACGAGAATTTACCCATGCAATCGCTTCACGATTGAAAGGATTCTCACTCGGATATGCTGTAAAGCATAGCCGCGGAAGAAACTGATCCATCCCAGGACACGAACAACGCAAACGGTCACTGCCATGGTTTGGCACATGAGATGGAAGAGTGGAATAGTTGGAGGAGGAGGTAGAGAGGAGTTGGCCGAGAGATAAGGGAGGAAGTGGAGTGAAATTCCTTTGCCGCACAAACGCAAGGAACGAGGTGGCGGTGAGTGGTTAAGAGGTAAGAGAGGAGAGGGATAGCGTGTCTGTGGGATAGAGAGGGAGGGAAAGAGACTTCTGAAATAGGAAACGAACTACGACGTTGAAAAGATAGGCATAGCGTGAAGATAATGGCGAGACTTAACAAGGGCGAGGTGCGGGTTAATGAGAGCGATAGGGTTAAGGGAGATTAGGAAAAATTCAAGGTGTTACAAATACACGCTGCTAATATGATATACATATATAATATGGAGTCTCCAAGTATTTTTTTCCGATTCGCTCATTACTCATAGTGATATTTTTTTTAGTCTCGGTAGTGCTTTTTATCCAACCACTCAGCTTTATTATAGACATGAATTCATGAAATGCAACTTCTCTCCATTCAAGTGACTTTTCCCGCAAATAGGGGGCTTCAACTAAACAGCAATAATACATTTGTAACATCTTTCAGCTTCTTATCAAACTACGCGAATCATTACTATCATTACTCCATGTTAAGTTTAAGTTTAACGATGAATAGTCATAGTATCCCTTGTATGCTCAGGAAAGAAAAACTTTCTAAAAACGTTTTTTTTAAATTACCTATTAAGATTGCTAACAGCTTTGAAAAGGTAAGGAAGAAAATTTTCCCAACCACGAAGGAAATTAACTTTTTTACAGAGGAATTTTGTTACATAAAGGCCTAAATTTCTTCTGAATTCAAACAGTATGTTTCCATAAGAAAATATAACGGTAATGTTGCTGTAGAACTAAAAAGACTAGTCATACGCAGACAGTAATCCAAAATATAAGGGATTATGAAATAAATATTTTCATAAATTAAATGCATTTTTATATTCGAAAGCAATATTATGCTCTATAGGAGGATGTCACTACTCTTAACGAGCCCATCACAGAAAAAGAACTAACAATTTCCTGGATCAGTCACATAGAACAACATTTTGCGCCAAATTCTTTCGGCGCGTGATTTCAGCAATTAGAAATGAGCTAAATAATCATCAAAACCCGTAGAAAAAATACCAATTTTCGTTATCTCACGTCAGTACACAGGAAGCTCCTACGAGCCAAATAATTATTTCATTTTTTCTTTGAAATGAAAAGAGACAATTAATATAAGGACAAGTGAGCAGCATCGTATCCACCTACAGTTTTTACCACGTATCGCTAAAGCAACCTCGCGGAGATACAGAGATCAAAATTACTAATCGCCGAGACGTAAGAAAACATGAGATGCGTTATTTCCTTTCCCTGGAGCGGAGAGTTTTATCCTTCCCGTTTGGAACGCCTTTCATTCATCCTCGACAAGCGCAACACGCATTTCCTGAAAGCTGAAAAGGAAGCGCTGTGAAAAGTGATTTACGATCGTTTCATGTTTCAATTTCTCCCACCACATCTTTAAAAAAAAGAATCCCGAAGGCGCTGAGGAGAAGGGGAGAGATTAAGAGAGGCAAAGAGAGAGAGAGAGAAATTTAAAAAAAGAAAGAATTGGAAGTCCGAGATATGAGTCGAAGATCGCTACGGCGTTATTGGCAGCCTAAAAAACAAGCGCCTTTCGGTTCGAATTCAAAATGCCACGGCAATGCTACTTAGGAAAGTCGATTTTTACATCTCTATATCGAACAATGGGGTAATGGGATTTTGTCTTTTTTTGCGATTTTCTTTGCTGGATTTGAGTACATGTCTTAGAATTTAAGCTTTACTGCACGCTTTTCGCGTTTTTTGCTGAAAGAGAGATCCACTTGGTTCTAGGATAGCTCTTCCTGTTGTTGATCAACGGGATAGTTGGTAATTGCACTCGATTAAAGATTAGAAGGGCATGAAACGGATAAGGGGTAAGAATACTATGCTCAGTATATTTTTTATCATTTTACCCTTGTTTAAACTTCGGTTTTAATAACACTGGACGCAAGTTTTGCTTTCATAAATGTGATACCAAATTCAAAGAATTATCAAGCCCGCCTTATGGCTAAGAATAAACTGATAAATCAAAATTCTCCAAAAGCCATACAATGGTTATGAAAACCAAATGCGTATTTCGACAGCAAGACAGCCGTCATCAGTGGTAATTCACCAATGGCTTTTAGAATCTCTGGGAATTTCCTCTCTAAACAGCGTTTAAATCGTACCTCAAATAGAATATGACGCTAAAAATCGACCAGGACATGAATAACGCAAAATAATACTTCCTAAAACTGCATTTCAGCGTGAAAACTAAAAATTCCGACCAAACAGGAATGCCGTAAATATATAATCAAATCAACAGTAGTAGGAATTATTTACAGCTCATATACATTGTTATATATTCTGCTACAGGTATTAGATTCGGTAATTTGTACGTGGTGTTTCGAAAATTTCCTCCCCCTTAATATATTTAATCGTCAGACCAAAATATTTTTATATAATGATCCTCGTCTTACGCGCACTTCGACAGGATCACTAAGAATTGCACAGCCAACCGAAAAATTGCAAAAGAAAACGAAACGAGCCAGTCATAAACGGAATTACTACTCGCCCTCTTTTTAGGGGTTTCAAAGAGGTAATGAAGCACCCTCGCCTCACCACGAGGCGACTAGCCAGCCCAGTGAAGTGTATCTAGGTGGCAGCAGCGAGTCAAAAGAAGCGAAAGCCAACTTGCATACCGTTGTGCCAGTGCGCGAGGCCAATCAGAAAAAAATACAAGAGAATAAAGAAGCAGGAAGGGGCGAGGGCATCTTAAGAGGCCTCAAGCCAAAGAGACCACTGCAGACGGATCATTAAATCACTTAATTAGCGGAAACGAAGATTATTTTTCGAGAGGCGAAACTGTGTCTCTGTACTCTCCATTACTGAACACCGAAGAGTGCACGGCGCAAGATCGATTGCAACGCGGAGGAGGCAAAACAACGGCGCAAAAAAAAACAACACGTTCCGACCGAATGAACCGAACGAAAACTTTCGAACGATGATAATTTTCTCGTCGCGAAAGAAGTAGCCAAATGACTGAATCACAACGCGTTTTGATGGATCGAAAACGACAAAAAAACATCTGCATGTTTAATAAAAACCAAAATTAGAGGGGTAATTACAGAAAGAGCGGGTGGTAATTACGAGAAAACAAGAACATACGCGTCGAAAACATATCACGAGGAGAGATCATTTTTCTTTTTTCAACCTCCGAGAGGAATTGGGTTGTAAGGGAGGAAACATCCCCTCAAACCTGTGAACGAACTGCTGTTACTCTCGCGGCGTATCATTTAGACGCGCAATAGGTATAATTTCCCGTTCGTCGTACGGAACGGATTAAATCGGGTTCACCTAGACCTTGGCGTAACTGGTTCGATCCCCGTCCGAGGGATCGTGGTTCCTTTTTTCTACTATCGCCATTCTTCATCACCTGATCGATCGGACGCGGTGGGTTCGACTGAAAGGAAAGGAAGAGGCGTCGAGAGAATAGAAAATGATAGTCGCGCCTAATCGTCGATCATTGTTGAGTCCTCGTGAGAGAGCTGTGACTCAAAGATGAAACTCCGGCATAATGTGATCGTGTCGATACCACAAATAAGAAAAGGAATAATTCCGATGCTATTTGGTTTTTGTAATGTTTTTTAATCGAATAAAATTCTGAACTTGTGCAATTCTTTTTGGGTTTTCTGTATCGGTCCGTGTTCACCATTCAATTAAGTTTGGTTGTTAATTGATCGTGATAAGACTGCATCGCCTTAGGAAAGAATATGAGATTATGATTACCCCCTGCAAATTATTAAAAATCCTCCTATCAACTCTTACGATACGAATATACTAGCTTACTGCCGTAAAAGGAAAAATATATTATAGATTTGTTCCGCGCGCAACTTATGTTTGTTCATCAACTTAATGCATCTGAATGAACTTTTAAAAAATGTCAGTATCTAAAAACATTGTACGCTGATGCACAAAAGCTAGAAGCCGTTTTATATTAATTTTCTTTGAAGTTATTTTATATTACATTATAAGTCAGCTTGTTACTCTATTATTATCTAATAAAGAAGATAATAATTATTAATTTTTTGGGGAGAACTTTTAAAATCAAAGTTTTAAAATCAAAAGAAAATATAAAGATGAAAGGCATGAAGTGCTGAAGGTTTGTTCACTGTTGACTGTTGACTGTTTGCCTAATGTATACCCACAGTTCTGCAATTTCGCGATTATTTTTCGAGACCAAATTGATGATAAAAACATTATTTAAACCAATAAATTAAATGCAATAACATTAAATAAAACTGAAAATAAATTATTACTTTTTCTGGAAGTCTAAGGTAGATCATAATTACATAGTGTTATCCATTTCTGCGCACTGTAATAAGATATATTCCTGACAATGGCATCGATGCAGAAGAGAACCATTTCGTGTGTCACCCCCTCCCTCTATCTATCTCTTTCTATCTCTCCCCCACGCATCCACCCCATTCCTTCACTTATCTCGCCCCGAAAACCTCGGAGTAAGAGAGATGGATTTGATGGTTCCCTCCTTTTGACTCCGCGAAGCGTGCCCTACACCTAAGAGGAGGAGTAGGAGGGAAGGGACCCTTTTCCGAGATGCCAATCTCTCTCCTTTTCTTTCCGAGCATTTTTGGCTATCGCGTGAGAAGAAAAGGAAGAAACAGGTCAAAGGGTTTTCCGAGGATAAAGAGAGAGAGAAAGAAAGAGGATAGAGAGAGAGAAAGAAAGAGAAGGATAGAGAGAGGATAGAGATAGAGAGAAAGATGCCTCACAACTACATCGGCGCCTCGACCAGAGTCAGGAAGTGGATGGGGAAAAAGAGATTGAAGTGATGAAGGGAGTTCCCGACATCTGGCTTTGATCACCTGCCAAAGGGGACTTGACGTTAAGTGCCAAGCGCTTTGCCAAAAACTTCATAACCTAATCTCTCAAAAGGTTTAAAATTGCTCCTATTCAATTTTCGTGTTTACTTTAAGGGATTTCTTCACGTTCCGACCCTCCTCTTAGTCTTTCCTTCTCCGACTCGCGAGCCGAATCTTATACGTCCCGAGGGCGGAGCCAACTATCCCGGCTAGTTTCAACGGCATGGCGAAACGCATTTCGTCTCTTTTTTGTTTGGGTGTTACTAAACCTCCCAAACACGACGTGGAATATTTTTAATACGTGGAATTGGGGCGGTTGCTGGCTTGGTATCAACTTGAAACTAATACAAACATTGATTCATTCTCGAGGCATGCAGGGAAAAGTAGAACGCTTAAGAAATTGATCCAAAATTTGAGTCTATTGTCGACCCATTTTCTTCGAGTGGTAATTATTTTTAGTAATACTCGTAGATGGGTAGAAATAGTGGCTAAACAAAAGAATAGAAGTCTGAATGCAAGATTTTCTTTAGATCAAAAGTAATACGGTGACCCAAAGACCCAAAACTGATGAAAAGCAAATTAATATGTACGATGAATTAACCTGTCACTGGAGAAAATGCGAATCTTGTATCGACTGTAAGTAAATTTTTTAAACAATTGAGAACAATATATTTGGATCGGTCTGTATTTTACGATTTTCCCGTCAACTTTAATTTCTAAGGTTACTAGTATCATCAAATCCGTGCATATAAAAACATCCCTAAATAAAAGCACATGTTACTGTTGTTTGTGAACCCACGGTTACATTCCAAAACATCTTCAAGAACTCGGGTACAACCTATCAGATAAAATAAATAAGCCACAAAATTGTTCAGTAAACTACGATTACATTTCAGCTACAAAGTATACGTTCTCGTATGATCTTCGCTTTTTATAATTTCTTTGTTCAGTTACTCATACATCATAAGAACGGTATGACCCTACCTCAACTTCAGATTGGCGCAAGACTTCCCCAACACACATAGTGCCATTGAGCGAGAGAGGTGACAATTTTGTACGCAAAAATAAAACAAGGCTTCGTTCGAGTCCAACGACCTCGGCGGATGAAATGATAACTAATATCTTAGCGAACAATTGAGTGCACTTCCTGCGCCCTCAAGGTACCGAGGCGTTGGTAACCCTGATTGATCGGGAGGAAGTAGGAGGGAGATGGTAAGTAGGATGTTGGCAGCCGTGGAAGCGTGTCGGTTGAAAGAAGAAGAGGCGCTGCCACGAAAATGATAACACTTTGCGTGTCTTTATTCCTCCCGGTATCTCGATGGGAAGGGCTCCTCCGTGAAGGAACATGAGAATTTTTGAGGAACCCTGAGAGAGAAAGAGAGAGAAATTCCGGCTGATGCGAGCCAGTGAGTCTTAAACCAACCTAAAAGCTTAAAAAAAATATCCTCCGATTCGTGGGTTATTCTATCGTTATTTCCGACCGAGAAAAAGAGGCGCAATAATTAAATTGATGTGAAATATGAGAGAATTTATGGGAATAAAATTCCGGAAAGAAAACGGTATGAAGTTATTCGTACTCGTTCGTGGAGATATCGCGGATTGTTTGTGGTGCACTGCGGAATCGTTGGAAAATTCCGAGACGGTTTGGAATACGCTGAAAAGTAGCAGCAACTCGCATACTCAACGGTAGATTCGAACATCAAAGAGGCAGCAAAATTTTAGTAAATTAATGAAGAGAACACTGTTAAAATTATTATCTTTATTATTTGATGTGCGAAATCTAAAGAAGGAATTACAGCCATGAGCAATAACCCCGCTGAGTGCATAAAAGCACCCATTGTTCGTTATCACTTTCTCAGTGTGCCGTGCCGTGTTCATGCGAGTTCATTTTTTCCTTATAGATACACTACAAAAAAGTTTTTTTTTCCGGTCTCAGTGAATAATTAATTTTCCACTTTTTATAACTTTCCAAGAAGACTCTGTTTTTCCTAAAGGTTAGCTAATTTTTGCACAATTCAAATTATAATTTGAACGGTAGATTTATAGACTTGTGAGTCAGCACAATATAATTTATTGCTCAATCACAGGAAAAATGAATTTAAAAAATGTTCGTAATATTGTCGTTACTCTACTCGAGATTCATAAATGTTGAAGACAAATAACCACAACTAATATTTCTCCTGGCAGTGCAAAGTAAATTTGCAACCAATGCTCCCATAACGAGATAAATCGTGCTTTTTCACATTTTTAAACTTGCCTCTCAACCGAAAAGCAGTTGTAATCACGGACAGAAATCTAAAGAAAAAACGATCAAATGGCACGAAGGAGGTAGATATGAATTAGCCGTAGATTCTCCCACGCGCATATTTTCCATAGAAAACCAGAGAGGAAAGCGGCCAAACGCACCGCGAGAATCTCACGATTATCCGAGAGACCGATTGAAAAACGCAATTACACGGCGCTAAAAAGCACCTACATATGTATGTGCGCAGGCTTCATAATCATCCGCAGCGTCGAATATTGTAATCAGCGGGGATAAACGCCTAAATGAAAAACAAGTCGATAGGAGAAGAGATGCTTAAGATTAAGAAAAGAAAGAATTGAAGGAAAAAATCGAAAAAGATTAGTTGGAACGGTTGATTCGGCCAGTCGTCTTCATAGCCATTAGATGAAGCGATCCCCCCTTTTTTTAGATATGATAATAAAAATTCTCCCCAGTCTCTCCCTTTGAATTCCCTCTTTAACGGCGACGAGAGATCAATTACGGAGAGTTTTTGAATGCTCCTTAATCACCGGTTTCCGGGGAAAAATGGGATACCGTCCTTTTTTCTCCCTCTTTCTACAAAGAACAGTAGCTACTTTTTTTTAAAGAAGCCTCTGCTTTCGGAAGAGATATCTTGGAAAATAGAAGGGGGGGAAACGGATGGGATGGGAAGAGGAAGAGACGAAGGAGGGTTTGAGTGGGGGGAGGGACTACCGCCTTCCGCTTTGCATGTCTCCCTCGAGGGAGCCATCAAGAGATGCGAGCCTCTTCCGGCAGGAGGCGGACGGAAGGGAAGAGTGTGAGAAGGAAAGGAAGGATGGGAGCTTAACAGGTGTTGTCGTGTGTACACTTGGGAGAGAGACCATAAGAATACGCTCTTCCTTTCTTCCCAATTCCTACCCGATCGTCACCGCAATCTACAGTTCGACTCGTTGACGGTAAAAAGCTTTGGATATCTTGGCTCATGATATTTCATAAACGACTTACTCAAAACGAACATTTGTAAAAGGGTGGCACAGCGAAAATAAAACGACTATCGTATCAGATGGAACCCATTGGATTATAGCTGGTAAAAATTCATCTTGAAGCAATTTTTACTAGCAGGTGTTCCTCGAGGTGGCGTAATAAAACTCGCATATAAAAATCGTCGGCTTAATCCGGTAAATGTAGATTTACGGCCCTGTTGATGAGCGCAATATCTACAGTTTACATCTCGTGAAAATCGACAAGATTCTAATCGAGTACTTTCAACCTTCTAAAAAATGTTCCCGGAAAGTCTGTGAACTGTCGGATTTGGTATTTAGAATGTCTGAACTGCTTCGGTTGTTTTCAAAAGGGCCACTATCTATCGGAGTGACGAACCTTGAAAAATTCGGACTATTTTATTCACATTACGAGTGTCTAGAATACATCTCCGAATTTTCCCCCCTTTCTTTGCGTTATGTAATTAGTTTACTACTTTTAAGATACTGTATTTTTTCATAATCTAATGTATATATTTTGCGATAATTCTTCTGATATGACATTTGATCTCATGTTTTATTTACTTTAATAAGTTGTATCACTGATTTCTCTGTGTATTTCAGAAATAAATCATCACTTACTATGGGGATTGGAACCAAAATGACCTTTTCGATGATGTACGAAATTTTCTCCATAAATAGCTATTTCGCTGCGATGCGGAATATTCCCCCACTCTTGACATTTAAGAGCGACCACCTCCCTTGGGTGACTGGATGGGTGTGGAAATTCCCACTTTGCAGGGGCGAGTCCGAACTGGGTGCGTTTCCAGAACCCATCGGCCAGGGGCAATGGCCCGCTTGACTCCCGCCCACGCCCCCGGCGAGGGCGCGACTGCCCACATCCCCCTCTCCTATCGGACCATCCCCCACCTCCTCCTTCGGTGTCTTCCTCCTTACCGTCTGGATCCTCTTAAGGGGAAACGGGAAGAGGAGTCCCACGCGAGAAGGCAATCTACGAGGGCGAATGGGAGAGGAAGGCGAATGGGAGAGGAAGGGGAGTGAGATGAGGAAGGGGAGTGAGATGAGGAGGAGGAAGAGGGCGGAGATATATACCTCTATCTCCACCTGCAGATCTACAGAAATCCACCCAGAAAGTTCGTGTTCCGAGGTAGGCCTCCTGAGCCATGAACCATTTAAGATTGCCTCCTCCCTCGTTCAAGCTGAAGTGCTTCGAAAAGTTCACTTTTTTAGTACAATGACGTCAGACGGTGATTATTCCAAAAACAGACAAACCCGTTTAAACAGATAATTTCATCGCCAAAAAATACAACATCCGGGTAACCTTTGATTACCGGGCAACCATTTCCATAATACATATATCGAAAATACTGCCGAGAAATAATCGGTTATGTTTCACTTACGACTATAAACACTATATTTGAATAGTCGTTTTTATAATACCACCCATTCCTTCGAGAAAGTGTGAAATACATTCCGCTCGCCTAACTACAGACCACCGTGTTGTGATATTATTAATGAAGAATTTTCTCTTTGGATAAATAATAGGTTAGTAGATTAGTAGCGGTTACGGAACATGGTCGCTTTTTGGGACGTTTAATTTTTAATTCGTAATAATTGAGCAAAGATGACTGACGTCATGTCACAGAAACTGGACCATTCTGTATTTAAAGAGCACTTCCAACGTAACCTAAATTCGGCATTGATTTTCATTCGAAGTTAAAAAAATACCGCAAAGGCAATTTCTACTCACACTGTAATTTTAGCTTCGCTTTCACGCAATTGAAAGATCCTTAGAATCTGGAAAAGCAAAAAAAGTTGAAAATTTTTCATTAATTCTTAATTTTGTCAAAGTTTCAGTATTTTCAATTCGATAAAATTTTATTGTAATAATCGTATAATCTCACACATTTTGAGCACATTAATAGTCCAAGAGACTGAATCGCCAGAAAGATAAACAAACAAACATTTTGAGGCAGTAATGCTAATTTAATTCTGAAAGGTTTTACGTGATTTTCTGAGGTTATTATTGCCGTTATTAGGTTCTCGGATGTCGGTTGGTTTCATCTCATGAAATTGTTAACCTTGACATCCTCATGGCAAATAACATACCTTGTCGTAATTTGTAAGAGGTAACATACGCAAAAAATTGAAACGGGTTTAACTTCTTTTCTTCTCACCCTGCCTTTAACATTTGTAAGCAATTTACTTTTGTTCCAGCTATCCATATCGAATTCTTGCTCAAGTTTTAAAACTTTATGGAGTTGACTTTGCCACGGATAAAATATTTTGTACCCTGTTGGAAGATACTGTCTCTGACCTATACGGAAGAAAACGAATCGAGCCGGCGGGGAAAAAAACACGACCGCGGAAAATTATTACGATAAATTCCATACGCGAGCGAGGCGAAGCAGGAATACAGCGAAAAAAGATATGTATATGTACGAGCAAACGCCCGACTTTCATTTAGTGCACCGCGGCTTGCAAGTCTATTCGATGCGATGATGATGACGCAGGAGGAAAAAAAACGAAATCGCCGGCGGAATATAGATTTTCCGATTCGTTTACGAAATAAATGTTCGCCTATATATATATATATACACACACACACGCTCGCGCGCGAGGAGATAGCCCCATAAAATAAATGCCCAGACACGGAAATATGTTCCGTAAAACATAGAATTTTACGTCGGCGCGTTGCATACAGCGGCGCACGGCGCTCTAAAGAAGAGAATGGTAAAACAGATTGCATGGGAATTCTCGCGCGATGATGATATGCGCTCGCGCAAAAAAAAACTCGGACGAAAGAATCCTCGTAGAGAGCGTTAAAAATGGCGAAAGGAGAGCGGGTGGGGAACTCAGGTTATGAGTCGGCTGCCGTGGATGGTCTTAAGCCATCCGAAGAGATGGAGAGAGAGAGAAGAGGTATTGTCAAAGGAAGATAGAAGGGGGATCCAGGCAAGATTCGAACGCGGATAAGGCGGAACCAAAATAGAAAGGCAAGAAAAGAGGACTATACAGAGAGAGAGAGAGAGAGGGCTGCCACCTTTGACTCTAAAAAGATATTAGGTTCATTACGCGAGCAAACGCACACACACACACGAACAAGTCCAACGGAGGGAACAAGCGAAAAGCCGTGGATCTAAACGAGAAGGGATGGGAAGAGATTTAAAACTAGGCGCAAATAACAGAGCGGGTTACACGGTTTCCCACTCGGCTAACGTCAGGGGGAGGAGAGAATACGGAGGGAAGAAGGACGAAGGCGTAAGGATTTTTTTCCCATCCAAGGGTATTTTTCCCATGAGTATGGTTTAAGCACCGCATCGGTAAAGCCGTCCTTCCCGTGCGTGAGTAAAGCTAGATAAAACATATCGATAGGAAGGAGAAAAACTGAAAAAAACATATCGCGCCATCTCGTCATAATAAACAGAGATGCGAAAACAAAAACTGCGCGAAAATGGGACAAGCTTTAACGGTCGGATAAAAAGACGACGCTTAGGGAAATGGTCATGAGGATTATCGTGTTTACATCGACCAAGGATGAGGATATCTCTCCTTTTATTTTTCCCTGTACGTCCTTAGTATACGTATATATATATATATATATATATATATATATATATATATATATATATATATATATATATATATATCATAATACAGAATAGAGGAGAAAAATTACGGTCTTCTTTTCCATTCTCTGTTTTCACCCTCTGTGTTCGATCCCCATTCCGTCTATGTAACCCCTCTCTCGTCTCTCAAAGAAGCGGAACCAAACATGACATTCGCCGCACTTGATCGACGCCTTCGAGAAAAAACCTTGGAAGATCGGCTTTTAAATAGTCGCAGAGCCGCTTTAAATGGTTTTAATGTATCCGTTTGGAACGCGAGTAAGTATTTTATGTACCACGCCCTGTTTCTTAACGCAGCCTTTTTTTCATAAAAATGTTAAGTTTGTGTCACTTCTCTCTCTCTCCACCTCTATGTGTCTCTAACTAACGCATTCGACCTTTTAAAAAAAATGTTTGATGTATGCATTTCAAGATGTTGTATATGTTAACAAGTTAAAAAAAAGTCGGCTGCGTGAGCCTTCATGATCGTCTAGTTTGATCGGAGCAATACCTTTCAGGGCGATTTACTTCTTTTGGTCAACGTTCACAACGTTCTTACACTGAAAATAGAGTTTTTGATACGTTTTTTTAAATCTAATGGATATCAAAACTTAATGGATATACTTGGTTGAACAAAACTGGCAAGGTGACTTAAGCGCGTACTTTAGTAGTATCGATGCCAATTTTTACTTATATTTATATTTCTTCGCATAAGTGTCGTTGTGATTAACAAATGTTATTAGAAAACAAGGTTGGGGAAGTTAATAAAATTAAAATAATTTACATAATTAAAAAAATGATTTTATATTGTCAAAGACTAATGAAACAAAGAGCGCTTCTTCTCATACAATTGTAACTTTATTTAATTTTAAAATTTTCCATATGTAATTCGGAAAGAAACTGTTTCTCGGCGCATAAAGAAACATTACCTACCTCATTATTTCAAAGCCTATTTTAAAACGTAAATCTAAGATTAACAAGAAATAAAAACTTGTAAATGTGCTGCTGTACTATTTATATGACTTTCGATAAAGCTTTCATTTTAAATCACAATATATCATAATTTATGCATATAAGCGTGACTGCATTGTTTCAGCTTGATAAACTTGTAAAGGAATCTGCTAATACCGCTAATAACTTACAAAATCAAAAAAGACTTTGGCAAGCGAATAATGCATCTCCGTATTTATTATTTTGAAGAATTTCTTCAGTATTCGAAAGGGAATGAATTATGAATGGCATAGTAAATTACGTTCAGTCTTGCAAGAGACTGTGAATTTGGATCGCTTCATTCGGCGAGATGATACTGGTCTCCGTATACATTGAAACAGTAGTCGATTTCACGAGTTAATATCAGGGCATCGAACCGAAATTCTTTTCGCTCCGGTTTTCGTTCCGGTCCACACAAAACAAAATTTTGGTTCGGTTCCGGTTTCGCTCCAGCAACCACCACTGAACCGGTTCGAACCGGTTTTTTTTTTGCTCCGACTGATTTTTTTGGGGAAAATTTCAAGGAAATTACAAAATATTTTTTATTAATTAATGTTATTTAAACCAACTACGTCTTCACTATCGCAAGTGAAAAAAACAAAAATAGATATCCGCACGTAATATCGCGCAAGCGACCCCTCCCACCATGTAACGAACAGTAAAAGATTGTGTAAATTCCCTTCTTACAGTTTCTGTCATTCAATTTGTAAACGGATCCTTTTATACGACTCCGTCTAATCCTGTTCTATAGGAATTTTTTTTTCTTTTTAGCTAGTCCAAAAACTTTTTAAAATGTTTTTTTTTTTAGCCTTTAATTTGATGTAAAACCGTCATCATTCTTTCGAAAGTCAACATTTATTTGATTTTACAATTTCAATATTCCTGATTCCAATATAAGCGGATATTCCAATTATCATAATCAATTTACTCCAACCGTACTCATGCACGTACTTGAAAAGGTGCAATAATATTAATCCACATTTTAATGTAGAATGTAATTCATTGAGTTGTTCAAAGAAGAGCTACTTAACTATTTCTTAAATACAATAATTTAGATGTTTATATTACAAATACCATACAATATATAATTACATAAATTTTCTTAAGACGACAAATATGTACACACAGTAACATTTAACACAAAAGCACCAGTGCGGAGCGATCCTTCATGGATAGGTTTTAGAGAAAGACTACCGGAATATAAGGGTTCAATGCATATGGAGAAGGGTTGAAAGTTTATGAGAACAATAACCTTCAACTTTATGCAAAATCCAAGTTAAGAATCGTGAAACATTTTCACCCGGAACTCTCATCGGGGTAGGCTCAGGGGGAGGCTGTCTTCAAAGTACCACCAAGTTCTCTCCACTAGCCTCGTTTAACAGGGTTCTGGGAAACCTCAGCAGGACGTATCCTTGACCCTCTCTCTATGTATTGAGAAGCACATGGAAAATCTTACCAATGAACCGACAGATATTATCACAAGAATGCATCTCTCGAAAGGCTTAGGAGTATGCATTCTCAAGAAAACATTACCCTTTGCCTTATTCGGTATTGAAAAGTGAGGCTTTCAAAAAAGACTCATAATCAAGCAAAAGGAAAACCCCTTCTTTCACTCCCACTTTTTATGCAAACCGAAAAAATGGAACGAAATAAATAACGATTTTCGGTTTCGGTTCGGGTTCAGAAAAATATCATTTTTCGGTTCGGGTTCGGCTTCACTCCAGCTACAATAACGGTATTTTTCGGTTTCGGTTTTCGGTTCGATGCCCTGGTTAATATCAAATCAGCAATGATTCTCGATATTTTTTAACAGAAAAAACTTCAATACGAAAATAAAGCTTTTATTATCAGTCTGTTTTGAGAAAACATATGTAATCATTAATAGTTTCTTTTAATTTGCATGTATGAGAGATTCAGATTTCGAGAAAAACGTATCGACTTGTTCTTTTACAGATATGTAAATGTGCAGACTAATGCCGTCTACAAAGATGTCGAAATAATTTTGAACAGTATACTACGTTGAAATCAAGATTATAAACCAGGGAAGTTAGAAAAATCTTAACCTCAACCCTTTTCACAAGATATCAAATCCTTGCCCTTTAAAACGTGTTTTCTTTACAGCCGTTAACTTTCGAGTGAAATACCGAATGAAAATACAATACAAGCACTTTATGACCTCCTTTTCACTCATAATGCATTTTGTAGCCTTTTTTAAAATACCGGTAACGCTATTCACAAAACTCATTTTCCCTGGGTAAAAAAAAAACAAATTTAAAAATTACACCATTTTACGTTTCGCCAAAGCAAATTTTCAGCCGAATAGCTGGAAAAAAATCTATGCAAAATTTTGCTGCACACGAATTATCCTATGGGAAATAAAAGAATCCCGTCACGACTCAATGCTAATAATCGTGTAGGTTTCAAAAGTAATTCATAAAAAAATTCATTAAAAAATCCCATTTCGTCGGATTTCCGATCTCCGATCGAAAAGTGCATAGTCGCACTTGAATAATCTTCCCACGAAAGGCAAAGTACGTGGGAAAGCGGTGAGAGCGAGAGGCGGTGGAGGAAAAAATATAAAAATAAGTTCCACGCGATGACGTTTACCGACACCCGAAGGTTAAGGTACTTTTCTATATGGGAAGCCGCAAAACCCGCAATCACCGGAATATGGAATATTTCTAAAAAGTCAGCGGAATATTATCGAAATCCATGTATAAAATAACAGTTCCCACCGATCCGATCCTGTAGTAATTCACGCCAATTCTCTCATGCCCCCCAAGTGCCCCCTCAGACGTACACGAAACCGTTACCTCCACCATTATTCATCTCACCAATGCACTTAAAATTTTGCCTTCCACGGCTTAAAAAAATATCGGCAATTCCAATCGCAAAAACCACTTACATGTGCCAAACGCAACAATTTTTTTATCTCGAAAAACACTCGTGCTCGGAATCCTTGAGTCAAAAAAAATTAATACCCGTATTTTTTTATAACTAGCGGATAGAAAAATGCAATTTTCCCTCCCAGAAGTGCACCGGCGTGCACAAAAGCCTTTCACATTGAGCCAGTCAAACGTGTGCATATGACAACCCGAAGGTCTCGTACTAATCGTATTTCGTCTTTTCCTTTCACGAAAGCGCTTTACCTCCTTCAGCGGAACAAAAGTGCGTTTAGACATTACCGTCAACTGTCTCAATACGCCATCGAGCACTTTTACATGTTTTCAAAGGGTATTTCCCACCCTTTACCTCGCTTTATCTAAACCACAAACGTCACGAATTCATCCCAACCTTCATGCAAGCACAAAGTGGATATAAATCCGTATTCTGCATATTAAATCCACATCTATGTATCACTATGCAATTCATTATATCGCTGGGTAGCATGACTTGCCGCGTTAAAGGAATTTGAGGAGATATAATAACATGAAAATAAACAGCGTAATTTTTTGACAAATATGAGTTGTCACATGTGAGTTCCCTGGCTAAATTTTCTTTTATTGCGTTTGTTCTTCTACATTAACATTTAACCCCGCAAGTCACGAGGTGGGTATTGGTAGGTGGAGCTATGCATTAAAAATACTCCTTCGGTTTTCCTATTGCGATCCCTAAAGGTCCTACGAAAAAACGAATCTGTTCCATCCTACAATCGACCTCGAAGATTTTGTTTTATGATAAAGGTGGGAGTCTTGAAACCTCACCAGTTAGTTTCTCCGAACAGTGACCCTTTAGTACCTTTAATCTAGCTTTCAGTCTTCATTTTTCTAGCGTTACCATAGCAAACCTACTAAACCTTTTGCATTATAAAAGCTTACGAATTTTGATTTCACTATGGTTGCCATGTGCTCTAATTACCGCATGCAGAAATTTCTTTCTACTCTTGGGATGGAAAAAGAAAATATTTTTAAGTCTATATGCGAGTTGATATAATTGGATCTCAATATTGATCACCAAAAACAATGACTTGGAATTTTTGCATTAAGTCTTGTATCGAGTGTGAGACTTGGAGTGTCGGAAATACTACACAAACTGTGAATTTATGATATTATAATTAGACGAACAATAGAGGATATACTTTTAAAATAATCTGCAACAAATAAGGAAATAGTAATTGGACAAGGAACAAATATAATTTTTCCGATAAGAAGCCGACGAAGGAAATGCCAGAAACAAATTATTACAGGGGACGGACCTAACCGATCGAAGGAAATATTACGTTGGAGAGGAAAAATGAAAAATGGATTCTATAGAATAGGACACGAAACGATAGAGTGCATAGCTGAAATAAAATAGAACTACCGACCAGAAAAGTGGTAAAATTAAATCAGGCTGTATCAAGAGGGTTAAGAACTAGCTAATTTGATGCGCTCTTTCTCTGACTTTACGCGCAGGAAACGACGCATAAATATTCTCTCGGAAGGAAATACTTTGGTTACTCGTTAATGCCACATTTTTACACGGACAGTCATTCCAAAAATTAAATATTGAGCTCATTCAATGCTTAGCGTCCAAACCGAGACCAAAACTATTTCATTACAACGACACAAAAATAATTATTTTATTAACGGTTATATTGTTATTGTAATCATCTAATCCTCTATTCGTCAGTTATTGTTAAGTTTTGAAGCCTAACGGGGTAGACGGATATGCACAGCTTTCTTCAGGATAAACATAAGTTAATTAATAATAATAAATAGTGTTCTGCAGGTTCAGGTGCTCCTCCTCCACCTTTTACTATCCTGTGCCCTTCTCTTGATCTCCCCATACCCTCCTCCCTCCCTTAGAAGTTAATTAAAGCATGCTAAATATTCAAATCTAAGAAAAAGGCATATTTCTCATTTTCACGATACAAAAAAATGCCTACGAAAGGCCGATAAAGTATCGAGACATGTTTTTAAACCGGTTCAGATGAACTTGCATTTGAACGCACCAACCAAGGTTCCGTGCATCAATGTCATGATTAATACGTTCGGCATTTAAATGTGTCCGAGGACTCGCCTCAATAAATTACCGCTTCCAGAAGTCGCGTTATACCGATCGGATGGGTTTGACCACCTGCTCCGCCGGATAGAGATGGTAATCAAAACTTGAAGGCTGTCAAAGGGAGCCCTGTGTTTCCAGCAATGTAATCGTAATGACAGGAGGAGGATTCAGTGGTACCGATCCAGCCTTAACGAGCCATATTTTTATCACCGTTAATTGCCCATTCTCCGAGATTACGAAACCATGATAAAATTACACAAAAATGATCCCTGTCACTGATGCACAGAAAAGGCAAAACAAGCTCTCTGGATAAATTTAAGTCAAGGTTCACGCTAAAGGTCGAGTCATAAAAAAGTTGGTTTATTTCTTCATCAGCACCTTCCACCAATGAAATTTAGAAAAAACGAAAAACAGAAAAACTTTTACCCCATCTGTCAGAAGCTTATATTTATAATTAAATTAGAATATTGAAAATTTTCACTCCCATCTTTATAAATAGCTTCGGCTTTAGTTGATAATTCTGAAGTAAACATTTATATTAAACGTGTAAGACAATTTAATTTTTATCGTTCAAGCCAAAATTTCAAGGTTAAAATTATATCGTTAATAATTATGCTGAAATTGATTGAATTCATTTAAGGTGAGCAATCTCACTTAATACCAACGTCCAATTTTAATGAATTCCTCTTGCATTCAGGACGATATCCAATGAATCCAATATTGTCCAGTGAATAGAACGTTCGTTTTCAACATAGTACGTTACACGCATTATACATTATACAAATTTAAGTAACCAAATAAGGACGGAGTTCTGGCTAATATCAGCAAGATAACGGAAATTTAAATAGGTAGAATATAAAATTTGTATTTTGTGCTGCACCAACTATTATAATTGGCGAAAGTTCTAAGAGGTATGCGGAACAAATTGAGTTTATCATCTCATGTAGATGCAAACGAATCAATTAAAACTAACATGATTTGAATTAAGAAATTTATAACGTCCTTTATCCTTTCGCTATAACTATTATCCTAGACATTTGTTAATCCATATTTCTGTAAGCATAAAAAATATATTTTCACGGTATACGAATCAATTTTAAAGAGGATGACGCAATATTCAACGGGCGAAACAAAACATCTCTCGCGCCCGCTCATCTATATTATACACGCAAATTTATTGCTATCTTCTCTGACGTGTCGAATAACTCAGAACAGGTTTTAATGTCAGGACCCCTTATGTCAGAAAGCCGCATTCAAGACGTATACGCGCGCAGTTCGACCGTGGAAGTAGATCGATATCGCACTAACAATAAGTAGGAAAAATGAACGCGGGGAGGAAATGTATTTTCTCAAGCTTATCAAAAACTTCTTTTGGTCAACAACCGAACTTGAACATCTTCACTGAAACGTTTCAACTTTTCTGCGGGAGGGGGGAGGTAGAAATAATAGCAACATTCCCGCGTTCTGAAAAAAATAAACGAAATTTCCATGTCATTTTGTTCTCGGAACATTTCTCATAATAGAATAGCGCCGAATGTCTAAGTAATTTCTCAATTTCCAAGCATCGTGTCGCGCAATGGTTTAGAGGAGCGGTGCACAATAAATAGTTTGCGGGCCGTATCCGGCCCGTGAGAGCGTTTTATGCACCCCGCGAAGCTACGATGAAGATATGGTGTAGGATATTTACTACAAATAATTCTGTACATTTTAATTAGGATTGTTGCCATAACACATTGCCTTGTGAACTAATTTTAAAGCTAAAAAATGGTGGAGACTTAATTTTCATTTTTAAATCACATATGATTCCGGAGAGGTAGATCATGCGAAACGCAGCTCGGCCTGTTCGTGGACGATTTGTTGCGATGCGGAGAGAAAAATACTCAGGTCAATGCCATATTCATTGATTTCAGGAAGGCGTTCGATAAAGTATCTCATAGGAAATTAATTGCGAAGTTAGGACAATGTGGTATCAATTCGAAAGTTGTCGGTTGGGTGAGAGACTTCCTCTCGAATAGGGAACAGATAGTTGTCATCGATGGGAAATACTCGTCCCCCGTTAAAGTTGCTTCGGGTGTTCCTCAGGGAAGTGTATTGGGCCCTCTGCTCTTCTTAATCTATGTAAATGATATCTGCTCGGTTGTTCGTAGTAAAATTAGGCTTTTCGCCGATGACACCGTTCTATATAAAGAAATAAAAAATCAGGAGGACCATCAGTCTCTGTGTGAAGACTTAAGAGCCATTTCAGCGTGGTGCAAAGAATGGCAAATCGAAATTAATTATACTAAATGTGCCGCAGTCACGTTCTGGAAAAGTAAGAACAAAGATTTAGGTTTCGAATATAAAATAGATGAAATGAGTATTCGACAAGCTGAGTATGTAAAATATTTAGGAGTAACCATTTGTCGAGATCTTTCGTGGGACATGCACATTCGTCGAGTTATAGGCGCGGCCAACAAGAAACTGGCATTCATAGGTAGAATAGTACGGAACACTACAGAGAAAGTACGCGAAACATGCTACTTATCACTGGTAAGACCACAAGTGGAATACGCAGCGAGCATATGGGATGCGTACGAGAAGGGACACATAATTCAACTAGAAAGAGTACAGCGCAGAGCAGCCAGATTTGTAAAACAAAAGTACGAACATAAGGAAAGCGTCACCTCTTTATTGAGCGATTTGAACTGGGTATCACTGGAAGACCGTAGATTGCACTCAAGGTTGAAACTTCTAGAGAAATATAGGTCAGAATGTCTAAAAGAGGAGGTAGTGGGAATAATTGTGGCACCGACGTATATAGGTAGAAATGATCGAGACGATAAAATACGTGAGATCGATTGTAGGACGGAGCGTTATCTAGGCTCGTTCTTTCCGAGGACAATAAGAGATCACAATAGGAAATTTCGAATTGCGTTAGACAATCTTTAGGTAGGATTTGGTGCATTGCACCCCCTGCCACCCACCAACTTGGTGAATTGCAGGGTAACTTGTAGATGTAGATGTAGATGATATATTGAGTAAGTTCCTACGTAAACTCTCATCCGACCCGAGGTACGTACTTGCGACCCTTAATATGGCCCGCCAAAGCAGTCACATCTACAAGGTTGAACACCACTGGTTTAGAGGTCAGAAAGTGATCTATTCTGACCTCAGAAGAGACAAATTGAAAGAACCTTCCAACTCTTTTGGGGGAGGGGCTCCCTCAGAGCATAAAGACAAAATCCCAAGCCCAATCCACAGAAACATCCCCCTTTTTTGTTTACGCATCAAGATATTATATCTCCGAGCTGAATGCGATCTCTCAGCAAGATCCACCTCCACCTTTCTGCCCTTCTCCGGGGAGATGGAACAGAGAAAGAGAAAAACCCCTGCTCCATAATTAAAAAAATAACAAAAAATTTGCATAAAATTATTTTTCCGGTGCTCTGTCATTATCAGCTGAAAAAGGGTTACGAGAAATCTACGATTCTTAATCCTTCTTTCTCCTCTGTCTCTCCCTCGAAAAGAAGGGGGTTACCTCCTTTGGCGAAAGAGGAGGGAAAGCAAAGTAGAAGCGAGGGAAGGAGGAACTGACGGGACGGTTCCAAATGTGTAAGGAGGAGGCATGTAAACGTACCGAGGAGAGAGGGACCAAGAGAAGGAGAGGTTAGGCTGTGGTTTCCTCACGGCTAGATTGGAGCCGGAGATAACAAAGGGGTAGAGAGAGGGAGATATGGGTGAGAGAGAGAGAGGGTTAAGGCGGGCGGATGTGCCCCCGCAGGGGTGGGAGGGGCTCTAGAAACAAGAGGTAAGGTCTTACTGGGGCGGAGGAGGGAGAGAGTGTTTTATTCCTATGTTTTGGGTGCGGGTAAAAAAGAGCGGGAGGAGAGGTGAGGGGAAGGGGCGAATGGAGAGGTCCGAAAGCAAAAACGGAGGCCCCATTGTAAAAAAATGAAAGAGTGGGAGGTGGAGCGGGTCAGCCTCCCTCTTCCTACTTCTCTGGAACGGTAGCTATGTAAATCCAGTTTGAGTGGGAGGAATTTATTGACGTTATTTATTGGGGCCAAAGTGACCGATGAATTACCGCCGCGAATTAACGAATTGTAAGTGAAATTTCACGGCGGAAGAATGACCGTGATTGTCGTTTTTTTTCGTCTCATCGACGTCCACGAAAAGACCGCTTCCCGGTGGGCCAATTGCTTATTAAAAAAAGGAGAAAAGAATAAATTCCATTGTTCGCGCCGGTTTAACACCCACTTATTAACCGATTTCGCCCAGCTCCCGCTTGTTATTTGAACCGTAACATTAAGTTTCGCATAGCTTTCCGCATGTTTTTTTTGTGCATCTGCTGAGAAATTACATGCGTGTAAACTCGATTGTTCGGGAGGGATTAATTTTATTTACTTATTACCATTCTTCGAGGGCGTACCCTCGACATGATGATCGCTTTAGTCTCTTGGTTACTGTGAATCGACAGTGGAACAGGTTTTTAAGCTGTCCGATGATCCGAAATAATCTACTGGGGAGGCTTCCACGGCCAAATCTAAGACCCGGTAAAATGGATTGGCAATGGTCAGTTTCACAGCAAGTCATACTATGGACGACTTCCGACATTTATGGCTTAGCCTATGCGTTTAGAACAGTGGTATATATACTCAGCCGGGGTAACGTGCCACTTCCACGGTGACGGGAGGGTTATTAAAGGGTGACGCAAATATTTAATAAAACCACAGTGTATCATATTCTGGCATATAATTATAAATAAAACCCGGTGAATACGCGCGCCTACTTCTTTAAATGCGTGAATTTTTATCTTAATGTGGTAGGGAAAGCCCAATTTATCTTTCAAGTTGGCTTAGAGGAAATGATACTGTAAACGGTGTAACGCAGAACTGAAAATGGGATGACGTAGACAAAACAATTGAGAACCTCAGGTTTAGAGCAACACAACGATTACTGCTTTAAAAGCTGTACCGGTCATCGAAAAAGAACAATCTAAATTGCAATTATTTTCTATTAAAAATGCGTTCCGAGTTGCTTTTTTCCCGGACTAAAAAACTAAACATATCATTGCCATACATTATAAAAAATATTTTAATTTTTGTAGCGTATCCATTGTAAAAAATCTTCGGAAAGGCAACTTTTTAAAGCAAAATTTGGAAGTAGGGCATGAATTTAACCAGAATAGTCATTAATAAGCACTACGCGGATGCCAAACTAAGCAGCGGCTCCCGTCGGCAATCGAGGCGTGAGATGTGAACGCTTGCTTCAGGTCACAAGAGTCGCACTTGTTCGGCCGAGGTTTGACGCATTAAATCTTTTCGTCGGACGTAATTACCGCTTCGATTCAGACACCTCTCCCTTCACTCCCTCCATCCATCCCCTCTCCTCATCCCTCTCGTCCTTAATTGATAATCCGCCGCCCTCGAAGGAATACATTAATCGGCGGAGTTACAACGACAAATTATCCCATTATCTAATTCAACATCCTACCAATAATGCAGATAGATTAACAAGTTAACAAGTCCAAGAGATCCGTTTTACAAGTCCGGCCGTGCGTAAGTGCGTGGACTGCTTATCGGAGCTGTCGATCAATTCCAGTAGCATCCGCAGAACCGGTAGACGTCGTTTGTGCGGTCAATCAGCTGGCACTCAATCATTGGCGCGTATTCACACGGGCGGAGGCAGAAATGAAGCAGCGTCGCGGAAGCCTCGCATTTCAAATCGGCGAAAGGATTATGAAGGGGTTCTAAGGCCTTTTGATAATCGCTATCGAAGGGAGGGAAAATGTTCTCTTTGTTCGACAGATTTTGTGTGTCATTTTTCAAACTGCTGGATGTTTAGAAGCAGTGAAGAAATGTGAGCCAAAAAAAATATTGCGAACGCGAAGTTAAGAAATTATTCCAAGGTATACTGGGAAGCGAGAAAAACGAAAAAAATTCAAAAAATAAAGAACGTTGAGAACATGTAGAGAATTTACTGTTATAAGTAAAGCGGCCAACTTAGTATTAGTTGTCACAATTAATTCTATGAAAATGATGCGTCGAAAATCGCTGTTAAATACGAATAAGACCACATAGCTGTTAAAGAATTGACGTTGAATTTAAGTATTCAAATTACGACTATAATTTAAAATAACTATCTATTTTGTCATTCGATGACTATCTGTAAAACGCACATCAGTTTAATTAAAACGGAAGAGGGATGTAATTTGCCACTCTTATGTCTTTACCGGTTTGAAAAAAATTCTTCTTAGCAAGTTAATAGAGGATATATCCATACGATGGGTCCATTTTCCACAAAACCCCTTCCTTGTACCTCGAATTTCTCAAGTTGTTGGCAAATCTCTCGGAAAAGCGAAAACACAAGGCGCTGTTAAAGCTGGTTGTTAACAGAAGATTCGAACAGAGCCGAGCCGAACAGAGTCAGTTAGGATAGACGTGGAAACACCACTAACATCACTGCGTATCTCCTGTCCTGTTGGTTCCCCTATGCCACGTGGAAAATCCCACCGTTTCCTTTTTTTTGGTAAATGTCAGGTGGCAAATTAGGAAAAGCCAGATTTAACAACGCACCTGTGTCCGAGTCTGCTTTGTTTTTTGCATACGCCAGGACCACGCCCCTGTCGACGAGAAGGCAGCCATCCGGAAAAGGTAAGAATCGAAAAAATAATTTTTAAGGGGCGACTGACTCTCTTTGGGACCTCCCAGTTCCACTAACCACCTTCACACACAACCCTTCTCGCGTCCCTTCATTCCTTTCCTTCGGGAGCGCCTCCGTAACTCCCCGAGGCGAAGACAAAAATCCACTCTTTCCCTTCGCAAGAAAAACGAGCTCTCTCATATCGGGATGGGATCGCGAGACTTTCCTTATCTATCTACCTCCTTCCAACCCTCCGTCTTTTCGCTCTCTCTCTCCCATCGCCTCCCTTCATCTTGCCACACATCCGACTCTTGTGCCTGCCCCCCTCTCTCCCCATTCCTCTCCCGCAGATATTATTTGTTATTTGGAGAGCTAAAAAAAAATCGCCTTCCCCGATGAATTTTTTTCGGCTCTTGGTAACAACCTTTGGCACAGCCTTGCGACCGGGCCCAGTAGCGTGTAAAAAATAACGAAAACGCAATCACGATTATTTTTAGGAACACGAATTTGAAAGGCATAAGGAGAACAGGGCAGTTGAAGTGGTTACGTAGACGGATATTTTTAAAGAAATTATAAATTTTTGACGTTTGAGAATAGGTTATATCTGTCCTGTTCGTTGCGAGATTACAATCGCGAAGAATTTTATCTCCGCTCTTCTGATTAAATATTTTTTATGTAGTTCAACTAGGATAGATATATAACTTTCCTCTTACAGTTCCCTTCCGCTGATTATATATTAGCCTGTCACTACGATAAGACGGTGGCGAATTCCTAACCTGCAGTTAATTTTTACTTTTTAAGTTTATCGCATTTGCGCTCAATACAATTGAGATCATCGCTGCCATCAACCCGATGGAAAATAAATAAAAAGATAAATATTACACCAACACGGAAAAGGAACACAATTTTGCCAAAATCACATCATATTCCCACTAACTTTATTTTATCGATTGCTTCCTCCAACTACCTTCGAAATTCACGAATCAAAAGTGTATTTGACTGCCACTCTCCTCTACAGGCCACCGCCCTATCTCTCTAACCTATCAGGTCGTGTCAAAAAGGCGTTAGCGGAAAAGAAATCGTTTATCCAAGCGACAAACGATAAGGCCATTTGTTTTAACACCCACATTATCTCTCTATTCCATTCTAGTCGAGAACAAATACGTGAAAACAGCAGAGGAACTCGATAAGGAAGCACTCGAGGAGGAGAAGATAGGGGAGACTGAGTTAAATAATCCGCCGTGATAAATCGTGAAGTCGCGAAAGCGGAGCAAGCGAGCATTGATAATGTCGTTCGGATGCTCCGCCGGCTCCTTTTCGCTGCCGGGGGACAGCCAATTTTTCGAAAATAAAAAGATCCCAAAGACCAGCGTGAAATTGACGACAATGAACAAGCAGCTGAATCGCGACGTGTGTAGAGTTGGCGGATGAAGAGGCAGATATCATGTTGCAGTGATGAGAGGAGGGCGACTGATGACTTGGGTTGGCAACAGAGCGCCTGGACGCGTTAAATTCTGTCGTTTGGGAGTGTTGCGGAAGACAAGTGTGCGGTTCTGAGTCAAGTGAATAAGGAGGGGGAAAGCGGAGCGGGAAGGAGAGAGAGAGAGGGGGGGGGAGAATGAAAGGAAGTAAAATAGCAAAAAAGGGATCAGATGAACTGGTACGATACTGAATAGTCGAGGAATAGTCGGTTTAAGTATACTAATCGATTGTTTGGTGGTTATTATAAACGAGAAGGACTTTTGAACCCACAAAGCTTCTCCCTTGTTTATCTTGCCCTGCATTTCAACAAATACTTATAATAATTTCATGGCGTTAAAAAGATTTTTTAATGTATTTTTAATTTTGATCGACAATCATTCTTATGTAAATTGACGGCATAATTTGACTGTATTATAATGTGTAAAATTGTCTAATGTCACTGACGTCCTAATAAATATCTATATATCATTATTTTTTCAACCATAACATTAATAATATTTCCGAGTCATAAGGGCCGGTAATGTCAACATGTAATAATAATAGAAATAAAAATAGTAATTTATTGTTTACTACATGACAGTATGAATTTGAGATAAGATCCAATTATATTTGATTTTGATAGCAGAAAATGTGATATAATTTGGTCGGAAATAATACCGTGACAGTTTGCCGACACCGAATACTGAGAGGTTATTTGCATGCGAATCCAAGCAAGAATTGTGACACGATTCGGTCAATATCTTATCTCAAAACTGACAATCACCGCACCTCCTCTTGCTTATTATGACTACGCGCATTGATCTGTAGCTCAATCGACTGCTCAGACAAATGTTTGTCGAGCTTGCGAAAGCGAAGCGCGCAGCTCGGCTGATATATTATTGTCGACCTTCGTAAAGCGGTAACGACAATGAGGCCGAAAACAACCGGCCACGCCCCAGAAGACGATCCGGAAAACTTCTGTTATCAGCAGACCATGAGACAACCTCCCCTCGCAACTCCCCTCCCACTTCCCTCTCCTTCCCCACCCGAACTCATTCTCTGGTCGTGCACGTGAAGGGGTGTGGGGCGAAGAACTTCTTATCTGTTTCCACCCATTCCACACATCGCCTTCCTCCCTCTCCTCTCGTCTGTTCTCCCCTCTCCCTGCAGAGCTCATCGTCGCCCACCAGATTCCGTCTTACCCATACTCGCATACATACTACATTAAACACACTTCCTACTTCCACGCAACTCCATTCCTCCCAGCGGACACCCATCTCATAACCCTTCAAATCGTTCTCTTCCATACTCCAGCTGCGACGGCGAATGACTTCCGATATCACTCGTTTGAATATTTAGGCCCGCATAAATTTTCGGGAAAATCCGAGTTGGAAGGCCACCAAACTAAACTGTTTAAAATAATTCAGAAAAATGCACAGTCGGGGGATCGAAATTTTTGGAAATTTATGCAAATACGAAGGAAAATGACACGAAACGAAGAAGCGATCCTGGTGACAATTTCCATTCCTTTATTTTTATTTATTAAAAAAAGCTGATGTGGGCAACACATGACTTTCTCCATATTTATATGGCAAATTACATGTTGTTAGCTCTGGGATCGTTGTCAATATTTACTTCCGGTTGACAATTAAGAAAAGAAAAAGGAGCGTTACTAAGACGTAACTAAGTGTCAATTTTTAACAATAGTCTTCGGTAGGTGGCGTGGTGGTGGCAGCTAAAAATATAAGATAACTCTTAAACAATACATTATATGAAAAAATGTATCAAACAAAGGTTGTAGAAAATTAAATTTCCTACAACTTTTATGCCAGTACACATTTACATTTATCAAATATTAAAGCAAATATTTCAAAATAACGGATGTGACAAGAGTAAACACCCACTTCCGGTGGACCGATTTTTACCAAAAACTAATCAGATCTTCTAACTTTTATAAAAATGTTAAATATAAAATTTTGCGTTGACCTGATTAATAGTTTTTGAGTTAGAGCGCCCACAAAAATCTATCACATACAGACAGACACAGACATCATCGAGAAAATAGTCAAAACGTGTTCAGAGGACCTTAAAACATGTATTTCCGTTGAAATCTCGAATTCGATTTTTTTCATGAAAACCATACTTGCTCTATACTTCGTATATGGGGAAAGTAAAAAATTATTTAAAGTAGTTCATAAACAGCCGTTGCCGTCCTTTTATTGCGACAACAAGGACGAACATATACAACCTGCAGGATTCGTCGAACCTGCAAGCCTAGCATTTGGACCCAGACACAGCATTTTATGCGCCTCTTCAAATGAAACATTCCATCCAACACATATTTTGCAAAAGGAACCTTATTAAACCAGACGCATGCTGAAGATTCAATCGAATATACAAAGGAAATCATTCCACGAAGGTGCAATCGGAAAATAATTGACAAACCCCTTCATTAATTCAAAGATACAACGAGCTCTAACTCAAACGATACGAAACAAATTCAACTCTCCACCTTCTGAGGAAACAGAAAGAACTTCACCGCAAACGAAATACTCCCAACATCAAAAACAATTGACTCGAAGCGCCCGTATTATTTTTTCGATCGGACCGAAGATTAGACGACAAAACGCCGCTATCTCTAAACATAAAAAACGGTCTCGTTTCGAAATTCGTTTACATTATATACGAATCTGGCTAACGAGATTTTCGTGTAAAAAAGGAGCCGGCATTTTCCCCCGAGCTCTCGAAAGTCGACGAAAACATTTCTTCCCCGCCGTCCGTCCTCTTTCTTCTCGGGTGTGTGGGGGAGGGGGTGGAGGAGGTAGGGGATGGGGAGGGGAGGGGGAGGGGAGAGGGAGGGAAGGGGAGGAGGAGAGGAAAAGAAGAGGAGGAGGGGGTATAAAGGGGAGAGATTAGAGGACACGAGAAGTTGGGGTGTAGGGGGAGAGAGAAGGGACGCGAAATATTAGTCCACATTGCCACACCCGCTCTCTTGACAACGAGATTCTATGTAATAAAAAATACCAGACAAACGTCCACGCCTAGCCAAAAACCCTTCTCTCTCTCTCTTTGCTCCTAAATGCTGCACATATGACCGTCCGTCCATGCAGCTCTCTTTCTCTCTTTCTGGCGTTTCCTCATTCTCCCCTCCCCCAACTCTTACTTCCTCCGACCTCTCTAGAATCCCCACACACTGTCCCGCGCATACCATCTCTCACGCGAGGCGCCAGACTTCTGTTCTCGTCTACTCCACCTCTTTTCCTACCCCCTCGAACGCTTCTCCCCACCCCATACTTGGAAAAAAAACTCTCCTTTTCCCGAGCACTTCCGAAGGAGAAGAGAGAGAGAGCTATGTCTCAACGCCATGCGCTATCTCGAAAACGCGTGCTCCGGGAACCATTTTCGCGGCTACGCCCTGACAACCCCATCCTCCCTCTTCGCTCTCTCACACCCCTCGCCTATTTTTTTCCCTCCGCTGGAAATATATCGAAACCCAGACGACTTTTCATCACCTCTTATTTTTCGGGCCAAAGAGAACTTTAGACCAGCGTCCTTCTATTATTAGTAGTCCCACCATTCTCTTGCTCTTCTCGTTCTTCTTCGTGGACTTAACTAGCCTCCCAACTGTGGGAAGGGGGCAGCATTACTGTAAAAAGTATTTGGAGGGTCGTACCAAAATTAAAAAAAAAGAACTGCAAAATCAGATCCCAAAAGCGCTGTTTTATAATGTAACAAAACGAAAAACCAAAAGTTATTTAAAACACACCTCACCTTCAGTTGAGCAACGCCTCGCTTTTATTGTTGCAGCAACGTAAACGAACTGAAAATTTACCACAGCAACGGTCCCGTATAGATGATTGATACGTTTTTTTAAAACGGCAAACGAACAGCCGGACGGATCCAAGAACCAATAGTTTTCATTTCTGTCACCAGCCGTAATTATCACGAAAATCTTATTTTCGCAGCTCTTCCTGCTGTTTCAAAATTTTGCGCATGGACGGACGAAGTGAAAACATAAGCGATTAAAAGAGAGCTAAAAATACAATAAATTAACAATACGAAAATAACATTTTAACTGAGTTTTATTGTACTTGTCATAAAAATAAGAGATAAAAAATTTTATTAGAGAAAAAACTTGACAAAATATTTTTAAAATATAATATTTGGCAAGGGGTCGAGGGCTTATAAAAGGGAGGCAGAAACCCCCTTCAGGCCCTTCCGTAATAACATCCTCTTTCCCTATATCGAAGACCGATTCATTACGAAGCAGTTATTGCAGCGACAGCGGGACGGACCGACGTGGTATTTTAGTGATGACATTAGTATTCCGAGAAAGTCGAGACAGCTAACACTTGCACAGGATATCCGTCAAGGGGCTTAAGCTTAAACTGCACAAATGAAAATCGCCAACTGCATGGCGTCGAGAGCCGATCTGCTAAGTCGTGGTTTATTTCTTTCGAACAAGTGATTTTCAAACGGGACCAGTAAGCGAAGTCGGTTTTCATATAGGAGTAATCGTGGCAGGCGAGCATATCCTACGAGTTTAAGCGGCTTGGTAATGTAGGGAAGAGCAGAGGACAGATATGAAATAGATTATAATAAATTTTGAAATAAAAGACGATGAATTGCGGGTCAAAGACCATGATAAATAAGACAAGACGCGAGCAGAATATTTCATTTGATGATATAAAAAAGATCTGATCGTATTCTTTATTCAGTATCGCTCATAAAATTCATCGCGCTGGATATATTTTTATGCTCGCACTGTCGATTAAGCTAGAATCGAGAAGATTTTAATCGTCTGCTATAAATGAAATCTGAGAAACCATTTCAAGTGTATTTGTGAGACTGCGCTGTATAATGACCCAACATCTTGAAAAATTCAAGATTCTTTTTACGACATTGTGTAGTTAAATTAAGAAGGCTTTAAAACAGAGAGGTTCCAACAAAGAAACAATAAGGAACGTGCATCATCAAAGAACACGCTAGCTCAGCTTATTCAATCAGTAGCCCAATTAAGCTCCATCCAAAAACCAAGACACTAACGCAATTGACATTTTATGGGCGTAAAGGATCGTTTCCACTCAACCATCCTCGCGCCTCACTGCCCACCCCGGAAAACCCATTCTCAGATTCCCCTTCACAAACGGTTAATTACCAATTAATTTCCATCTCCGTGACGTAGCGTTCGGACGTAAGATTCATCAAAATGATCTTTATGGTTCTCTCTCATTAACTTAAAAATCCCCGCTAGGCTAGAACAATTCTACGCCTAGCGTCGCATGAATAGGGGGATTTTAATTTTTTTTCTACAAGCCTCATCCGTCTTTGTATATACATATTTAAATAGTGTCCTCCTCCCTCCATACGCTGGTATCATAATGACTATGGTCCTCGGGTGCTCGCGTTGATGCGTGGTTCGGTTGGGAAGGCTGTGAAAAGAAGGTTCGTAACAGGAAGAGGACAGCGTGCGGGCGGAGAATGGGATGAGTTCGGGAGAGGGTGGGAATTTGAGCGTAAGCCGAGTGGGAAGAATAGAGGGAGAGAGAAAGAGGGTGTGTGAGGGAGAGAGAAAGCAAGGACGAGGAAGAGAGAGCGTGGGCGTGGAGGAAGTCTATAGGGCTCCTCGGAGTGATAGTTTGAGAGAGAGTGAGAAAGAGAGGATGGGGGCGTTTAGAGCGAAGAGTAGGAAGGGTGTGTGGAGGATGTGTTCATAGGATGCCAGAGAGAGGAAAGAAAAAAAGAGAAAAGGGGAGGAAAGAGAGGAGAAACAGGAAAGAGAGGAGAAACAGGAAAGATGAGACAGAAGAGAGGAGAGGAAAGAGAGGAGAGAAAAGAGAGGATATAGTCAAGACAGGAAATAGTAAAGACAGGATATAGTAAAGACAGGATAAAGTAAAGAGAGGATAGAGTAAAGAGGAGAGAGCAAAGAGGAGAGAGCAAAGAGGGCAAAGTAATAAGAAAGAGATATAAGAGAAAGAGTAAAGAGAAACATTAAAGGGAAAGAGGAATTAAAGAGAGAGAAAAGAGTATAGACAGAAAGAGTATAGAGAGAAAGAGTATAGAGAGAAAGAGTAGAGAGAGAGAGAGAGTATAGAGAGAAAGAGTAAAGAGAAAAAGAGGATTAAAAAGAGTACGAGATTAAAAAGAGAAAGAGATAAAAAGAGAGATTAAAAAAGAAAGAGATTAAAAAGAGAGATTAAAGAGATTAAAAAGAGATTAAAGAGAGAGAAAGAGTAAAGAGATGGGGGGATTAAAGAGAGAAAGAGGGATTAAAGAGTGAAAGAGGGATTAAAGAGAGAAAGAGGGATTAGAGAGAGAAAGAGGGATTAGAGAGAGAAAGAGGGATTAGAGAGAGAAAGAGGGATTAGAGAGAGAAAGAGGATTGAAAAGAGAAAGAGTAAAGATAGAAAGAGGGATTAAAGAGAGAAAGAGTAAAGAAGGAAAGAGGATTAAAAAAGAAAGATTAAAAAGAGAGAAAGAGTAATAAAGATGGATTACAGAGAAAAAGGGAAAAGAGAATGAGTAAAGAGAGAAAGAGGAATTAAAGAGAAAGAGTAAAGAGGGAAAGGATTAAAAAGAGAAAGAGAGATTAAAAAGACAGAGTAAACAGAGAAAGAGTAATGAGAGAAAGAGTAATGAGAGAAAGAGCAAAGAGAGAAAGAGAATTAAAAAGAGAATGAGAGATTATAAATAGAGAGATTAAAAAATAGAAAGATGAAAGAGATAGAGATTAAAAGGAAGAAAGAAAAAAGAAAGGAAGAGTAAACGGAAAAAGAGGGATTAAAGAAAAAAGAGATAAGAGAGAATGAGTATAGAGAGAAAGAGGAATTAAAGAGAGTAAAGAGAGAAAGGATTAAAAAGAGAAAGGATTAAAAAGAGAAAGAGTAATGAGAGAAAGAGCAAAGAGAGAAAGGGGATTAAAAAGATAATGGGAGATTACAAATAGAAAGAGATGGAATAAAGCGATCTAAAGATCCTATGCAGACAGGCATAAGCTGTAATGTTGGGAATAATTTTGATACGAGAAAAAAGTCTGCTATCCTCGGGAATCGAACCGGGGTCTTCCACTTGCCGAGAAAATTAATCTGCTACGATAGTTTAGTGGTAGAATATCCGCCCGGAAAGTGGAAGACCAGGGTTCGATTCTCGGTCATAGCAGACTTTTTTCTCGTTTCAAATATATTCCCAATAGAAAGAGATTAAAAAAAGAGAAAGAGTAAAGAGATAAAGAGGGATTAAAGGAAGAAAGAGAAAAGAGAGGAAGAGTCAAGGGAGAGAGTGATTAAAGAGAGAAATGGGGGTTAATGAGAGAAAGAATAAAGAGAGAAAAAGGATTGAAAAAGGAAAGAGTAAAGGGAGAAAAAGGGAATAAAGAGAGAATAGAGTGAAAAAGTAAAGAGAGAAAGAGTAAATAGTGAAAGATGGATTGAAGAGAGAAATAGAAAAAACTCGGTTTTACGATACTCATTATTTTAAACGCAGTAAGCTTTTACCACGATCATAAAACTGAATAGTTTTTACATTACTCAGGAAAATATCTGTTTGCATGTTCGAGTCCAGCTAGTTCACATTCAGTCGGCTTCAAAGATGCAAATGGTGTCCTTCTGACATGTCAATAAAATCCTAAAGTTGCAGTTCGTCGTTTCAGCTCAATGCATGTTAACGAATTTCAGAAGTAGCTCCTTAAGGCAGTGCTCTCCAACCAATGTGCCGCGGCACAGTGGTGTGCCGTTACTAAGTACTTAGTGTGCCGCGGGACGTACGGAGTTTATACAAGGGAAAATCCGAATTTCTATTTCTCAAGCTACAAACGAGCGTAAAAAGTTTCTTCATTTGCGGACTTATCAATTAATGATTTCTCCCTAAAAATTAGGAGGAATTCATTTAACTCAGGAACGATCGCAGTCTTAACCTTAAGTTAGATGATATGCCTCTGGATGAGTTTTGAAAGCAAGTGAGGAATGAATACCCAACCATTGCTCAATGTGCAATTGATGCGTTGTTACCGTTTCCTACAACACAATTATGTGAATTAAGTTTTTCAACATTGTCGCTGATTAAGAATAATAAGAGATCGTGTCTGAAATACCTCGACCCGAAACTTCGAGTGGCTCTTTCCACCATAGAACCGAACATCAAAAGACTTCTTCAAAACAGGGACAGGTTTCTCACTAATAAAATTATTTAATAAAGTTCCCTGACATCTTCAGATATTAAGACATTCATTATAGGGAAAATATTTTCACCGTTTCTTCGATGTCGTTATAAACGTGTTGTACTGCATCTGAACATAGTGATACTGGTAAAAAATTTAAAAAATTAATTTTGATTTTATTTCACAAATTCACTGAATTATAAAAATGATTTCCAATGTGTTTTACCCACAATTTATTCCCTTCTTAAGAAAATATTTTATTTTTCATTCATTTCTGATGTTGTCTATTAATTTAATTATTTTCTGTTGTTGTAATAGAAATCTTCAACCAAGTTTCCTGTGAAATTAATTTCGTTGTGCCCCGATGGATGAAAAAATCTATAGGTGTGCCGTGAAATAAAAAAGGTTGGAGAGCACTGCCTTAAGGTAAAGCTGGGAACATAACGAATTAAACACCAAAAGCCGAGCGTTACATTACACAGAAACAAGCTTGATCAAGTTGAACGGCACAGAAAAACAAAATAAAAAATAATACCTAGAAATAAAAATAGCCAGAGCATCCCTTTTTGCCCGTCTCCTACACGTGACGTACGTATTTTGGAAAATGTCCTATCGACCTACTGAGGATGCCGTGTCCCGTCCAACTTCTTACTAAACCGTGTATTTTTAAAGCGGGGAAGCCGAGCGTCTCGAATCGAACAAGGCTACGTTACCAATTTTTTTTTTCTAACGAGGAAGTGATTCATCCAAAATAATAAAAGAAGTATTATTTCTAAAATTGGAGACCGGCCAAACTTAAAAAAAACTAGGAATTATCCTTGATTCAAAGTTGCATTAGGAAGTAACCGTTTGAGAAACATGAGAAATTGGTATTAAATTTGGCGATAGCGAGGAGACGTCTCCTGGTTCGAAACCGCAAAAACATTGAATAAAAGGGACGGATGCGGTGAATAAAAGTTGTCTCTTTAGGACCAGAGGAAAACCGCGCGTTTGTCTGTTTACTGTTGACTGCTTCCACGGCAGCTTGGTAAGACTGAAAAACACTCATAGATAAGCACAAAAGCTAATAACCTTTAATAGAGAAGTGCTACTAGACTTACCAAGGTCTTTTGAATTCAAACATACCAATAATTTTCGTATAAACTTTCCGATATGATGAAGAGAATAGCCTTAGATAGTACAGATTGGGATGGATGAGTCAAAAAGCATAACTGAAAGATATAATGACTATGATGATGATAAACTTTCCAATGCGTAAATTTACACGTCACTTCGTGGGTCACCTTTAAATTTATGTGTGTATGTTTCTGGCTAATCAACCTCTTGGGTTATTATACCTTTAAATTTATCTTACAAAAACATCCACAATTAATCATCAGCACAAAAGATATTTTGTTTTGGAGAAATATATTCTTCCAACGGTATTATCTGTTACTGCTACTGATAAAGAACGGAACAATTGACATTATACCTATAAAATAGACATAAAGCTTTCAAGTGGGGAATTATTAGCACCTTTTCCCTCCTAAAGAAAAGCTATTACAAACTGCCTGCTTGAAATTGTGTTCATTGGCTTTAGAGAAACTATTTTCTTTTTATAAACCTACTCCCGTCATTATTTTTACTACCACAATAAATTCAAAGGAATTGTTTGGGCTATCCAGGCTAAGAGGCCGACCCATGATCGCTAAATCTCAGAAACGGGGCCATTCAAATAATAAGACTCGCTCTGTTAAACCACCTTTGCAAAACTTGCTGCCCAGTGTACTGAATAAGAAAACATAGAACAACTAAACCACAAAGTTTTCGGCTTACTTGTAATCGTGAAATAAAATAACACATTAACTCGAGAGTAGGTAGAGCGATAGATAAAATAGCACATTTACAGCAGTTTAATACACGCGTAGATATCGAGCTGAAATAATTCATAATGAATCATCAAGACCAAGTGCTGACGCACATTGCCCGATCAAGCTTACTCGATGGCGTGAGCCATCCTCTTTCTTCAATAGCCATAACTTGAAAAACATATATCCAGGAACAATAAAAACCTTTAAGGTTGACAGCAATTCCTGCCTTTCCAAGTGACGTGTGGAATTCCAAACCATTCTCTTCGCAATTCTACCTCCTTATACAGATTTTCTTCTCTCCTCAGCCCCGCAATGACGCCGAAGCATTTATTCGCATACCGTGCCTTATCCCCTTCCTCGCAATTCTCCGCTGCCGTGGAAAAGCATTCTAAGATTTCAGTGGTGGCGATAAGAGGGAATGAGAAGTGGCGTTAAGTTATTCTCACCGATTCCCATTGTCAACGCCGGTAATTGTGTCAAGCCGAAAAGGTAAACAATCGCCCCTATAAAGATAGAGCAAGCGAATAAACGTACCTTCGTGGCGGCTAACTAACAGCGTTGAAAAAGTTGACCGAAGTTGCTTTTAAGTGCGGTTCGCATAAGAACCCCGAAGTTAAAAAGGATTCGGTATTTATGTTCTTGATTATAACCATAACGATGACAAATACGCCGTAACCTAATGTACGCCCAATGCAACTTGGTGTGGCTTCTGATAGCACCATTGCAATGCATTGTAGCGTTTCAGCTTCCTCTACCTTCATTCGCTCGTTCCGGGAGTGCGTTACATTCTCTCCGTTAAAAATGAACGGGTGCTCAATTTTTGGTGAGATTGAATGCAATTAATTATCGAAAAACACATGATAGGATGGCGAATCATTTACGAATAAAAGATAAGCGATTTAAAATACAATCATGCTAGGGGGAAAAGGAGGACTTTGCTGGGTGTTGGCTGTAAATGCCTCCAGCTTCTCTCGTCTCTAGCTAAATTATAATTAGGATATGGTAGGTATAGCGATTCCGACCAAACAAAAATTAATTTCATTTTGATGTCATAATCTTAATAGAAGGATTGAAAACTAACAAGCAGGAAGAGCAGCAACGTGCATCATGGCCGCCCGTGTGCAAAACCCTTTTTGGCCGCTCCTGTGCGCGTTCCTTTATGGCCACCCACTTTCGAATCAAGACAACACAATTAAGCTTTAGAAATAGTTTGTTTGTATAGGTGAAGTAGGACAATATTAATGACAAAAATATGTATTTGGATCGTCGGCCCATTCTCACGGATTGAGGTTGGGCCAATGCCCCCTCCGCCACTGAAGTTCCTACTCCGCTGTCGCACCAAAGTACAAATATATCCAGAACTCAGACGTACGTAGGATATACGGAATACATTTAAAAAGTTAAATTTTATTTTAAAAAATAAAATGTTGCATTAAAAATTGAAGTGTAACGTGCGTTACGAGCAATCGGCAGTCCCCGTGTTCTCCGCACACACCACACGTGTAGGAGCAGAAAAAATTTACACCACCGATGTAGCTGCGACATCAGGGAAGTGCATTTTCAGAAAACTGCAACGCACAACTTAGAAAAAAGTCATTGCAACTTTGTACAAGTTCCACTGATGATGACTATTAGTGGTTAGCGTGTCTAGCTCCAAATACTAAGGTCACAAGTACGAATTCAGCCGAGGACATGGTCGCATGCGTTCGTCTTTGTTATTGTTGTTTACTTGATATAGGGGAAAGTATTGTTTTCATGAAAAAAATCGATTAAGAAATTTCAACGGAAATACACGTTCTGCGGTCCCCTGAACACGTTTTGGCCATTTTGGCGATGATGTATGTCTGTGTGTGTGTGTGAGTTTTTTGTGGGTGCTCTAACCCAAATACTATATTAATCAGAATAACGCGAAATTTTATATTTGACATTTTTGTTAAAGCAAAAAGAACATTAGTTTTTGGTAAAAATCTGTCAACCGGAAGTGGGTTTACTCTTGTCACATCAGTTTTTTTTAATATTTGCTTTAATATTCGATTAACGTAAAACAGTACTAGAATAAAAGTTGTAGGAAATTTAATTTTCTACAACCTTTGTTTGAAATATTTTCCTCTATAATGCATTGTTTAAGAGATACCTTAAAAACTAATCTTTTAGCTGCCACAACCACACCACCTACCGGCGACTATTGTAAACATTTTACGCTTAGTTACGTCTTAGTAACGCTCCTTTTTATTTTCTTAATTGTTGGAGCTTCCTGGCTAAATCCAGTATCAGAAGGCTACGGTTTGAGTTTATTTCAGTTCTTTGTTGTTGTCTTTTTTTCTAGCGGTTCCTTAAAATATTTATTATTATTTAACCTATTTGGAATTTTTAGAAATATTACAGGTATGAAGAAAGTCATGTGGTGGCCACATCATATTTTTTAAGTTGTGAATTGGAGTATTTTCAATTTACAGCTCGTCAAAACAAATCTAAATGAAACGAAGCGTTCGATTTTCTCTTTTTAATCGAGTATATTACCCTCCGCTGAGGCATCGTCAATGCCGGGAATCCATTCTTTGAGATGTCACGGAAGAGAAAATATAGGATAAGGGATCATGCAACATAACCTCACAAACGCACCCACAGGCCGACACCACAATCTACTCCGACCGATTACTTATTCCCCGTAAGACCTCCCACGGAGCGCTTGACCGCCTGCTAGATAGGATTTCGTTAAGCTCAGAATCACGAAGACCTATGGTCTCCTGCCGTCTTTTTCCAATTCCGTTTTATCCGTCATTTGTTCTCCTCGCGGAGGGTAAAGGGAGAAGGAAGTGAGACGGCGCTAGGTGAAGGGTTCCGAAGGGGAAAATGATTTTTAAATGGGGAAAGGAAACGGGGTAAGATAGAAAGAGAGAGAGAGACGAGAAAAATAAGTTTCTACAACGCGCCATTAATTTCCAAAAGACCAAAGCCGAAACACTATTTTTTTCAATGGCACATGACGCCAGGTGAGGCGTGAAAACGATTGACAAAACGGTCCTTTGAGAGAATGCCTCACAAAAGGAGTCCAAAGCACCTTCCCTCTCATTTATGTCCCTCCTTCGCCTCCTCCTCCTCTCCTCCCTCCCTCCCTTGCTTGCTTATGAGGAGCAAAGAAAAAAAACGAATTTCGCCACGCCGGCGTCATTTTGGGAGCGAAAGCCTGATGGGACACATTGTTACTCGACGGGGCGAAATGACGGCGCGTAAAACGAAAAAGCGGTTCGCCGAAAAAAAGAGTCGCGAATTAGTTGTGCCTCTTGATTGCTTAGGTGGCGCTAATTCCTTAACCGTGGGCGTACTATTGACCCAGAATTTGAAAATTATCATGACTGTAACGTTAGCAGCCCTGAAAAAGGTTCCGTTGCGAACGCTTTCTCGGCGGCATTCTCGGGAATGCGCTGCTTACATAGATAATTATTGCATTAAATTAAGATTAAGTTCTTTGAACCGTATTTACAGCGCTTTAAGGTGGAATTCCCGTTGGATTTTTCAATAGTTAATAGTTAATTAACTTTGCGATTTTAACCCTGGGGTCGGAAAATTTTTGACGAGACGGTTGAGGTTGGTTAGGCGGGCCGCATTAAAAGATACAAATGCTTCGGCAGGTCGCATTAGGTTCCACACCGGAAGTTGCTTGAAAGAATTCGAAGGATTCTATTAGTAAAAATCCATTTAAGAGTCAAAACTTCACATGAAAAAGTTTTTCGATCCTAATTTTAACCAACAAATACGAAATTATCTGTATACAATTTCACGTTTAACTTTCAAAATGACACCGCGGGTATGATGTGGCCCAAGGGCCTTAGTTTTCCCACCCCATGATTTAAACTCCGTCCTTATTATCAAAAGAGTTCAAGTATACAGCTACGCCACTTTTATTCCACGGTGTTTTATTAGCCGTTTTTGAGATTATATGTGATAAGAATGCCCTATGTCAGTGTTTCTCAACATTTTTTAAGCCGCGGACCCCTTAAGAAGTCCCACAATATCTGCAGATCCCCCATGTTACAGACCTAAGATTTTGAGACCTTGTTATAACTTGAAATAAAATTCGACAAAAAAGATCCCTTCGTATTGCCCTCGGTCTTATTTCGCCCTTCTCTTCGAAGACCTGACCTAACGGTTCTTTTGCTTCAATTACACCAGCTACCGATCTCCTTCTCCCCAAACACGCCCTTACTCATCACAATCCTCCTCCCCTCTTTAAACCATCCTTTCACCGTCCCCTTGAACAAACCGCCATCTGTTTTTTCAATGGAAACCTATTTCCGATCACCTCGGCAACCGATCAACTTATGCATCGGAACCGTAGAAAGGGTGTATTCGTTCGGAACGAATCCACTTTATATACATTTTGCCGTCGACTTAGAGGGCTGCCGAGGCGTAATAGCCTTACACAATTCCATTTCACCAACCCCCCCTCCTCCTCTCTCACACATCCTCTCTATGTAGCGTATCACTTCTTTTTTTCAATTTTCCGGCACCCGAACCATTTCTCCTTACAACTTTTTTCCCTATCCGCTCTCTTCGACCTCCGCCTTTCTCTCTCATGGTTCCCGTAGTGACCAAATGGACTAACGCATCCCATTCATCTCCGCTCACGTTTCCAAGACGCCCTCCCAAATACGAAAGAGAGCAGGGAAAGGGGTTTTTTTGTGCAAGCATCCCGTTCTCCTTCTCCTCCTCATTTTCTCTCCCTTCTCCCACCCTGACCCCGTTCCCATTAAACTGTTTCTCCCAGGAGCAACTCTTTTGGGGGTCTGTAAAACGCCTCGACTAGGTTCTCTTCTTTCCTCAATGGTAACCTTTTCAAACGAATACCTTTACTAGTTTCAATGTTCTCTGTCTGCTTGTCTCTCTCTTTCGTCCCGAAAACCTCTCGTTCTATTTTTCTCATTACATCTCTCGACCTACCCTTGACAAACTCCAATTTATGACAAAACTTACCTTTTAATCGCTCTAAATCTGGGGTTATCAACCGGTAGTACGCGAAAGTGTTAAAGATTGTAATCTTTCTCTTTACTTAGTCTCTCATCCATAACTTCGGAATCAAAAGTTCCAATGTTACGAGTAAGAATAAAGTCATAAAAGAGACAAATACACCAAAACTGTAAATTTTAACGTTATAAACATGAGTTATCTATCTTATTACAAGTATTATTAATTTAAACCAAAGTTAACAATACGAAAAAATATTTTAAATAATAGCTTTTGCTAATTTGATTATGGAATTCCACGAAGAATCTATATATTAATAGCGATAATTGGGCGAGATAATGAGCTTTTTTTTTGACCGGCTAAGCTCTGCTTGACTTAATGGGGGACTGTCAAATATCGGGAATTACCGAAAAATTTATGAAGTTGTATTGTATGGCTATTGTTATAGGCAAATATAAAGTTTTTTCCTTGAATTTTTAACGGATATTTATAAAAAAGCAATTTAAAACGGACGAGTTAATACCGAACCCGATCACATCCTATTGGTAGCCGAAGTTTTCCGAGTGTTTAATGACGTCAGTGCATGCCACAAGCATGCTAGCCGTGCTAGAAGCTATTGTGCCGATATAGAAGTAGTAGCTTGAAAGACATTATTCTGTTGTTTTCCTCTATACTCCGTCTTAGAAGAAATATTGGTAGAAGTACTGCACCTTCCTGCATTTATTTCGCTTTGTGTTTTGCAAAATGGCATCTGAAGGGTTCTGTGTAGCCAGATCTGATAATTTGCCCAACGTTGATTCGTACATGCTTTTGCAGTACCTACATTGGAAGTCGTAGGGAGCAATATTCAGATTTTGAAATGCGTGGAGTGAAGGCGGACAGGTTTGTATTACATTTAATTGATAAAACAAGTTCGATGTAGCGCTTTTATTTTCAGTTACTGTAATAGTAGGTACTGTTATTTCGACTGAAATGCAGAAGATATGTAAAAGATAGACTGACGCCTTAAAACAGCTTTCCCATAGTAAATAAATAAAACAACTCTAGTTTTAACTAATATTATAGTATATTTGTTTATGTATTGTTTCGCATGCTTTCCTAGTATCTAGTAAGTAAAATATAGTTAGCTAAGTATACAAAAGGTAATGGACGAGGCCGAGACTTCGTGGAATTCCACAATAAAATAACGTGAACAATGCTAGATAGCATTTTTTATTTATATTAAACTTTTGCTAATTTCCACAAAATATATGAAGTAAAACACGACCGGTTTCGGTGAATAATCACCATCATCTGCCTTTACAGAATCATCAGTTCAAATATTGACAAATATTATTCAAAATTAATGTGAATAAACTTAGTTTCGCTGTGTCTTGTCTATAGAAAATGTGGTGAAGTTTGTTGTTTTAAGTGTCTATCTGCCATAGTTATTACCTATACTTGTGAAAAGAAAAACTGTAGAATTGTTTGTCTCTTTTGTATATGTCGCGAATTTCATTGTTGCTTTTATGGTTTTTTTTTCTCCCTTTGAGGTCAATGAGGAAAGCCTATGTTAGTAATGCAGTTGGATTTGTTAAACTGAAGCGAGAAGGAAATATTTGTATTGTTAAAGGCAAGATTTGCCCTGAACACAGAATAAGATAAAGAGGTTATGAAGTGAGTGTAGTTGTAGATGAAGAAGAGTATTTATTCACGTCTGTGGAGTGTTATGACCGCCCTTATTTATCAAAACATGGTCCTTCAAAATACCATGCTGTCGTGGATACTACGGGAAGAAATTTATTTAAATATTTAAATTACAGAACTAACTTAATATGTTACACTTGTAAAAGTATTTGCTTAAAAACTTGGTACTTAAATATATGCACTGCAACAGTAATTCTTTGCTTAATAAACCCATAGCCCACCGATTTCCGTAAGTTTGCTCTTACGTATTTAGAATAGCTATATTAGATTTTGGAGGTTTTGTTAAAATAATATGCTAATCTTTGAAACAAAGATATAATTTACTCTTTCAACATCGTTCTCCAGAAATATATGCATCGTGTCAATGTAACGCCGACATAAGTCATAAACTAAAATACGAAGCAATAAAATTACGTACTTACATAAAACTAGTACTTAGATTAAAATGATCTTCGCAGACAAATGCAGTTGTACGTTCCGATATATCAGATTCGTATCTCCTCATGGCCTTCAACCACAATATTCCCCGCTTCTTATTTCTTCCCAAGGATCTCGGTAGCGTGAAGAACAATTGTCTCCGGGTTTTAATCATTGTATTTATGTACTGAGGTACCAGACAATACTCATAACCCTTCTTAAGTTCCATATTCTCCATTTTAGCTACGATATCAGGAAAAGCAACAGGACGATGTAGCAAAACCACGTGCTTTCAGTACGTTTAATCGATTGACATGCGATGACGTCACGTACTCCTTACTACTCTCTCTCCAATCAGGATGCCGTTTTCGCGGGATATTTAAAAGAGTTATTTTAAATATTTTTTTGCATAATGAAGACAATTCAACAATAAAATATTCACAGGGAGTAATTAAGTCAATTACAAAGAATTTAAAAAAAAACATAATTAAATATTTTGACAGTCCCCCATTGTAGTGATTGATGTTAAGGTGGCACTACTAGCGGACATTAGACGCTGTAGGAAATAATGTGGCACTCCAAGCGTACATTAGTAAAAGGAAATAAACCTTGCAGTCGCTGACCTTCATGGTAATGTGACAGAAGGTTTACTACCAAGACAATATTTAATCTAACCAACCAGCCGATTTATCGACGAGCAATTACTAGTATATTTTTAAAAAAATCTATTTGCTCTCGCGCCATTAACGCATTGTGATGTATTCTCACTCATACAAAAATAATTCCATTTTTCCTAGCAAAATATTCCCAACATAGAAGACGTTCGCAAGGTTTACCGGCAGTTCCAAAGAAAAACACCTTTGTTTCCAGATGATTTGTGTTATTTGTTCCACAGAATAAAAGGCAACTCGAAGGGGTATTTCAGAATCGCATTCCGGGCTCCGAGGGACTTTTATCGTCTCTCCTACCAACAGAAGTGGACGCGGTGAAAGAGTAAATATTTGGCAAGGGTTGCGCGTAACTCTCACTAAATGTCGTCGCGCTGGTCAAGATAATTGGCAAATACATTCACTCCGAAACACCAAGATGCTCTCAAAAAGGTTCGTCGGACAGAAATTCACTTTTCGGAAAGAGATTCGCCTCGGAGACACAACATTCCACTCTCATTTGCTAACCTACACCGTAAAAACGAAACATTTCGGAGATTATGTTATTATTTTCAAGGGCTGGAACGGACACATTTTTTCTCTCAAAACCAACTTAAATTTTGGCAGGAAAGAAATGAAAAAAAGCAATCGAGAAAAGTTAAAACCGTCGAGAGATAAATTTCACAGCCATTATAGCAATTTCACGAAAAAAAAGAAACACGAAACGAAACAATGGCGGTCGCGACATTTCGTGACTCCGCGAAATTAAGATGACTTCCGATTACTTCACCTCCCAAAAAATTTCGTGCAAATATCCTTCGTCTCCGCCTATCCGCAACCGCTCAGCGATAACAAAAATCAAAACCGTGCGCAAACAATCGCTATCGTTTGTATCGGTTCCGATGCGGAAAAAACAAACGGGAAACGTTAAAAAAAAAGAATAAATAAAATTTTTAAGTGGTACCAAAAGAGCTGTTTTCATTTTTTTACGAGCTTATAAGAGCGCAATTCCTCCCACGTTCGAACAAAAAATATAAGACGAACTTCCACACGACTCTACCACAAAAACCCTTTCATGCCGTTCCAATTCTTTCGGACAATCTCCTTCCCACCTGCTCTTCGAAAAAATAAAGGCGATGCGTTTCTCACACCGCGATTCGAAAAATCCTTGTGCGCTCTCCCGGCGTGTGTGTGTGAACACCACTTGCCCCTCACCTCATTCCTCCCCCTCCCTTTCTCTTCTCTCGATTTTATTTCTTCTCTCACTTTCTACACACACACACACACAACAAAGGCACCTCTCCCACCTTATAAACCTTCCCATACACACGCACGCACACACACGCGCTCGCTTCCTCCCCTTTTTACTTCCGAACGCACCGTTCTTTCCATCAAGCACTTCCCACCCACGCACACTTCCTCTCTCTCCCTCTCTCTATACCTCTCCCACTCCGTCCCTCTCTTTTTCTCTCTCTCTCTCTCTCCCTCGTTCCATTCTCTCCAGAGATCCTTCTGTTGAGGTTTCTCCCACGAAGGAAATTGGGAACGTAAAGGGGCGGATCCCTTAAAGAGGACAACGGTGAGGAATGAGAATGGGGAGGTGCGAGGGAATTAGTGAGCAGATAGTCGTAAGGCACCCAACGCTCGTCCGAAGGAATGGGTTATGCGACCGTGTGGGATTTTCGCGGAATCGAAGAACTGATCTGTGTTTTTTTACCGGTTTGGAATTTTTTGATCGAGCATCATGTAAATCAGTGCTTCTCAACCTGGATTCCGCGGAACCCCAGGGTTCCGCGAAAATATGTTCATGTATAACAGAAAGGATGTGGTTTAATCGCCTTTATAGCATATGTTAACAGAAACCATTCACTTCTAATTCATATATGGTTTGTTATTAAAATTAAATGTTAACATGAGTTGGTATAAATAAATTTATATAGTATCACATACTGGAGACTTCTAGGATTTGTGTGCCTGTTGGGCACAGCTGTGTATGTTGCTGTGACCATCTTTTAATAGCGGTGGAAGTATAGCTCGGTGTCAACCCAATGATTTTCAATTTTGACCCCCCCCCCTCCTCCGCCTCCCCAAAATACGCTTCAGATTTTATTTTTTGTTTTATAATTTAAAAGGAATATTGAATTGATTATGGCATCAATAAATTTTGCCGTAACGTTAAAATTACTTGATTATATCTATTTAGTTGCCTTTCACCTTCTTCAACCTTAAGTTGGATCTTGATTAGAAGATGGAGTGTGGTAAATATAATGTATTTTTTATTTTTTTGGATACGAAATAAAACTTAACAATATTAATTTATTATTTATCAGTTTTGAACTTGAAAGAATTTTTATGTGAAGAGGAACGGGGGATTCCGCGAACCGGTGTCCAGTTTGTAAAGCTCTGATGTGAATGATAGGTCGCCATCGTGTTTACTACTCATGATGTAGTTTTAGTGTAACTGTCAGTCAAAAATGACAGGTATGGTTAAGTATTACGTTAAAATAAAATTTAATAAAAATTTAATGAAGCCAACTTTTATATGCACCACATAGTAAACAATAAATAAAAAATTCACATCATTGAATGTTCCAGGAAGTAAAAGTAGTTTAGCTAATATGAAAGCTGTGTGGCAAAGAAATATTAATGATGATTTATTAGTTAAACATTATGCTACATTACTTTTATGCGTCCAACACTATATTTACTTTTTGAAATATTATATTATTTTAAATTTAGATTATTTTTAGCCTACTTTACAAAAAATGGAAAGTAGTCCGGTGTCCGTGAGTGTGTACGTCCCTAACATCTTCTTCATGATTGAACCGATTTCAACTAAATTTGGTACATAGAATCTTCACTTAATCAAGGACCAAAATGACATATTTGGACTGGATCAACTAAGCAGAGGTGCCACAATTTCAAAGTTAAACTTTTCGGTAATTATAAATTTGGAAGGAATTGGCACAACCGATTTCAACGAAATTTTGTAGGAAGTAGGCATACAAAATAAAATTACGAAATCAAAATGCTTAGTATAGATATAAATAGCAGGACTGCCACAATACAAGGAATAAAAAAAATATTTTTACACCTATTTGTGTTGAACTGTTCACATCAATTTTAACCAAATTTAATACTTATAATATACACATATATACAAAACCATATTAGCATATTTTAACCGAATCAATCAGCCAAACAGGGGTTCCACAATGACTAATTAAACTCTTTCAGTAATTAAGGATTTGGAAGGAATTGGCTGAACGGATTTTAATTTATTTTGTATATAAGATTTGTACAGCATACCATAATGAAATCAAGATGTTAAAAGCGAAGCTAAAGAGCAGGACTACGACAGTAAAAAGTTAAATAATATTTTTACAAGTATTTCTAGAGAACTGACCCAATGGATTTTAACCAAATATAGTATATTTAATCTTCATATAAATAAACAAGATGGAAAAGTATACTCCATAAATGAAATGCACAGAGATTTCAAAGGCGTTCTTAATGGGAAATACGTATGGAATGGTATCGAAAGATTAAGTGATATCTCTATCCAAATAAATTTTTTAATCTATACCTCGTTGATTATATAAGAGAATGGGAGAGAAATATATGAATTTTTTGTTGTTTGCTGAGAGAACCGTATTAGCGATCTATGTAAACAACATATATGATGTTTTGCTCGGAATTTTCTCAAATTTTTACCTCCGAAACTCGTAATTACGTGGCCTCGCTGACTTTCTTGTAGTAAATGTTGTTCTCTATCCGAATAATCTTTTTAACCTATACCTTACAGATCATATAAGATTTAGGGAGAGTTTGATATTTCATTGTTGCTTGACGGATGCCATTTAACGAGATACGAGAATAAGTTTATTGAAATAATTACGTTAAGTGGAAGTTCTAATTAAAAGATTCAGTTGAAAATCACAATTGGGCAATCGTTTTTAATAAAGATCACTCACACGTGATTAAATTTAAATCCGTCCAGCGGTTTAGGAGATGAAAGTTACGACGGACGGACCAGACGTGCCCATAAGGCGTTCCGTTATTACCGCTTCGCTGTTAAAGAACTCCTAATAACCAAAATGTCATAAATTACCGGGTCGACTAAACAGGGCTACCATAATATCAAGGTTAAAATTTTTCTGTAACTACGAATTTGGAAAGTATTGGCTGAACGGATATCAAAGAAATTTCGTTTGTAGGGCGAATATAGAATGGCAAAACGAGATGAATGTTATTAGAACGGATCAAAAAAGCAGGGCTACCACAATATGAGGAAAAATAATTTTCTGATATATACATTACTATACGATTATACTAAAGCAAATTTGACAAAAAGCACTTCTGTACCACGGGAAACCTGTGTACACCCCTACTTGTGATATATAAAAATTGTATTGAAAGGAGAGTAGGCGGATTAGTTCTTTCCAGAACTACTTGTTCACTTTTCGTGTATATAGAAAGTTATTTCATTAAAATAAGTTTATATGAATTTTATTTTTCTGTCTTTAGTCGAAGATTAAAAACTTACTGAGTTTCGCAGAAAATGCCCTCAAAGTCCTTTACAAATTCAGCAATTTTAATTTCTATATCAGATTTCATGAACACGATATCAATGAATATTTGCATGTTTTCGTAATCGTTACCAAGGTATTGTTTAAACTTCAAAATAGCGTCGAAATATCGCTAATGTGTGAACAGATGCGACGCGAATTATTAATCCCAATCAATAATTCACAATTACACGAAACTGGCAGCAATGCAAATCACTTTGTCAACGAAAGATTTGCACGTGAAAATACGTCAAATTTTGGCGTTAAGAACTAATTTATGGACCGATTCGATGCGTATTCGAAAATCGACAGTTAGGATAATAAAATTTCTTTCTTTATGGCGTTCTTTTTTTCCAATTATGACTCTAGTAATTTTAAAATGCAAATGATTAATACGCCACAATCATACCAAAATTTGAGATCTTTTAAAGAATCGAGTGTTTTAGACTTCACTTGATTGTATTCTATCAAAAAACTAAAAAAAGGCATACTTTAACGTACCACTAATTTATTCACTTGATAATAACACAAAGCGTCGAAATCCGGGTAATGGTTTCGTTTGTATAAAGTAGTGGAACGTAACACTTTGCCTTATTACTAGTTCTTCACATTATTATGTAAATAGGAATACTTTTTCTGATTTTTAACCACCAGCTGAAGATTGTTTCTAGAAAAATCACTCGTAAGTTAATCATTAAAGTAATTGCCGTGGTATTTGAGTTAATAGATATCTAAGTTTGATTGAAAAAGCATCTCTTCCGAAATTGCATTTCCCAGAAAACGATCCTAGTGCCTCAATGATATAGAAATCGGGGAGGAAATTAATTGCATAAATTTTCAAGCGAAAATGGTTTTACAAACTGACACGACCGATTGCCTGAGCGCCAAAACAAATCTCTACTTCCTCACGCCATAACTTCAATCGATTTACGACCTCCATTCTGTTCCCATTAACACTAATGATGCCGGGGTAATAACGACGGCATAAAGCAACCGACACCATTATAAATTTAATGATTAAATCACGCGTCGTAAAAATCCGATCGTTTTATTTATTTTTTTCGAACCCTACACGAATGCATTGGTCAAGAACATCTTCGGATCGACTGCAGCAAATATTTAAATTCGACACGAACGCATTTAACCCGCATCAGACGCCCTCAATGGGAAAATATGAAGAGTCATCGAGCCGGAATCGCTTTCGGAGATAGAATAACAAGGCTCTCCTTAATTGCTAATAAAAGACCCGTGTGCCGGAAAAACGAGGTTGGGCCTCCCATAAAGAAGGTAGTGATAAGGGGATGGGAGTTTGTGTGAAATAGAGGTGGGAAGGAAGAGGTTGAGAGAGAAAGAGAAAACATTGTAGGAGAGGGAGACAGTAGAGAAAGGGGGAGGAAAAAGGAGGAGAGAAAGGGGAGGAGAGGAAGGGTGAGGGAGGAGAAGACCAATTTGAAAGGAAATGGGTTGTTTTGGGAGATCACGAGGCGAGAAGAGGAGGCTGAGAGAGAAAGAGTGGAAGAGAGACAGACTGAGGAAGATAAGAGAGATTGCGGGGGCGGAGGCGAGGGAGAGTAGATGGTTAGGAAAGAGGACGGGGAGATAGGAAGGGGGCGAATATTCGGGTCTATGGGAGCAGAGAGAGAGAAACTGGAGGAGATGTGCTTGAGAGAAGGGGGTGGGTTTGGTGGGGAGGAAGACAGTTAATAGGGGGGGAGGGTGAAGGACTGAGAGATTGGGCGAGGAAGAGAGGGCGAGAAAGAGTGGGAGGAAAGAGATGGGTTCGAGAGAAGCGAGAAGGAGATTCAGTCGGCACATCCGTCACCCGGAGGAATCTCACGCGCACGCTGCCAACCTGTTGGAACCTTCTCCCGCGAAGCGGCACGGCCGATCCAGCGCGCCTCCTCGAAACAGGGCAGGAAACCTCGCCGAATACGAACTGAATTAAATTGGCAGCTGCGAAAACATTTTTTATCGGGCGCTTGGAGCAAAATATGGCACGGAAAACAAGTGAGAAACACCATAACAACCGAAATGTTGGCCTTCGTACTCTTGGTTATCGTGTCTAGCTCCCAATGTTAGGGTAGAAAGCTCGAATCCTGCCGAAGGCATGTTCGTTTGCGTTCTTGGGTTGTGTTGCACTCACTGTAAAAGACCGTGCAGTGCTGTTTATAAGCAAGTTAAAAATAAATAAATTATGTAAGAATTGGTTTATGGAGCCACTGTAAAATCTCATTGGCTAGATGTGATGTTGTTTTCACTGTCTAAATTTTCGTTAAAGGTAAATAGATAACTTCTTATAAGGATTACCTTCTCCGTAGTGCCTGGAGCCGCCCAAGCACGATGCACTCCCACTGAGTTGAGTAATATTTTCCAGAGAATCATTAAGCTACAATGAATTTTCCACAAGTCATTCTGGTTTATCCTAAAGAGATCGCCAGAAGAAACATTAAGGTTTGACATTTCCGAGGGAAAAATTAACGCTGATAAATATTTAACACACTGACAGCGATATCCCACAGCCATTAATTTATCTTTTTCAGAAGAAACGCAATACGATGTTAGCGGTCACTTATCCTTTGCAAATATCACGGCTGCGAGCCTGATATATAAATCCACTCCTTTTAACGACTCGATATTAATGCTCAAATTTATTATTCCAACGCAATCTCGCCACGCAAAATTCTCATCTTATGGGTGACGGAAAACCCGAAAACCTCTTAGCAACAGCGGGTCGTGCTTTACATACGCGAGAGAGATAGAGGTGTTAATTGAGAGTGATTTGAAAAAAGTAATTAGATCCTCGACGAGGTGTGAGCAATAATTCTCCCGCGTCGTGACCGCCCGTCATGAGCGCCTCATTAAGAATAATTTACGAATTATTTTTTCAGGCCGGTCCCCTCTCGTATTTATCGTCTCGGTGCGAGATTTTGGCAACCCTCGCTCCAAAATCCTTTCAGCGGGCGCCCGTGGCGACGGAGGAAGGGCGAACCTTAAGGGCGGCAGGTCGGAAGAAAAATCGCCTCCATATTCTCAAGAGAGGATATTTCGTCCTGAAAATGATGAAATTAATGGAATCCGCGGCTTGTTAATTAAACCTCATAAAGGCCCGCTTGATCGTCATAATCACTCATTCATTCGGTTAGCAACACTTAAGTGGCGTAGTTCATTCATGTACGTAGCGATGCTTTTTTGCGCTAGAAAGGCAGAATAATATGGTCGCTAAACGTCATAAATATAGCGTATGAAAATAAGCGATGGATTACTGGAAAGTAGGGAGGTAATATTTTGAACGCAACATTAAGACTTAGACTTTTCTTCCAGAGAGTATTTTTACGCAGAGATTAGGGGATAGGCGACACAAGAGACTCAAAATAAAATTAGCTACGGCGCTACCGGAATAAATTTGTGTTTCACAAGTATAATCCCTAATCTTATGGTAGAATGACACCACAACTCCATGGCTGGCGGAAAAAAGTTAACAAGTCCAACAACGCATGAACGAGTACCGTAAAATCAATTGATTCCATAGAAATGAATTTTTAAGATTGAGTGTAATTTCAATTATATTCAGCATTGATTACAATGTTAAAATATATTCGCTGAAAAGAACTTAATTTAAATGAGGATTATAATAAAATTTTAAATAAGTTTTCCCATTTATTTAGTTATCTTGTCCCTTTCGGCCAGCCAGCCATGGAATTCATCTTGGTTAATCCAAGTTAGAGGAAAATTTACAAGCCGTGTCATCCCATAAGTTACCTGTTAATAATCTAATAAAACGTTACATTATTTATTTGCTTTACTTCCAATGAGACCAAATCAAACTTCCGATTAAGTTGACCCGTCATGTCGTATGAAAGTGACCAACAAAGTTATCTATAGGTAAGTATAACATTCGAGATATTAATATTAACAGTATAAATAAAAACAACATCACCAATTATCATTTCGTGAGGGCGGGTATCTTTAACCTCCTTTTTTAATTTAATTCTCTCGTTGCCTTCCTTAAAACGTCTTTTCATTACGTGCTCTCTCTCTCTATCCCTCTCTCCCTCCCACTCCTCTGGCTAGCAGAAACACGTCGTCATTCACAATTACCGCGCTACGTATTACGGGTGTTGATAAAGTAAACCCACTCGACGTCTATTTCCCTTGCACCTCGTCTCCTCCAAATTATTCGCATATAAATGGCGCAATCGCCGCGGCATTCCCGGACGGCTTTCCAACACGTTGGTAGCCTTGCTGAGCACCCTGCCTCCTCTTCCTGGAGTGGGCAGGAAGACACACGGGAGACCTCGCCTTGCACACAATGGGTCTGTTAAGCGGAGGTGGAGTGGGTGGGAGGGAGGAAGGGAATGGGAGGGGAGAGACAGAGAGGGGCGAGAGGAGGAGGTGGAGGTACGAAGCGGCGGGTGAGAGAAAACGAATGAGAATGTAGGGCGAATTTTAAGAGTGGAGGAGCGGCGACTGCAACACGTAAGCACTCGATATGGAGAGCCGTCAGGGTGCAAGAAATTCATAACTTGGAACTCGTACGCCCGAAATATCTGCCTCCGCTTAAATTGAGCCGCAGCCTTGGTTTTCCTTCGTTTAAAAAAAATGCATTCATTACACCCTCTCGGAACCCTTTAGCTTCGGTAGCAGGGAAACCGGAATAAAGACGGGAGTTTCAGTCTCGGGTGACGATCAATAAGTGAAAATTTGTTGAAAAGCTTTCTTACCATGAACTAGTGTAATATATTTTTACATTTCAATATTATTTGAAGATCTATTTTTATAACGTCGGACCAGAACAACATAAATGACGGTAAACTGACTGATCAAGGAATGACGGAGACAGAGACAGACGGCTTCGCAAAAAGAACAAGAATGACCGTAACTGGAGAACGATCGTTGGTTTTAAAAATTAGCCTCGGACCACAAATCTAAACACGCATTACAGTCTTCAAATCGTCATGAACAAGGAGTGACGCGCTCTTCAAAAACTGCGCCAAAACAATTTCTGTCAAAATCTCGAAAATAAAGCGGCATATTCAGCCCGTAATTACTCGTTCCTGAGGCGAAACACATAGACATGCACGAGGTGGAATAGATCCTCCTCCAGCGTTATAGACTCGGGGATGAGTGTTTGGAGAGGTAGTTAGGAAGAGAGATAGAGAGAGAGAGGATAGTTAGGGAGGGGTCGGACTCGTGGGTGTAACCTTCCTTCCTGTTCATTGCTCCACCCTCCCACGCCCTTTTACCCAACTCCCCATTTTAACCCACTCCCCTTTCCCAAACCACCGCACCCAACTCCACCCTACTCCATAGTTCCATCCGTCTCGCAGCCATAATATAAAAAAGGAACCATTTACGCGTCACATCCCCCGAACCTCAAACAATCCTCACTCGTCGCCTCTCTTATCTCGATCTGCACCGAAAAAATTACCCTCTTATCTCGCCTTCTCCCTCTCTCTCATTCTTTCTTTGTTTCCCTTCTTTATTCCCATTCCTTATTTCATATTATTTTGCCTTGTTTTTTTCGGCCTTTTTCGCCAATTTAGTTTTCTTCGTGCGTTTACCCTCTCTCTCTTTCTCACCCACCCTCCCACTCCCTCTTTCTCTCGACCTCCCCCTACCAAATTCCCCTTTCCACCTCGCATCCTTCCCTCCCTCCGCCCCGCCCTCTTCCTTCCCCTCCACACCAGATAGAGAGAGAGAGACGAAACAACATATTTCCGGCCGGCCGTCTACTCCCACACCCATCGCAGTGAGAGAGAGAGAAAGAGGGAGACAAGAGGGGGGGGGGCGGACCGCGCCGCCTCGCCATCCATCCCGCACTCCTCGCCACTCCCATCCCTTCAGCCACACCACCCACCGCTCCTCCACTCATCGACACACGGTTGCGTCACAGTCCTCTTCGTAGTAGCTCTTTACTCCCTCACTTCCCTCCCTCCTAACTCTACCCCTCCCTCCTTCCCGTTCTCCCATCTCCCGCTCGCTCACGCACCAACTCGATCTGTTTGCTCTAAAAGCGGAGTGGAGACTTCATTACGAAGCGACAGATTAAAAAAATAGACTCGCTAGGTTTTTTTTGGACGAAGTTTGCTTCTTTTTGAGGGAGGAGATTTCATTGAGTATGCTTTTTAGCCTACTTTCCAGAATGGAAATAGGCTTATAGTTTTGTCGTTGTGCCTGTCTGTCCGTCTGACCGTCCCCCCTATTAACTTTTGTTGCGAAGATTGAAGTCCCGGGTTCGATTCCAGGAACTATCCTTCCCATTTGATTTACATGAGAAATCTGAAATCCATCGTGCAGGGTAATTTTCTCTTGCACATTAAAATATCTTAGAATTATAACATCGGAGCGAGTTTTGTACTATTATTTGAGGAAAGGAATGAAGATTCTAATTTTTATCTTACAATTAGAATTTTGCTTATCGATTGCATTTCTTTGAATTTCGGACAAATACTGACGATTTTGCCGTTTTTACCAGTCATTACGAGAGTGTTGCCATAGCAACAACTATTGTTGGACACAGATCCGATATTTTCTAATACGTACACGCGTTATTTTTGCCGCAAAAATACGCGTGATCAATTTAATATTCCGTTCGAATGTATTTGTAGTATTTTATAAATGTGTAGTGTTTTATAACGCTAAATTATGAAATTTGAGAACACAAAGAGCTACATATCCGCGATGACTTTAAAGCTATTAAAGCTAATATAAGTATTAAATAAATGATTAAATGGAAAGTATAGGCATCATAAGTTCTGTTTGGATCATCTTGTTTTAAACTTATTTTTTATGCTTTTATCTGGTAGATCCATTGTTTCGAGTATACTCTTGTCTCGTTCTTTGCCTAGCTGGGACGAGTGAATTAGAAGGTGCTGACCGATGGCTCAAATCTCCACCCGTAGTTGAGATTCGATAAATGGAATCTAAAAAAGTGGTACAATAAACATATCAACGATAACAAAGAGTACCGTGAAAAATCCTTCAATTTCGAACAAGTGTATACAGCTGAGTAATTTACGTCGGTGATGAAGTAAGGTGATCAGACGAGTGGCACATAATTTATTTCAGACCTAATAGACTTTTACTCCGTGTGTAATTACTTGATCTTTGTCTTTCCTGATATTAAAATAGAAGAAGCTTGAGCAACCTAAGGATACAGAATAAATAAAACAAAGTTTTGAGGGAGTAATTTTCTTATTGCAGTTGAAACGGGCTCGCCGCCAAGGTCTTAGCATGAATAATAATCGAGGTTTCCGAATTATTTGAAACGTATGAAACTATGAAAAAAAAAACAAAAAAGTGATTTAAACTGCACATTTATATCAAGATGAAAGCAAAATTTAATAAGGGGAGTTTTCCAAAACAATAGAGTAATTTACCCAGGCCGAAATTTCAAAGCAGTTCGATAAATGAGGGAAGATACGCAGATGAATTTGCGATGTGTCTGGAAAAGACTCCTGACATCAAAACTCTCAGTGTAGACGCTTCGCAAATTTAATAGGCATATTAAAGAAACAACTTCATAGATTTTCAGATTACGACCACGTCGCGCGAAACTTTTCAAAATTTCCCTCGCCTCCTTGAAATTTATTCCGTGAATTATTTCAATGTGAGAGATAGAAAAAAATACAATCCTGGAACAATAACGAATCGATCATGCATTCCGAGGAGGAGACGAGAATTAATTAAAAGTCGTGCAAAAACGAATGCACTTGCGAAGGTCACCAAATCGACCGATTCCGCTGGAATCCGCCTCGATAAGATAAAAGTGAAATTTCCGTTCGCTTGAAAAATTACCGCGTGGTATTGACCCACATCCCGAAATAATTGGTTTCCGCTTAAAGAGGCCGTTATAATCTTCCGATCGCTGTTTTTTATTTTACTTCGCTGCCGTCTTTAAAATATACTCACGCAAGCGTTAAACGTTTTCTGGACTGATAAAACGCTACTATAGTAATTCCTATAACGAGAATAAAGAAACGGGTCACTGACCAATGAAAGGAAATCGCAAGGAGCTTTCCGAAATTTGCTTTCCGAAATTTGCATTTATTAACCTCGAACCAGAAAAATATATTAACACACCCGAGCATGGAAAGCGAAGTGGAAAAAAATCACCCCAAGAAAATAATCGAGCAACGCTTTCAAAATTACGCGAACTGTTTCGACGCTATAAGGAATGCGAAATTTAAAGATAGATTGCGATAAGGTTATTTAATGATATTCCTTCAGATAGTTATATGTCCGCATTACGCTTGCAGCACTCATGGCAACAACAGATCGGAAATTGACACCACAATATTTTCGTCGCAACGATTAACCTTTATTTTAAAATCCTTCTAAATTCCCAGACGATAGGGAAATTTAGCTAATTAAATAATCCATAAAAACCTAAAATTATCGCAAAACTACGTCAATTAAGCGTTAAAAAAACTTGTCCAGAGATTTTCAAGAGAATATTTATTTTCCAACCGGTCAAACTTTCCAAAATCTCCACTCAACAGCTAAAGACGCAGAAAAAGACAATATTCCCCGCCTTACGCAGTGCAATGTGGGACGGGAACGAAAACTTAAGCCGTCCACTTTTTATCCAAGCACGAAAAATCCTTGAAATCCCACCGCAATTTCCTTCCGTGCTCTGATTATGCCCTTGTTTTTCTCCTTTGAACTACATCCCTTCGATATATAAGCCCACCGCGCCCCCTCTCTTGGAAAGAGGATGAGGGGTCAGCTCATAGCAGTCGGTGAATCCCAAATCCCCTTCTTTTCCCACCCGAATCCTCTTCCTCTCCCCATCCGCGCATTCGTGTACCTTCCTTCCAACATGCCCTATTTAAAAACGCGACACGAGCGTCTTACGAAGAAGGAGAACGAGAATAAGGGTGGAGCAGCAGCGTGGGAGGTACTCCAGAATCGTGAACGTCTGCTGAAAGAAAAATGTCGAGATTGAGAGGGACAGAAAGAGATGAGAGAGAGGGAGAGTTGGAAAGGGATAGAGAGAGAGAGAGGGAGAGTTGGGAGAGAGATGTGGGAAGGGATGGAGGAAGAGGGAGATGGAGAAAGGGTTAGAGGGGAAAGGGGTGAGAGGGAGATAGGGTGAGAGGGGAAAGGGGTGAGATGGGAAAGGGGTGAGAGGGAAAAAGGGAGAGAGAGGAAGAGGAAGGGAGAGAGAGGAAGAGGAAGGGAGAGAGAGGAAGAGGAAGGGAGAGAGAGGAAGGGAGAGAGAGGGAGGGGAGGGAGGGAGGGAGAGGGAGGGAGGGAGAGAGCGGGAGGGAGATAGGGAGAGGGAGGGAGAGGGAGGAAGGGAGAGGGAGGGAGAGGGAGGGAGTGGGAGGGCGAGGGAGGGAGAAGGATGGAGAGAGGGGGAGAGATGGGGAGAGACAGGGATAGAGAGGGAGGGAGAGGGAGAGAGAGGGAGAGAGAGAGGAGGAGAGAGGGGGAGAGAGGGGAGAGATGGAGAGAGAGGAAGAGAGAGGGAGAGAGATGGAGAGGGAGAGAGAGGGAGATAGAGGGAGAGAGAGGGAGAGACAGGGAGAGAGAGGGAGGGATGGGGAGAGAGGGGGATGGGGAGAGAGGGAGATATGGAGAGGGGAGAGAAGGGGCTAAGATGAAGAAGGGGGAGAGTGGGCAAGAGGAGTTCTGAGAAGGGGAAAGAGAACGGGAGGAAATGAGGACAAAAAGTAGGAATAAAAGTAATGAGTGAAAGGGAAGAGGGGGTGGTAGGTAGAGGGAGGAAGAGAGATGTATTGAGAGAAGGGAAAGAAAGAGGGTAAGGAGGTGGAGAGAAAGAGAACGGAAGATAAAGATAGTGATAGAAAGAGAGTGAAAGAAACAGAGTGAACGAGAGAAAAGGAGGAGATAATGATGGAGAGAGAAAAGACAGGAGAGAAAGTGGGAGAGGATAGAATGTGAAAGAGGAAAGTAGAAGAGGAGAAAAGGTGGAAGAGTAGAGAAAGTGGAAGAGGAGAGAAAGTGGAGGAGGAGATAAAGTGGAAGAGGAGATAAAGTGGAATGGGACAAAGTGGAATGGGAGAGAAAGTGGATGAGTAGAGAAAGTGGAAGAGGAGAGAAAGTGGAAGAGTAGAGAAAGAGGGAGAGGAGAAAAAGAGGGAAAGAAAGAGGAAGATAAAAGAGGGTGAGGAAGGAGAGAAAGAGGAACAAAGACGGATCAAAGAGAGGGAGAGATAAGGAATGAGGGAAAGATATGAGTAGAAAGAGGCAGCAAAATACGAATAGAGTGAGAGAGAAGGGAGACAGAGAGAGGGAGAGATAGGAGAGCGTGCCTCTGTGTGTGGGAGGAAAACCACAGGAAATCGACGGCAATGAATGATTTACGTGACCTGTCAGTAATGGAAAAAAGGAGTCAAAGGTCAAACTCTAGATCTTCCCTCCCCTAGCCAGTCCGCATCCCACCCTCCGTCAGCGCATCCCTCTGAGATGACGTCCATGGCGGTCGTTCGATACTTATCCCCGATTTTTATTAGGTCTACGCCCAACGAAGTACTAGTGATTTCCTCCCGAGGGGAGGGGAACCGTCGCAGGTGGACTTTTGGAGCACACGAAATGAATTTCTTTTCTCCCCTTCGAGTTTATCAGCGAAGAGACGTTCTATAAACTGCCACCTCGTGAGGTCACTTAACGGAGACGGGAAGCGGATGTTGCAACAAAACTTTGTCCAGAAAACGCGCGACGGCGTGTCATTGTTAAAAAGTGAACATCGTTTATTTTTGACGGCACTTTCATTTTTTTGTCGCGCCGAGAAGGAGTTTCGTGCTAATTGAAAAAAATGTTCAAGAGCACCGAAACTTAACATATATCATAGCTGAGTTCTGGTGTTGCTGAATCCATATATACCTTCCAACTGCCAGATAAATTTCGAAATTATAATGCGGACGCATATAAAGAGCCGACATTGGAAGAATATTCGATATTAATGCCCCATCGAGATATCGGTAACGTCCGTCGTGTGATTCGAAACGTGATGTAATGACTGCGTACACAAAAGACGAGTAATATTTCGGCCATTCGCCCCTCAGAAAATTATATTTTATGGAACAAGATATCTTTACGACTGATTCACGAATCGTAATTTGTAAAAGGTACGTGGCACGACAAGCTTTACTTGTCGTAAAGAAACGAATTACGATCCTTCAACTGCCACCGCCCCTGAAGAAAATGGAAACCCAAGAAACACGTGACGTGTAAAATACCCATAATTCTACTGTCCAATTTAAATGGCAATTGTATATGTCAAGGTCTGAGATAAATAAAATAATAAAATGTCGCTCCTCAAGCGTTTAAAATATAATTTTATCAAATGCTGGAAAGTTGATTTTTAATTTTTTTATGCTATGATTTCAAAGAAACGAGCTGAATACATATTCTCTGTTCGACGAAAAAGAGCAAACAATGGAAATAGAAGTTTATTCATAGATTTTAGTAAGCGAAACTCGTCGAACTCGAAAGTTGAATAAATGAGAGGTGTGAAATACTGAGCACATTTTATTGCCAAAACAAGACGATATAAAATTCGCTGTTTAACAAGGTAACTTCAACGACAGTAAAACGTTAAATAAGTCAGACTTACATTCGGTTACAAATCGAGCATTTTGGACGGTTATCAACTGATCGCTGATTTTGACAAAGAACAAGAACAGCGATTGACGAATTAACACCGAAGGCAGCTGCTTCGAAGCATAAGTGCCCACCTGGTTCTTCCAAACGTTTTATAGCCATAGGAGCTATCTGGATTCCGAGAATAAGGTGGGCTTGATAATTTATTTAGTCACTAAATTCATGCTTTTCGAGTTCTGTTAATATTACTCGACTCCCAAACTTGACTTGCATTTCCTCAAGCTTTTCATAACAAGGGTTAAAAGGGAGGAGTGTGCGTTGGCGAGAGAGAGACACGGAAAGTTTTCATTTTTTACTAGATCGAAATGCGTAGGAAAAAAAGAATCAATCGCAGAATTGGATGAGTCATCAGGAAGCAGCGTGTCTTTAAAAATAGCGCCATGCGTGCGGGAAAACGCCAGTAAAAAACGGACGTAACAGAGTCATCGCTGGAAAGGCTCCAGCGTACGACAAAAAAACAAACGCCGCCCGTTTTGTGTTGAGCTGACCGAACTGAGAGTTCCGCGAAAACCGCGAACCGAATGGAAAAAAACGGAAAAAGATAAAAAGGAGAGGAGGATTGAGAGGAAGGTTTATGAGCGTAAAATGAAGAGGCGAGGAAGGAAGTAAATGATGGAGAGGAAAAGTAAAAGATACATATGAAGAAGGTAGGGGAAGATATACGGGAAAGAAAGAATATATATCCGTTAGTGAGAAAAGAGGATTCCTAGCAATAAAAAAATGAAGTTTCTTTCCATTCTCATTTGCCCCGATCGGTCCGGAACACGCCCATTTCCGCTCTCGAGATATCATCCAATTCGATTTTTAAGAAAAAGCGGATTTATTCGTGTTATAGGTACGCAGCATTTTACTTCTCACGTCAAACCAGTAAATAACGAAGTCACTTGACAAATTAGATGTAAGAAAACGTTAATAAATTGATACACAAAGAGAAATATTAACAAATATATTTCCACTTTATCTTTTATTTTTAATACAATTTCTTTCATATATATATATATATATATATATATATATATATATATATATATAACACAAGGTGAGGTGACTTTTGCCAAGTGCAGTTGGTTTTCAAAACCCCCTGTAGAGGGTGTGGAGTAACAGTGGAATGCTGCAACCTGGCGGAACACCTTATAAGTAATATAAGTCGCGTTCAGCTTATAAATGTATATTATATTACACAAAGTGAAATGTCGTTTTGTTTACAGAGTTTGTATGGTTACTAACAACAGTATATAGTTAGTAATGTTAGTAGATAAACTTTCATATTCGCTTCGTTTGACAGTTTACACATTGAAGCTTCAGTTACGTATCGGTAAAAATTAAAATCAGAATTATATATATATATATATATATATATATATATATATATATACATATATATGTGTACTGGTGGTGTAGTGGTTAGCGTGTCGGCTTTCTATTGCAAAGTTCGGGGGTTCAAACCCCTCGAATGGAGGTTTTATTTAAAAAAAAATCATCAGTGCCTGGCAGTAGGCAGCAGTACTGTCAGTATGGTATAGAGCCGAAAACAAATGATGTTGGTTGGGTCTATATCCAATACAGCTGTAGGCGTGATCAGGACGATTTGAACGGCTACAGTACTGCGATGTGGAAAGCAAGAGGGAAACTACCACATAACAATCCCTAGTAAAGATTATATGGTTGGACAATATGAGTTCTCTCGAGGTAAAACAATCCGGAGGTAAAATAGTCCCCCAATCGGATCTCCGGGCGGGGACTGCCTTGAGGAAAACATTTGTCGAAAGTAAATTACGAATAGGGACTTGGAACGTAAGAACTATGAGAAAGGCAGGAAAGCTAGAGAACTTGAAAGAAGAAATGAGAAGAAATAGAGTTGACATTATAGGGCTAAGCGAAACTAGATGGGAGGGAGAAGGACAGTTCGACTCGGAAGAATTCACGGTAGTTTATTCTGGAGGAAATAGTGGAGAAAGGGGAGTAGCTCTGGTACTTAGGAAAGATATGATGAAAAGCGTGACAAAGATAATAGCAACGAACGATAGACTGATGGCAATAAAGCTAAAAGCAGTCCCAGTGGACATGCTGATAATCCAGGTATATATGCCAACGTCAGCTCATGACGATGAAGAAATAGATGAGATATATGAGCAAATTAATGAAATTTACGAAGAAGACGGAAGAGGAAAGGTAAACTGCAAAATAATGGGAGATTGGAACAGCATAGTCGGAGAAGGACAGGAAGAAAATGTTGTCGGGCAATACGGACTTGGGAAGAGAAATCGAGGAGGGGAGAAACTCGTAGAATTCTGCATCAATAATGACCTTGTAGTGACTAATATATGGTTCAAAAACCATAAACGAAGGTTCATCATCATAAGTAGTCTGTCCGTAGACAGGTCCGTGATTATTCATGGTTAAACCTGGTTCTCCATATACTCCTATTTTCCGCTGTCCTCTTTATATCTTGATATCTCTCTTTCCCTTTCAAATCGTCTATCAGCTGAAACCTTTTCCTACCTCTTTCCCTTTTCCCATCTAGTTTTCCTTCTAACACGTCTTTAATCATACTCTCTCTCCTCAGGTAATGTCCAACCCAGTTAGCCTTCCTCTTTCTGATAGTCTGTATAATCATTCGCTTCTCTCCTATTCTTCGTAGCACTTCATCGTTTTTCATCCTATCTGTCCATTTTATCTTCAGCATTCTCCTCCAAGTCCACATTTCAAAGCTTTCCAAGTATTTTATGTCATTTTTCCTTAGCGTCCATGTTTCTGCCCCATACAATGCTATACTCCATACGTAGCATTTTATCAACTTCTTGCGGATATCTTCCCTTATATTCCCTGTAAGTAGTTGTTTCTTTCTCCTGAAAGCCGCTTTTGCTTTTCCTATTCTAGTTTTGATCTCATCCGTACATTTTGCTGTCGTGTTATGATACTTCCAAGGTATTTATATTCTGAAACTTGTTCTAATGGCTTTCCCCCAATAGTTATGTTCAGATTCTCTTCTTTACCCGATATTCGAATTACCTTGGATTTTTCTGTATTTATTTCCATACCGTATTTTCTACCTGTTATCACTAGTCTATTTATCATTTTTTGTAGCTCCTCTTCCTTTCTTGCTAGAAGTACTTGATCATCTGCGTATTTCACTGTTCTTATAATCCTTCCTCCAATTTTGAAATCCCCTGTGCCTTCTAAAGCTTCTTGCATTAGACTTTCTCCATATATATTGAATAGGGTTGGCGATAGGCAGCAGCCTTGTCTTACTCCTCTACCGATATATATTCCGCAGGTGTCCATATTCTCAAACCTGACCTTTACAACTTGATTCTCATATAGATTCCTAATCAGTCTCCTGTCTTTCCAGTCTACACCTATATCCTTTAATATCTTCATCAACTTTACCCAATTTACTCTATCAAAGGCCTTCTGCCAGTCTACGAAACATGCGCAGATATCTTGACTGTATTCTATTGCCCTTTCTGATATGATTCTAACTACTCCTATAGCATCTCTAGTTCCTCGTCCTTTTCTGAAACCGAATTGATCTTCCCCTATTATTTCTTCTGCCTTTTTCTCCAGCCTTTTATTAAGAATCCTCGTGATGATCTTCGATGTGTGTGACAGAAGGCTTATAGTTCTGTAATCTTTACACTGCATTGCCTTTGGCTTCTTCTTTAGAGGGATCATTGTTACTTCTAGGAAATCCTGAGGCCACTCTCCCGTGTCGTAAATCTTATTAATTAATTTCGTGATCGCTTTTAGTCCTTCTGATCCTATGACTTTAAGTATCTCAGCCGGTATTCCATCGCTGCCCGTGGCTTTCCCCTTCTTAAGTTCCACTATCGCTTTTTCTACTTCGCTCTCCATAATACTTGGTCCTAAGTTGTCTTCTTCGATGTTTTCCTCATTTTCCAGTTCTATTTTTGCCGCTCCTGTCTGTTTGCTGTATAATTCCTTAATGTATTCTTCCCATACCTGTGCTACATCCTTTGTTTCTGAGACTATCTTCCCATCCGTATTCATAATTCCTTTACCACAAATTCCATTAGACTTCTTATCTTCTAATTCCAGTGCCTTAGCGTACATCATATCGTACCGTCCTAATTTCTCCATTTGTTCTATTTCATCACATTTTCCTTTTAGCCAATTTTCTCTAGCTTTATCTGTTACCCTTCTCAACTCATTGTTTATACGCCTATAGTTGGCTCTACCTTCTTCACTGTTAACGTTTTTCCATTTTCGTCTCTCATCCATTTTCTCCAGCATTTCCTTCGTGATCCATGGTTTTCTGATTTTCTTCTCTTGTTTTCCAATCTCTTTATCCAAGGTATCCTTGATACTGGTTTTAATTTCATTCCATTCTATATCGACGGTCTTCGGTTTGTTTTCCAACTTTCTTAGGTTATCTTCCAACTTCATGCTGACTACATCCTGCCTTTCTTTCAGTTTTTCTAGGTCCCAGGTCTGTCTTTCTCTTCTCGTTTTTCTTATTTGTTTGAGCTTTGTACTCACGTCAACTATTAGAAGGCTGTGATCTGAATCAATGTCCGCTCCTTGAAATGCCTTGGCGTTCTTTATGCTGTTCCTGAATCTTTGTTTTACAAGGATGTAATCTATTTGGCATCTCATTCTATCTCCTGGGCTTTTCCATGTGTATAACCTTCGTTTATGGTTTTTGAACCATGTATTAGTCACTACAAGGTCATTATTGATGCAGAATTCTACGAGTTTCTCCCCTCCTCGATTTCTCTTCCCAAGTCCGTATTGCCCGACAACATTTTCTTCCTGTCCTTCTCCGACTATGCTGTTCCAATCTCCCATTATTATGCAGTTTACCTTTCCTCTTCCGTCTTCTTCGTAAATTTCATTAATTTGCTCATAGATCTCATCTATTTCTTCATCGTCTTGAGCTGACGTTGGCATATATACCTGGATTATCAGCATGTCCACTGGGACTGCTTTTAGCTTTATTGCCATCAGTCTATCGTTCGTTGCTATTATCTTTGTCACGCTTTTCATCATATCTTTCCTAAGTACCAGAGCTACTCCCCTTTCCCCACTATTTCCTCCAGAATAAACTACCGTGAATTCTTCCGAGTCGAACTGTCCTTCTCCCTCCCATCTAGTTTCGCTTAGCCCTATAATGTCAACTCTATTTCTTCTCATTTCTTCTTTCAAGTTCTCTAGCTTTCCTGCCTTTCTCATAGTTCTTACGTTCCAAGTCCCTATTCGTAATTTACTTTCGACAAATGTTTTCCTCAAGGCAGTCCCCGCCCGGAGATCCGATTGGGGGACTATTTTACCTCCGGATTGTTTTACCTCGAGAGAACTCATATTGTCCAACCATATAATCTTTACTAGGGATTGTTATGTGGTAGTTTCCCTCTTGCTTTCCACATCGCAGTACTGTAGCCGTTCAAATCGTCCTGATCACGCCTACAGCTGTATTGGATATAGACCCAACCAACATCATTTGTTTTCGGCTCTATACCATACTGACAGTACTGCTGCCTACTGCCAGGCACTGATGATAGTTTTTTTTTTTTATATAAATAAAACCTCCATTCGAGGGGTTTGAACCCCCGAACTTTGCAATAGAAAGCCGACACGCTAACCACTACACCACCACTAACGAAGGTTATACACATGGAAAAGCCCAGGAGATAGAATGAGATGCCAAATAGATTACATCCTTGTAAAAACAAAGATTCAGGAACAGCATAAAGAATGCCAAGGCATTGCAAGGAGCAGACATTGATTCAGATCACAGCCTTCTAATACTTGACGTGAATACAAAGCTCAAACAAATAAGAAAAACGAGAAGAGAAAGACAGACCTGGGACCTAGAAAAACTGAAAGAAAGGCAGGATGTAGTCAGCATGAAGTTGGAAGATAACCTAAGAAAGTTGGAAAACAAACCGAAGACCGTCGATATAGAATGGAATGAAATTAAAACCAGTATCAAGGATACCTTGGATAAAGAGATTGGAAAACAAGAGAAGAAAATCAGAAAACCATGGATCACGAAGGAAATGCTGGAGAAAATGGATGAGAGACGAAAATGGAAAAACGTTAACAGTGAAGAAGGAAGAGCCAACTATAGGCGTATAAACAATGAGTTGAGAAGGGTAACAGATAAAGCTAGAGAAAATTGGATAAAAGGAAAATGTGATGAAATAGAACAAATGGAGAAGTTTGGACGGTACGATATGATGTACGCTAGGGCACTGGAATTAGAGGATAAGAAGTCTAATGGAATTTGTGGTAAAGGAATTATGAATACGGATGGGAAGATAGTCTCAGAAACAAAGGATGTAGCACAGGTATGGGAAGAATACATTAAGGAATTATACAGCAAACAGGCAGGAGCGGCAAAAATAGAACTGGAAAATGAGGAAAACATCGAAGAAGACAACTTAGGACCAAGTATTATGGAGAGCGAAGTAGAAAAGGCGATAGTGGAACTAAAGAAGGGGAAAGCCACGGGCAGCGATGGAATACCGGCTGAGATACTTAAAGTCATAGGATCAGAAGGACTAAAAGCGATCACGAAATTAATTAATAAGATTTACGACACGGGAGAGTGGCCTCAGGATTTCCTAGAAGTAACAATGATCCCTCTAAAGAAGAAGCCAAAGGCAATGCAGTGTAAAGATTACAGAACTATAAGCCTTCTGTCACACACATCCAAGATCATCACGAGGATTCTTAATAAAAGGCTGGAGAACAAGGCAGAAGAAATAACAGGGGAAGATCAATTAGGTTTCAGAAAAGGACGAGGAACTAGAGATGCTATAGGAGTAGTTAGAATAATATCAGAAAGGGCAATAGAATACAGTCAAGATATCTGCGCATGTTTCGTAGACTGGCAGAAGGCCTTTGATAGAGTAAATTGGGTAAAGTTGATGAAGATATTAAAGGATATAGGTGTAGACTGGAAAGACAGGAGACTGATTAGGAATCTATATGAGAATCAAATTGTAAAGGTCAGGTTTGAGAATATGGACACCTGCGGAATATATATATCGGTAGAGGAGTAAGACAAGGCTGCTGCCTATCGCCAACCCTATTCAATATATATGGAGAAAGTCTAATGCAAGAAGCTTTAGAAGGCACAGGGGATTTCAAAATTGGAGGAAGGATTATAAGAACAGTAAAATACGCAGATGATCAAGTACTTCTAGCAAGAAAGGAAGAGGAGCTACAAAAAATGATAAATAGACTAGTGATAACAGGTAGAAAATACGGTATGGAAATAAATACAGAAAAATCCAAGGTCATTCGAATATCGGGTAAAGAAGAGAATCTGAACATAACTATTGGGAGAAAACCATTAGAACAACTTTCAGAATATAAATACCTTGGAAGTATCATAACACGAGAGGCAAAATGTACGGATGAGATCAAAACTAGAATAGGAAAAGCAAAAGCGGCTTTCAGGAGAAAGAAACAACTACTTACAGGGAATATAAGGGAAGATATCCGCAAGAAGTTGATAAAATGCTACGTATGGAGTATAGCATTGTATGGGGCAGAAACATGGACGCTAAGGAAAAATGACATCAAATACTTGGAAAGCTTTGAAATGTGGACTTGGAGGAGAATGCTGAAGATAAAATGGACAGATAGGATGAAAAACGATGAAGTGCTACGAAGAATAGGAGAGAAGCGAATGATTATACAGACTAATAGACCAGGTTTAACCAAGAATAATCACGGACCTGTCTACGGACAGACTACCTATGATGATGATGATATATATATATATATATATATATATATATATATATATATGAGAATGATGAGTGAATGTATTAATTAAATGTGATTAATAATTAAATTAATTATTGGAAGTCATTACTGGTTTTATGACTGGAATCATTCACCTTATCCCACGTGTAAAAATTGACACGCCAAATGATCCAGCAATTTCTTTTAACATGCATTGCAGACAATTCGCGATCAAACTATCTTATGCCATGACAATAAATAAATCGCAAGGCCAAACCTTAACCAAAGTTGGTATTTTTACGCCTGAACCTTGGTTTACACGTGGAAATATGTGGGGTATTCAAGAATTCGAACACTAAATTGTATATAAAGAAATTTTGAAAATTAAATAATAACAGAATTTAAATAGGCCCCTAGTAAGTATGTATATATATATATATATATATATATATATATATATATATATATATATATATAATACAAGAATATTTTAAGAAACTCATAAGTTTATTTGAATGTAAACTCGGAACAGTTTGACGGCATCCTTTTTTGTGTCTTATCCAGATCTGACCTTCTCTTATGGAGAATTTATCACCCGCTTATTTAAAATCTTTGCAAAAGTAATTGAAATTCATAACGCATTACCTGAAAATATGCGAAGTTCCTACCAGAATAGTCAGAAGTCTCGAAAATTACCTAGCATTAAAGCGACAGTCCCATTAATTTACCGCTTATTCAGATAATGCGCTGAATAGATGAAGAAAATTTACATTCCCGACATACTAAAGGGTAAATAATGGACAAAATGAAAACATACCTCTGATGCAATATACTCCGCGAGCGATAAACATCCCCTTTTACAGATTTATGAAGTTTGTTTGTTTGTTCTCTGGTATTACATGGAATGAAAGTCACGCGAACTATGACAGAGAGCGGGCGAGTTGCCTGGGAAAGGTGTTCTGACGGATCGCACGCACGAGATAAGATAAAGTTACAAAGAGGTGAAAATCATCAGTGCCTACGAGATTTCTCATCGAATCCCAAATGAAGAAAGATTACAAGCGAGCTTTAGATGAAGAAACTACTCTGGATCCAGAATATTCCGAGGAAAATTCAATTAATTACGCGGCGAGATTTCTAAGTCGAATATAAAGAGATAATGTATAAGTTAAATTACGTAAATTAATACAAAACCACGATTCATAATATAAACGCATTAATTAATTTTCGTATTATTAGCAAAACAAAATCCATATAAAAGGAATGGTTTACTTTTTTATGAGCTTTAAAAACGCTGTTTCCAACCTGATCTTACGTTGACAGCACTTGCTTGTCAATCCAGCAGTTTTGGTGACATACCAGCACCTTACCAGCTTGCACGATTTAAAATAATTATGACTTTTCAATTTGATAAAAATGGCATTTATTTATTTAAACTACTAAATGAAAAATAAAAACGAGTAGGAATAAAATAAAAAAGAATAGAATCAAAATAAATGGTATGACCGGCCAAACAATGAAACATTTCCAACCGTCAATTCGCTACATTTTTATTTATTGGAGGACACTTCTGACGTAATCGAATCGCCGACCACAATAAGCCGTGAGAGTTTGATGAAATGATAAAAGCTCATCAGGAATTCAATCATGAACTAGAAGAGCATGTGCCATTGTCTCGTTACATTAACGCATATTTACAATAACTACACGGGCTCCCCACGTGCTTCTCACGCCCCCGACTTGCATTTCGTAACTGTAGGGCCAGAACGTGCACGGCGCAGTGGAATTTCATTTATCGCGATGGAACAGGACCGATTTTTGTGAGATAAAACGGACCTAGTAATTTGAAACAAAAGACGATCGATCGATTTTTAGGTCACAGATCGATGGAAAATATAAAAATCGTCGGTTTAATTACGGAAACAAGAGTATCTACGACAGTCACTACAATATAAATATAAATAAATATATGGACGGTACCTAGTAGTTTGTTGACAAAGAGATAATAAAGTTCCGATCTATGTCCACCGTGTCTCTACGACACCCCAGCGCCTCTCCTACCGGTAAGTGTCCACTGGGCTTTCTTCTCTCAGCACCTACTAGTAGTAGCCTTTCGTACGCCACTTTTACCTTTCCTCTTCCCTAAGCATATATTCAGACAGAGCTCAGACGCAATAGCTGAGCGAAGGGAGGGCTCCGAAATTATTCTGGGGTTTATCTTGGGAATTTAGGCACCTGCGCGTGATTTTCCGTCCTTTTTATGCATCTCCGCCGCCGCCTTTTTCAAGAAAAAATAAAAAGTCGGAACTTTTCATGTGAGAAATTTAAGAGAATTCGCCTCTTTTCAAAAAAATTCAAATGACGTGATTTTTCGTTCGAAGGGATGACACGGAAGGACGACCGGTTCAAGGTATCAGAAGGATGAAGAGATAGCGATGGGGAAGGGAATTAAAGTATCTTTACAGCCTTATTCTTTTTTCCGTTTCGTTTTTTTTTTTAACGGGAGTGTCCCGCAGATAGACGTGGGATGGGGCCTCAATTGGCAGCACAGGGAACGGGGATTGGGTGGGTGGGAAGCGAAGAGTGGATGGAGGAGGAGGAGTAGGAGAGATATTGTATAATGGGCCAGGAATTGAAGAGGCACACGAGCTGCATGCGTGATGAGCGTGGGCGGGTCGCAAAAGGGGCAGCCAGAGGGCGGCGTTGGTGAGAAAGCTTTTGGTGGACGCGCGAGAATGGTACGCCACCATTTCGCAGCTCATCTGGAGCGATGCGTGCGCGTTAAGTAGCACTTGAGAGAAAATTCTCTTGGTTGAAAACCGAAAGAGAAAAAATGTGGAGAATATCCTATGGTTACTGTATCTGTCATTTAGAAATTTTTTAGAATCGATTCTATCTAGTTATGGGGGAAGTGATGTTTAATGAAGGGTCAAGCATATAGACAAACTGTTATTATATGCAATGAAATTCTCAATTTATGACTAACCGTTGACACAGTTTTTCTGCGTAAAATTAAATAATATCTTTGATATAATTTCTCTGACCCAATCGATGACGGTGACATTTTCGTTGGTTCAACTGACTTGTGACAGGAGACGGTTACTTATGGAGAAAATTAATATTATGTTTGTGGCCGTAAATCCTACCACAATTAATATGGAAGCGATGAAAAATTCATTAACTGAAGCGAGACATTAATGAAAAGAAAAAGAAACCTTCCTGAAAAAACTTTGCATCAAAACAGAAAAGAGAACAATTCAAATTAATCGTTTCTTAAGGAAAGGAATTCGCGAAAAACAAAGGAATGAGTTTGTTGGCGTGCAGGGTTATTTTTGCGCTCTCGGAAAAATCAAGAAAATGCAAAGCTTTGTTTTGGATCATTAAAGTGAGGCTATGATTAGTGCGGACTTTCACCATTAATTGAGAATGGCAAATTTTCCACCGAAGGACTTGAGAAAAATTGGTTTCTGAAAATTATACGCTCGAGTAACACCTGATAGGTATTATTCACGAACGTTTAATAGCACCCTATACGTAAAAAACTTTTTAATGGAGTCATATTCCTCACAGCTGACCACTGACCAAGACAGCTGCAACCGTTTTCCAAACGAAAACCTTCAGAGTAGTGGATAAAAACGTAATTATTGGAAACTATACTTTTACCGCGCGATTTTGGTCCGGCAATATCCTTGGATTTGTTTACGCGGAACAAACATTTAAAGGCTGATTAGATGCTACAAAAATGAAATTACAGTTTTCACTGAAATGGAGGAGACATCGAGCACTCCTTAATATCCCCTTTACTGTAACCCTTAACCGATTACGAAGATTGCGTCGGTGCTTATATCAGCACGCTTTATAAATACCCTTTCGCGGACTCTTAAGAAATAAACAACGAAGGGACATAATAAACGACCCCAATTAACATCCACCACTCGCTACTTTTTTTCCAGCATTCGATGGCCAATGAAATCGATTCCGCCAGACGCACGATATTTCACGGTCCCCACCTTGTGTCCGAGCGTTTGTGTGTTTGTTAGTGCGCGCTCGCGTCTCTTTCTCTCTCTCGCAAAACCGACCTCATTATCCGTAAGGCAGCCCTTAACTACCCCGCCACGGATAACGAGGACGGCGCCTTTCTTCATATCAAGCATTGTAAAACCTGAACATATCTAAAAGTTCCTTTCTCTTTATAAAAGGGCCCTTTTCCCACTTCTTGAAAATAGGCCATACACCAAACAAAAGGCGACTAGGTAATGCGGCTCTCTCGAACGCCTTTCGTTTCTTTAAGCACGTAAGCGTCTGAACACACACGCGTTCATATTCATACATGTTAGAACTTATTAGTATGCTTTCCTCATAATCACGGTAACGGTGGGGGGTTTAGCTTTTCATCTCGGCCGATTAGGCTAGCAGGAAGAGAAAAAAACATCGTCCTCTTGAGACCAGGAGCGAAATCCGACCTGCGCTGGGAAAACAGGTGTGTGTGTGTGTATGCGTGTGCTTGGAAGAAAGAAGAAGACGATCTCGGATTCGGAGGCGGGCGATTTATGGCGAAAAGAGAACTGTGCGACGGTGTAGGAGACAGGCCTTGGGACGCGAGCCTTTAATCTTAAGAAGACCTTTTGGTAAAGGGAGTGAAAACACGGGACAGGTCCGGGCGAAGTGAGAGATGGCATGGAGGGTGAGGCGAGGATGGGTTTTAGGGGTCGGGATGGGATGGAAGGGCGGAGAGGCGAGAGTGAGAGGAAATATATTCAGGAAGCCGGGTAGAGAAAGAGAGAAAAAAAAGAACGAAACATTCAGTCTAGGTGGACGGAATTATAAGAGGGAATTCAGCAAAGAGAGGGGAAAAAGTGGGGAAAACCTTTCTCTTCACCCTCCTCAAAATTTGTCAGTTTTCCCGAGGATGTACTAATATTACTTATGTAAATTAATTGGAAAACCGAGGACGGGTTAAGAGATTTTCGATTTCCTGAAAAGGGAGGGAGAGAAAGGAAAAACTCGACTGAATAGATTAAAGTTTGTATTATTCAAGGTATTTTGAAAAAAACAATATTTTATTCTTTATTTAAATATGGAACATGAAACTTTTTGCTGACCAAAAGAACTCGCTTCGTCAAAAAAAAGACTATACCTATCTATTTTCCAAAATAATCGTTTAATCAAACAACGGAATATCGTCTCAGAAAATTACGTCATTAAAATATAATAATTTCCCCTGAAAGTCATGCCTAATCGTCCAACACATCAGTTGAACGTTTGCCAAAACATTATGTCAGGCACGATTCTCAGCTCAAAATTTTATAACGGGTCGAGGAAAAAAAGTGGTAAATCGTCTCGAAAAATGCCAACCAGAATTTTGAGGAGTCAGAGACGAAAATTTTCCAACTAATGTAAAACACGAATTGGGAACAAATGGCGTCGACAAAGCCTTAACTCAGGAGCGAAAATTACCCTCAACGAACGTCCAACGAGCGAGGAAAGTAACAAAAACATTTTTATTAAACACCCGAACCGCCAGCGACGGACTGTTTCGAAAGGGGACCGAGCCAAAAAAATGTCCGCATGCCAAACTGACCATATTGGTACTTATGGGACGTCTTTACAGAAGGGACATCCTCGCCGAGGCACGTTATAAAGATCCTACGTTTATTTCATTTTATTTTGGAGGGAAAGCGTGCTCAATGTTTTTTGAGAAACCAACTTTGGGTGTGCACGGTTTCAGATGAGCGTTTTTTTTGAGAGGGACAGAGGAAGAGAGAGAGGGACAGAAGAAGAGATAGAGGGACAGAAGAGAGAGGGACAGAGGAAGAGAGAGGGAGAGAAGAAGGAGAGAGAGAGAGGGACAGAGGAAGAGACAGACAGAGGAGGGAGGGAGGGAGGGACAGAAATAGGAGGGAAGATAGATAGGAAAAGATAGCTGAAAAATAGGGTGTGTCGAAGAAGGAATCAGCCAGGGCGACACAGAAGTAGCCGATTACGTTTACTTTCTTCCCTGTAGATGTCCACTTCCTCAGAAAGAGCGATCTCGATTTACGAGCTTTTGGAACGAGCGTCCCGCCTTCACAGAGGTGTGCCTCTTTTTTCACCCAGGAGCGAGGAGAGTGACATTAGATAGAAATGCGTGAAGATCGTCGAGGGAGATAAAGGATTTAGTTGAGGACGAGGACGACTCGCGAGAGATTTTTATTGAAGAGAAAACTGTGTGTGAAATAGGTTTAAGTAGCAAGCGTACAGAAAAAAACTCACAGCGAGATTTCCTTTTTAAACGTAGTTCAGAAGAGATTTTTTTCACAGATGTGATCATAGACATGCCAAACGCTTTCCCCCTGTCGCGTCATCACTGACTTTTTCTGTATTATAGTCATATAAAAAATTGAAATGTATTCCTCGCAGCATATGGATCGCTATCTAACCGCATAAATGGATTAAAAGTGAGTGATTTTATAGAATTTTTCCATTTCGGTTCACATTTCCAGTCGAGGAGTACAGGCTGTATGAGGCAAACGGAAAACATCGTATCGTAACTCAAAACAAGGAAATGGTCTCCACGAAAATTCTACTAAAGAAATGAATTACAGTCTTATTTTAAATTCTCTGAATTTGTAATAGATCATTAATATGAACTCGATTTCTATGACCTCAAAATTTCATTTAATGCTAAAAAATTAACTAGCAAAAGACACTATACAATAACATCACCAATTATTCAGCGCATATTAAGATAATACTTTAATGTATGGCACACGTAAAATTGGAAAAACACCCTAGTCGTTTTGAACTTTAAAACTGCTTCCCTATAGATTACCATCCGTCTATAAGATTAATTAAAGAGAGCAGAGATTTTTATTAAAAAAACCTAATCAAAGAATGCTGTGATGGTGAAAAAAAACATTAGCGATTAAAGATGAAGTCCCATGACGTAAAAATACTAGAAAAGAATGTTAAATTCCTTTAATCTGACAATCACGTTAATACTGTTTACAGCTCCTAATTAGATGGTTGCTTCTAAAATAAACCGCGAACCGGTGAGAAATCACTATTTTCGCTATTTCGCAAGACCTTTTAATAGACAAACTTTTCAAAATATTAATACCATTTTGACAAAACATGGCTCCTCGTTATTCCTAAAATTAGAAGAAGCGGTCGAGCATAATAAATTCGATTTGGTATTTAAAATGTAAAATTTGAAAGGTCGAAGGTGACGGGGGAGTGAGATTAAGAAAAAAATGAAAATGAAATGTCAAGGTCAACACCGATAAAAAGATTCGCCGGGAAGATGCTCCGATGGCGGACATGTTGCTTTTCATTCCAGTTAAAGCCTTACTGTTTTTATTGGTTAAGGATATTCTACCGAACACGGCACTCCCAATTCCGAGAAAGATTTCCTTCAAGTACATACATCAGTTTTAGTGCGAGTCTAAAGAGTTGTTGCGTGGAAACGCATTCGGTCGAAATTCCGCAAGAGAAGGGTGAGTATTTAAGTATCAGTGGAAGCGATAAGTCTCGCACGTATCGACACACGTCATTATTTCGAAACGTAAACTCATAAAACGCATAATCGAATATTTCAAGTTACTCAAAATTGGAATTCGACGAGCCAGTTTGCTGAAAATTTTTGATTCTGCTCGCGGAAAAAGTTATCTTTTAATTAAGCTTACGCGAAAAATGCGAAAATTTATATCAAATTGATTATTAACGGTTATTTACGCACCTGCGACAAAAATAATAACGAATTTTTCTTAGCAAGGTTCGTCTGTTACAAATGATGCTTTTTATATTTATAATAACACCCGTCCTTATTTACATGCTTGTTCAGTGTGCTATCTTGTCTTAACCAAACAAGGACGATTTTACTATGGCCGGCCTCTCTCTCACTTATCAGTAGAAGCCATGTCTTTCGTCGAACGTTAATTCGCCGTACCTCGGCGAAACTAACCCATCCGAATGTTCGCGCGGTTAAGAAGAACGTGTAGTCAGTAACTTCATTAGTAAAACGTCCCCTTTTCGGTTCCAACTTAATCTAACCGACATGATTCCGCATGCCTCGGCTTTTATTAAGGGGCGGAAAAACGGCTGTCAAGCGATTCCGTTATTACCCTAGGTGATGAAACGATGGTCCGAAGACGAACTTTTAAGCCTTAATCATTTGGCGTGGCGACGCGAAATAATTGCGCACTTAAGTTTTGAGGAATGTCGCCCAAGATGGCCCCCGTGGCCGCGATTCCCTTTACGAGGCAATAAAAGAAATTAAAACGAGTAAAATGGAACCGAAAATAAAACGAGAGTTTGGCCGTAAAAGTTGAGATGATAAAATAAATGAACTTGCTGCAGTGCCACGTAAAGCTGCCGTTGTTACAAGCTTCTCCAATAAAGAGCAATTACGACAAGAGTTACTTCATCTAAAGTTGCGCCAGGTTGATTACGTCTATATCTAAAAATATGACGAAAAATCCTTCTTTGTATATTTCACATTTAAATTACAATACTTTGTATATATGTGTGTGTTCTTCCAGAACTTACCCTAACTGTAAGCATCTCGATAAAAATAGAGAGAGAGTAAACGTGGTTTAGTTTATAATTCACCCAAAAAATATAATAAATATTTGTTCATGGCGCGATATAGAATGCCGAGTTCTTAAATAAACCTGCAATATACTGCAACATACTCCCACGCTGCAGCTGTACCTATTCCAGACAGGAGCACAAAGAAAACGGCCCTAATTTCACAAGCGATAGATGTAGGCGATTGAAAAGTTAACTTAATAAGTATGAAACAATAAGCAAGACCAGTGATCTGCAACATTTTTTTAACCGTGGGTCAATGAATGGATTTTACAAAATGTTGTTGGTGAATTATATAAAATTAGAAACAAGTAAAAAATAAACTTAGATCGCAGCCTATCATATACTTGACTTTGTGGTTAAACATCTGTTTACATCGGTGGGTCACCCAGATCGTAGTGGCGAGTCATAGGTTGACGTGAGGACTAAAGCACGTGGGCCGCCAGGTGTTCCGCATAGCAAAGACACGGTTTGTGAAGTGTTGGTTAACCTTTCCCGAACTAATAATAATAAAAATATTAACCGAGAGGCATTTAAGGAATAAATACTGAAATTTTGGTTCGTCTGGTTATTTTATCGCATAAAAATTTTGCTTGAGAGATACAATTTTACTTTTTGTTAGCAAATGTAGTTAATGTGCCTCGCTCCACTACTAAGCTAAACACTTCTAATGAAGACAGACACAGACCCGTGTGCATAACCGGAAAGAATATTTTTCTTCGACCTTCATTGCTCTAATCTCATTTATAGTACTGACTGTCCTACGTGGTTTTTGAATGCGAATAATGTTGCAGAAAAAATTCAAATCTGATCACTACTGGATTCATCGCGAATGAGCAAAACGGCGAACGGCGAGGTATAACCGAACTGCTCTGAATTATTTTACAGGTTTTTATGGTTATTATCAACTATTACTGACTTGATACTAGTGGAAGTAATATAATCCAAGTTGCGAATCTGTTAAAAATTGTTTACAAATTAACATCTGATACCCAAGAACCTTATCCCCAATTTTCCATTAAGTACGTACTTAAAAAAAAGCGATTTCCCAAAACGCGACGTTTTTAGAGAAGGCAACTACCGCACTACAAGGGGTATAGCTAAAACGCTTTAGCTTAGCAGTGTGCAGTAGGCACATTTGCAGTAGGACGAGTCCATACTCGAGGCGGGACCGCCTATAGGGAAGGTGGTGTCTGAATGATGATGCGCGAACTTGGACTTGTGGGAACCAAAATTGTGTTACTGCGCATAGATCTGACGTCGGCTCCCCCTTATAGTTTCTCCTACCCATTCGTTCCCTTCCCCTCTCACGCGTCTCCGGCTGCCAACTTAAAGCGCGCAAGCTACAGAACCCTGAACTCGTCTATAGAATCTAACAAAGGGAAAAGATAACATAACCTCCCATTTTTTAGTCATTTAACTTAAAAGTATATGCGAGGAAATTTCTCTTCATATATGATGACTTCTAGTGAGAAATGCTTACCACCGAACCTTTCCACTACTCTAAAACATCCTATCTAGAGCGATCAAAACTTTTTTTCTTCGATTGCTTTGGGGTAGAAAATCCGCCCTAAAAATAAAAAGATATGGGTTCGATTCTCTGTAAAGACCGGAATTTATTCTTCTTTCTTTCAGGCGGATTTTAATGGTGGTAATGTTTTGGGCACTCACGGTATTCCTATTACAAATGTTCGAAGCATTGTCGCACTCGGAACATAAAAAAGGAGTCTTTTTTAAGTAGAGAAAAAAGTATGCGTTTTCATCGTTTTTAAACTATCTGATAAATCCATACATCTCGCAAAGGTGCGAACAAGGCCGAAAACAAAGATTTGAAAGCGGACGCCGCTTAAAGGGGCGCCCTCCTGCGCTTAACATACTCGTTCAACACCTTCTCCCATCAGTGACCAATGTCCAGAATTAGCGAGATCCGAAAGGTTCGAAAGAGGAAAAAAAAAACACGGACTCTTCGTAAAAAAATAAAATCCGGAAAATCAATTAGATTCCCCTGGAGCGAAAAATTCTTTTTTTCTCCAAAACCTTTGAAAAAATTTGTCCAAACATATTGGTCCAGACAGGAAATTAATCGAGCGAAACGCTTAGAGAAGGGCGCGTGGAATGAAAGTGAAAAAAAATCCCGAAAAGCCTTTCCCATGGTCCGGTTATTAGGCTTACATTTCCCCCAGTCGATAGCTTAAAAATGCGTCCATTTTATCTTCCCTTCTCTCTGTTTTTTTCCCTCTCCGAGTCGGCACTCGGAATCTTCTTCCCATCATGTGACAACTTAGATAGCGGCAGAAACACGTGCGTGAGCGGATTGAGAAAGAGAGGGAAGTAAAAGTGGCTGAATAAAAGGCAAGGACAGCGAAAAAATTCGGGAACGCTGATGGGGGGCCAGCCTCCTCCCCCTCCCCCCCAAAAAAAACGAAAAAGAAAGATTACAGGAGTAGCGAAGGGGCGCCGAAAAGGAGAGTGGGGAAAACAAAAGGGAGACGATTTAAGCGGTGACGCACGCGATCCTCGACGAAAGGCGTAAAAACGACGAGACGTGTACGAAAAAGGACAAAAAAGGGACGAAAAAAAATGTTCGCGTGGAAAACACCTGCCTCGCCCTTCTTATAAAACCGGCGGAAATACTGGTAATCCTTTTCTTTTTTTTCTTTCTCCGACCCTTCGTCAATCCTGTTCGTCTGTTCCTTCGTATACAAACACGAATAACTTTGATAGGTTTCGGATACTCCGCTGGGAAGAAAGGAGAGATCTTTTTAATCCTCGTATCGTCAAAACATCCTGAACAATTCCGTAGTTCCCAGATTTGATTCCTACGGTCCGAATGCGCATCACGCAATCAAACAGGTGTAAGTTGGAATCTCTTTCACTGCCGTCCCTGAAATGTTGGAGAAAAGAGATAGCTTCCTCATTTTCCGACTGTGTAGATATGGTTACTTTTAAATTAAAAACCTCTTTTAGGGCCAAACAAATAAGGAAAATAAATGAAAAGGTTATCGAGGGCCGTACTTACGCTAAGGCATATTCTAAAAGGAAAGTTTCACTTAATTGAGAACATTAGATAAGCATTAAACTGCATAATAATGTAAAATATTATCTCTACCCTTTGTACGTATAAGACAGTGGTTGTTAACCTTTTTCGTCTCACGTCCCCTTCTGATCTTCTTCAACTCCCACGTTTCCCTCCCTCCCCTAGAAAATTTTCTTTTAGGTTTTTATCAAAAAATAATAAGTAATACAAACCAGTTTGTTATGACATAGGTTTCTAAATGTCTGCTTATCGAAGAGCATGACCTGAGTTTACATAGTGAGTTCTTATCTGTTTAATTTTAGCTTCGACGCAAAAATCAAAGCTGACAGGCTGGCGTCATTTTTTGGGCAGCCGGCAATAATTTGTCATTGCCTAAAAAATCCGTGTATTTGTTCATGTATCTATTATTTCTACGCATAATAAATCCATTCGTCTTCACTACATCTCTTATGAAGATGATAAGTTGTCAGAGAATTTGAATACCTCAGTACAAGACATATCATCTTAACAGTTATAAAATAAATGAAAAAATATTCAAGCAGGTAAAATGGACAGCATTAGAAACATATGAGGGACGAAAATTGAGGCAAACTGATTTTGGTCTCAAATACTTCGCGCTCCCTCCTGGAATTTTTATACGCCCCCCTTGACGCGCCCCATAGTTTATGAACCATTGGTATAAGATAAAGAGCACTGAAACACTTTCCAATAGTAATGCAGAACATGCAAAATAATTTTTGACAGGAGTTACTCAAGGTAATGCCAGTAACTTAATTGAAGCTCAACTAAACAAAATACCACTGTATAATAACACTCATTATTGTATGCTTTTCACTATTTTTATCTTTATGCATGGGCTCAGATACTTTAAATTCCCCAGAAAAATAGCTATATCCATTAAATTATTTTTTAAATTTCACTTCATCTTGATACTATCGAATATTGAGTAATTCCTAATCATGAACGTTTTCTAAGTTATTCAAGTAGTCATCAATCCAGTGCTCGAAATTAAATGAACAACTTCCAACATGAAACGAAGAGGCAATTAACCAGATTCACTTCCAGAGTCAACAAGTGGAATAATTTATAATTAATTAATCGTGCAACGCCATCATAAACTCACCTACCCCAGCTTTCGAGAACTACGTTTTACACCCGCTTTGGGAATATAGGAACCCGTAAAAGAAAAGTTAGGAAGGAGAAATGCATTAGGTCCTTCGCAAAAAAAAGGTGGAAAAATTAAATAATGATGGGCGTGAACACCGAAGCGGAAGTAACATCCGGACGAGGCAATTTAGCGCAAGAGAATGAAAAGAATGGAATAATGGCGAAGCGGCATCCGTCTCGCATTAATATGTACGATATCTCGAAGGACCTATGCACACATATATTTTTCCCCAAGGAAAAATGTCCCTTTTTGTGGACTCCGTACGACGAGACAGAGAGGGGAGTGGTCGGCCAAATGTTACACGACCCGGGAATGGGGAAAAATAAATGTAATTTTTGGGACGAGAGATGGGGCGGGAAAGGGGGGGGGGGGAGAGAGAGAGAAATACGGCAAAGGAGAGGAGAATAAAAGAGGTTAAAAAAGTATACCTTCATACTCGAGAGGGTGAGAGAATACAGTAGAAGAGATAGGAAAGAGAGTCGGATAGATGAAGGAGAGAAGGAAAGGTGGAGGGAGGCAGAAGTTGTAACTACGGGGAGTTATGAGAGTCGGTGAAATGGAGTGAGGGGAGCTGGGAGAGAGGAGGGGAAGGAAGGGGGCTGTGGGAATAAGAAACAGGGAGGGATGGGATGGGAGAAGCAGGGCGGCGGGGAATGAGGGACGGGGAAGATGGGTGGGGCGGCAGGATGGGGCCAAGGACTTTTCTCGGTTGAGGATGAGACGAAGAAAATGAGTCTTCTTCCTTTCCCTCCCCTCTCCCTCCGCACTTCCCCTTCCAACATTTACCCCGTTCCGAAGGAGGTATGGGAAGTGGATTGGTTGAGGCTGGAGAGAGGGGGGGGGGGAGTGTTGAGTAGCGTCGGTGTTCGAAGGGAGTGTCTCGAAGATGGGTGGGTGGGAGACTAGATTCAAGAGAGAGAGTAGAGAGATATCTCCTCTTTCTTTAGAAGTTAGGGAAAGGGAGGTTTGACTAGTATTAAGAAAGTGGGGAGGCTATCTTTTTTAGTGTTGGTTGGTATGCTGGCTTAGGGAGGCTTAGAGTCAATTTTATTACGGGTCCGGTATTAATCGGGACGACGACCTTATGTGGTCTGCCTGCGTCAGCAGCGGTGAAGGAACCATGCTCAGATGGTTAATTATAAGACTAGTATTTACATGAAATTTATTTTAAAATGCGCTCCGGATATTGCTTATAAAACAAAAAACTCGACTTTGAGAAGTCTGAGACTTGCAGATTTTAATTAAACTCATTTATGCTTCCCTCCCACTTTGCTTTAACATGTTATCGATTAAATTTAAAAGTGTGCGAACATAATTGTTCCGAGTTCACTGATTTACCTTCAAAACTTTCGCCTTCCATGAATTTAATATGTAATAAGGCTGTAATTAAAGAGTGGTCTATCTTTTACTTCTATGACGTAAATCAGATAATGCAAAACTGACTAAATTACCTAAATAAAATATACGATAAAAAATAATCTTGTGTTAAAACAAATAAAATTGTGTAATTACACAAAACTTCGAACAACTGGAAAATCATAAAGTATTTAAGGGTGCGATGATTCAAATTTAATGAAATCCTTGGCAAATAATTGTTATTGCTGTAAACTATTTTATTCTGTTAAAATATTTGGAGGGTGGTTAAATTACGGTTAGAAGACTTTTTTAATTTAGTTAGTAAAAAATCTCGCTACAAGACCTAAACTGCTTTTTTCTTTTTAGTTATTTCAGCATGTTTTCTAGCGATTCTATCGTCGCGGAACATCCTGTTCGGTTAGCCTCTCTTTGAGATTGCATAAATGAAAATTCTACTAAAACAAAAGAAATATTTACGAAACCGCTCTTTCATAGAAGTTCAAAAATATCCAGACCGAAAATTTATACAAAAATGCCCTGAAGATCTTATAATCATCCAAAATCCTTTAATATTTTATTTTCAAATTTGACCCAAATTAAGCAACCACAATTTCGACCATTTCCCAAGTAAAAAGATATGAAAACTTTCCCAAAACGGCCGTGTCAGTAATATGTGTGTACACTTGTAACGTCCACATTTGTTTGGGATCTCCGCCCATCCAAGTCGAAGATTTTTTTGTCTTTTATAGGAGTTTCCTCTTTTCGGGATAAACCAACCTTACTTTTTTCTTGTGGAAAGGGAAAAACAAAGGAGGAGGAGTCGTTATGAAGCGGATGGAAAAAGGATCGGGCTTGTTGGATTTCAAAAGGAAGATACGTAAGATGACTCCGAGGGAAAAGACAAGATTCTATATATGCCTCCGGGGTGACTCTGGAAGGCTTATTACGGTCTTCGTTTACTTCTCTAAGGCTCCGGTCTTAGTGGCTGGGATGTCACATTCAGTAAATCTCCCTCCCTGCCCCATCTTCTCCTTCATCCCTCTCTCGCTCTCTTCTTTCTCCGTTACCTCCATCCCTCACCTTTATCTCTTCCTCTCCCGACACATCCCAAAAGAATTCCTGTCCAAGGAGAAGGTCGTCTTCTTACGCTCGTAGGATCGACCCACCTCCGCCCTCCCAGACTCACTCCCTCAAAACCCTCGCTCTGCCCGTCTCCCTTCCCCTCCTGTAGAAAGGGATCGTCCTCAATTTCACCTCATACCGTGTTCTCCAGTAGTCTCTCGCGGTGTAAGAGAGGTGAGAGGGAGAAAAAGAGGGGGGAATAGAGAGAGAGAGAGAGAGGGAGAAAAACCGACAGGTAGATAGGGAGTGGTAGCTTAGGACAAGGAAAAGAGGCGCATACACTCATGGCACTAAATTAACGGTACCACTTTAAAGCCGATCTTTTTCTAGTTCTTTGTTTTTTGTCGAGATATTTCGATTTCCCTCCGGCCTCTCTCTCTCTCTAAAATGCACGAGGGCATTTATAAAATCCGTGGCTTCTCGCTCAAAACGGCGACAAGAAAAAATAGTTCACAAGGTTGGTTTTTTGGCTTCGCCTTTAAATTTATCTCGAGATATTAAAAGAGTAACGTCGAAGGACGGTTTTTTACAGACATTTCCAGGTACCAGCCCTAAAGAATTTGAGAGATCGTACTTGTAATGACGGGAAATCAGAGGTACCATGGAAGGGCCATAAAAATTATTTTCCCAGTCGGAATTTCCTCAAACTCGGAATTTTTGTAGTCTGATTTGTCGATTAAGAACGGCATAAACAGTTGTGGCAGTAATGGGTGATCATTCCAGTAAAATTCTTCACTCTTCCACTAACATAAGTAGAAACCTTGAACGTAACGCGACGGATACAGCTCATTTCAACCACTTTCAGAGTAGAAATATTTTGACGCGCAATCCAAATGATTCTCTATTTTAGTATGTAAAATTTAGCACATACTTTCTATTATATTAAAATATTTTTTCTTTATTATTTATCAGCTAAAGATCAATAAATCTACTACTAACTGGAAACAGAAACTAGAAAAATAAATGAAACCAGTATGCGTTATTAAATAGTCATTGTACATTGCAGGGGATATAATAAGTTTGGAAGATAAGGATTTCGTTGTGAAGGAAAACAATCGGAATTAACTGCGAGGCCGAAAGAATAAAACCAACAAAACCTAATTTTTTTAATCTTAACAGTAGATTAAATAGTATATTAATATCGCAAATTAAACACAATCACTCCGTAATATCCGAACGCTACTGTGCCTTTTAGACGGACTCGATTAATTACTATACGAAGCAGGTGTTTTCCGAGAGGTGCCCGCGGGCGTCCAAGTCAGAAGAAGAGTTCTTTTTACAAAACGGTGGCCTCATTAGTCAAGAGAGACGCAATAGGCCATTTTTCATTAGGAAATTTAGTGAAATCTTTCCTCGGAGAAGCCACCGGTGATATCCGACGGTGTTGCAACGCACCTGTTAGGCACCAAAAAAAATCATTTTGCGGAATCCCCTTTTCGCTGCCTTCGCCTCGCAAATGATTTTCGTACCTTTTTCTCAGATTTAATGAATTAAGGGCGTTTCCCACAGCTGAACGGATCGCTTCCTTTGATGTCTCCCCGCAAAAACCTAGCAGGATAATATAATAAGGGTGGGGAAACCTCGATGCCACGGAGAGAACATCGATGCTCATTCGTAATGACTCCGACATTGCCTGAAACGCCTTTCGCGAGTACAAGAGGTAGCTCAAATTTACAGCAGGCTCAATAACAATCCATCTCAACCTCACGCCACATTCGCCTCCCTAAAACCACCAATCCTTCTCGCCCGCTACAAAAAAATCCAAAAATCTCTCTCCCTCTCCGTGGAACGACCGTTCTCTTCCGGAAGACATAAGACGACCATTGGTGTACGCCGGATTTTATGAAAAGAGGTAGGGAGGAGTTCATGATCTGTGCTAAAGGAATAGGAGGATGAATCGAAACCTTGGCTTAAAACTAGTTTTATTGCTTAAACATCGCGCCAACAGTACACTTTATATGCGACTGGGTCTACGGTTTTTGCGGAATCTGAACCACGCCCAGCAGCACATCACTTTCCCTGCATAGTCGCACGTTCAAGTATTGAACGATCTTAGTGGGGAAATAATTACATTACATTATTATGCTATTTTTTCCAACGAATACTTTTCTGCCCCCTCCCCCCGTGATAACCACCCAAACCGCCCCTGATTCCGTAATCCGACGGTATTAGAGGAGGATGACAAAAACAAACCAACCTCCCTTTTACGCTTCTTCCTCCCTCGTCCGTAATGCTTTTTAATCGTCAGACCGGCATCGATATCTTTTTTTTCTCACGCGGCCATAAATTCGGACTGCCAATCCCCATTTTTATGGCCTCTCCCATCGCCGTCCCCAGCCACTGATTTCGGTCGAGTGTTTAGTGGAGGGAAGAAGCACCAGCAGCAGCAGTAGTAATAGGAGGATGGGGGAAAAGAACGACGAGGAGCGATAAGAGACCGCCGGTTAATCGAGACGGATAATAAATCCTCGCGTGCGTACAAGTATGAGACTGTCGGTCCGTGAGTGAGCTGACGTCGAGTGAAACACATCAAAAAGATTAAGATCGACGCAATCCCATGCGCACGCTTAACCAAACACACATTAAAAAGGACGAAAGTGGAATACGGGGGGGAGGATACATTTGCCGCCTCGCTGAGGGCGAAGAAAAAAAGGGAGAAAGAGAACTAGAATGAGAGAGAGAGAGAAGGTAAATTGAAAGAATCTCCTTTTTATGGAATAAGACAGAGACACGGTAATTGTCCATTCCCACCAGGCTCGCGGTGCGAAAAATCTTCGCCCTTAATGCGCATGGGCGGTCTCCTAGTAGGCTTGCGTGATTGCCTCTCTCGGGGAATGCTCCCCCTTCCCCCCACTATATGCCATCGATTGCGATCCCGCTGTGAAGCCTGAAAGGACGACGTTTAAAAATATATAAGGAAGAAGCGAACGAAAGGACTTGTCTTGGTTTAATCGAAGGGTTGAAAGAGAGGGATGGATTTCGTAATTTTTTCTATTTTTATTTCTTCCCATAGATTTCTCTCTCGCTCTCTCACATTCACTATCACTTTGAAAGCGACACCCGACGAATAAGTTAGATACTTTTTTTGAAAGGAAAGGTCGCCTGATACTGATGATATATCACACACTTTTGCTCTCTCACTCTCTCTCTCTCTCTCATTCGAATCTTGAACCGCCTGTTGCCCGATTCGATTAGGGTTGGTCGATACGTGGTGAGCAGGTCGCCCGAAATGGTCCGCATTTTAAATACGCTTCGATGCGCTTTCTATAATGATCGATGCTTATTTCGTAGGCAAATCTCGACATAACTTTTTACACGATAGAAGAGAACGTCGGAATGAAAATATATCATAATAATTTGCTGATCTCCGTTACATAATATTACATTATATAATATTTAAAAAAAATTTGTGATTGTTAACATTTGTATTTACATAATATCAGCTGAAACTAATTGCGTCAAAACTACAATAATTACTTATAGGATGCCAAAGTCCGCTATAAAGCATTAAAATTACGTAAAATTCCATGTTTTATGCTCGTCTTGGCAGAGAAATCTATTCCCCAATACTAACGTCGCGAATTCGACTCTAGCTATGGGCTTGGACGCATGTGACTGTCGACGATTAATAGCTCCTTGTAAAAAGGCTAAGGAATGTTGTTTAATACCTAATGACAATAAATAAATCCACCCCGAAACGTCAACCTAAAAATTATATCATAAAAAGAAAGCTATCTTTACAAAATAACTCCGCATTTTGGCACCACCTCAAGAAAAAATACCCCGCCGACTCAAAAAAGAACGAAAAGCGGTTAATTTGCCTCGAATGCGTTCCTCTTTCCTTCGCGCGATAGAGCACAGGTGCTCCCTCCCCCACCGCCGGTAAATTCTCTTCGCGACGAGGTCACTTGAAAAAGGCAAGGAAAACGCACGCGCGCACACCGATATCTGCCGTAGGCGTGGTCCCACTCCATTCCTACGCCGCCGCCGCGCACAACTCCTAACTGGCGGGATGACACCGAAGAGAGAGAATACCTGTCTCCAAAAGGAAAGGAGATGGGAGTGGGAGAAGGGTGATGAAGGACGAGGAGAGGGGGAGGGGCGAGGAAAGGGGAGAGGGGGCGGAGGGCGACGGGGAGACACCGCGCCGCTTGGCACCGCGGAGGCGTTGCGTAAATGCGAGGCGCGCAAAAAAATAATGGCCTCGATTCGATTTGCATTCCCGCTTTCTTCAATACAACACGCCTCCCTTCGGGGCGGAGACGCCTCTTAAAACAGGGAGAATGGAAAGTGGACAGACGCACACACACGCACGCACATTAAGGGGAGGCGCTGTTTTTAGAGTGGGGGTTGATGGGAGATTGGGAAGAAGAGGAGGAAGAGGGAGGAGTGAGGGAGAAGAAGAGGATGGTGGTGAAGTGAGAAAGGGAGGAGGAAAAGATAAGAAAAAGGAAATGGGAGGAAGAGGATATTCATGTCTTATGGTTTCTGCAAGAAAAAGAACGAAACAAAAAGGGAAAGAAGCAAATACTCGTAAAAATGAAGAGAGAAAAAAGAAGGCCGGCAGAGTGCGTAAGTTGATAAAAGTGTATAGGGAAAAACAAGGGTGAGAGAAAAACTATACAGTGTATACACAGAGAACGATGGAGTCAAAGAGAAGTCATAGTTGAGAAAAATAGAGAACAATAGATCAAAAATGAAACGGTAATATTATAAAATATAGAAATATACTGACTAATATGTATAGTTGATGAAAGTCTGGAGGGAAGAACAATAGGTAAAAGAAAATTTTAGTGGATATACATAGGATAACAAAGAAAGAGAAGGAAGGTACAGGTGAGAAAGATGAAAAAGAAGGATAAAACAAAATTAGAAATACGCTAAGGAAAAAAGGGAAAAAAGAGACAAAAGGAAGATGCGTGAGGGAAATAAAGGAGGGAGAAACACACAAGGGGAACACCTCTCCGCTGGACAACGCCATTTCCGCGGGGTCATTCCGGCCTCTTAAGAAGACAAATGAAGGGCTATAACCGCTCTCCCTTCTTTGCTCTTCCTTTGACCGGAGGCGGTTCCTATTTAGCGTTGCCCAAACCGCACCTGACGGCGTGAAATATCGGCGCCTGAGCGGTTTGACGGTTTACACTATCCTTCTAGACCGTATATTCTTACTAGTCCTCTTTTTTTAAATTTCCTCGCTGTTAGTTCTTCCTTTCGGCGCGTTAAAAGTTCAAATTAATCCGGATCCGTGTCTGACTGGGTGGTCTGCTGGGGTACTTAGCAACAGAGGAACGCTGACGTAACGGTTTTGGGGAACCAGAGCTCGGAACGTGTATATTTTATTCGTACGTTTGTTGTTGTGACTGCCAATCAATTACCTATGCAAAATATTTCGTCTAATTTGCACTCGAAAGAAAATAGTACATAGCGTGGCATATAGAGACCCTGCCCTTGAGTTTTAATAGTAGAACCAGGAAAAAGCTAACGTCTGTCAACGAAATCATACCGTGCTACTTTTTTATCACTAATTTATTTTATCAGATCAACATCAGATTCAACCAGAAACCGTTGCACGCACGATCCCATTTGTTTAAGTGACAGAGGCGCACACGGATACAATAATTAACTATATAACATATTTATTTTTAAACAATCGGAGTGTGAGTTGCTTCATCTTTCCTAAAATATGCTCATACCACAAAAAAACGTTAAGTTATCGAATGAAATTAAATTTCACAGCAGTTCGGGAATGGCGAGAGACGTCCGATAAAAAAGAATTTTATGCATAAAATACACGACACGAAAATTTTATAGCAGTGCTTTAACATCCTCGATTCTCAGCCACAATAGCCGCATTTTGTTTCGAATTTCTTATTCTGGGAAACTTGTAATCAAAAAGGACCATTATAAAAATCACGGTTATAATTTTCCTTTATTCTACCATTTCCATTGGGTTAACTTCAACCTTCATTATTTACGCCAGCTCCTAAAACATCACTTATAACCATGATAGGCTGCCCGAATTTGACTATTTTACAGAGTCGTAAAAGCAAAAAAAAAATATATATATATATAATTCTTTCCTCGTGCAGTCTCATCTTCTCTCGTCTTTCATATTTCCGCGGTGTTTATGTTTTCCCTCTCCCCATCCGAGTCCATAAGGTTTTCTTCTCACGGCCGTGCTTTAGCCATACGTAAATTCTCCTCCGCCTCTTTTTATTGGATTAGACGATAATTTCCCTGCGGGAGTCGTAAAAAACGCTTAGTTCTTAAAACCTTGAATTCTCCCTTCTGGTTTCGTACTACTTTGCGAAGACGAGTTTTCTCTTCCTCTCGACTCCTCTCACTTTCTTTCTCACATTAAAAAAAACTCATTTTCCCTCATCTACGTATAACCAATCTCCTACGCCACGCCCATTCAAGGCCTGGTACCGGCACCACAAATGGTACCAGACGACCTCCGAAGGGCCACCAATAAAACTGATTTTGCGTGTATGAAGGAATTTTAGTAGATAACCTAAAAGTGTGGGGGTACGGAGTTGATCAAATTATCCAAGGGGTACACGAGAAAAAGATAGAACGGCTCTATTCTATGTTAGCCAATCTCTTCTGTACTTGTCTACTGCTTTCTTTTCCCCAACCTCTTTCTCTGCCTACCATCCAGTCTTCTCTTCCTCCACATCTCCCTTCTCCAAGCTCTCTTTACTCCTTTCTCCACTTCCTGACACCAACCTCCCGCAATCACTTTACCTCCCTCCTCATCGTCCTCTCTATATCCCTTTCCTCTACTTCATCTTCCACTTCCATTTATCATCGTTTCCATCCTCTTCCATTTTCCATCGCAACCTCATTAAAATCACGCGCCTCTTTTTTTAGAGTCGAAATGGCCCTATATTCTCGGAACCGCGGGACGTGAGGTGTCAAAAGGTCGCGCGCCAATTTATTCCATTCGAAAGTTACAGGGAAGTTTTACTTCCACAGCGAAGAAAAGGATTTTAGCATTTTTGTTACTTTTACTGAGGGTAAAAATAACCTTTTTGAAAAAAATCGCCTGGATCGTTATTTCCGAACACAAAATTCAACCGACGGATAATGCGAATCTCTCTTAATTGGATCGCATTTTGACTTTAATATATGTCTACAAATATTTGCTGGCGTCGATAAACACATGTGTGACATAATTATTATCTGTTGTCGTAACCAGGCATCTGCTCCAATTTTCTGCATAGTTGCTTTTAGACGAATAAGCTTTGCTCGACGAACTCCTATCGAAAATGTGTGTACTCCATTCATGCAGTATTGAAATTAATGCGTCGAGCATCTCTCACAGTTTAATTCCATAAACCAAAGTAGTTTCGTTCGCTTCCTCTAAAACGTGAACCACGCATTATCTTTGAATTCCTTCATGCCAGAAACTTTTATGTAAAATGCAGTAGCTTTTTATTTGTATTGTAACCGGTCTAGTTTTAATTACTATTGTGGATATTGTAAAAGTTTTTTCATAAAAAAATACTTTTACACAAATCTAAATAAAATGGAGTTCCACTACCTGTACTATCGATTATTGGAATTAGTCAGTAATTTTAAATGTAACAGCTTATAAAATACTACTAAAATTTTTGCGTTTTCTTTTTAGGTCCGTTCAGCACCCATTGTGTCTATGGGGTGATCACTTAAACGAAAAATTATACCCATTTATTTTTCGCGACCATTATACAATCAAGCGTAATGCATTTGATTTTGAGCCTAACCAGGTCGACAACGCATCTTCAAATACATATTTAACTGGATAGGAAATTCGGAGCAAAATAAGGTAACGAAACGTCCCGAGCGAAACGCATCCCCACACAAACAGAAAAATCCCAGCCATTCTGCAAAAGACTTGGCGTGACATCCGTCGTTAGCCCCTAAGCGCGTTCGGAAAACACGGCTTGCAGCAAGTTGGTTGCAAAAAGCGTCCCCATTCGATCCGCCCCGATGGATGCGATCGAAACCGCGGGAGCATGTTCCTAAAAATAACATCGCGTTTGATTGCAAGCTGTGTATAAACGGTACGAGGTCACGAACACCGCCTCATTCAAAGAGACTTCCCAGTTTTCCGAACAGCCTCTCTCAGAGTTTTAGAGGGAGGAGAGGCGAATGATGAGGAGGAGTAGTGATGGAGGATGGCGGGAACGGTATGAATAGGAGGCAACGGCCGTGGCCTGCATCCCAAGTCTTTCCTCCCCCCTCGACTCCCATACCTCACGACACGCAGGGCCGGCCCTAGCTACGGGCGAGCCGGGAGGCTGCCCGGGGCGCCAAAGTTTTGGAGGCGCTATCCCGATCATATGTCTATGCATTGCTTGCAAGTGAATGCATTAACGGAGGGGGGCGCTGGAGCACTATCTCGCCCGGGGCGCCATAATTCCTCGGGCCGCCCCTGACGACACGTCATCTTCTCCTTAGCACCTCCCCCTTTTTTCTCTGGCGTTTGCCCCCCTCTCCCTCCTCCCTCTCACCTTAATCCCTCCTCGCCGAGATGAGTAGCAGTTTCACGCAAAAACGTAATCGCGTTCACAGGGTCGGCGGCGGATGAGCAATAAAATGGAGACTGTACGAGGAAGCTCGCACTTTTCTCGCGGGGTGCGGAGTAATCGCGGCGATATCGAATGCGGCGTCTAGAGTGATAAACCCTAAGTGATCGGCGTCGGAAACGGGCGAAGACGTCGCGGACGTAATCGATCGAGCGCATTAACTGGGATCGACGGTTAATTCTATTGATAATCGAGATAACTTCTACGGCTAACGGTTGAGTGAAACCGAGGCGCAGTTCGGCATCAAAGTGGCCATCTTCGATGCGAATTTACCGATGATCGATGAATTATCGCTCAGAACTACTGTTTTTGAATAGCAATCCGCGTCTGGTTTACCCAAGCACTTTGTTACTATAGGATTCACCTTGATTACGGCCATGAAGTTAGATTAAGCGCGGTTTCTTTTAATTATTCCGTTTTGAAATAGTTGAATTTTGAATTTAGAGTTACCAACTAATTCTTTAACTTTAAGTTTTATGTGAAACACGTTGATCTGCTTTAATAATTTTGAGGCACTGAAATGGTAATTTTCAATTATACCTTCTAACCTTAGACTATCATAATTAAATATTTAACTGGACTTGTACGATAAATAGCTACATAATGCTACCGAAATTATACCAATTTTCTCGATAAACCGGCATACCATAAAAATTAATGTATCTATTCTAATACATCACTAAAATTTTACATTCATATTCATGCAAAGACCTCCGTTTGATGAACAGGTTTGATATTGACGTATATTAATGTTAAAATATTCAATTAACTAAAAAATAGAATAGAAAATAGTGCTCAAAAGAATGTCGAGGAAATTTATTGAGCTACTATTCGGAATAAAAAGTATCTTTATTTTGATGTGAAATCTAATCCCACATGAAATGAGTACCAATCTTAACTAAGTATAACTTAACATAAATCTTTCTATCTGATTGATCTCAAACATAATGCGTGTAACGTCCGTGGAGAAGCAAAAAATGGATACATAAATATGCCAAAACATTCACTGGGAAAAGGATTTAAAACTGTTCTAAGATTTTATTCCACATGCTTGAGAGATTCACGGTTCATGACGTACGATAAAATTCAAATTTCGAACTTGGGAAAATTTCTCTCGGGGCATTGATAGTGTTCTAGGCAGCCATGCAAATAAAACCGCAGTGATAGTGATCTAAAGATCAGTCCCTTCCCCATCCTCTTTCTTGCTTCCCTTCTTTTCTTCTAGCCTTTAATTTTGTGAACTACCAGCATCGATTCTGAGCAGTTAAGCAACCTTGAGTTTCCATCCACCGGGAGATAACGAGACGAGGCGAGGCGAGGAAGATTTTGGCAAGAGGGAGGGAGGGAAGGAGGGAGGGAGAGAGGGAACAAATGAAAGACGCAGAAGGGAGAGGAAAAAGGAAAGAAAATGAGAGCGGAGGCAGATTAAGGTAGGTGGAACGATTAAAGGATTAAGGAAGGCACAAAAAGCGAGATGGCACATGCGAGTGATTTATTAGAAGGTCCAGCACGAGAATTTATAGTTAATTAAAAATGGAAATAGACCGATTAACTACAAAAGGAGAATCACTAAATGTAGAGAAGAACTAAATGTATGATATAAATACGCGAATTCATAACGGAACAGAGAAATGAAAGTATAAAGAGAACTATGAAAAGCGAGAAAGAGATGGATTAGACAAAAAAGCGAAGGGCAGATAATATGATAGAAAGCGGTAAAAAAAATGAATTCATACCGTGGAATATATGTATTAAAGGGGAAAGGTGAAAAAGAAAAAGGACACCGAAATGAAGAAAAAACAAATAGAAGCAGATAGAAAAAGAGAAACAGAAGTTCATCAGAAATGGAGTGTGATAGAAGAATAAATGAGGTGTGAGAGGAAGAGGGAGGAAGGCAAATACAAAAAGAGTCATATATGGTGAAAAATGGATATAGGTAGATTGGCGATTGAGTCGAACGACAGAGTAATTAAGAGGGAAAATTGAAGTGGTTATTTGCAGAAGGAGAAAGATGTCATTGATTGATTTAAGCCATCTTCCCGTGCAGCAGAATTAACAAAAAAATGAACGCCTGCCGTTTATCTCTCTCCCGTGGCCCTTAAGTCGCTTGCATGAGAGCGAGAGAATACTGGATGGCGAAAATAAAACAAAACCCGCTCCGGCACGTATAAAGGCCCCATTGAAGACAGGATGGAATCTCACGGAAAATTAACGCGGAGAACCCTCCCGCGAAATAAAAACAAGTTGAAGGTCTTAAGAGAAGAATCAAATATGCATGTGACTCGAGGTAGCCAAAAAATCGCGCCTTTCCAACGCATGGTAAGGTAAGAAGAAGGCGGTAAACGTTTAAATGTGATGGATAAATAAACTACAGAAGGGATAAAAAAGCGGGAGTGCGCGAAAGAGCGGAAGAGAAAACAAAATCAAGAGAGAAGGGAATAATTAATATAAGGTAGGTAGGAGCAAATAAGGAAGAGAGTAGAAGAGGAAGAAAAGACAAGTGATTCTTAAACTTTTCCTACGCGCGGTAACATTCATATGATAATATATTGAGGCACCCCATCTCAATTATAAAAAGAACATGTGAATAAATAGTGTTATCACAATGAAGTTGTGGACAAAATCTGAATCAACTATTAAATAGAACAAAGGTTAATGCCCAAACTCATATCTACACTTTCCAAGAGAATTAAATAATAGTTTCATAACATTTTTCGCAGCAATCTCATAGATCACCAAATGACATCCCCCGTAATTCCAGTTGGGAAACGCTAAAAATAAAGGTTAGGGGCGCTAAAAAAGCGAGCGAAAATTGTTATGTTATAAAACGACGATGGAAGTGAGAGTGAGAGAAGGAAAATGAGTTGAGAGAAGATGAAGTGAAAAATGAAGGGAGAAAAATAGGATACGGTTAAAAAACGAGCTAAAGACAGGGAAGGAGAAAAATATGAGGTGGCATTAAGAAAATAATAAAGAAAGGATGGATCGAGGAGGAAAGCGTGGCGAAAGGAAAACGCTAGAGAGACACGAAGGGGCGTGTGTGTATGTGTGCGTGTGGCGGATATAAAAGTTGAAACGCACACAGGACCGTCTCGTCTGCAAATCACTCCGGACAGAAGGGCGAGGGGAGGAAAAGTATAAGGCACCGTGGCTCGGTTGAATTTATGGCAGTGAATCACGGTCGTATGACGGTAAGGAGATCATTGGCTTCGGGATAATGATCCCTTTGGATGAAGACGTTAAAAAGTATGAGAATAGAAAGGGATATTTTTGTGCAGCTTGGAGTATCGTGTGACTGACTTTTGTTCGAGTTGGCTCGCCATCAATTGAGGGAGTTAAAGTGGTGTGTGGCGAAAAAAGAGTTGAAATATCACGCGAAATATTTTGCATAGCGTTTCTCAGCATCTCAAACAGCGCAGGGGAACTGTAATTGCCCGCGAGCACGATTCAAATAACCTTATTTTTTCATGTGAAATAAGGCAACAGTTTTTATAATGATAAAAATATAAAGTCGTACCATCAATAAATAAATTTACATATTTAAGCGCGCAATAAATTACATTTTCGTAGATACAAACTGTGCTACGCTTTTTCTTCGATTATAAAAAATAAAATTACCGATGCAATAAATTAAAAAAAAAATAGAATTTCCGCAGAATATTTTGAAAGACAAATTCAGTAATTTTCAAAGGGATATATTATTTCTGCTTTGGATTACATTTACATAAAATTACCATAGTGAAAAACGAAAGTAAAATTGATCAAGCTATTTTTTATTCTCTCATGTATTGACTACGTTACCTAGAAATGAAATCCCAGGCAAGATAAATTTAAAATACGGCTAATGCCACGAAAATTCACACAACCCCGTAATTGCCGTCCTGATCACAATTGATCTACAACCTGTAAACAACGAACGCGGCATACCAAACGCAAACGAAGTCGAGAGGATGACCGCCGAATACTTCATTATCTCTCGTATCGATTCTCATGGAACAAAAGAATTCCTACGATTTTAATTCTCTCATTTGGGGTCGCCATAAATTAGTATGGAATCCCGTCCGAAGCAGTCGCCCCGAAATTCGAAAGAAAAAAGTCAGCGAGAGAGAGAGGAATTCTTCCATAACTGATGAGAGGAAAAGAAAAACCCTCAATTTAAATCGACCGCGAACGAATTTCCGCCTCGTAAAAATCGTCCACGCAACGACAAAGCCAGTGAGAAAGGGACAGCGTGAAGGAAGGGATAAGGAGGAAGAGCAGCACCAGCCTTCAACAACCCTTCCCATCCTCCAGATACGACCGACCGCTTAAAGGTAGGTCAGTGTCGCATTTCACTTGCCCTTTCGCACGCACAAAAAGACACCCTCCCCCACCCTTTACCCTCTCCCCCGGATATTTTCTTACATTTTTTAAATCCGAATCCTTTTTTACCATCGAAAAAAGCCTTGCAGGAAAGGACAGGAGGTGAAGGAAAAAGGAAGAGACCTTTGGGGAAAGGAGAAAAACTGCATTTTACACACGCATGCGCAAACACGCCGATAGACGTGCACCCTACCTAGCGCACTCGTTCCCTTCCCCTCCCTCCCCCCAACCTTACCGAGGCAAATGCGAACTTCGCGTGTTACGAGCTGCTTGCGGAAGGAACGCGTAGCATCTCCTCCCCCCTCCTCCCAACAAGGAGGCATGCCGTATTTCCCCATACCCCGTCTTCTTTCCTTACTACTTCTCCCCCCCCCTTCCCCCATAAATGCCCTCGAGTAGCGGTGGCTTTCAGCAGGCACGCGTTCGCTGTGCTCGTGCCCCGAGAGAAAAAAAGAAATAGAAAAGAGTAACGCTGCGTTATAATAAAACGACACGGAGGTGGATTCCGCATGAAGGAGTAAGCGAATTCGTTAAGCCGTTTTCCGATGCAGAGAGTAAAAAAACAAGATAGAAAAGTATACTCCATAAATTGAATACACAAAGATTTCAAAGGCGTTCTTAATGGGAAATACATTTGGAACGGTATCGAAAGATTGGGCGATTCTCGAACTTTTATCTCCGAAACTATAAGTCGTAAGTTGTAATTATATGGTCTCGGGGATTATCTTGTAGTAAATGTTATTCTCTATCCGAATAAGTTTTTAAATCTATATTTCACAGATAATATAAGAGCGTGGGAGAGAAATATATGGATTTTTAATTGTTGTTTGCTGAGAAAACCGTCTCCGCGATCGATGTAAACAAAATATGCGATGTTTTGCTAGGAATTTTCTCAAACTTTTATCTCCGAAACTATAAGTCGTAATTACGTGGCCTCGCGGACTTTCTTGTAGTAAATGTTGTTCTCTATCCGAATAATTTTTTAAATCTATATCTTACAGATCATATAAGAGCTAGGGAGATAAAAGTTTGATATTTCATTGTTGCTTGACGGATGCAATTTAACGAGATACGAGTATAAGTTTATTAAAGTAATTATGTAAAGTGGAAGTTATTAAAGACGGATTCAGTTGAAAATCACAATAAATTTTAATAAAGATCACTCATACCTAATTAAATTAAAATCCGTCCAGCGGTTAAGGAGATGAAAGTTAAGGCGGACGGACGGACCAGCCGTGCCCATAAGGCGTTCCGCTATTACCGCTTCGCTGGTAAAGAACGCCTAAAAACTGTCGAGCGAGCGATAATTGCGCATCCTATTACGGATATCTGTGACTACGAATCGACTTATTTCCTTTTAATTGACGAATTATGTTCCGCGATATATCATATTTTTTTAAACTCTAGTGATGCCATAGATTCTGTTTTTTCTCATAAATAATCGCTTGAAACGTCGCTTATAGGAAGAAAAAAATCGATAGGAATTTTCAATTTATTAAATAGTAGTATTTGCCCTTAGAACGAAATATGAGAATGAGCGATGCCAGTATTTGCAATTGTGCTAGAATTGGGGTGGTAGAAGGAATATGCTTCAAACTGAGAAGGTAACAACCAAGTAATTTAATTTTAAAATTAAAAAATTGTCACCAACTATACTCAATGCTTAAGAGAATTATACAATTAACTCTTGATTAACACGGTAGTTTGGTTCCGCGAAAACACCGTGTAATCCAAAATCGTGTTAACCGAGGCTAAGAATTCATACAAAATAGAGGATTTCGGTGCCCAAAAAAATATTAAAGAAGTGTAAAACCAAGTCTGAGACTATGTTAATCAAAACCGATTGCATTTTTTCGACCGTCTAAAACCGAGATCGTGTAATTCAAGTACCGTGTTAATCGAGGGTTACCTGTACTTTATCTTTAACCTTAAAGGCTTTTTTCCTAGTGCAGGAATGTTAAACTCGAAGCATCAGGGTCGCATTGAAGTGATGGATGTTCGAGATTATTCAGTTTTTTAATGAGCGTCTGGCAAAATAGGCGTCACTTAGAACAGTGGTGCCCAAACTTATTGGCTCGAGGGCCACATAACCCATTTCTGCACTCACCGCTGGCCACACCCAGTCGAAAATAGAATTGAAGAATAATTTAAGGAAACCAAACAGTTAGTTGTGGGTCTAAATCACCATATTTTTTTACTATGGGAATAAACGAGCGAAGACAAAATATATTATTTTTATAATGTTCTGATTTCAATTAATGCTACATTGTGTCCTTTAATTGACAAATTCATGGCGGGCCGGATGTGGCCCGCGGGCCGTAGTTTGGGCGCCAATGACTTAGAAGATCGGACGCTTGCAAGTAAAACGTTTATTTAGAAAAAAGCGTTCTTGTTGGGTCTCAATAGCTATGAAAATCTTGTCTCCTTTTTAAAATCAGGTATTTATATAAAATCTGGAGCGATTACGTTACGACAAAAATTAGCAATCGGGCCGTAGTAAGGCACAATAAGGGCCGCATGGGGCTCGCTATTTTGACATGCCTGCCCTCGACTCAAAGTTCTCCTAAGAACTGCCGCCCTCCTCCAAGCTGACGCTGTTAACTTCACAATGCATCTGTCCTATCTACCTTATAAGCCCTTCCCGTCAGTCTCTCGTTCTACCTTGATAGCCGTTCGATAATGAAACATGCCCGCACACAAGAAATCTTTACATAATTATATTCGTTCCTCTTACGTAGCGATCTTGATCAACACGTCAAAAAAAACTTTTGGCATCTGAAAATAGTATATCTCTCGAACAAATTAACACGTAATCACCTTGTCGCTTTCTCACGCTGAAAAGACCTGTCACTCTTCGAAAGGAAAAGAAAAAAACGACGAAATAAATGTCGACATACTTTCAAAATAGCATTTTTTTATCGCTCTCAAAATTTAATAAAAATCCTCCGCGACCGCGGGTATTACACGTGGAAGGATACTACCGCAGGAGGAGAACTGCAAGTGAGCCGGTCGTGTGTGTGTATACGTATACGTGTGTGTGTGTGTGGCGTTTGCGGTTTGGAGTGAAAGGAGGAATATGTCCTGCTAGATGCCTGCGGTGATTGATTGATTGTGCTGTTTGTTAAGAGCCGGGAACGGAGAAAAACCTTATTTTAAGCATTTCACCTCTTGGATTTATATAAAAGGCCTAATAAAGTAGTCACGGCGAAGTGTGAGGCTAATTCTCTTTCTATTCCTCCTGGGAGGAAGAAGAAGAATAAAAAAACGGACTCTCGGCGGGCAATTTTATCCGATACGCCATTTTTACGCCGTTCCCATTGGAAAAGCAAGGAAAGCTTACGCGCTTTGAGGTTAAGTTTTTAGCATTTAGACTCCCTCGAGCATTATATTTATAAATCGACCGTAAAGACTCCTTAGCGGTCTATTCCCGCCATTTTTACGACTTTCAATCAACCGGGAGGGAGAAAATCATGCTGCGATTTGAAAGCATGAGAAAAACAGGGCACAGCAGCGTTTAAAAGTCATTTTTCGAGATACTACGCCGCGATAAATTAATGAAAAAGGTGTCTTTCCGTGCCAGAACTAATTCAATACATAATATTTCCCTTTTTTAGCAGTCGGGGGCGAAAATACTGCTTGGGAAAACGTCCCCTTAAATCAACGCGTTGTAAATACCATTCGCGTCCCGAGAAGTTTTCCCTCGTCTATATAACTTTGAGTAAATTTCCCCGACACTAATGAAGTGGATTTCTCCTCGTTTTAGTTTCAATGAACAAAACGCTGCAACAACAACGAGCGGAAGGTCTTACGCGGCACTAAATGCTAAGCTCCTCGAACCTCTCTAATTGGAATTCTTCGCCGTAATAACCACCCAGAACACAGAACAGGAGAGATTTAATTGAAATGCGTAAACACGGCGAGTCAAACATTATGCTCCCGCGCCGGCAATAAGTTGAAAATGCCGAGTTTAAATCTTATTTCATAGAGCCAGTACCTTGTGCGACTGAGAAACTGAAAGATAACTCGCCTTTGTGGAACGCCCATTCAACCTTCTGCCAATCCCTTCCCTCACCGCCGTCCTCGGATCTATAAAAGGGGGTATATGGCAGGGGGTGGGTGGATGAGTGTCGCTTGCTACTTAAGATAAGGCGCGTTCTCTCTTTAAAGTTTGGAAAGGCTGATATAAAGAGGAATTCCACCAGATTCTTTTGAGCAAAGCTTTCATTGTGGGGATAATTACGTTAAAAATTCTTTATAGCGCTCGCTTTGTCTAAATCTAACGGTATTGTGTCGAAACCGAAAGGGTAGCTTCGGAATTGAATTTTATACGTGTTCGGTTTTCGAAAAGGTTTCAAATTAATTTCTCCGGCGAGCGGAGAATTGTTTCGGTACGTGAGAGTAATTAATTGCGTTGGAATTTGTCTCAGGAATGAATTTACGGGCGCCGATCGTCATATCGCTAAGACCTTTCCAGTGACGGATAGGGGATAAAAACGTAAGGTAAGAGTTCAAAACTCCATTCTGTGTGACCCAGAAAGGCGCAGATTATATTTGTACTGTTCGTTAATGTTTCCTTGCCTGGCCGACTTTCCTTAATTAGAGAAAAATTAGAGAACTCCCGATCGACAATGCATAAAATCAAACGACCAAGATTCTGAAGAAATGGTGGAATTTTAGCAATAATCCTAACTAGATACAACACTATGATCGGTGGAAACCGTCTTAAGAGGGGGAGAAATGAAGGAATCCAACGGCATTAGTTCCCTGTATCGCACACTCTCAAATTAAAGTTGACCTTTGTGAGGTAGGATTAGTAATTTACTTACAGCGTGAAATTACAAATTTCTAGGTCATATATCGCAAAAATATATAATTTTGTGCCATATTCCCTTTCCTCCATCCATTTTATCCATCAAACAATAAAAACGGAAAATTAATTCGTTCCTGCATATCTTGGAGGAAATAAATTCCCGGATTTTCCCATCTTCAAACCTCCATGATTTCATTAAAAACATAAACTGTTGTCCTCACCATATGATTCTCGAAAGAATAAGAAAAACGGGCATCAATCGTTAACTCTAACACGTTCCACAAACCTTCAGACCTCAAACAAAAATGCAACGTTGGCACGAACTCGTGTTTTTTAAAGAGCTCTCAAAGCGATTCGATTCCGAGAAAAGAATCGAAAGAGATCCTTCGGAATGGCATGGAGTAAGGAAACCGCCGTGTTCCCGGAAGCTCAGGTGCCCTGCAGAGCCGCCTGGCGATCGAACGGGAAGTGAGGGAGGTCGGGACGACGCATGGTGGGCAAAGCGGGGGTGGTGGGAAGCGACGCGACCCAACCGATAGCACGTTGCCCAGGAGACGGCGGCGAGGGAAGGAGAGTCGCAGGCCGGCCGCCGGGTCATGCCGAAGGTGGCGCGGCCGACGACGAGGAGGAGGAGCATCTTTTTCCAAACGTAACAAAAAGGTAGCTTAGCGACAAAGGAGGAAAAAGATAACCACGCGTCGGGAGACAACAAAACGCACGCCGTTTCGGGTTGAAACTTGAAATTTTTTACCGTTCTTCCGCCACAAACCTAGCGCGCGTTATTCGAGATATATTTTATTGGCTGCTGTTGCAATAAAAAACGGACGGAAAGTCAATTTCCGTTGGTGGAGTAATGCAAACGACGACAGCCGTTTTCCCGACCGAAAAGGTCGTAAAAAATAACAAAAAATGAGAAAATGTGCGCATAGTGTAAATCATTACTCAGTATCAATCGAATGAAAACATACGTGTTATTGATGAGAAATATGCCGTTTTATCATCGATAGGGCAATTAATGCAATAATTATCGATTGCGGCAGGTTTCTATACAGTCGATGATGGTTTTAAGAGATTACAGAACGTGTAAATGGTGGCTTGAAAATTAACTTCCGATCGTGTTAAAGTAATACCTAAGATTTTAAATGCTATTTACGTATAACTTATTATTACCATTAAAAATCTCTCTATGAAATCAACCAGGTATTTATTGCTACTAAAATAATTGATAGCCATAACGTTAATGATGTTATAAGGCCCAAAAGGTGGATTAAAAGCGTGAGGTATTTTGAATGGTATAAACATATATAAATTCTTCATAACATAATTTGGCATTTCACTTTAAACGTTAAATAGCTTTCATTTATTTAAAAAAACATTCCTTGGGGAAAGAAATTTAATTTTAACGGTCAAGTCGCGTCAAACTCTTGGAAGAGGAAAAATTTGAAGGTTTGAACTAGTTAAAAGTCGACCTTCCACTTCAGCGAAGTGTGAAGACAGTACCGAGAATCCCACGAAATTTTAGACGCCAGAGAAGGCTCCAGCTTTCCTAGTTGACCCAATTCCAGGGTACTTCATTTATTTTGGAACACACTGGTACCCGAATGTGGCCGACCTTACCCGAGTTGACCCGAAGGTAACCCCGCTAGGTCAATCGGGATGACCGAAGGCACTGAGGAGACGTTACCTACGACTCCGCCACGCAGACGGAAATATCGATCTGAGGAATAGTTCGCTTGTGTCTCACTCTTGATCATGTCAGCGTTCAAATAATATCTTTCTTTGTCGCGATGATAAAGCGAATGTTTTTCATTAAAAGGAGAGCTTTCTAAAAATATCTATAGGAGAAGACGTTTCGTACATGCGGCAATGAAAAGATGGAATGCTTGAAATTTTTTTGTTTTACCTTTCAGGTTTCCCCGGAAAATTTTTCCAAAGGTATTTTATATAGAAATTTAAAGGAAATTCATTATTATGTGAACAAAGAAAATAATAAATTTGTATTTTCCGCTTTTAATATACGACCCGGGTTTCGATGTGATACGTCATCTTCAGCTGGAAAATACAAAGTTGTTATTTTACTTGTACATCATGGAATAGTTCCACAAGATTATGTCCACCACTGTGAATTTTATTATTATATTAAATTAATGGCAACATTTACGAATATCAAGACGATGGAATTAGTTTGAAAAGGTCCCTCAAATCATCACACAATAGACCTTTACTGAGAATGGCACGGCCATAATCTCGAAAATGATACAATTTTCAGGTAACGGTTTGGAGGCATTCTCTACATTTCAAATTAAGATTTCAGTTTGGGAGAATCTCGTTTTGTAATCCCTTGATTAATTTAACGGCGCTCCTAATTAAACGATTAAAGATGGCCAAACAGAGATATTCACTGCTAGGATTGCAAGAAAACGCTGACTTCCGCGAGTGGAATTCCGATCTCGGAATCGAATTCGTTCCTTCACGTATGGAATTTAATTGGTTTTTCACCCGGAGACCATATATACCATCGCCGAAATCCAATCGGAAGTGCATCCGAAGGAAATTGGATTAATGACGACTGCACCTCAATTCTCAAGTTCATTCCCTGATAGCTCGACGGAGAATTATTTTTAGCGCTCTCCTCACTGAAACTAATATACGGTGGGCGTACTTATTTTCGCTTCAGCACGATTAGCGTTTGCCTTCAATCAGGAACTTGTTCACCGTCGAAATTATTTATTAATTGTTTAATTTGTATCTCATCTCGTCCCAAAAGGCAACGGTAAAATACTGATGAAAATATCATCCTGTATTATACATATGTAAAAAATACTACGCTACGAATCAGATATATTCTAACATTTCGCATACACCAACCCAGCGCCTCCATGATAATATTTATTCGCCCGAATGACACAGAGATATATTTTCTCGAAAAACAAAACAAATTCGCCGGAAGCCTGTTGAAAGGTGGTCACGTGACTTCTCCCTGGCAACACTGATTGTGAACCAAAATCGGACGGATGATAATAAACCTCGGATCCCCTTCACAAATTCCATCAAAATGCCTGAACCATAAATCGCCAGAAATCATTAATTTTCCCGCAAATCGGAAACCACGCCACGAAAAAGTGGGAGGAATCCAAAGAAAAAAATCACTATGAAAACTCCACACCAAAGAAAAATCTTGGAAATTCCATTCTTTCCTGAACTTTTAAGTTGCTCCAAAATGATAGATCGACGAGAATGACATCGCGTGCGGAAGAGTTGGTTATAACGAATCGAATTCGATCCTTTCCGTTTTTTTCCGCGAGAAGGAAACAGAAACGGCTAATTTCCGCGGCGCAATTCTTAGTACAAAACAAACGATAATCCGTCTTTTGTTTTCAACACTCACCATCAAAACCATGAAAACTCGATTGCCGCTGGCACGGTCGTCTCACTCTTCGGATACGTCGGATGTGATGGGGAAGAGAGCGAAGGTACGCTCGCAGTCAGGACGACGGCGACGACGAGGAGGCGAAGGGGACGAAGGCAAAGGCCGCTTTTTAATCCTCCTTCCCTCTTCTCTTAATCTCTTGCTCGATGTACAAAAAAAAACACTTTTCGTGGCCTTTCAGCTTGATTATTCGCACCAGTCTTCTCTTATGTCCGACGAGGAGGAAATCTTCTTCCGTATCGTCCTCGCTGCGGGAACGACACGAAACGACGATATCAAATTTAAAAAAAACTCGAAGCACTAAGAGAGAGATTGCAAAATATAATTATCGTTGCGGTTTTTGTTGGGCCGTATAAATTCGCTTAACACAGTCAGGTGTAATGGAGGGAATACTCCTCCGCTTCCGAATTTCTCGGCGGCGGGAGTTTTAGCACGTCGTGTCACAACACGGAAATTACGGTTCCTGAATGAGGGCGAACTGATATACGGACGACACCGCGAATCTCGTGGCACGCACTGGGGCAGAGGATTTCTGCCGCCGCGATCAACTCTTCGCAGTCTCCGGACGTACAACAGTCAGGGTGTTTCCTCACGTTTTCTCTTCCAAGGAATCCCTCCGGTTCATCTTTCATCTCTTTAACCTTTCAAAAAAAGGGGAGCGTGAGTTGAGGAGGGCTAAAGATTAAGCTTAAAAAAAAACACACTTATGGAATGCGTGAAGTTATATACTTCTTCAAACACGTCGTAGGAACATTTATCTCTATCTTTTCACCGCCAAGTCAAGTTCTGTGTCTCGACGGAACGGTTATACTTGGCGCACTATCCTTTTTCTTTTAAATCACTTAGGATTGCGGAACCTCAAAATTCTAATTTAAAAAAACACCCACACGATTCCTTCTCGTACACTTTTAAACCCAGAAATGAGTGTGAAATGCGGACGAAGCACGTGGACGTGAATTCTCTTCGGCAGAAGGGAAACCCAACAAAACGGGTTCGGGGGAGACGACGTTTTTCGGCGACAGGTACCCGCAGTCACGGCGGAAGTTTCCTCTTTCCCCGCGGTCCACCCGATTACGGGAGCAGCCCTAGATGTCAGGATCCGTAAGCTGGCGTTTTCGGCACCGCAGAAGGCGAATCCGGGCGAAGTGGATAGGCAGGGGATAACGAAAAATATACACTCCCTCGCAGCCCGTCTCGCCTGGGAAGTTCTCCGCGGAAGGTATCCACGCGTCTCCGGCAGGTCCTCCGGTCTGGGTTGGGTGGTCAAGAGCAGGTGGCGGGTGCGATAGGAAAAACGAGGGGGGAGGGAAAACGCCTCCGAAATAGATTCGGCGAGGAAAAACCAAGGTTTTTTTTCACAACGCGTTTTCCACGTATTCCGGCTATCCTCTCTCGCGCCCCCTATAATGCTTCCACCGCTCCTGGGTTCCTCTCCATTCCTGACCTCACTCAATCCAGAGATCCTTGACTTGTGCGCCCGGTATGTGTATGTGTGTATGTGGGGTGGCAAAGGGGGAGGAGGGCGGAGTGGGAGGGATAGGGGTGAAGAGTGGGCGGAGGGTGGTCGGTGGGATGATCGCGAAAGGAGCGGAGAGGATGGGGAGGAGGTGGCGGAGGCGTTTCGGCGCGGGCCAGGCGGCGCAGAGGGTGGGAAGTGTGGGCGGGAGGGGAGGAGGGTGGGAGTCTCTCGCAGTTTTGGGGGGTGCGGGGGTGGGAAGGGGTGGGACCCAGATATCGACCGATATTCAGGGGAGGCGAGAGGAGAGCGAGGGGAGGAGAGGGGAGGTTGGAAAAAGAGGGAGGGGTGGAGAGGGGAAAGAAAAGACTCGAAACTGTCTCCTTAGTCTCTTATTTCTGCAAAATAATTCCTCCTCGCAATTTTTTGCGGTTCTTTCTCTCCAAAACCTTATATCAACACGCACACGCTTTTCGATTACTAAGAACGACCCCCTTTTCTGCTCAGTATCGCCGATACGTATTTCCCGAACTCGAGTGTTCCGTCGGAAGAAGTCGATAATCACTCTCGGTCGTTTGAATTTTGGATGCCTTTTTTAAATGAAGTCTTTTCGGCGCGTTTTCTCGATATTCACCGCGCTCCCGCTGACATCCAACGAGTGTGAAGAAGATAGGCGCGCACACAGTTTTAACCCCAGACGCACCGCACCCTGGTGCAGTGGGCACGTAGTCTAGACTGCGCAGCCCCGATGCTATCGCCTGGAAGCGAACGGCCAAGAGGCACCTGTTTTTCCCTCCACCGAAGGTGGCGTGGCGGGGAGTAGCAGAAGAGAAGGGGGCGGCGTTGTGTAGCGGGAGGGTGGAGGAGGTGGGTGCATGGGTGTTCCCTTCTCTCTTGCGAGACTGCCTCCTTTTACACTTCCAACAGTCCCGATGGCGGACCAGATCCCGACTCCCTTTGTGAACGGCGGGAATCTAATATATTAAAACCAACGTCCCACTCTTTCTTTTTTTTGCGTGGATAAAGAATAGAATCGGGCGGGATGGGGTGAAGTTCGTCCTTTCTTCTCCTATATGCGGTATCACCTTTTGTGCGTCTGCTTCTCTCTCACTTCTCCCGCTCACCTGTAGGGTCAGTGCCTCCTAGGTGGTAGGATACAGGAGGAGGAGGGAAGGAAGGTGTTAGAACCGCACGTAAGAGATGAGTAAATATTTGCGTAGCCGGAGAACCCCAGCCTTTCGCTCGCTTCTCCTCCTCTCTCTCTTACCACAAAAATGATGTGTGCTTCTTATCACTGCTGGGAGTTATGCCGGAGGGGGTGATGGGGAAAAAAGGAGAGGAAGGAGCGGACGGGAGGTGTGCGGGAGGGATCGAATCCGGGTGGCTCGGGTGTCAAGTGTATTCCTCCCAGCTTTATCTTCTCCCGGGAGGTCTTATCTCTCGCTTGGGATCTTGATCAATTGGTAGAGGTGGCGGTAGCGGAGGTGATAATCCTTCCTCGGGGCGTAATCGCGGAAGTGCCGCGTTTTGCGTTGTTTCGCCTTTTTTGCGTTTTTTTTCAGGGAGACGTGTGTGGCAATTCAAGGACGGTGATTTATCTGTTGCCACGGAGAGACGTGATCGGAAGATGAGGCGTGTACTAAAAAGGTAGAGAGAGACAGTCCTTAGCCGTAAGCGTGATGATGGACGGCCTTCTTCTCTCCTGCTCGTTGCGTCGTCTTTACCACTTGCCTCACTTGGTGGTCGTCGCCGTTTTAAGCTCACCTCCCTCTACTATGACGATGAGTAGCGTTCTGGAAGATTCTTATGCCTTCTTTCCCCGGATCCGCTGGTTTTAAAAACCTGTTCAAAATGTTTAACTAATAGGCGGCCGGAAAATTTTAACCTCCTAATCGATTTTTGTCTTTTTTAATCGTCGAAAAGAATAAAAAGTGTAAAAATGATACCAAATCTCTCGATATAAAAATATGAGTGGCGCGGTATTCCACAAAATAATCTCAAATGTATTTTTTATTTCCGGATGAGACTGTCTATTTTCCTTATTCGAGGATGGAGGGAGTATTGCGATGAATTTCGTATCCAGCTAGTTCGCACACGGCTTCTTCTTGGGAGGGTGGTGTGCAGCGACAGAATACGTCGTCGGCCGTTAGCCTTCGCGGAATTAACACGGCCCGCGAAAATGAACCGGGCACGAACCTCTACATACACACACACGCACGCCCACGCAGGCTCAAAAACTCACCGGGCGTGCTGACGACGTCTGGGGCGAACGTTTGCCGGTTCAATTGGCGCGCAGGCGCGGGAGTTGTCACGATGAGGAAAAACTCTTTTGCCTCACGTGCTGAGGAAACCCTTGCGCGAACACTACTGCTAACCCCTCGCGCGGTTATAATTCCGATAAATCCCACTCGGAGAGAGAAAAATATATATAGACGGAACAACACGCGCGATCTCGAGGAAGACTTTCTCAAAAGGATTAATATTTTTCTTGATAAAAATCCTTGCGACACGAATTAACGGTATAAAAAAGAAAACTCTGGAATTCTTCTAATCAGGAAAAGGAGAATGTTTTATCCGTTAAAAAAAGTTTCTATTGTTTTGTAAGGCACTTCTTTGTACGTTCTAATTTTCTCTTTTGGACGGAGTCGTTGATTGATTTGCGGGGGTTTGCGCGAGTGTTTCGCTTATATTATTTCGCGAGGCGTTGAATGAGGGGGAGGATGGAGGAGGGAATATCGAAGGTATTGATGAAACCGCCCGGGCAACGTCCGCGCGTCTCGGGATATCTGTTGAGGGAAACCTTCGGAGCACCTGTCGGCCCGAAACCTTCCCTTTTCCTTCGGTGCTTTGACCGCTTCTCTCTCTCTCTCACTCGTGGTCGTGGCAACACGCGTGCACCGTGTTCCCTCTCAGTATTTAAACCCACAACTCTTCTTCGTGGTATTAAAATCCTTCTGATCGAATCAAAACACGGGTTATCTTCTTCGTTCGGGATTGGGGACTTGAGTAGTCACTGTCAGGAGAGGCGAGGCAAACGGTGTGTTCACGAGATGAAGACGAAGAACACGGTGTCGTTTGGGATCGCCTGTGTTGTGATTGTTTTCGGGTATCGGGAGCAGGAAACAAGGGGTTGGCAGGTCAAACCCGAATAGCGAAACAACCGCAGAATCAATACACGAAGCACACCAATTAACACGGACACACAAGCACACTGTTTGTCTTCTCGGTTAAAAAAAGCCGTTCTCTTCGACCAAATCCTTTTTTTCGTTCCACAACACCAACGAGGTGGGATGGTGAAAAATGTCGCGGGTGTAAAACTTCATAAACCGATCACTTCTTTCCTTTCGACGGATCACAAAAAACTCTTTCGCTTCACTCTTCGCAGTTTCGTATTTTTGCCGCCAACGATGTCCACGGCGAACCGGCGAAAATACAAAGACACCCGCCGAACGAAAAAAACACCGTCAGTGCTCTCTCTTCACACCCTGATGACCATGTGGCAACGAAAACACACGTTCCCTGATCCGGAAAAACACAAAAAAAAGTTCCGATGCAAAACTCTCCGGTTATGTTTTCGTTAAGATGGAAGCACAATTCTTTTAAAAACAAAACAGAAGCGGCCAGTGGATGGATCCGTGGGAACGTTGGAAAACCGAAGTGGCTATGAAAATAACCGAACGTAAAAAAATATGAACATTGACGCAAAAATGCTTGATAAACCAAACGAACTAAAAAAACCTATAGCTTAAAAAAATCGGACAGCGAGCGAGTTCGCCCGCCTCCTTGGCCGGTCGCACGGCAACTGACAGCATTCGCTAGCTGGCGAGGCGAAGGTACCGCCCCCTCTATTCTCTCTCTTTCCCTCACACACTATCTCCTCTCTCTCTTTTCCCTTCTCTCTCTTTCTCTCTCTCCCTCCCTCACACCCCCACCTTCCCCTCTTGCGCCTCCCGGCCACCGATCGTGCCCCTCTCTATCTCGCCCCTTTTGCCCCATCCCTCTCCCCCACACCTCACACTCCCCTCCCGGCCAAACCTCCTCCCTCCACCCTTCCTCTCGCTCTCCCACCCCTCCCAACGGGTGCCCCACCCTCGCATCCCTCCCTATCTCTCTCTCTCTCTCTCCCTTCCCCTCTCTCGCGCCGACCGCCTGCTCCTCCCCTCCGCTTCTTCCTCTCGCTCCCTCCACTCCCCTCTCTCTCCCCTTCCTCTCTCCGTATTCGTCACGGCATGGTCTCTCTCTCCCGAGCCGCCTTTAGCTCTCTGCCCCGCCCGCCTATCCTCCCCACCCCCTCTCTCTCACCCCTCTATCCTCCGCATTGCTGCTCTGCACCCGTACCTCTTTATTCTTCTCTACTTTATTCCTCTTCCTTCCTCCCCTCTTTTCTTCTCTCCTTTTCCTCCTCCCACTTCCTTCTACTCCAATATTCTCCCTCCAGTCCATGCGTTCGTACCCGCGCTCTTTCTTGGAATCGTTAGGTCATTCCGATATTTTTCGCTCCGTCTTCCCGATAATATTTTGTTTAGGCCGATGACGCTGTTGAAGGAAGGGAAAAAAGGAAATGAGGAGACGGAGTAAGAATGACTTTAATTCTTATTCCACGACCATTACCTTTCTCGCCTTGACTCGTCGTTTCGTCATCGTTTCCATCTGCCCTCGTCCTATAATCCTTCCTTTACCTTTTTATCCGTTCAGCCATTTAATCGTACTTCTTGCTGCTCAATTTTTATTTAGATGTTTTCGCGCTGGATTTGTTTTTTAAGCTACCATCCAGTTTTTCACTTATTGTTCGCTTTTTTCTTCCTTTCAGCCTAGATGTTTTTCCATCTTTTCTTTTGACTTTATGTTAATTATTTTCTTCTTTTCGTAATAGCGTCTACTTCATTTCACAGCCTCTTTTATCGGGGTTTCTTTCAAAAGTGCTCTTATAACCTTATCTCTAAAATATACAGTAATTTCATTTTTTTCGGTGTCATCCGAAGATTCTTTTTTTCTTGCAATATGATGAATCAAGACCTAAAAGGCTGCGATCAGCTCATTTTTGCAAGAGAAGCTTTCATCGCTTTACGATCTCAAATTTCGAATGATATTAACTTCATGGGATTCAATTATCCAAGAATGATGTAGCCCGCTAGGCCAGTGCAGTTCGGAAATTTTTGCCAAGCACACATCGTACAATTTCGTGCATTGGAATGTCTCTTATTCCTGCCAAATTATGCATACTTATTTGATCGTATAAAGATGTTCATTAAGTAATGTTATTACCTTAATTATTTATTTATTTTTTTTTAATGTTAGCGGATCCGAAATCATTACAAAATACTTCATTAATGTCCTTTCTTTGCTCATTTCTGCATCTCAATGTGCTCCTCTCACTTTCGCTCTTTATTTTTATTTTTTTATTTTTTATTTTTTATTTTTTTATTATTTTTTTATATTTTTTTTTGACCTTTCCATCCCAGTTATCGTAATTTTATACTACGATGCTCCTCGGAGTGTTTGCCTCGTCCTTTCCTTTCTCTTTCCTTCTATATTCCTTCCGTTTTCGTTATCTTTTTTCAGACCTTCCAGTTTATTTTTCTTTTCTATACTCTCTTACACTACCTGATTCTTCAATTCTCTTATTTTTTCAAATTTATCTGTTACATGCGTCACTCCTTTACGTCTACTGAAAAGTTTTTCTTCATTCCTTTTCCTCAATAACGTCACATTCCTATTATAGTTTCGTTAATGGAGATGACGCTCTTTTTAAAGTGAGAAAGCGAAACAGGAACGTAAAGTGTGTGTACAAAACCAGAGCCGCAGAGCACACGGGTTCCATTCTGTGTTCGAGACCAAGAGTTTTTTTTAATTTCATTCCATTGGACTTAAAGAAAAAATTCAAATTAATTTCAATATCGGTGTACCTGTGGCATGTTTTCTCCGAAGGAAGGGGCGATTACAAGTTCTGTATTAAATAAAATCGCAGCTACAATTTTTATGAAATAACAACCCTCAATTTACATACCACAATAATTATTGCTGGAAAAAACATCGAAAAATAAAGAAAATACGAACAAGAAAGGCCAGACAAAGTTAAGATCCACTTTCGGCTCAAGCCAAGCTGATGATGATTTATTTTTAAAACTTGATCTTTATAGAATTATTATTGCATTACATAGATAATATATCACTCAAAATGTTTTCAGGATAATAGTATACGGGAAAGATTCACCATTTCCTGAAAATGAGTTAATATAGACTACATTTCATCTTTTAAGACATATATTCTTACATTTTAGTCTCATATTTACTCTAGAGATTGAACCTACTTGGTTAAATTTAATAAAATTCATTTTAACGATAGAACGATAAAAAAAGAATAATTTCAAAAGCATCCCGGAATCGCAGTATTTTAATGTACAGGGACAAATAAACGAAATCACACTGCTATATATGAAAAATAATGTTAGCACAGGTGAGGGAAAACGGCCATATGGCACAGCATCGCCCAGTCCTGTCTTTCTTACCCTCTTTTGGCAAACGATCCCGCGGGACAATTTTTTTCGATCGAAACGAACCCGCCTGTTTGCACGGACCTAACTGAATCGAATCGCGGTAACGAGCGAGGCAAATGAGCGTCAAGCCGCGCAAGTCAACGCCCTCTGTTGCATCGCGATCCGAGAGCGCACTTCCTGTTCTCTTTCTGTTTCTTTCTTTCTTCCTTTGAAAACGAATCGTCGGAAATTTATCGCGGTCGAAAATTTTTTAATCTGAATCGGACCGGTATATAATTCGAACGGGCGGAGAGATTTCCATCTCTTCAAAAAAACAGTATCTTTCTCTCCATCTCTATCTCTCTCGTTTCCACTTCTCTTTCTCGGCGCGTTAATTTTTTGGCGGAAGACTTGGGAAATACGGGCAAGGCAAGGACGGGGGCTATAACGTGCATTTTAATCGTCTTCTCCCTCTCTCGTCTACATGAGAGCGATCGTTAAGCGAGATTCTCGTCGCATCCCGGAGCCTCAGCGCACTCGACGCATTTGCAACATCTCCGCGAATTCATTTCCGGAAAGGACGAGAGGTGTATTTTTTTGGCAACGTAAAAGGAGACTGCGTGGAACAATGGATCGGTCAAGACTTGAAAACACGGACGCGAGAGAGAGAGACGGAGAAGTAGCGGGACAACACCTTCGAGCTCGTCTGCCCTCCGGGGTTCATAAGTTGCTAGGTATTTTGGTGTCGCTGTGTGTGTGTGTGTGTGTGCGTGCGCGTGTGTTGTCTGTGTGCTCTTCGGTGGTGTTAGTTAACGCCTCGCCTCTCTTTCGGTCGGGGAAAGGTGTATAGGTTTTTGTAGCTGAGGGAAGGGCATTGTGGTCTGGCGAGAGAAAGAGTGTGGGTTGGCCACCTGAAAATACCAAGGAAGGATGGGAGAACGTGGATTTCCAAAAAGGGAGGATTTTTTCTTCTTTTACCTTGAGGTCGAAGGAGGATGGTTCGGGAGATTGGGAGAGGTGGAAAACCAAAGGAGCTCGCTCTAAAAAAGTAAAATTTCCAGTTTTTACGTAATAACATTTGCTCTTTGCCCATCGTGGTCCTTCGTTCTGGCGGAGGGAAGACGAATTACGTCCAGATTCATTTATTTTCGTGAAATATCCCCGCGTTGCGACAGGTACCAGTCGGATAGGACGTTTTTTTGCGGCGATTCTTGTTTAACGGTTATGATCAAATTTGACATTTTCTTTTTAGTTCGAATAAGAATTTGATTTACTCCTAGAGGTCTCGCAGCTTCGAAAAAATTGGCCGATTGTTTTTTATTTACTACCAATGGATTTTAGAAAATAATTTGTAAAGAAATGCTAGTTCCTGTTATAGGCCGTTTCAAAAATATAAAAAATAAATTATCTCGCTTCGTTCAGTTTTGTTGTTGGAGCGATTCAATTGTCAACAAAGGCATTCGTTACTCCAAACATTTTAACTGCGTAAAAGCGCCCCACGGCTTCGTCTTTATCTAAATGATTTGGATGAATAAAAAAGGTTTCTGTCTGTCTATAATAATAATATACTAAAAGAAATCGGAGACTTAATTATCTAATTGTAAGTAAAATCTGAATGGACCGAAGAATCCCAAATTTTTGGAAATCTTTAAGTACTTTTAACATTAAGTTGGAGGTTGACTAAACGAAATCGCAAATGAGAAAGGAAAGGATGTTAATGTTTGTCGGTGGTACCGGTTTGAACTCCGAGAAACGTACATTAACCCTAATGAGATTTTAAAAAGCTATAATTTGGGATTAAAGATACCATCATCTCCTTTTAAACGATCTCAATAAATTGTACGTTACAAAGTTGGAGGAAAAACCGTTTCCCCCGAATATATACATAAATAAATTTTTATATAGATAATTGGTTTGCAGTATCTTTTACTGCATGCAGAGAATGCTCTTTAAGTGGCTACTATCAAAATCACCCTCGAATCAATAAATCGGCTGAATGAGAGAGATTTAGCTACAAAGTAGCCGTAATCACTGGTAATTACCCCTTTTATTCTAGAAATTTATTATTGTTGATCATAAATGGGATTGAAGCTATGAGATGAGCTCGATTATTTACTTTATAATAAATAATTTTGGATAACTCTCACTGAAAACGATTTATTTTTGTTTTATTTAGAGATTTCTTAATACGTGATATTTCACAATTTTCTTAAAAACACAGAAAATAAAATAAGAACTTTCAAATTCGTGTACTCCAATTAAAATTATGAAAACAATTTGGGTCTGATAACTATCGTTGGTATTTTTCTAACTTATAAATATTCATTCCGCAACAGAAAACCACCATGATTACGAATAGGTCACCAGGCCATCGATACTATTTATCTTACGCTTGCAAGCACTTTATCGAAGAATGAATCTATATAAAGTAGCCTGAAATGCTTATCAGATGAAAGCTTGTCATCTAAAAAATTATCTGTCTATAATTAAAAAAACTTGAATATTTAACCGTTAAATGAAAATAATTTCTCCCCATGGAAAAGCATGTCTGTATGAACAATGGCGATTTTCAACCTCCATCTGCTGTAATGATCAACGTGGAAGATATATAATCTACCTGCAAATCTCCAGCATTAATCGGCAGACATACTTATATAAAATGGTCGTTCCTAAACCCTATAAGTCAAGAGTCAAAAAGCATGTTCCAATAAAACAACCCACTCCAATGACACGGGCGTACGTTTTAAATTTATTCCGCTCATGCAACACAGCGAACGACGTTAACAAACCGTACCAGGTATTTTTTAATTTTATTTCATCGCCGAGAAATATTTCCTTACCAGACCTGAGATGAATTGAGACACACGAAAAAGTAAAGCGGGTTTGGACGCATTCTTCCACCGTTTAACCTTCATAAAAAAACGCCCCGCCCGTTCGGCTACCGGATGGCCGCAGACTTTAATTGGATATGACGACGCAATATCCTACGGTACGTACCGACAATGGTCTCTCCTCTCCTTCCCCCCACTACCGCAATACCTTGTTACTTAGCCGCCAAGCAGTACACGATCTTGTACTACGTTTGGCAAGTGCTTCTTATTCTTTAGTCCCGATGGGTTTGGAAGTTGAGTCGGGTTTGGGGTCGAGGCGAGGTGGGCGACTGTGCGGGCACTCGCACACACGCGCGTGGTTATCGAATTACCAAATCGTGTCTCGATCGAGCGATCGATCTATTCTCTCCTCCACATCCCCATCCCTCCCATCAACCCCTATCCATCCCCGGCGTCGTCAACCTCTCCCCCGCCTGAGGCGTGGGCGTGTATGTTGGTCGCCGTGGTTTGACAAACGCGTAAACCGCCAGCCGAGTTCTCTCCTAATAGAGTCGTCTTCTCCCTCTCTATCGCTCTCTTCGGTTCACTTATTCGGTCCACGACAACGGGGAGGGACACCTCTTTTATCCTGAAACCTACGTGCGGTGTTTGACTGAGGACCGGAAGGGCAGAGGAGGAAAAGGAGAAATGGGATAGGTTTCAAAAGGTATTGGGAAGGGGGAGTCGAGATGAAGGAACGGTCCAGGAAGGAGGGAGTGATGGAGAGGGGGTTTGAGGGATGGAAAGGGAGTTGAGGGATGGAAAGAGGGTTGAGGGATGGAAAGGGGTTGAGGGATGGTCCAGCATCCACGGAAAATAAAACGGAACGACTTCATCCTTCATACATTTCTCAACCGCTTCATTTTTTTGCATCCTCCCCCTCCCAAACCCCTAAGTTGAGGGGTTTTTCCTGCGGTGGACGAATGAGGCCCAAAAAAGAAGAGAAAGGGGAGGTGGAGGAATGATAATAAAGAGGGATAGGATAAAGAATGAATGTAAGAGAGCCGTTTCGGAAGTTTTCTCTTCCGTGTTTCTTTTGTTAATCGGCTTTTTTTATCGGCCGAATGGCAAAGCGCGTCTGAAGACATCCGTTATACAAGCCGACCTGATCGCCAAAATTAGGATCTGCGTCCACCTGCTAACACTCTTTACACGTGATATATAATTAACTCCCTTTATTAAATTTGCAACTACAGGTTTCGCCAATGAGAGATTCTGAGTTTTTTGCCTTCGTAGGAGGGGAAAAATTATTTTTAAAAGAATGATTTCTTTCGCATTTAATTGAAACGAGTAAATAAAATTTACCGAATTTTCAATGGAAAACACTTTACAATGCAAATTTTATCTATGATAAATTACATTCAATCCAAATGGTTTCAACCGGATTTTCGAGGATACGAGAAGAATTAGTCAACAAACTGTACTGCATAATATGTTACAGCGCCGATTTTAAATTTCGCTCTCGTCAACTTAAGTTTGTCAATTTTGTTTATAATTCTTATTATCTATCCCAAGTAAATTAAAATAATCCTATCGAATTTAATTAAGTTTTAAATCTTTTTTTAAACTCTTCCTTCAGTTTGCTACACCTGGGTATATCTTACAAAGCTCTTTTTTAGATAGAACCTTATAATTCTCCCACTGAAGGCTTGATTAAAATTCGTCACCTGTTCTTTCAACCTAGAAAAATGTTTACTGTCGGACAGCATGTATACAGGTTGGATAAGTGCGTGACGCGCGGATACCTGGCTTTGCAAAGGTTTTTTTAAAAGTAGTCTGTCGTCGGCTCGTCCGTAGATAACGCGGGATGATGTGTAAAACATTTATCTAGAGAAAAAAAATAAATCGAGAGTGAGACGATATTTTGGGAAATTTAAAAAAAATCGGCTTGTTGGGGGAATATCCGTCGAGGCATAGGTGACGGAGGGTGGGCCATTCGGTTTTATTGGATGCGACGATAGCAGGATCAAAGCGGCTTTCCCGTGAGACAGGGAGGGGGAAAACAGGGGGTCCATGGGGACGGGAGAGTGGGAGAATGAGAGAGGTAGGGGGAGTGGGTAAACGTATCGCATTAAGGTCACCGGTACATATCTCCCCCACACCACCTCCTCTCTCATTCTTTCCTCCTCCTCTCCTCCCTCTATCTCTCTCTCTCACCCTTTTTTGGTCCTCGGTTTGCGCAACGCGAAACCAATCTTCACTCCAGACCAACTTAACGCGGGTCTCTATCGTGGGACTGGTTAAACTTGATTGCCCACGTTAATGAGAATGGATGCTTTCATAAACGGTAGGTCGTGGATTTGTGCACCGAAGCTCTTAGTTTATATATTGCGAGGAGAACCGCAACGGCGTATCGGTAAAATTCAAAATATTGATGTGTAATTAAGAAAAAATATTTAAGTAACAAAATATTAGTAAAATAAATTTCCAGTCAATATATATATATATACATTAAGCGTTTTCGAGGAATTTATTTATGAAATGCAATGTCATCGACTCGCCGTTTCTGCCCATTTTATTCTTTCCATGATAGAAAGATACAGTATGTTGGTGATTTTAACGTAATTAAATCGATATAAGTACTGGATGCTAATTTGTGAGAGGAGGTCATTCCGTGAATCTTAATTGCAGCTCAAAATACTCAAATGAGGCTAATGTCGTATGGTGAGCGTTTAAGAAAGAATTACTGATTTCACCATATAGCCGAAATCGTTGGAGAAACATATATAGTTTCAATTTAATTACAATATGATGAGCATTTATATTAAGGAAAATTTTGTTTTTTATTATGCGTTTTTAATGTGCGAATAATATCCGGAATCTCATGATTCAATTAACATTCTGCGGCAGCTATAGTTGCACTTTTTGAAAAAATATATTTGAGTTGAATTTCCACGTAATACTAGATTTAAGATTACAGGAATTAAAGAAAAACAAAGTGGAGTTTCGGAAAAAAAAATCCTTAAATATCTTCATAATTCTTACAATATAATTTAAGTTCGAATGATGAGACTCAAATTTTTTAGGAAAATACTACAGATACTAAAACGTAAAGAAAGATGCGATCTTTTCTTCTAGAAAAGTCCTAATTACTCCGGTCTGGCCAAAATATATCGTCCGACGGCTTGCTCCTGTTTCTGCTGCAGTTGCAACATCTACGGAGACTCTTACCCAAACTCCGAAGAATGAACGAGAAGCGTAGGAGGTGACTTGAATTGCCATTGTCCTCCACCTACAAATTTAGAGAGAGCGAAGTTGATGGATCTGCGATCGGTTGTGCCGTTGCTAAGTACGCTCTCTGAATGCCTCAAACCGATTGCTGCGAACGCGGTGAAAGTGAATCTTCGCGGTTGGGAGTGGCATACGCTCGTATAGCATTGCGGGATAGGGTGAAGGCTCACATTTTAAATAGTTCATGTCGTTAATTTCTGGCTAGAGAAGGATTGCTGATACGCAATCAAAGACTTTGATATGGAGTTGAGCTTTATATAGGCGTTAAACATGGACTATATGGAAAAGAAGAAGCGAACAGATTGATGTATGTATGTATGGAATAGATTAGAGAGAATTAGTAGGACTTAGAGAAGAAAGTGAGAATGTACTAAGACAAAAAGGGAAGATATGAGTATTGCTATAGTGATAAGGGAAAGAGAGAAGAAAATTGGTGGATCAGATTTTGAAAAGTAACGGTTTGCTGAAAGAAACCGTAGAACGGAGGACACGAGAAAAAAGGCAAAGAGGTAGGAAGAGAAAGGGAATATTAGATGTCTTAAAACAGTGGTGCCCAAACTACGGCCCGCGAAGGGTTTTTGTGCGGCCCGCGAAGCCATGGCGAAAAAGCAATTTAAAAAATTTAACAGAAATTCATTCGTTTAATGAAAATTTTTATAATGAAACTTTAAATATTGAAATGTTAGCCATAAAAACCTTATTTAGATTTAATTTTCACTTACGTAGCACCTCAGAATATATAGAAAACTTCTGATTTAAACTCTAATCCGTCCCCCGCCGAAGAATTGGCAACTTCCAATGCGGCACGCCAAGGGTTTCGCAATCACTGATGTGGCATGCCATTATAAAAGTTTGGGCACTACTGTCTTAAAAGAAGAGGATGTGTATGAGAATATGAAGAAAAAGATATTACGGATTGGGTCGGGTTAGCTAAAAACCAACCAAAAGATAGGAAACCTATCATGATAACGTAGTCGAAGGTACTATTCAATATGTGAGCAATACAGGGCTCTAATAATGCAATGAATACTAAACGATTTGGAATTATAGAAATTGAGTTAGGATGATAGTGAAGTTTAAGGCAATGAATGACACAAAAGTAAATGTGAGGAGGACATGCGAGGCACGGTGCGAGGTGTCGAAGTCATACACGACTTCAGTGATTGTCATTTGTTGTTAATCCCCCGTTTGCATCTCAGGTTGTTGAGTAAGGGACGAAAAGTTCTCCCAACTTTCCTCCGGTAAAATTACCGCAGTTTCCGCTCGGTTGTCAAAATTGCTTCCTGGTGTAACTTACTCAACCCTTTAACCACGTTATTTTCGCCGTGTCTCGGAAAATGACCGCTAAATGTCGGTAAGTGCCAACTATACTGCCTCTACCTGTTAAGTTGTTGCGCGTTGCAATTGTAGCCTCAAACTGCAAGGAATAGTAAGAAGTACCTATATATGAGTTGACAAGATATTTTTACACCGAAAAAGATAAATAAATTTTTTAAAGAAGAAATTGAGGAAAACCTATGATTACAGAAAATGAAACTAAGTATAACTTCGTATAAAATTTCCACTTTAGTTAAAGAGGAACTTTTATACAAAGTTATACTGTTTTATTTATGATAACTAAATAGCACCTTCATCCGTCGATTCTATGATTACACAATTAAATCGTTGATTAAATGAGCATCTTCCCCATCTTTGTTCATATTCAAGTATTCAGGTGTCAGGACATTAACTGTCAAACAGATGATCAAGATGATATATTGATAAAATGGTTGAGAAAACTATTTTTCTAATTACCTCGTCGATATTTTATGTAATAATTTGAAGTTTTAAATGAGGCATCAGGAGATAGGAGCTTAGAGTAACAAGGGAAAGATGGAAGAAAATGGGTGGGACAGATTTTAAGAGGAGACTGTTGAAAGAAGTCATAGAAGAAAGGAAAGAGGAAAAAGACAAAGAGAGAAGGTATATCAGACACAACAAAAGAAGGACGCGGGTATGAGAATGTGAAGAGAAAGGCCTTGGATGGGACAGATTGGTTTCAGTGAACCCGAAACCCTCCGAAAAGTAGAATGACTCTAATGATAATATGACTCTCGGCGAAGCGAAGAGCCATTTAAAAAAACGAGTACTGCAGTAAGCAACAGAAAAACTTTGGAATGGTTTAATTAGAGATCATTAATGCGGGTGGATGCATTTAAGTCCATTAAGGCGACTGAAATTCGTTTCAATTATAAATGGCTCTTATCAAACTCATCTCGACCGAAAAAAGTGACATTGCAATTCTGACGAGTTTATTTTTTGCACCATCGCTTATATGTAAATATAAAAATTATTCAAATTTTTTTAATTTCCTGCCACGCACGCATTTTTTTCTTCTAGACAAGGTGCCATATTCCACATAAAATGAAATTGTTTATGTAATTACCCCTATCCTTGCGAGAAACCTATAAAAAAGGTCATTTATCGAGATTTTTATGGGATGGCTTTGGTATCTCGACTCTGAATCACGCACATAATTCGTAATTGGAAGCCGAAAAATGAATGCAAGGAAATGAGATAGGAAGCAAAGAGAAATGGCAGCAGGAAGTAGGGGAAACGGGATTCTTAAAAGAGATGAGAACGACGAATTAGGAGCAAAGGTCTTTCGAGTAATGCCTCGCAATTAAATTATTATTTCGGCATATCCCTTTGCGCGAATCAACATTACGAGCGGATACCGTCCATAAACCAAGAAATGTATATTAAAACGGTAAAAAAAACACATTAATGCATTCTTCTGAACCAGCCGAAATATAATTGGCGTGAGCCATGGCTTAGCTTATCGTATTATTTTTATGCTAGCTTGCGTCTTATGCATATTTGAAAAGATATTTGAATCGGCAAGGAACAATGCCATCAAAGTGAAAGGGCAGTTATATTTTTCAAAGAAAGCCTTCAGGTAAAGGAGAACCATAGGTATTAAATTTGTTGCAGGTGTTTTTACGCGACAAGGAAAGTTCGTTCACCAGGTTCAGAATTTAAATTAAACAGTCAACGAATTAATCTCTTCCTAATATTCGACAAGGTTCCTACTGATGTGTTGTATATGAAATCAATTTTATGATGAGAGATATATAAACAGAAAAACCATGAAAATGCTAACAGCGTTTTTATAGTTACGCCAAGAAAAGTTGTATATTGTTCACTGGTTCTTGAGTTACTTGAGGTTTATTGAGTAGGAAAAGACGAGGATAATCTCATTAAGGAAGAAAAAATGAAGTCTAGGAGGAGCTAAAATTCATATAGTAACGACAAATCACGTCAAAAAATTAATCATGGGAGTTTTAAAAAGTGGTTGAGATATTCGATTCCGGATTTAAAAAACTCTTAAATAGCTTTTACTTGTAGGTACAATAAAAGTTATGACGTGATAGAATTAGCTGGACTCGAAAAAATAGTTGGCTTTCCTTGTAGGTTGACGAATAATAACTTAATACGGGTTGAGGGCAGAGCAATTGCAATGGAATCTTCCTTTATTACCAGTACATACTATTTACTTTGAGGGAAGTTTTGTCCCCAATACCAGGAAGTGGCTACGAATGAAAATATTAAAGATAAATATTTACTCAATTGGAATCACAAAATTTTAAGCCCATATTCTTTCAAATAAGCTTACGTTCGCGGAGGGATAAGAAACCTAAATAAATATTTTCAATCTGAAATAGCAAAAATTATAATAAGAAGAAATGGTATAACAATTTCCAACAATGACCGATGGTAAAGTTCGGCAATATTCTAGTCACAGTACAAACCATGTATTCAAAACTGTTAATAAGCGCATCGAACACAAAGCTCTCATTTAGGAACTGCAAACTGCATGAAATCTTTTCTACCCAAAGGTATTTGCCCCATAACTGCAATTGCCAGTCGAATTCTAGAATAAAATCCTCCGTCATTCGGACTAATTCCATTAAAAGAAGACTATATTTGTAACCATGATGCGGCATCCGGTATGATAAATTGTTTCCACTTAAGGAAGTAAGAACGATAACTTGAAAAAAAGCATTTTCCTACCCGCTATGCGTTATTATCAACGGCTAGAGTTTTGGGTTCCCGAGGATATTTTTTTTCCCGGGACACGGGATTTAGATTTTCAAATATTCCGTGAATCCTGGGAACCCGGGAATAAGAATGATTTCGCATTTTAAATATTTAATACACCATTTTTAATTAAAACATGATATTTATTATTGATACAACGTAAATACAAATGTCTTTAATAAATCTCAATGAAATGTGATACATTATTTGCGACAAATTGTTAGCAGATTCAATATTCCGACGCACTTTCATTTGCGTTACCGATCTATCCTCGATGTTGACGTTTTGGAAATAACAACAGATCCAATACTAATGTATCCTATATTGCCACTCCCTCCAAGTTAAAATTGAGGACAGAAAATGTATGAAAGAGGTTTAAAAATAATCTAAAATATATAAGAGCCTCCTTCTGTCCCTTTGTGACACCCTCGGTCACGCTATACAAATGCAAATAACACAATAAAGGATCGAAATACATTTTTTAAATTTGGCAGGAATGCTTGCTTTACATATTTTAAGGCGATGAAGAAAAAACTCCTCGAAAAAGTCTTGGGTTCGACTCCAAGGAAGACATTTCCAGTTCTCATAAAATAACACGTAAACATCAACTTTACCACGCGCAGGCTTTTATTCTTTTTGAGATTTAAATGAGAAAGAATTAACTTACGATCTTCGATTTAAACCATTTTAAAGAAAAATATAACATTTCTTATTCTGTTCATCTTTTTCCGACTACAGTTCGAAATTCCTCATGTTAAACGTTTAATTCAAATATTTTAGGGAAATTTTGCCATTTTAACGGGATGTTGCCTTGCCAACCAATTACATTTTAAAACTCGAAATCCTATATTAATTTCATTCCTTATGGTTGAAAGCGTGCTTTGAATGCTTTTAATACGAGAGCGAGAAAGAGAAGGAAGGAGAGGGAAATGATTTTCATAGCAACCAATGTAAACAACATCTGTTGCGTTATAAGCGAGAAGGAATGCATTTGAATGTAGAACATTAATCATTCACACATTAAAATCACTTAGAATCATAGTACGAGTTCGAGACTTGAAACAACGAACGCCTAAAAGAACGAAACATTGATTTCTGAATACGCGTCGAATCGATAAACAGATCAGATTTAAACGCGAGAATTTTGACGCATTCTTAGTGATTTTCATTACTGCTGGTTTCGCGTAATTGAGTACCATTGATTTGGATAATAGCTTCGTGTCGCATCTATTCACGAAATTTCATGAAAAACTTTCCTGTTGAATTTCAACGGGCATCTCCCTAATTTATATATAATTCACTTAGTCAGAGTAGCTAATTTGGACGATTCGGGGAGGAGAGATGGAGGAAGGAAGAAGAATAGGAGAAGGTAGTTCACATCAGCGCCTAGTTTCAGATTCATGCAACATGCAAGCAACACCTTTAAACCTTTTTTTGTTAACGACATTCACGGGTGCGAGAAGAAACCATTTTGACATTGTATTAACGTTCCATTAAAATTGAATTAATAGCGAGTAATGCAGCCTGATCCTTAATCTCAAACTCCTAATAACTCAGTTACTAAATAGCATTCACTGAAAAAATATTTAATATTCATCGGAAATTCTACTGGTACAATATGCATAAAATCAAAAAAATCAAAACTAATTTTGATAGTTTTACATTTGTGAAATTCGGAGGAATATCTAAAAAACAGCTATGAAGGCAATTCTGGAGAAGCTTGACTCGGAAAAAAATTCAAACGAACAATTCCCGGGAATCATTAAAAATTTTCCCGGGAATCGAGAATAAGAAATATCGAGTAAATTCCCGTGAACCGGGAACGGGAATTCCTTATTCCAACTCTATCAACGGTCAAGCGGTTCCTGTGTATAGAGTTCCTACACACACTTAAACACTATTTTTTTTCATTTAAATATCCCGTGATTGTAATTTTGATATTTGTTCGTGGCACATTCGGCGACATTCAACGCACAAATCATTCGGGTACTGTTTGCGATTAAGTGTACTCTAAGTCAAGGTTAGCTAAAAACAAACGAAACTAACACCTGTTCATAAGAACTGACTACCTTTTCTGAAGAAATTCATTCTTGGTGCAAGACCTACGTCTTCCCGCGACGGATGAAGTTTCTCTTGAGAGATGTCCAATCACAGGCAGCTGCATCACAGCGTAAATATATAACATCACAACGACGAACGAGATGAATCTTGAAGAATGAGAGAACTGAGAAGCACCAGGAGGTTTGCGCGGAAGAAATCGATAGATAATTGAGAGAAGCTGGCAAAAGTTGAAAAAGTGCAACATCGGCAGCATTGCAGTCTCGATTCGATTTTATAAAAAAAACGTTGAAGGGTGATGACGAACGAAGGTGCAAGAACATGGAATGAAAGGAGATCGCTGGTGGAAGTAAATTGAGACGTCATCACAGTCTTGTCAATCCTGTTATGAGAACAGAAACAAATTATAGAAATTGTCTTGTAGTGATTTAAAAAATTAAGAATTTTTGTAGAATTAAAAATCGAAATAAAACAAATGTGTAAAATGTAATAGCTTTTCTTAGATAAAATTCATTTCGCTCCATTACGAAAACGTTTGAAAATAACTAACTCCGTTTAAAATTACGAATATTTATTTTGCCTAAACAGCACTTCGCCGAACATTTTAAAAAATACGAGGAAGCGCTAACCGTTTAAAATTAATTATTTTATTATCCCCTCTCTATTCAAGTGCAACCATGAAATCATCCGGCGAAAAATCATTTGTATCAATTGAACGCGAATTAATAATTCCATGAGAAAACGTTCGCTCAAAATCTCATCATTTTTTTCGAGTAGACTGAAAACGTCGAGTTTCTATAAAGGGAAAGCACGTCCGGCGAGAAACTCGGGCGTGCATAAAAGGTGGTCATACCTATCCAATTTAATACTCGATGGAAGGATTAAGTGGAATAGCTTTGATATAAAACTTGGCAGGCGGGGAGACGGGAAGTTACCGAGCGCAAGAAATATTACCCCTCTCGGAGATCGCGGATTCGAGAAACATCGCCGAGGCATTAGTGGTTTTTTAAAAGTCTTGAAATTCTTTATAGCTCATTACCACCTGACCGCGCCGCATTCGCTGCACCTCCGCGGACGACGGGGTAACATTCGAAACGAACGCTTACGTAACAAACGAAACCAAGGAAAACATTGCAGTAATAGAGGAAGGAGCGAGTCATTAAATGTTCGGTTCCACGGTGAGATTTTTCGCCGAATGGCTCGCTACGCCGAGGGCATCAAATTGAAAAAAAAAGCCGATTGAAATAAGAGCAAACCTCGTCACCTGTGGCTCGACGCTTTTTGTTTTTTTTACATAAACTCTCCGTTTCCCTTCACATCTTTCTAGTTTTTCCTACTCTCTTTCTGCCCCCTCTCTCTCTACTAATTTCTAACATAACTACCACGTTGTACTTCTTTCGGCTGCACAACTGTTCAAATCTGAAATTCCTATCTTAATTCTTATTTAAAATAGCAGTGATGTTGTGCGATCTTAAGGATCTACGCATATAGGCAGAGGCGTAACTGGTAGTTATGGCGCCTATGACAAAATATTTAGGAAACGCTTTTTATTATGTGTAATATAATATTTTCTGCGTTTTGATTAAGAATAATAGTGTTTTAATTAACAATGACTTCGGAATTTTGGTATTGAATTGATACTTATTTATTGAGAAATAAACTTTTAGCCTTTTTTGGGAACGTTTGACGCCTTTTGCTAGCGGCGCCTATGGCAAACTCCACCTTCGCCATACCCTAGTTACAGCACTGCATATAGGCATAAGTTGTAAATTTGGGAATAATTTTGAAACAAAAAAATTCTGCTATGACACCCGCATTCAGAAACGGGAGAAAGAGTCTGCTACGATAATTCAGTGGTAGAATATCCGGCTGACAATTGGAAGACCCGTGTTCGATTACCGGTCATAGCAGAATTTTTTGTTTTAAAATTATTCCTAAAGCAGTGTTACGGCGACGCAATGTATTTATAATGGGGAAATATTATTCAATTGATCTAGAACTACTTCGTAACTATTTCGCATTTCGAGGTTTTCAGATTTTTCCTAGTGCTTTCAGGTAGGATACTCCCGCTGGAAGACGAGGGATTCGCCAACCATAAGAGCAAAATACTCCCGCCGAATTTCGAGGCATTGGACGAGCTAAAGAATCTCATACTTCCGCAATTAATCTCAACATCATCAATTAAGTTTTATTGAATTCTTTCTTCTTCTTTCCTCTCTGCTTACCTCGATCCCTATATTTCTCCCCGTCCGTTTCCCATAACTTTTTTCCTTCTCTGTACCTCTCTGCCTCTATCTCAAGCCACACTTTCTATTATACATAATGTTACTCCAGCCCATCGGCAATATCACTCTCTTGTCAACCTCTTTCCTATAAAATCCCATTTTTTACTTTTTCTCTATATCTCCATGTAATACTTCTCATTTTATCTCATCGCATCTCGTCTTTATTAGCTCGTTTATAATGCAGAACATAAATCTGCGGTGAATATATCCCTTTCTTGCTCTTCCTCATTTTCCTCCCTCGCCCCAGTAGTATGGGTAAGAAGAGAATCCGCGAATATTCTCTCGTTCCACAGGGAGGGAGACAAGAAAACGAAGAAGAGCGCGTGAAGCTGAGTACATGCGTACATATGAGCGTTTGAGAGAGAGAGAAAAAAATAACCGCGATTTAACGCGTACAAGAACGATAAGGATAAACACGATGTTGGCAAACTGTCCTCTTCTGATTATAACTAATTTTTTTGTTTTATTTATGGCCAACGCGTCGCTGGAAGTGCTCCGGATGTTAGTTTTTTTGCAACCTACTTCGTTCACTACAAAATGAGCGGAAGTATTCTTAAAACTTCCGCCGAATAAATTAGAAATGAGGAATCTTTCGAGTACGATTCTGAATATTAAGGCGACAGATTTAAGAAATCATTCTTTCCGGAATTATCATAGAGTTATATTAATTTTTTTTGTAGCTGGAGCGGGAAAAAGTTGATAGATATACAGTTGAAGCTCTAATCGGGAAAACTCAAGACCGGAGGCGTTCAGTATTTTCCGAACCACGTTTGGTTACTATACGGTAGCTGTACAGTTATTGTACATACACACTACATAAGCCATAATTTTTATGTATTCAACACATGGATATGAGTAAATAAATCATAGGAAGACACAAAATAATATAAAAATGGATATATTTGATTTACGAGGTGTCTCATAGAAAAGATCGATTCACCCAATTTAGGGGGAATTATTATAGATAGATAAATCATAAAAGACATTTTTGACTTTTTACGAACGTGTTTTTACAGTTGAAAAATTCTTTCTTAAGCTGTGGGAACACCGAGGACGGAAAAATTGAAACATCATCCTCGTCGTATTTCCGGAGCAAGGATGTTTTTTCCGGAGTAGTGAAAATTCCGGAATTATTCCGAACCAGGGATGTATCCGGAACACAGAATTCCGGATCCGGGAGGTTCAACTGCACTATAAGAAGAGTTTGCAGTACACTAAAAAAATCGTTATCAACAAGTCGAAGGGGGTTGTTATCACTACAGCTTATTTATTTATCATAAACAAACAAACCGAAGCGCTCACACACATCCGTAGTAAAAATGTCGTGACGTGGCTCGTAGGCTTACTTTAACTTGGTGATATTTCAGACAGTATTAAATTATACAAGCTTTATTCCTATACCCAGACACACATTATAGGGGGCTTGAATTTTATTATGCAACTCTTTCCTCTACATAACGGATGCTTTACCATAGTTGAAAACCCGGTACTTTTATATAATAATCTCACTCGATTGAAAATATCCGACTTTATCATCCGCTTATGAGAAACTTTGCGACAAAACCCAGTCCCGACGAGAGGAAGGGAAAAAACAGATCCACTTGTTTCATAACGTCTCATAAATTTCCTAAGAGCTCTCCTTCTCTCCGTGCACGTCACGAAATCTGCGTTTTTAAGTCTCGCGTGCGTGAAAGCACCAGAAAACCGCAGCCTATTGCCTAACGATAGAGGCGAGCTTCGGGTAGAACGATACACGAAGCCATTTGCATTCCGTAATAAAGCTCCACCCGCGCCCCCCCCCCCAAACCAGACTCCTGCATCCCCTCCTCCTATTCTCTCTCTCACTAATGGCATGCGACATGTTCCTTTGAGAGGGCGACCCGCTGTGGTGAGTGCTACCGCCGCTCTTATCCGGAGACAAGGGAAGATCGCCGGAGTCGGACGAACTCTGTCGGCTAATCTCCCTTCACCCGCTATCTAGATCTGCTTTAGCAATACTTAGGATCAATTCCAGGGATTTATCTAGAAATTCCGGACGAGCTGTATTCTCTGCCGCTTGAGAAGTACGTTGGTCACGTGCAATTTACATTAACCATTTCATCGACAAAGAAATAGATCCCACATGCATGATTTAGAGATAACCTTTTATTTATTTATTTATTTATTTATTTTATATCAGCTCATAAACAGCCGTTAACGGCCTTTTACAATGAGCGTAATAACTTTAACAAAGACGAACACATACAACCATGCCCTCGGCAGGATTCGAACCCACGACCCTAGCGTTGGGAGCCAGACACGCTAACCACCCCTCTACCAAGGCCTTAAGATTTAATTGCATTTACACACATTGAACTCAAACGATGTCTGCACAAGAATAACTTTTATAAACTCCTGTGACAATTTCAGATTCTTTAATTGGTAAATTTGTAATTGTAAAATTATGATCCAAAAGAAATATTTCGAAATATATGAACGTTTTTTTTCCCTCCCTAAGGACTGCATAACCTTACAGAGGGGGGAGGGTTTGTGTACTCTTACGAACTAAAGAGCTATGCCGGCGGGAGATAATTCTCCTGGTAGGACCATCCAAGCCGGAAAGGTCTGAGGGGAAGAGTCAGACTAAGAAGCAGTCTTGGGGGTTTTACATCCCCCTGTGCAAGGGCAGCAGCTTGCACAGTACCTCTGTAGGTGGTGATCATGTGGATCTGAACAGCTACAGATGGGTAATCACTCTGTGAAACTGCGATGAGGAAAGCAAGGGGAAACTACCTCATTATATTTCCCATGATAGGCTGAAAAGCTGAAAATACCTCTATGGATCTTTCTGGGGTAAAATATTCCGGAGGTAAAATAGTCCCCCAATCGGATCTCCGGGTGGGGACTACCCTAAGGGATGCACAGGGGAAATGTAAGATTAATAAGAAAGCAAGTAGTGAGAAATTAAAAATAGGCACATGGAATGTTAGGACTATGAATTCAGGGGGTAAACTAGAGAACCTAAAAAGGGAAATGAGAAGGAATAATGTAAGTATAGTAGGTCTTAGTGAAGTCCGGTGGGAAGGAGAAGGCGAGATAAATTCAGACGAATTTAAGATTATTTACTCGGGAGGGGAGAAAAAGGAAAGGGGAGTGGGGATTATAATGAGAAAAGAGATAGCTGAAAGAATTAGTAAGGTAGTGACAGTTAATGACAGATTAATAGCCGTAAAACTCCAGATGGAGCCAGTGGATATGCTTATAATTCACCATAGTAATGGGAGATTGGAACAGTGTAGTCGGAGAGGGACAGGAAGATAACATAGTGGGAAAATATGGACTAGGGAAGAGAAATGAAAGAGGGGATAAACTTGTGGAATTCTGCCATAGAAATAGACTAATTGTAACTAATACATGGTTTAAGCATCACCAGCGAAGACTTTACACATGGAGAAGCCCAGGAGACCAGAGACGATACCAGATAGATTACATACTAGTCAATGAAAGATTTAGAAATAGCATTAAAAATGTGAAAACACTACCAGGGGCAGATATGGATTCTGACCACAACCTATTGGTGGCAAATATACAATGTAGACTGAAGAGCGTTAGGAGAAACATAAGAGTTAACAAGAAATGGAACTTAGAGGAACTCCTTAAAAACAAGGAGGCTATCATGACTGAGCTGGAGGAAAGGTTGGGGGAGAGAGCTGAAGAAAATAGGAAGAATGTAGATGAGGAGTGGAGATACATCCATAGCAACATTAAAGATGTAATGGAAAAGAAGGTAGGAAAGATAACGGGTGAAAGAAACAAAAAACCCTGGATCACAGCAGCCATGCTGCAAAAAATGGAAGAGCGGAGAAAGTGGAAGAACATAAACACTGAAGAAGGCCAAAGAAAGTACAAGGAGTTAAATAATGCTTTAAGAAGGGAAACAGATAAAGCAAGAGAACAGTGGATAAATGAAAAATGCGAGGAGATTGTCGAATGTGAAAGAATTTGTAGAACAGACCTCATGTATAGCAAAGCAAGGGAACTATTCAAGAAAAAAGCAAGAAAGATAGGACGTAAAGGAATCATGAACAAAAGTGGTAAAATAGTATCGGAGCCAGACAATGTAAAGAATGTCTGGAAAGAATACATTGAGGTTCTGTATGACAAAGAAGGAAAGCCAAGAAATATTGAATTAAATGAAGAAGAGGATGTGGAAGAAGATCAGCTAGGACCAAGTATTCTCGAGTCTGAAGTTAAAAGAGCAATTGATGACATGAAAAGAAGAAAGGCTGTTGGGAGTGATGATATACCCGTGGACGTTCTCAAGGTTTTAGGGTCTAAAGCAGTTAAGCAACTCACAAAATTTTTTAACCAAATATATGATACTGGCATATGGCCTGAAGATTTCTTAGATGTTGTGATGGTACCACTGGAGAAAAAGAACAATGCAAAATGTTGTAAGGATTACAGAACTATTAGTTTAATTTCTCATACAGCTAAAGTTCTAACCAGAATAATAACCAAAAGAATTGAATGTAAAATAGAAAAGGAGCTGCAAGATAATCAGTTTGGTTTTAGAAGAGGAAGGGGGACTAGAGATGCTATAGGATGTATGAGGATGATGACAGAAAGAGCGCTAGAAGTCAATAAAGGTATGTATTTTTGTTTTGTAGATTGGGAGAAAGCTTTTGACCGAGTGAAATGGGATAAAATGCTGGGTATTTTAAACAAAATAGGAATAGATTGGAAAGATAAAAGACTGCTTAAAAACCTTTACTTTGATCAAAAGATTAGAGTCAGGGTTGAAGGAGAAGAAACAGAAAGTACTTCAATAGGGAGGGGAGTGAGGCAGGGTTGTCCTATTTCACCAGCGATATTTAATATTTATGCAGAAACAATAACAGAAGAAGCGTTGATGGAAGAGAAAGGATTTAAGATAGGAGGTGAAAGTATTACCACCATTAAATACGCAGATGATCAGGGCTTAATAGCAGAAGGCGAGAAAGAGCTTCAGAGGATGACAGACAGACTAGTGGAGGTTGGCCAACAATATGGAATGAAGATCAATACAGAAAAAACAAAAGTCATGGTGGTTTCAAAGGAACATAAAGAATTAAATATAATGGTAAATGGCCAAAAATTGGAACAAGTAAGTAGTTTCAAATATCTCGGCAGTATTTTAGCACAGGATGGAAGTAGTACACAGGACATCAGAAGTAGGATTGCAATGGCAAAAGCAGCATTTAACGAGAAGAAGGAGCTTCTCACAAGCAAGAAAATAAATTTAGAAACAAGGAAGAAATTAGCAAAATGCTACATATGGAGCATAGCTCTTTATGGTGCAGAGACGTGGACGGTAAGGAGAAAGGAGGAAAAATATTTAGAAAGTTTTGAGATGTGGGTATGGAGAAGAATGATGAAAGTGAAATGGACAGAGAGGAAGAGAAACGAAGAGGTATTAGAAATGGTGGGAGAAGAAAGGACGCTAATAAAAACAATCAGGAAAAGAAAAGCAAATTGGATAGGGCACATATTGAGAAGACAGTGTTTACAAAGGACGATCTTAGAAGGAAAAATTAGTGGAAGAAGAGGAAGAGGGAGAAAAAGAATAGGAATATTAGATAATATAAAGCAGGGATATAATACTTATAGAGGTATAAAAGAGGCTTCTAGGGAAAGAGAGAAATGGAGGCAGCGATTCAGTTAAAACCTGTCTTCGGACAGAAGCATGATGATGATGATGATGAACGTTTACGGAAGGGACGAATAGCGCTATTGCAGAGAGAATCCTTAATTTATCTTAATGTTAGTCATTCTTTATTCAGTAATCTCACAGGTATTACACGTGTTATATTTGAGAATTTTCTTAGAATAGAAGCAAAAACGAAATTAACGATCCGAGGATCTTTCGCATTTCATATAGAAAATCATAACATTAACTACAGTCAATCGATTAAAAGTAGCTAAATCTATTCTTAAAATTCGATTAACCTAACTAATGTAACAAGATTGGAAAGGTGTACTCCATGTAGGAGTACACAGAGTTTCCAAATGCGTTCTTTGGGATTTCACAATGTTCTCAATATTTTTCGCTCAGATGAGTATTTAACGAGAAGCTAGTGAGGTGTGTTGTAAAATACATGTGTCTTTATGTGAAGTTGTCGTTGTTATTATCCGACTTCAACCAAAATTGGAATCTGTCGACAAATTTTAGTAAAATTTCTTAATACCAAATTTCATCAAAATACGTCCTGCGGTTCCCGAGTTGAAAAACATAGTATACTACATGTAGGTCTTCATGTAAAGTGGTCGTAATTGTTATCCAATTTTAACCAAAATTGGAATCGGTCGACATGTATTGCTAAAACTCCCCAATACCAAATTTCATCAAAATACATCCAGCGGTTTCCGACCTGAAACAAAGGAATATTGTAAACTACATGTAGGTCATGTAAAGTGGTCGTAATTGTTATCCAATTTTAACCAAAATTGGAATCGGTCGACATGTTTTAGTAAAACTCCCCAATACCAAATTTCATCAAAATACATCCAGCTGTTCCCGACATGAAACAAAGGAATATTGTTAACTACATGTAGGTCATGTAAAGTGGTCGTAATTGTTGTCCGATTTTAACCAAAATTGGAATTGGTCGACCGATTTTAGCAAAATTTCATCAAAATACCTACAGCGTTTACCGAGTTTTAACATGCGGACGGATGGACGGACGGACAGAAACGACCTCCCCTATATGCATTCACTTCGTGCACAGAACGCATAAAATTCAATATTTGATGTTCGTATCACAATTTTAAGTAAATTTCTTTTGAGTATAAAATAGGTATATTTAAAATAACTAGTTATAAATGAGTGAACTACATATCTCATATCAAAGAAAAGTGCAAAACTATGATTGTTTTTATTCTATACTTATATATTATTTATTTTTTCAGATATAATATGCAGGATCCCGAATACAACTACCGATTCACTCAAAAAGCGATCAAGTAATACGCTATTTACACAAAATGACCCTTTTAATTGTCTGTAATTTTTCAATTGAGTACTATATCGAAATTGTTACCGCTTGCCTTAATTCTCTAATAGTTTTTTGTTTCTAGTAACTTTTACGCCGATTTTTCTTGAACTTGAAAACAAAATAATTGAGTACTCTACAAAAACAGTTACATATTTAATCATATTAAAAATATATTTTGATGGCGATCAGCTTCATCAAATTCTGTCAGATGACTTATAGATAATCCAACAAATTTTTATTTGGCATTATTGGCTCGATTAAGTTAAGGCACCAATATTCATCCTATTCAACATCACGATCACAGGCATGCTAATCCACGTAACAATGCGTTATATTCATTCATTTATTCTAAATAACTCGATTAAAAATACATTTCAAATTAAATTAAACATCAATTTGAATTTATGCTAGCTGTACGTCATCCCGCATCAGGCTGAAAATAATAAATTCACAAACTTAAAATGATACAGACTTTTTCCCAAGCAGCATTTAACCTTTGAACACGCGACTAAAAAATGTGTACTCGCATCCTCGAGTGATGCGTTTTTGGAATCCATAATGTTTTGTCGAGGAAGAGTTTTCTCGCTCTTTCGACTCTCCCGAGACAAAAACCATTTAGATGGATGCAGTGAAAGTTGAAAATTCCCACAGACGACGGTAGCATCCCCAGAGCGGAACATTACTATACTTATTAATGCGGAAGGAGGAGGGTGAACCAGAATGCGGAATAGAAGATAGGGCGGGAGATCGAAAGATCGAGAGTTATTCTCGGTGGCGTAGGAGAATGAGGGACAAGGAGCTTGTATTCATCCCAACCCCTCGCGCTGCAGTGCTCGCCAGGGTATGACCGATTCCTTCCTTGACTGCGGCTCTGTTTCTTTCCCTTTCTTTTCACTTGAAATCGTGACCTCGGCACACTAACGTCAGAGGAAAAGTTTACTACGGCGATTGCGTCAAACTGTCGTTGCACTGTTGTTGAGATGCATGAGAGAGCGTGGCATGGATGTCGTCTCGATGAGGACTACTCATCACAGTACAAAACCTGTCTTTCTACGAGGAATAGCCGTGGGGCTAACTGAAGCGTCGTAGTTGCGAAATTGATCGAGGAAAAATCATAGCGAAATTTTTAGAAAGTTTTTTTCCTCCTATAAGACGAACGAAGTTGGCAAAAATCTTTCGTCGTGGATCAGGTCAGCGCAATGAATTTAATCCCATAAAACACATCGAACATTTTAATTTATAATTATAAATCACTTACAACTGAATGCTCCATCAATTATAATATTTCCCAAATTTTAACGGTGAAACTATAGCTATTTATGTCACGAGATTTTTGTAATTAGTCATACGGCTAAATTAATTGTCAATTTACAAAATAATCTCGACTTTGCTAAAACATTATCAATAGTTGACATAATAGCATCAAGTCATTTCATTTGAGTTCAAGCGTTCACAGCATTTGATTGGAAACACAATTTATCAAAATCGGAAAAATTAAATATTTTTCATATATTTATATCAATTAAAATTTCATTAGCAATATATTTAGTCTTTATTTTGCCTTATGTTCATAGCATCAAATTTCGTCGATTCAAAAAGAAACTGGGGCATTCGGAATGAAATAGCGGTGGAAGTTGCTTACGAATCCTAATTCTCTTATTAAAGTTTCTAAACGTTTTCCTCTTCGCCAAAAAGACAAATATGCACAGCAAAGTGAAAAAACAATGGTAAACATAACAAAAAGAAGTAAAAAATTCAAGTGTCTTGCGTCTCGCATATTTTTTTCCTCACGGCTTACTCGTATTTTAAATGATTTAAGGCTGCGACGCGAGGGCAGCGATGAAGAATTCAAAAAGAAAGTAATCACGGAAAATAGAATGAATAAAGTAGTTATATGGCCGAATACGGCTTTCAGCTCTTTCACGATACAAAAGTTAAAAAGGCTGTGATAAAATGCACCTGCTCGCTCATGTATGAAGTATCAAAAAAAATTTAAATCATACTTCAGTTAGTTTCTCATTAAATAACTTCATTTTATGGAGAAATTGAAGTATATGAAATATTTTAGAACGGCTATATACGATTAAATATAATTAGAAATACTGAAGATATTGTACTTTATTAGTAATTGAAATACTCTATTTCAATCAAACTAACAATTACAATTTTTTGCCAAAGTTAAAATTTGGCTCTGGTATGAGCATAAGCATGAAAGTATAAAAATTATGAAAGCGCAAACACTTTAAATTTTTGTTATTCATCCAAGGAATATTTTATGAACTATCACTCCTCCGACTTTGGGGCCATGCACTAATAGAATAATTCAGTTAGAGCAACAAACTAATTTATTCAAATAACTAAAACAACATAATTTTTGTCATTTGAAAGTTAGCTTCGGGTAATTTTCATTGGCAAATTAGCTGTAATTTTATGAATTCTCTTAATACAATACTTTTACTGACCGAGAAAGTAAATAAATTGTACGTCAAATAAAAAATAACTGTGCATAGCAGAAACACTCCGTTCATTCAATATTGCAATTTAAAAAGTTCATTAAACAATTCCAGTGAAATTTAGAATTGGTCTGTTTCTGCCATCGGATTTTAAAAAATCTAATAGGAATACTGGACAACAATCTATTTCCTCCAAAAAATACAATTTTAAAGCACTAAATAATGATAAGACTCTTTGGAGTGCATAAATTAGTGTCAACCAGCGTGTTTTTGCATGTCCCAATATTTCTTGTATTCAATTTCTGCATTGTCACATATTTATTTAAGTTTAATGGATCTGACTGCAAAAATATGAAAATGGCTATAAATTTTTATCAACAGAAGTTCGACAGAAATAAGTAAAGTATCTGCTCCAAGTTGAATGGTATTATTTAATACATGTCCATAGCAACCAGCTCCATAAATATTTTTACCCAGATAACCCATTACCTTTTTGTAAACGTTATTCTGGCCTTTCCGTTCTATACCTCCAAAATTGGTGTTTGTATTGTCTACTGAGAGTGCAATTATTTTATGGAGAATACTTTCTTCATTTAAAGAATCTATTATTTTGTTGGACAATGTTTCTGCAGTTTCTCCGACAATTGAAGAAAATTTTATAAGTTTTACTTGCACTCCTTTCTCAAATTGAAATATCGAAGTAAAATAGGTAATAATTTCAAGTCCCTGTGATTGGAAGTATAAGAGAAAACACATAAAGTTACATTTCGCGATTTCGTCTTTTAATTACTTTGGGCAAGAGGAAAAAGCACATTGGTAATGATTGCTTCACTTTTCGTCCTACCAGCAGAAAACTTCTTTTCAAAAAATGTCCGTATAATTTTTGAAGTGCAATCCATTGATCTCAAACTATGATTATGATAGGCAAAAGTTCCTTCTTTAGCTGCTAAATTTTTTCTTCATCTCCAAATGCTTCGCTTTTAAAGAAACTTGTCAATTTAGAAGAAGAACATGCAATATCTAAAACTTTCCTATGTTTTGCTGAGGCGACATGTTTCCACTTCCACCAATTGAAAATTGTCCTGAACAAATTTCACACTTTAAATCTGATTTGTAATTTGGGAGAACTAATTTTAAGAATGGAAATTCTTTCTTCAAATTGTCATTGAATGTGCATTTTCTTTTTTCTCGTCTTTCCTGGTTCTATTATTTAAAATTCAGGGCTGTAGTGTTTAAAATAAATATTATAGTAAATAACATCTGTATTAGATTTAAAGTGATATTTTCTGCAACACACAAAATGATCCTTGTTTATGTTTAACAAACAGATAAAAATTCGAAAAGTTCATTCCCGTATTATTCAAATGGCAGACAAATTAGAAAAGAAAAACTCCATTTTCACCATCTTAGGGATTTTTTAGATATGTGCTAGACATCCCATTTATTTACCTAGTTATGCAAATCACAATGAAATAATATTTGAATCACGTTAAAAATTTCCTTTGAAGCACCCATTAAAGTTTATGGGGAGACTAGTGTCCTGTCATTGTAGTAGCAGCACTAAATTTCTGCCTTCCATTATAATGAAATAAATATATGATAAAATTTATATTAAAATGAGACTTACTCTTATCTGCTAAATGATGTTTCTCTCAACCTGGTTAAAATCTGCTTTCCTCATCGGCTAAACATTTTTAAATGAATAAAAAATATTAATCTTTGATCCTTATTAGGTGTACTAGTTCACAATAAATATTTGACTGATCATGAAAAAAAGAACTTAGTTACTTCCACAAATTTAATTTTAAACGACCGGCTGATATATGCAAAAGAACTACAAACCTGTAACGAGCTATTGCAAATCCAGGGTCACTTCCGAAGCTCAACGTTAACGTACTTTCTTCACTGACACCCAAGAGACGACTGGTGACCAATGGGGATGCGAGCACATGTGATTTCTCAAAGCGTGTGTATTTCACATTTCTCATAGTTGCAGACAATTTTTCCTCAAACTGCCTGTATCCCCTTTGAAATCAATACGAAATGAACTTTGTAATAATGCGCGTGTCGTGTTATTACGATGTATGAAAAATGTACAACGTAATACAAATGTACATCTTCGTATCTAGAGAATTAGAATTAGAAACGTTTGTCTGGCAATCAGGCATTAACAATCTTCGGAGGGGGTTGTTCCGTATTTCGTTGAAGTTATTTCGCTTTTCTCGCATTTCAAATTTGAATTTCAATAAAGAATTGCTGAAAAAGAGGAACAAAATCTGAGGCAAGTAACAAAGAGGACAAACAATGAAAAAGAGGGACTGTCCCTCCAAATTTGGGACGGTTAGTCACCTTATCGTAGAGACGTAGAGAGCAGCGAGAACCAATCAGTTCTCTATGACTCATGCACAAGGCATTCGGTTACTATGACAAGGCTGACAACGTTGTTGCCAGGCTTACTGTTTACGCCCCTTCCAAAGCAGTGATTCTTTTGGACTGGATTCAACTAGTCTTAATACTGTGTGTTAGTTTCTTTGTAAAAACTGTGTATATAATTGGTGGAAGACGCACAGATTTTCAATCTTCTCTTCAAAGTCTCTCGTCACACTTGGGAAATGTTCGTGACACACCAGTTGAGAATGAAATAAAGGACGTGCTTCTGCTATGCATAGTTATTTTTTTATTCCGCGTTCTATTCGTTCAAGGACTTTTGGACCACCCTATATATTAATTAAACGCCCTCGTTTTTTACTGTACATTGTTTCAAAATCCACCATTAAATAAAAAAATTCTTATAATTTCCTTTATAAAGCATGAAACTGAATTTAATCTCCTTAGTATATGTAGTTAAATCCATTTTATAGGTCATTCTCAAATGTTGTTTTCACTGTAAAAGACTTTTTCTTTAAATCTTCAGGCGGATTTCTAAAAAGCGTTTCCCGGCGACCCATTCTCAATCCTAAAAAAAAGTTTTTAATCTCTTAATATTTTTCAATCTTTGAGGAAGTTAACGTTTCTCAATCCTAAGAAAATCTACCTTCTATTTCTAATTATTTTTCAAACTTTGAGAAAGTTAACGCGCGCGTAAGTTTTAATATGTCTCCTCTTCCCGCCCTTCAATTTTTTTTATTTTCTTTGGCGGGATGTCATCTCAGCACGTTCCGCCAAAAAAAATCCCCGCCCTCTCCAATCGTTTAATTCGTCATGCACGGTGCATGAGTCATGAACATAATTTCGCGGTTGCAAGGACACGTGTTTTAAAATGAATTGCAGACTTAACGGATTTCCCAAATTTAATCAAGTCAAAGAACTAATTTCGTGGCCGAAAGAATCTAACAGTAAATCACCAAAAAACTAATTGTTCATCGGCTATTGAGTAAAAGAATACTGCTGCGTTTGGGTATAGGTCTTGAGGCCAAGATCGGCGTCAGGTGTTTTCTTTCTTGTACAAATGTTGACTAAGCCGCCTCTGCCCTTTACCCCTCTTCTTTCAATATCGTTACGCATTTATATTATTATATCATATCATATTAAATTATACTAACGGAAATTACCCGGCGTTGCTCGAGTTTTTAAGTAAAAAAAATATTGTGGAAGATTTGAGAATAAAATCAAGTAATGAAACCAGGTTAATTTTTATTGCAGTGCATAATGGTATGCAATATTTATTGTTTTCCCATCTTTTGCTCAAATAAATAAATTGTTACTGCATCCTTTATCGATAAATTTGTCGATTGTATTTTTTATCAAATAGGCATAATAAACAATCGATGAAATCACTTTTAAAATGTAGTTATATCACCCAAATTAAATTACAGTGTAAGAAACTGCATGATATTACATCTACATGATACCCTGCAAGTCACCTTTTTGGTGGATGGCAGGGGATGCAGTGCACCAAGGGTCGATAGTTTTCCAAAGTTATCTTTTCCTATTATGTTCTCTTATCGTCCTAGGGAAAAACGATCCTCTATATCGCTTCGTTCTACAGTCGATCTTGCGAATCTTATCCTCACTGTCCGCCCTTCCGAGATACGTCGGGCTTCTGATAAGTCCTACTACCTCATTCGCTAGTCCCTCCGACATAAATTTTTCCAGTAGTTTAAATCTAGCCTGCAGACTATGTTCCTCTAACGATGTCCATTTCATATTTTCTATTAATGATGTTACGCTTTGTTTACTAACGTAACTCCTCTTTACAAATCTAGCTGCCCTGCGCTGAACCTTTTCTATCTCGTTAGTGAGTCCCTTTTCGTAGGGATCCCACACAGCTGTGGATAAATAACATAATTCTTTCACTTTTTCGGAGCTATTTCTCCCTATAAAGGCCAGCTTTTTGTTAGCGGTACCTATCAATCGACGAATGTGGGTGTCCCACGAGAGATCACGATGGATCGTGACTCCGAGGTATTTAATCGAGTCTGAAAATGGAATCTCTACTCCGTCCAACGAATAATTAATATCCAACGAGATACTCTTGGTTCTCCAGAAGTTGATGACGCAGCTTTTCTTTTGGTTGATCTCTAACTGCCATTCCTTACACCATGCAAAAATAGCTTCTAGGTCATTTTGGAGATACTGGTGGTCTTCCGGAATGCTTATTTCTCTATAGATGACGGTGTCGTCCGCGAAAAGCATAATTTTACTTCTGACTACTGAGCTGATATCGTTTATATAAATTATAAATAATAACGGACCAATTACACTACCCTGCGTAACGCCAGAGACAATCTCCACTGAGTTCGAAGATTTCCCATCTATAACAACCTTCTGCTTCCTATGATTTAAAAATTCACGGATCCAACTAACGATTTTAGAATTAACGCCTAAGGTTTCTAATTTCGTTATTAACTTCCTGTTAGATACCTTATCAAAGGCATTCCTAAAATCTAAGAAGATGGCATCGACCTGCGTATTCTTTTCTCCGCTTCTCAGTAAACAATTAACAAAAAGACCGAGCTGATTATCACAAGACCTACCTTTCCTGAAGCCGTGTTGACAATCATCTAACAATAAATTACTATCAAGAAATCGCATTATGTTGCTAACGAGTATATGCTCGAGAATCTTACACGATATCGAAGTTAAGGAAATCGGCCTGTAATTTTCTGGGTTCTCCTTGTCGCCGCCCTTATGAATTGGGATAACGTGCGCTAATCTCCAGTCGTTAGAGACCTCTGCGCGAGAATTGGATTTCTCGAAGATTATCCGAAGAAAAGGTGCTATTTCTTCAGCTAATTCTTTTAAAATGCGAGCAGGAATTTCTTCGGGACCAGTGGCTTTGTTATGACTGATGTAACTTAATTGCTTTGCTATTCCCACCTCAGAAAATACTATATCGTCCATCAGGTCCCTCCTTATTGCGGGTGCATAAAGTACGCAATGGTCGCTGACGGCTGTAAATGCTTTTACAAAATGACCGTTTAACAGATTGGCTTTCTCTACGCTCTTAAATCTCAAAAACATTAAAAACTTGGGCAGGAATTGCAAGCTCTACTATGTAGGGATGCAACCGGTGGAAACACGTTTGAAGATATATTCAAATTTAGCTTACCCATACTTAATCCCATGCAAAGGCTGATTTTGTGGGTCTAATTTGTCACGTGAATATTTTAAAATCAAACCTACGAAACAAAATGAGTTCCCGGACTTTGAAACCGAATTTGGCGATAAAAAGTGTTGGTATGACATGGAAAGTGTTATTATAATCTAATAAGTATAATTGTCTTAATTTATGCATACAAATGTTCAGTTGAAAGGAAAGCAAAATGTACATTCATGGGAGGAAGAGTTAACGATTATAAATTTTGGTCTAAATTAAAGAATTGTTATACAAGTTTTCTTATTTTACCTTCTGACAGGGGAGGACCAGACATCGATGCCACAAAATGTGACCAACTTTCGCTGGTGGACAGAAGCATAAGAATAAGCAGAACGTGTCTCGGATTTTGGCTCCATAGACCCTAGTTCACCAATAATCGGGGGTCAAAGTTTATAAAAAATTACTGCGCTTCTTATAAGGCCTTCAAAGGGAATTAATTAACGCATAGGCAGGCTAGCTGAGTGGCTACGGCGCTAAATTACAAAGCTGACAATTATTCTTTTGTGGTTCGAACCAAAATACTGAGTTTTTTATCTATTACAATGAAGTACTATTTGATATAAGTTTTATTCTGTTTTGAAATAGAGTTCAACAATGACGATCCAATTTAAAAGTTCGCATAACGATTACATTTGTCTATGTTTACATTACTGCTACACGTTTTAATTCTGTTCATTTCTTTTTTTGTGAGCCTGTGCAAGTGCTTCGTCGGGATTAAAATTGTGTGATACGTATTTGAAAAGCCAAGGTAATTATGAAGCTCTTTTCGTAATGATATTAAAATTATATATGTTTTATTCATTTCATACACACTGGCCTAGCCATCTCATCTCTCGGGATGGCCAAGGTTGCCAGACGTCTCGATTTGTGCGAGATTGTCCCGTACGTTAGCACAATGTCAAGTGTCCCGTAATGATAACTGGCGTAAGAGACTCAAACTGAACAAAGGCGCCCTAATTTATCTGGTGTTCTTCAATATCTTTACAATGCAAATCAGATTGCTGAAGAAGAAGATGCGTATTTTTCATTTACGCCCCACTGCTAAGATTTTATTGCCAAACGAATATAAGGTCTTGTACAACGTTTATCGGGTGTTTTAGTAGATGCAAATACTTCTTCCCATTCAGAATTTGGTACCATTAATGCAATAGATATAAGTATTGGTAATGATGCAACTGCGTCTTCTGTAAAAGTCCCCAAAACAATGCAAAAAAGGTTACACACGGCTATTAATGATAAGATGAAAATTAGATCTAAAAAGATATTGAAAATAGCAGTTCCAGAGATAAAAGCAAACTTATTAAAAAGGAAATGGTCATCTTTGAGGAACAGGGTATTCGAGGGGCCAATTTAAAATTAGTGTACAATACCTTCTCAACATTCCACCAACGAGCGTGGACTCTGAAAGAGCCCTTTCTCCATCTGGACAAATTTGCACGAAACTTCGTTAACGTCTTAGTGATGAAGGCATTTCGTACTTTTGTTTTACGAATCTGGCTGCTCGGCGCTGCACTCTTTCTAATTGAATTATATGTCCCTTCTCGTACGGATCCCATATGCTCGCTGCGTATTCCACTTGAGGTGTAACCAGTGATAAGTAACATGTTTCGCAAACTTTTTCTGTAGTGTTCCGTACTATCCTACCTATGAGAGCTAGTTTCTTGTTGGCCGCACCTATAACTCGACGAATGTGAAAGATCTCGAACTATGGTTACTCCTAAATATTTTACATATTCGGCTGCTTGAATATTTATTCCATCTATTTTATACTCGAAACCTACTTCTATGTTCTTACTTTTCCAGAACGTAACTTCGGCACATTTAGTGTAATTAATTTCAATTTGCTTTGCACCACGTTGAAATGGCTCTTAAGTCTTCACGCAGCGACTGATGGTCCTCCTGGTTTTTTATTTCTTTATATAGAACGGTATCATCGGCAAAAAGTCTAATTTTACTATGAACTACCAAGCAGATATCATTCACATAGATTAAGAAAAGTAGAGGGCCCAATACACTTCCCTGAGGAACACCCGACGCAACTTTAACGGGGGACGAGTAGTTCCCATCGATGACAACTATCTGTTCTCTATTCGAGAGGAAATCTCTCCCCCAACTGACAACTTTCGGATTGATACCATATTGTCCTAACTTCGCAATTAATTTCTTATGAGATACTTTATCAAACGCCTTTCTGAACTCATTGAATATGGCATCGACCTGAGTGTGTTTCTCTCCGCATCGCAACAAATCCTCCACGAACAAGCCGAGCTGCGTTTCGCATGATCTGCCCTTCCAGAATCGGTGCTGGCATCCGCTAAGCAATGAGTGACTATCTAAATAGCGCATTACAGAACTAAAGATTATGTGCTCAAGTATCTTGCACGATAATGAAGTTAAGGAAATTGGCCTATAATTTTCGGGGTTCTCTTTGTCGCCACCCTTATGGATGGGCGTATCTTGTGCCATCTTCCAATCTTTAGGAACTACACCTACGGTAATGGATTTCTCGAATATAATTTTTAAATACAGCGCGATTTCATAAGCTAACTCTTTCAATACTCGCGCGGGCATTTCCTCTGGCCCAGGAGATTTATTTGGTTTAATTGAATGAAGTTGGAGCGCGATGCCATTTTCGGAAAATATCAAATCTTCCATCAAGTCGCCCTGATTCACTCGCTGTATATTATTAATGCGCATCGCTGCAGCTCTTCGAGCGTCGTAATAATTCCAAATTATTGCCGCTTGTGCAGAAACATCATAAAATAAAAACAGTTTGTTGAGCATCTAGTAGGCGCTTCCGAAACTCCGAGTCGATATTCCATCAAGTCCGCGACTAATACTAGGAAACACCTTCTTATGATTCCACGGAGTCGATTAGTCTACTGCCAGTTTATATTCCACAGAGCTTAAATTCTGTTCGAAAAAGTTACTTACGATATCTTCCTTACTCCATTAGGTCTCGCCACCCTTCCACCCAAAGTCTCCTGGAATTCGTATTCAAACCCAATCCAGCCTCCTCCTTTGCCCCACCCTGTCCTCTAAACTTTCTGACTCTCGAAATGCACCTGGGACGAGAAGCCCCATAACTCCTTTTGTATTCAGCATGGCTCCTAGGAAAAGAAGGGAGTCTCCTGGGGCTAAAAGAGAGGAGAGATTTCTCGGGATGAGGTGTGTGTGAGAGAGAGAGAGAGAACGGAAGGTTAGAATCCGAGGTTTGGGATGAACGGTGAGTTGGGAGAGAGGTAAAGGAAAAGAGAACGGAGTAGATGGGATTTGTGCACCCCCGCGGTTTCTTAGGCCAGACTGAAGGAAGGGAGAACAAATTGTGTTCGGTTCTTTCTCTCTCTCTAGGGGAAGAACTTAGTAGGAGAGAAAAAAATCTCGTCGGTCCTGAAGTCGGGTGCGCCAAGACTGGCCGACACACGTTACATTTGAGCGATTAGTGACGGACCTATGGAAGGGGAGTATAGTGAAGATGATGCGGGTGGGTCGAGAAGAGAGGTGGATCGGAAAGAATTGAAAAAATAAGGACTGGGAGATGTCAGTGTACGAGGAAGATTTTCTGTAGGAGAAATGAGAGCGAGGACTTTTTTCGGTAATGGAGTCGGTGAAAGGTGAATGATTGCGATGCGAAGATACAGAAAATGGTCGGATGAGACAGGAATTATTTCTGGGAATGTAGAACGATAAAGGGAGAAAGGAGGAGAAGGAGGGATGATCCGGACGAGTTCTGAATAAAGATGAAAGAAATAGTAGTCTTCAGCAGATGGAGCGAAATAAGAGAAAAGGAATCCCGAAATTACGAGTTTGCGGGAAATAACAAATCCGTGGGGAGGAGAAGGACATTTCTGTCGCATGAGTTAGATTCACGAGACTAGAAGAGAATAGGAAGAGTTTGAGTCACCACGCTTGAGAAAAGTGAGTTCCAACCTTAGAATTTTTTTCATTCGGCATTATGGCTTCTTTTAAAGAATATCTCTCTTTGATAGAAGGATAAAATTTAAAACTCGCTAAAAGAATGTTGGGATATGCTTGGGCAAGAAATAAACTAAGTACATTACTTTCAACGTGGATGATTGGGCACGGAGTACGTATTTTCTACGCTCAATGCCTTTTTTTCTGGCCATTAGGCTGTGCGTTGTTCCGATTCAGTATGGTTTTCAGTATGCATTATACGTTTTGTTAATTTAAAAAACTCATTATTGCTTGTGTACTTTAGGAGATACGCTGTGCTGTATTCGTGTATAATGACCTCAATCCATACGTATTAAATATGTTATTGTGGTTATTTGTATGTTAAATACAGCGGTATTACTTAATATATGCTCGCAATTCGGTTTAAGTGAGGCAATAAATATGCAAATTTAGGCACAGCGTGTCATAAAAATCCATCATAAGATGGAAAAGTAATTTTGACGTTCATTTTCGATAGAAACTTTTTATTCTGATATGAAGTAATGGCATATAATTAAATAAAACGCTCGTAATGTTGCCCCACCTGCTAATCCTGTTAAATGATCGTGCATCGTAAAGCGTAACCATGGATGCGGTCTTTCTGGGTGATCTGGGTGATGAGAAATAAGTCGCTGTTAACTTTAATACTAGAAACTACAACTTTTTAAAAATCAGTTATACTATATATATATATATATATATATATATATATATATATATATATATATATATATATATATACTATAAAAGTATGTTAGGAATACTGTGGGTGGATTCGTGGGCCTTTAATTCGTTCCAAGGATAGAGACGCGTCGTCGAGTTTACCGACGGAAAAAATATTCCAGTTGCCTTCACCTTAAAAACGATAATAAAGCGGATTTTCCTCGAGACCGAGGAATATTAAATTTAGTTTTTTACGACCGTTTTCTCGATAGCCCGGTTGGCTTTGAAAAAAAAATTCATCGGAAAGTTTTTCCGCGAAAAATTGGAAATAAAAATCACCCAATAAAAATAAACTTCGCGAGGTTTTTTTTGTTGCAAATGATTTACTGCGTCTTGTTTTTTTATAATATCACACTAAGGGAAGGAAAGTGAAAGCATTACTCCCGATCTGAAGAGTTTTTTTTTAGATTCTCTCCGTGCCAACCGAAATTTTAAAACTTCTCCGTGCGCGCGCGAGCGATATTAAGGGAAAGGAGAGAGAGAGCAAATTGAAAACCGGTTCACTCTTTACTCTACCAATCCAGACTTATTTCGCGCACTCAATCATTTCAATGAGTCTCGATAAAAGGCGCCTCATAAATTATAATTAAAGGGGCCGAGAGATCGTTCGGAATGGGGTGGGTGAGGAGGAGTCGGGTGGAGAGGTATGAGGCAACGGAACGGGTGGGAGGAGGAGCAAAGGGAGTAATGGACGGGATTTTTTTTTAATGTTAACATTTATTTTTTCCCCGGGGATTCGCTTCGTGCGATAGGATTAGGTGAATAATTGCGGCGTGCATGGCGCGGTCATGAGGACATCGTACCTTCGAAAACGCTCGGAGACGATAAAAAAAAGAAGTCCGTCGGTTTGCGGCGGCCGTAAAAACGATCGGGGAGCAAGAAAAAAAAACGCGAAACTCTTACGCTGACTTTTTTTTGGCAGGTCTTACCGTAATCGATTCCTCCCCTTCCTCGCTCTCACTCTCTATTCCCCACCCACTTTTCGCTTTCTCTCCGCTCTCTACCTCTATTCACCTTTCACTCTTTTATTTCCTCTCTCCGCCTCTCTTTTGGCCCATCTTTCTTCCGTCGATTCTTCCCAATTACGCATGGGGTCGGTCGTTCGACCACGACATTATCCGCTATGGAAAAGTCTTTAAAAAAAGAAACATTCGCCTCGCAGCGTAGGAACGAGACGAGTTTTCTTTCTCTTTCAAGTCCGTCCGAGAATGAGCCTCGTTTTTATTTCCACTCCGAACGCTCTCCGCTCGCTAAGTGATTTTTTTTAAACTCTGCTTTTCGGGCTGTTTATGTGTCGTTTGCGAGGTGCGCGATTGTGAAAATACGGGACGATTTTTACGCTGCCCCTCTTAAAAACTTCACGGGCGCGGATGAAAATTTGAATAAAGTATTTAATGTAGGCCCTTCGTGTTGGGGAGTAGGATAAGGGTGGGGCGGAGGGAGAGAAGGACGTGGTCGTAAAAACGTGTTTGTTTTCGCTTAAATTTTGACGTAAATTTTAAACAGCCACCGATTTTTTTTCGCGCCCCGACTTTGGAGAATAAGGAATCCGACATATTCGGTTAGTTTATATGAGGTCGCATATAAACTTCTTATTAATCCTCAAGATTTGATCGAATATCCATGCATTATTTCATTTAATATCGCAAAATGCGCACCGAATATTTATTTGCGCGATTATTCGTTGCGTAAATGAAACTTTTATTTAAAATTCTTTATTTATACTCTCAACTCGAGAATCTCGGTCTTAGAAAAGTCAAGATAAAAGCATTTTTCTAAGAGTGAGCGGTGTATTAATAATATTTTGTAGTATTGATTAACTAGGTTCATATAAAAATCAATAAAAAGAATATGACAGCAGAAACTGTATTTAGTGAATCTCTGACGAAACAAAATATTAAATAATAGAATCCGCAAAATGTTATTCAATTATAATTGAATAAGATTATCTTTCTCTATGTCGTCTTAAAACTAATCCGTATAAAATAGTTACGAAGAAGGGTCAACTATAGTATCCACAAGAATTATTGTGATTAGATACGTGAAAACATTACCTTTTTCAGTCATTTTAAACAATAAAAGATAATACAAACTTCCTCTCCGCATAAATAATAAAGCATAAATCTTAGAGAAGTGTAGTAGTTCTCTTGTGTCATTCAAAAAATAGTTTTGGGCGTTTCATTTATTAAATGTATCGAGTATTTTTACGTATAATGCATGTATTGATGGAATAAAGCGATCTAAATATCCTATGCATACAGGCATAAGCTGTAACAGGGGCGCACCCAGGGAGGGGGGGGGGGGGCTGACGGGCTTTAGCCCCCCCAAAAAAATCGACATGTTCATGCTAGGGCTTTAGTATTAACCAAAGTGTCTGTACTATTTGTAAGTAAATCTGCTGGTTTTTCGTAAGATTTCTAACAATATTCTCGAGAAATTCTTCACAATGTCGATCATTAAGGAAATGCAGTCATCGGTAATTTTTCAGCCGTGTCATTTTTTGCATCCATTTTTCTAACTTCATTATAGCCTTTCCCTACACCAACGGAATAGTGACAGGAAGGCACCCTGCACTGAAGAAAGTGGTAATTTCAGCCTTCTTTTGTCCTCCATATGAAGGGTAAAGCCAAGTGACCCTGGATCCCTAATAGCTTCCAGATGGAGAGAACGCATGCGAACGACGCAAAGAGGAAATTCGAGGAAAGGTTTTTCTAAGAACGTTAAAGCACATCTTGAGAAAGGAACGCATTTTTGAGCGTCAGTTTCACATTGTCTCTCCTCAAAGCAACTGCATTAGGGAGTTTGTCTGTTTTGTGCATTCTGAGTGCAAGATAATTCGTTAGAAATCATAAAAGTTGACAATAAGTTACCTTTATAATAAAATCTCAAGTTACCGGCTAAGCTCACCATATCCTGTTGCTTCCGGATAGTTTTCTTTTTTGAGGAGTGAAATCTTAATTTCAGAACGTTTGTTACCGTAAGTTTCGAGTGTTTCATCTTATTATCCTGAGTTTCCCGAAGTTTCAACGGCGACGAATTTACAGCATTTGGTAAGTAAAGTTAATTATTTCACAAAATGGAATGTTTCATATTTTTATGTTATTAGTGAATAGAAGTATGTTTCGTGTTAAGAATGGCAAGCCAACCTATTTATGTATTCTCCATATAAATCAACGGTTTAAATGTAATCATAAATGTCATTGTTTTAATTGAATTTGGACTCTTGGAAATCGTATACAGTTTGCCTGCTGTACATAAGAACTCTGTTAAAACTGGTTTTTAAATAATTGCGTTTAATTTTACCCATAACAGAAATGGCAGAAAAACGAAAAAATGTGCGCAATTTGTTACACTTTTTCGGAAAAAAACCGAAGACCGAGACAGGCTCTGAAAAGGTGGAAGACAAGTCTTGCGGTACTAGTAATAATGGACCAAGTGCAAAAAATAGCGAAATACATCTCAATGAAACAGAGGCAGCCTCTTCTAATTCCTTTAATATTGATCAAAATGATATAGCTCTTTTAAAAAAGAACCCATTGTCTAGCGATGACAAGTTAGATATTCTAAGAATCCTTTGGAAACCTAAAGCAGACTATCATTTTCCTTCCTGCATCTTTCAAAATCAAAAAAGAAGTTTTCAACACTCATGGCTGGTAAAATATCAATGGTTATGTTATTCTAAATCTGAAAATAGTGCCTATTGTAAGTACTGTACATTTTTTGCGCCAGTGGAAGTCGGTAAGTCTAAGGCACAGGCTGTTGAATACTTAGTTTCAAATGGTTTTTCTGACTGGAAACAACGCAATTGAAGCATTTAATGGACACGAAAAAACTGCTTATCATACCAGTTCTGTGATGACTTTTCAAAGATTGCAGGACATTCGTGATCAGAAAGTTACATATATTGATAAGCAAATAGATAAGGATAAGGCACAAAAAGTTCAACTAAATAGGAAAAGATTAGAACCTATCATTAAAACAGTAATTATTTGTGGAAAACAAGGAATACCTCTTCGAGCCCATCGAGATTATGGTCAGTTTTGTGTTGAAAATGAGCCTGAAGAAAATGAGGGTAACTTTCGGGCAATATTGCGTTCCAGAATTGATGCTGGCGACAAAGAATTAAGAGAACATCTAGAAAATTGTGGTAAAAATGCAACGTTTCTTAGCTGGAACATTCAAAATCAAATTCTGGTAGCATGCAACGACATAATACTGAGGGAAATTGTTGGGAAGGTAAATGCTGCAAAATGTTTCTCAATTCTTGCAGACGAAACCTGTGATATATCGACTACTGAGCAATTTTCATTGTGTGTGCGATACATAGATGAGGATAAAGAAGGGAGTTTGTCAATACGAGAAGATTTTTTACAGTTTGTTCCAGTATCAGATACTTCTGGTCGTGAACTATCAAATACGTTAATTGAATCGGTTAAAAGTGTAGGAATTGATTTAAAATTCTTACGAGGTCAGGGCTATGATGGTGCTGCGTCATCGCATTTCTTGAATGATGTAATTAATAATTGAAAATAGTATGTATTTTTTGTCAAATTTGTACCAAGCTTTTAATTATTGTTAACTATGTCAAAATTTTCCTTTTTTTCTTTTGTCATTAAATTTGTGGGTCCTTAAAACTGCAAATCTCAATCGCATTTCTTTTCTTTAGTGAATACCCCCTATTCTCTATCCGAGAATCACTACGTTTTTATCCCAAATTAAAACGTCAAGTATTAGATATGTTCGGTGGGATATATTTTCTTATGGTTGAGCCCCCCCCAAGAGAAAATCCTGGGTGCGCCCCTGAGCTGTAATGTATTGTTTGCACGCGAAAATACAAATCACAAAAATATTAAATTCTTTCTTCTCAAATTATTTAAAAATAATTTTAGAAAGTGAAAGTGTTATCTTACATTTATGATAAAATAAACTTGTTGTCCTTTGTTATTGGTGCCTATCATTTACTGCAGCTGATTCTCACTCTTGATATCGCTTCGAAAATATTAGAAGAAAGTCTTTTTTGACGTTTTTTTTCTTCTCGCATTTCAGTTTAATAGTTTCCTTAAAGACTCGGGAGTTATTAAACCCTATTAGTAATTTTTACTCCGATGTTACAACATGTTTAATACCACATTTATGTACAATAAATTCAAGTTCGCATACTAAAAGTGACCTTTCATTGGATCATGGAATGTTGTTCCATAAGTCAAGGAATGGCTGATGCACATCCGATATCAGGACGATTTGGTCACGATTGTTAATCGTAACCTAAATTCATAGCAGAAAAAAGACCCATGATTCTTATTTTAAGTGCAGGACCTTGACTCTACTCACTCTCCGTACTAAGCAGTTATGATTGATGTTATATGCGAGAGAAATGCGAAACATTTTATTTTTTTATATAAAAATTATATAGTAATGAATGTCTTGTAATAAATATCTTGATCGAGACAAATGCAATTCAAACTGAAAATAGCTAACAATTTCTAACAATATCTTCCTTTCAACTTAAAACATATAACTGATTTGCTTTAACCATAACTTGATCATCACGTCATATACCAAATGCTTTATTTTTATAAAATGCGAGTACATTAAAAATTAAGTCTATCCATCAAATAATCATATAATAACTCGTTTGTTGGCTATTTGTCCTTTGAGCCAGTTAATGTGCTGGCGACCCCTCCTAACTTAACTCAAAAGCAACTTTTCGTATAGCATCCCAATTTCTCATGGCAAGACTTTTGACCGCGTATTACGTCATATTTCATCGATCACGAGCTTACCCATTCACCTCGAACGAGAGGGGCCGTAGGAGGGGGAGATAGAGTGGAAGGAGGCAAGGAGAGGGGCGTTAAAGATCGAATGAGCGAGAGAGATATGGAAGAAGAGTGATAGGGAGAGAGCGATAGAGAGAGAGAGAGAGAGAGTGGGAGTGAAAAAAGGCGAGAAAGATGAGTGGGGAAGAAGAAGGAAGGGAGAATAGTGGGAAAATTACGAGAGTAAGTATCGAAAGCAAATAAAGAGGGTATTAAATTTTATAACAATTCCGAATAATGAAAAATATATGGACAAACGGAGTGAGGTTAATAATAAAAGTGTATAAAAATAGGTGACTAGAAAGGGTGATTAGGAAGGGAAGATTAGGAGAGAAAAAAATAGAAAAGAAAAAATAGAAAAGAAAAAATAGAAAAGAAAAAATAGAAGAGGAAAATATGAAATAGAGGAGATTGAGGGAGAAGAAAAGAGGGAACAGGTAAAGATGATGACTGAGAAAGCTGTATTAATTCAATTAAAGAGAATTGTCGGTATCGCCTAATAGCTAAAGTGATATTAACGAAATAATTACCTCCGATAGCCATAAGAATTTTATCAAAACTAGATGCACATTTAGGCCGCAAAACAGTCATCATCATTTATTTATTTAAAGTAGCGCATAAACAGCCCTTGACTGGCTTTTACAATGAACTTTGTAACGACACCAATTACGAACACATACATCTCCCGATCTCCTGTTTACTAGACAGGCGCTTTAACCAACTAAGCCACGGCGATCTTTTGCTAATAATTGATTCCATCCAAACAGCGGCTCCCGGACTTTGTGTAGGCGCGGCACCCTTTCGAAGATAGACAGAATAAAGCGGCACACCAGTCTTGAAACAAGATTTTTATATTTTCATACACGGGCATTACAACATTTGGACGCATCCAGCTCTTGGAACTACACCATAATCAATTTATTATATGAAGACGTATTGCCCTAATTATCGTAAATATAGACACACCTAAATAGTTGATTTATTTGTCAAGCAACATTTTTTCGCAGCAATTAAGAAGAGCCATTTTTTTCAATAAAATAAAAAACACAACAGGAGAAGAGCTGCAATACGAAATACTCGTAATTGCGATACCTAAAAAATTCAATTGATATTTCAGAACAATATTACAAGTGAACATTATCTTTCGGTAATTGAAATCACAGGTGAATTGGACGCTCAAAACGCTTTGAGATGAAAGTTGGTTTAGTGAGCCACATCTAAGTCCTTAAAGAGCCGCAGGTTCCCGATCCCTGCTATAAACTTGATTAGAATCTATTAACGGTGTCACCACTGACGACGGCTGCTTTGTAGCCGAAAGCCGCTTCTAGTTTTCCCAAACATTTTATGGCTATTGGAGATGCCATTTTTTGTCAATTTGAAAAAGAAGCATATAAAAAATGGAGATAAGAATAAAAAGAAAGGAAGAGTTGTAAAAATGTACTTCGAGGAAGCGCAAAAGGAAAGTAAACGACAAATTTATAGATAGAATAAGGCGCGATAAGGAGAGGCAGAAAGAAGAGATAATGGAAAGGGGAGAAAATCAAGCGGAGATGGAGAACGAACCAAAGCAGAGAATGGGAAAGAAGGGAGAGAAACGAGAGAGATGAGGCAAAGGCGGTGATAACCAATTTTAGGGGTCATTTCAGCACTGGGAGCAAAGAACTTGGGGGCGTGAGTTTTGGAGGAAGGGGCTCAAAAAAACCTCGACCCTTTTTCTGCTTCCCTCCCCCACAACCTCCGGCCGATTCACACCCACTCCAACGCGGCGCCGCGGTTCAGGAAACGGGTATCGCGGATAGGAATCTGGTGGGCGGGGGAGAAGGGCGAGTCCGGGGCGAGGTCGGATGCACGGAGGATGAGGTGGAAGGAGGGAGGAGAGAGAACAGGTGATCCGGAGGAGGAGAAGGGAGGGTAGCAGGGGAGGAAATACCTCCAGAATGAGCGTGGGAACCCGGCAAAGCGTTGTGAGAGAGTTCGAAAGAAAAGGATTTGGCCTTGAGACGTCTCACTCCTCAAACCCCATTCTCACTCCACTGCTCCTCCTTTAGCTCATTCCTATTCTCTTTTTCTCTCTCTCTCATTCTATCACTCTCGATTTCCCAATTACCACGCCCATCTATTCCTCCTCTTCTCCTCACTCATTCCGTAAAAAATGCGCGGTCTTCATGATCACCTCGAGGCTCGATTCTTGCGTTCGTTCTCTCTACGGTTGAATGCTACTCGCCTCGCGCATCGTCACCCGCCAAAGATTTAAGACTTTGTTAACGTATTCTTGGGTTTTATTTTCTGTGCGATTTTCTTATATAATTATATGAATATGTATGAATTTTGAGTGCCTACGTTTGAAAAAATCCTTAAAGAAGTTTCTTCAAATAAATCAACCTTGCTACCTGCTTTGTGCTATTTTAAAACTATCAGAAAATTCCTTTTCCTGAGTCATGAAATGTGAGTGCAGTTAAATGGTTATTTTATGTGTGTGTAAGTTAATAATAATCTTTATAAATATAATGAGCAGGAAATCAGAAATTAAAATTACCGAACGAAATGCCGATAAAATTCATTGTTAAGGTGGTTATATGGGTCATGGCCTCAAGCAAGGCCGGCGCGACCGTGAATGCAGCACGTGCATTTTCTTAGGATCAGCAAAATGAGTGTCAAATATTATATTTAGAAAACATTTTAAGTTGTAGTGGAACTAGATTTCACGGTCCTTGTCATTCATTAATAATATCATATAATAATGTAACATACTATAATATAATATAATATAATATAATATAATATAATATAATATAATATAATATAATATAATATTATATAATATAATATAATATAATATAATATAATATAATATAATATAATATAATATAATATAATATAATATAATATAATATAATATAATATAATATAATATAATATAATATAATATAATATAATATAATATAATATAATATAATATAATATAATATAATATAATATAATATAATATAATATAATATAATATAATAATGTGATGTGACTGGATATGATATATGATATGATATAATACTAGCGTAATTGTCTGTCAAATATGACGGCGATGCGTGAATTAAGAAATAAGTTAAAATAAAAAATTAATGAAACCAACTTGTATATGCACTAAAAAGTAAATAATAAATATAAAATTCACATAATTGACTGTTACAGAGAGTAAAAATAGTTTTGGGCGAATAGAAATTGTACGGCGAAGAAATCCATTAGCTATACAAATCTTATATACTCAAAGCAATTTTTAATTTATGGGACATTCAATTTTGTCTCTTACTCCCTCTCTATCCCTTTATCTCTCTCCTTCCTTTTTTCCTCTCTCTCCTTCTCTGTCATTCTGTATTGTTTCATACTATTTTATACTGTTTTACATCATTTTGTATTGTTTTATACCATTTCGTATTACTTTATATTATTATGTATTGTTTTATATCATATGTGTTATTTTATATCATTTCCTTCTTTCTTATGTTATGCATTATTCAACAACAATCACCATACAGAGGTAGAATATCCGCCCGGCAAGTGGAAGACCCGGGTTCAATTCCCGGTCATAGCAGACTTTTTTCTCGTTTCAAAAATTGTTCCAACAATCACCATATTCAACGTATATATTTCAAGTATATTTCATCTTATTCTGCCTAATTATTATATTATATTTCTTGTTCGCATTACGTTATTACCTATATATGTATTTTTTATGACGGTATACAACGACGCTGTATATACGAACACTTACTGTACATACTCCTTTCTATTTAATGTTGTACTATTATATTGTCATATGTACACTACCTAGGGTTTTCGCAGGTTTTTCACATCCTCCTTCTCAGTGGGTGTTTTCCTGCGTGGGTTTTACTAGGGAGGACATGTCTGTTTTACCCACAATCTCTAATCTGTCTTCAATTTTATATTTTTTTACTCTGTATGATTTAGGTATATACTGTTTATGTAATGCGTATTGTAATATATTACTTTACCATTTCTTATATTTATTATATTGACGAAGGGTTAAATGTAAGAATGGACCTTATGGTCTAAATTTCGCCCGAATAAAGACGATTATCTATCTATCTATCTCCTATTTTGAACTTATTCCAAAGAAATTTGATTTCGATATGAAAAATCAGTAAGATATGCTATGAACTGGTTTGGCTTTTATGCACAATCAAATCAGTGTTTTTGAAAGTTATCTTAGTTTTAATTATATTGTTTAAATAATTATTATCAGAGGGGCCAAATGATTATCCAAATAATTCCTGATAATAAGAGGAAAATCTAAATTATAAGATATAATGCATACAGAATTTGCAGAAATTTACTTGAAATATTTTAGTAAATTATAAGTTATTTAAAACGTACAGAATTTAACTTACTAATTAAATTATTTTACTCGTATTAACGCTCAAAAACAGGATATAATGTGAATGAACAGTGAATTTACAATCGAAGGAAAAATTTTCAGTAACTTACAATGAACTAAATACTTACATGAACTGCAATGAGTTTTAACTAAATTTTAAGATAGCATTTTTCTTTTAACTATATTAGTTTTTTTAAAATTTCCAAGAAAAATCACTTTAGTTAAAGAAATTTAAATAAAAGTCATAAAATGTTATTTTTTCACTCCTATTTGAAATTCGTTTCAGAATATTTGCTGTATTATCAGTTAAAGAAATCTATTGAAAATTACTTTATATTTAGTTTTATGAATTCCCACCATTTGGCAATGACGCATGATTCAGTAGTATAACATCTTTATAATCAATTATAATCTATTATTGTTATTTTTGTACTGCAGCTTCTTTTAATCCAATACAAATGCTACGTCCTCTTCCTCTTTCTCAATTTCTGCTCATTACCATTCTCTTTTCATTCCTCCCTCTAATTACTTAATAGATTCAGCAAATAAGTTATAGGTACCATGTATAAAAGTCTGACCCGTGTTAAAGCACTAAATTGGTGCATTTATTGTGAGGCCAAGACTAGAATTCAACAATTGGGACAACAGTGACGCAATATAAATACAATGCGTGAAAACGTAAAAAAAATCGTATTAAAACGTAATATTTGGAGATTTACGAATGAGATTTAAATTCTTCTCTTCGTATAACTAAGTTAAATACCGTATCCTTGAGTTATTTTGAAATGTAAACGAAATAGGTCTTCATGTCAAGGAACGGCTTTTTGCATGATTCCTATATGCGATGCGAATTTTTAACTCCGGTTAATTATAAGATGCACTACAAAAAAGCTATGAAAATAACTATAAAAATAGTTAATTGCCAAAACTTTCAATAGGAAGTTAACTGAAAAGAAATTAATGAAAAACACGATTTCAACTATAAATAATTCGGGTGCCTTCTCTCTCTCTTGTACAAAAGCATTCAAAACACACTTTCCTTACGCTTATAGTATACGGACGACAATACAATCTCGAGGTTTAAAAATGACACGGTCGACAAGGCTACATATCCTTAAAAAGCTTACAATTTTCCAATAAATAAGATTTAAACGTATAACTTGAGCGATTTCGAACCGAAGGCAAAAGTCGACCATAAGAATAAGAATCTTGTTTATTTTCTTTAAAATAGTCCCTTTCCGAAGATCGATGGTCATTTACTTCTAATTTAATTTTGCAAAAGAAAAAAAAGCCTGAAAGTGAAAAAAGGTATTTTTAAGTGTTTTCTTATAGGGATTTCTATAGAGCTTTCCGGCGGACCAACGGACAGAATAAGGATATTATATTTATAATATAATATGATATGATATGATATAATATGATATAATATGATATGATATGAAATAAAGTTAAAACTCCAGCCAAAAACAAGTGGTATTAGCCCGATGCATTTCGCCCACTAAGTGGGCATTTTCAAGGGCGACGTTCCTTCGACAGCGACCAAAGTCGACTGTGTCGCTGTCGAAGGAACGTCGCCCTTGAAAATACCCACTTAGTGGGCGAAATGCATCGGGCTAATACCACTTGTTTTTGGCTGGAGTTTTAACTTTATTTCAGTTTACGCCAAAAGTTTTTTGAGCCATCTTTGAGTATGATATGATATGAAATGATATGATATGATGTGATGTGATGTAATGTCATGTAATTAGGGAATGCAATACCGGTCGCAATAAACACAAATGTCACCTCATTATTGTGGAATTTGAACTGGGTACCACTGGAGGATCGTAGATTCCACTCAAGGTTGCGGCTTCTGGAGAAATATAGATCGGAATGTCTAAAAGACGAGGTTGTAGGAATAATTGAAGCACCGACGTAAATAGGTAGGAACGACCGTGACGATAAGATACGAGAGATCGATTGTAGGACGGAGCGTTATCTAGGCTCGTTCTTTCCGAGGACAATACGAGATCACAATAAAAAATTTCAATCTGCGATAGGCAATCTTTGGGTAGGTTATGGTGCATTGCACCCCCTGCCACCCACCAATTAGGTGAATTATAGGATAACATGTAGATGTAGAAGATACTTTGAAAGATTTTTCAAAATACATCCTTGGCATATAGCAAAATGAAAGCGGTGGATAAGTAGATATTCCGTGGTGCTGAAAGTCGGTTCATATGACGCAGGAAATATATTCATATATTTTACTATATAAATATACTTATTAACAGGGGTAAAACCAAAATATACAGCTGGCAGCATGGCGTAAGCAAACCCTAGTGTTGAATAAAATTCAAGCGAGTGTACACACAGCTATTTGTAACTTAATGGTTGTCAGAGGCAGATTTGGAATTTTACACCTCTTCAAAACAGCATGATTTTGATTGAGAAAATGTTCCCAAACATAACTTTAATTAATGCTTTGCTTTATAGTAACGGTTATTAGTTTTGAATTAAAATGTTAATTAATTTCAACGCGCGGTTTATTGAATATGTAAAACATGCGAATTGATTAAGTTTCATCATATCTAATGCAGTAATCGGTTAATTAGTTAAATTTTTATACAATTAGGTAGGCGACATCTTTATAATGTACCCACACGATTATCAGGAAACCGAACTAATTAAGATATTGTTACTTATTTTGGCAAGTTAATATTTATGAATGTTTAGAATGAATTCAAATCCTTGATATCAGAGGTTATCACACAAATAAAATAAAAAATGTAATACTTTCGCACCTAAATTCGCACGCGGTTCATTAAAATGTTTTTGGGAGCGCATTCAGCTGGCTTTAATAATTAATCTGAAAATCTGAATCTGAAAAAATAGCCTGCAAACCAGTGGTGTGTAACAGGGGGAGAATATTACCAACCTATCATGTCATCATCATTAATATTTTAATGAGAGCATATTTTTTATGGCTTTTCTAGAAAGATAAAAATCACAAATGCTAACTATTACACGGAATATAAAACTTGCGTACTTATGGACTGCCATTAAAAATATGCAACTATTTGTAGGCTAGAAAAATACGATACCTATACATTTTTAAAGATTCACCTTGCAATCGCTAGCTTTATCAGTCTATCGTAATAAGAAATAATGAAGAAGACGTCAAGTGGGGTCCTCCAACATGTTACAGCTCTCATTCTGAAGGGAAAATATGAACATAACCTGGGACTTTCCCTCGGACTGCGGAACTGGAGAGGATGGCTCATAACCTTTCAAAACGCGCCACGGCAGACAATGCGCAGACACTCCCTATCCCTCCCTCCTAATGTTTCTCCTATCCCACCGATCCTAGCACGCACCATCACCCTTCCAGTTGTCCCGGCGCTGCATGCACCAACCTCCAGTCGCGCTTCTCATCCTTAGCTACGCTCCTTCCTATCCGCCCAGTCCGATGTAAAAAAGACCATCGTTGCCCGCCGTCCGGTCCCTCTTTCCGGCCATTTCTCCCCTTCCCCTCTTTTGTTTCCCTTGCCTTCCTGCAGAAATAAAAAACAAAAGACTAACCGCCATGGTCTTTTTTGTTCGGTCACATCTAATCCCCTCCCACCTTCCCCATTATTCCATGCATCGCGACCTTCCCTTCCCCGTCCTCACTTCACCCTCCTTCCACATCAACCCCATCAAACCATAAATAAAAGGGAGTGTGTATGTGTAATCGTTCTTCTCGTCCGAAGGAGAGTGGGGACTAGGACGGTGGAGGTGGAAAGGGGGGATAGACGCTGGGGGAGGGGAGAGGGAGGGAGAGAGGGGGGACACCTGCTGTGTGTGGGCAGTGGATGGGAACGCGTAGGTAGAGAGGGGAAAAAAGAGACTCCCCCCCCCCCGTATAGTTCCCTAGCGTACATGGGCGTGGCCACTGTCCCTCCTCCTCTCGATCTACTTTTCCGCTCAGTCTTGCACACGACGCGTGTGTATCCTCCCCTTCGATGGTATGTGACCCACACAACTCTTAAACCATCGGCAGGAGAGAGAAAGGAGTGGAAGCTGATACTGTGGGAGTCGTAGAAACAGAGAGAGAGAGAGTTTTTGACAGGTGTATGCCAATTAATTTATGTGGATTAGTGCACTTTAAAGTGTTTTATTGGCGTCGGTTTATGAGATCGCTTGAACTGCGTGCTGAGAATGATAGTTTCTCGAGTCGTGGCATTATATGATGTCAGATGTGATTTCCAGCAAGATGTTTTCCGCATGTAACTGTCTCTTTGGTTTATTCTGGCATGAATATATGAAAAAGGTCATTAAGAAAGATGCGAAGGTATTTGTTTTGTGGGTAATATAATGATGTCAAACTAGATACATATTATGTTTAACAAGCTCTACGAAGAAGGTAATTTATATATTCTGAGTTAACTAATCCGTTATTTATTTTACATCTCTATCGAAACCATGTGCCATGCATATATTTAAATGCTATGTATAATACCTACAAGAATTATCACTGAAAACTGACAAATTTTGTTATGTGGAGACAATAAATATTGGCTACAATGTCTGTTTTAGCTAAAACGTTTTTCAATGTTGAAGGCACATTTTTAAGATACAAATGAATGCTCATGGTAATAATAAAAATTAAGTGTTTTCACATCTCATTGAACAAATTACGGTTTATTGCGAGGTATTCTAAAGGTTAGGCATGGAAATAAAGATTTTTTTAATAAGGAAGTTATTTTAATGTTATTTGTAAAACAAATCGATTAGACTCACATGACACAATCGTGTTAAAAAGTGCTCTGAACCTGGAATATCTACAAACAAATATATGTGGTATATATCCTAATGCATGCACTTTCTCATTTGCTTAATTAGATATTTAGAACGTAATATAAATTCTAGTGTAATTAATCTTAATATGGTGCCTTGACTAAAATATCATGCAAAGGTTTAAAACTCTCATAAACACTACAACCAATCAATTCAGTGCTGCATTGGGCTAAAACAGCAGTAACAAACCTTACAACCTTAAATTAATGCATTGAAAGAGAAAATAGTCATGTTTGAAACCAACGTGAGCCGCAAAAGGAAAAATTGTGACGTTAGTGGAGACTTTAACGCCTGGCTGTCGTCTGGGAGGGGGCAGGTGTTCCTGATTGGTGGGTGGGTGGGTCATGGTGGAAGTTCGCTAGCGGTGGGAGTGTTAAATACTCGAGTACACGGAAGTGGAGCAGGTGGGTGCTCCTGAGAGGGTTGCGGTGGGAGAGGAGAAGGGGTAAGGGAAGAGAGGGAAGGCACGACTCATGCTTTGGACACGTTTCCGATGAGAATGAGACACGATAATTAGCCCTCGATTCCATTCCTAGGTATTAATCCGCAGGACCCACTTATTCCTCTGAACCGCGGCAAACCGACTGTATCGCATTTAGTGGAGTTTGAAACGCACCTCCATAAATTTAGATACTCTTTTATTTTTCTCCGCCCTTTTCATATTAAATATTGGGAGTCGTCAAAGTTTAAAAGATTTGATTCGAGAATGGCACAATGGCTGATGCTCGTTTAAATGTCGGAATATATTTTAAATTGAAAAGAAAAAACCTACTTTCTACCCTGCATGGTATATTTTACTGGCAGTATAATGCAGAACGCATAATCATAAACTGCTGTAGAATATCAGAGAATATAACTCAATAATGAAGAAACACTAATAGTTAGAAACGTTTGTGGCATAATACATGAAACTCAAAATTTTATTGCTATAAGGAGGCGTACAATTAAAATAAAACAAACATGTTAATCTTACGCAAGCTGAAAGTAAGTAGGCCAAGTCAATTAATTCACTACAGCTTTTCGCTATATTTGCCATTTATTCTTTACGTAATGAAATGATAGCGCCCATTAAAGTGACAAATGTAAATACTGATAAAATATAAGATTAAAAACCCACACTCCAGACAACCTTTCCACGTTTTATTGCGCAGTAAATCAGGTCAAATTAAGATCCAGAGAAATTTAGGGAGTAGAAAGCCATTTAGCGCGAGTTTAAACTAGGCAAACTTTACGATTCCAAGCTTTGAAATGAACCAAGTTTATTTTTATACGTAAAACTAGCTATTAACTCGTTTATTTTTATTAAAGGAGAGGAAGGGCGAGGTTTAAGTCCGAAAAATAAATATACCCCACTTGATTCTCCCGTTTCCGACCTATAAAGATTCACAATTCGCTTCCCTCCGAACGTGGAATAAAATACAACCCGCAAGAAGCTCCAACTTCGCTTCCATCTCCTCGTGATATGAGCGGTATAAAACCTCTCGTGAGTTTTTTTCCCTTCTTCTTCCTTCTCCACCTTCGTTTCCGAGAGGCAACTAACTGGTCCAGCTCGGGCATGATTTGTGGCGCAGTAAACGCAAAGTGGCGTTCATTTGTTCTTCTTCGCCGTGGTTTTTAACCGGAAAGAGGCACCCCCTGCCATTTTCCCCTGCTGGGGAAAGAGAAGGAAGGGAGGGGAGAGAGAGATAAAGGACTGAGAGAGATGGGCGGAGTGAGAGAAATAAGGATGGGATGGGAGGAGGGAATGATGAAGGGGGGTGAGGAGAGGTGGAAACGTGATTTGCAGTGTGGAGGTTCCAGCGCCGCTTAAGAAAGGGAAAGAAAGGAAGAGTGAGATAATCACGGCCGGGGAGGGAGGATGATGCACGTGGGGCGAAATCACGCCACTCCAAGCCTTTCACACGCACGCCCCAAAGATATTTTTGTGATACAAATGAGGTCTCTCCGAGCTTTGATAACTGTTTCTCTAATACAAGATTGTGTTTCAGATTTATTTAAGTGAAACCCCGGGAAATTGGTTTAAATTAATAGTGCAGATATGCGCACACAAATATTTACGTCCTAAGAAGAAACTTAATCAAATATTTTGATAAATAAATCACAAGCAAGGAAAGAGCTGATGAAGCAGACGGTAAATAGCAGTTTTTTCGAAAAACATAGACAGGCAGACGAACTAACCAAGAAAACGTGCATAGCGAGAATGATTGCTGAATCGATGGAAGACAAAAACGAAGCCTATATCTGCTTTCGAAGGGCGAATTAAAATGAAAATAGTTTTCCTGAGGTCTCCTATCTGATAGAAACAAAATGCCGTTTGCCACATACAGAGGGGGACAGAAGGACGGACGGACATAAATTTGAGAAATTATATCTAGGATGGGATCATTGCTTTAACTTTAAGATACTGCATGAAAATTTAAGCGTTTTTTTTAATAATTCATTTTGGGAAATTATGTCATTTTCCTTTTTATAATATTATGTGGAAGAACAAACTTCCTTGGTTATATGATTTAATGATAGATAATTTTGATTAACTACTCTTCCGAAATTAAAAATGGCTGAAAAACGTTTCACAAAAAATCTTCATAATTTTCCTCCAACTCATTTATAGAACCTGCACACAGTTTGATGAAAATTTAAATATTTGATTTTATTAAAGAAATAAAAAGCATACACTATATAATCGCCACTCTCTGTGTTAAATACAAAATTAAATACATATATGAATTTAATTCAACAGGGAATTATCGAGCTCGTCATATGGCTGAAAACATTCAAGAACAAGTGCTTAAAAAATACTTGTCTCGTGTATCTCCAATAGCAACAAGTTTATAAAAAACTAGATGCGCATTTCAGCTACAAAGCAGCCATCTTCTAAGAAATTTAACTTATTGTTTGTTAAACGGGTGTGATTTTGTTCACTTTTTACATAAAGTTACCACTAAATTCGAAATGCGCATTATTTGAAGAATCGAATTTGTTTGGAATTTGGCATAGCAGTGGGAATATTTTGCAAAACGGTGTGAATGATGATAAGCACCTTTGGAAATCTCCTACTCACGACGGAATCGCAATTTCTTCATCGATCATCAATACTGTGTTTTTCCTGTCATAAACGTGATACCAATGTCAAGCAAAAATTTTGTATAAAGGATTAGGACCATTAACATTCAATTTCTAGAAATAATGAATAAAATACGAAATATACAATGATTAATTTTAAGCACCAGGCAGAGCCAAATAAGAACAATTTGTTTTAATTTATGAATATATATATATTAATATAATTTCAGTTGGACAGCAAAGATTTAATGAACAATAAACTAGGAGTTTAGTGATTATTAAATATAATGCAAAGAACGCGAAAAATGAACAATTATGCGTCAATATACCAAAGAAAAAGCAACTTAAATGAAAATTTTCCCAACCCCAAAACGACATGAATCGTTCGCATCACACTTGAGAAAACAAATTCACGTCTTTCGGCGTTAAGTGTTTAAAATCATTACGCCTGCGAAAGTGTTGATTTAGTCTTTTCCGAATGTAATCGTTTGATTTAGAGATTTAGAGCACTTTTTTCGCCCGTGAAAAAATCACTCCGATCGTTTCGCAAAGTTCTTCGACCTCTTCCGTTCCACTATGAGAACCTATCTCCGAACCAACCTGCGCGACGACTTATTAAAGGCGATAAATTACAAATTGAAACTATTAAACTAGCTCGCATAAATCATTATTTTAATCTCCACCCACCATTTAGAAAAAGGAATCTAAAGGCGGAAGATTAGCCGAGAAAAAGAGAGAGATCGGAGAGAGAAAGAGTCCGGCACATCCCCGCCTGCAATCATCTCGAAAACACTGGGGGGAAAAAACTGAAAGGAAAAAAAACGCCTGCGACGAAAACCCTTTCGTCCGACTCACCCATATTCCGCGAGCGATCCACTTCTACGCTCCACCGAACCTTATATTCTCCCAAGCAGCAATTTCTCTTAACACCGACTCTCTGTTTTCCTTTTCCCCTTTCACCTCCCTTCCCCTTTCTCTCCACATCTTTCCGGCTAATTCAATCTTCAATTTCTTCCCCAATCGCTCCGATCACGACGCCTCCGAGCCAACGCCGCCGCTAATCATTGCCCGATAGGCGGCCAAGCATGACTCATTGATTAACGGCACATGAGCCCGCGCAACCAAGGACGTGCAAGCGGAGCGGTAATAAAGCGGGTGCGGGAGGGGGTGCAGGAGGGGGTGCGGGAGGGGGGTGGGTGGGGAGGAAGAGAACGCTTCCATCCCACCCACCCATCCACCTCCTCCTACTACTCCCACGTAAGCCTTAAAAAGAACGCATCTCCCTCTCTCTGTTATAAGCGTTTTTAATGGCGTAAAATCCGGGTTCGCGACCCTTTTTTGAATTGCACAAAACCGATCGAAAAATCGCCCTCTCGTCTGTTTCCCAACCGGCATTTAAAAAAGTATGTAATTTCGCGTCGAGGGGATCGCATAATTTTGGTGAAAAAGCGCATCTTTAAGACGGCCAGGGGCAGTGCACTCAAATTATGGTACTATTATGGTGGCTTCGTTTACCGTTTGCAGACTTTTGCTCGGTTATCCGTAACTAATTCGTAATATTGCTATTCGACCAGGGAGAGCTGAATGCTACACTAAAAATTAAGCACGTAAATTTCTTTTATCATTTGCGTTGCTATGATTGGTAAATTTATCTCGCGAAAACGAACTTCCCTATTCAAACTGAAATGAAGTGATTACGCCGAAATATTGTTTTTGAGTTACGCAGCAAACTTTTCATCTAATTGTTTTACACGAGATTTTTAGATCATGCAAAAGTAAAAGCAACAGAAAAGTTAAATGTAAAATGATAATTTCGCTATAGCTTTTATTACAGAAGGAAAAGCCCATATAAAAATGCCTCCACGGTAAAACCTGGGCGAATTCAGAAATTATTAATTCTACCGATCGAGTTTTTCACCTATGTGTCGTGTCGGTCAGGAGTTTGATGCGACTCTCTAATGAACAGCAAAAATGGATTCTAAAGTAAGTACTTAACAACAACTATTGAAATTCCATAACATTATTATGACTATTGGACCCCGGTCAATTATTTATTTTTCAACTGTTAATACTTTTATGTGCCAATTTTTTAATTTGTTTTCGGCCATAAGACTAGCCAAATTAAGCCAAATATCCAAAACGTGGGCCAAAGGATAATAAAAAAATTACTAATGCTGAAAGCAATCATTTCCATGGATTTTACCAGTTTTAAGAAATTGTAAAGATTAGTTATGCAGAATTAACTCAAAAATTAGTATTTTTATGATAATTTTTACCCTAGAATATATAACTTACTGAATAATGTACCGATTCAACAATACAAAATCACTTTTTTCGATAAATTAAAAATAAATTTTAATGCATATTAAACGTAGGTATTATCATGATCAACCACGACTTAAAAATTTTTTATTGTAGAAGATTTAAATATATGAAATACTATTTACTGAACTCAATTTTTTGCGTTATTATCTGTACTGGAATCCTCCCTAACGTAGAAAGACTCCAATAATTGAAGTCTTAACCTTTTCTCTAACAGTAAATGTAAGTCAAATGTCTTAAACTGATGGAAAACCTGGAAGATATAAGGATTACTCGGAAAATATTAATTTCCATGCAGAAACGAAAAATTTTCAAGTAACACATAAATAGCCATAGTTCTCTTGTGTGGAATCATGTACGTCTAAACGAATGGAAGCATTCAAATTATAATCCATTCACTCAATCCTATGCATAGGATTCGATATCATAACAATACTGAGTTATTTGCTACAGTGATAAAACTGCAGTAAAGTTGAATCGGATATTGTTCTTAAAATATATTTTTGGTTTTAGTAAAAAATAACCAGCGAGTATTTCTCAAAATCCTTAAAAATAATATTAAACACGCTAAAAAGATATTTCCGCTCACTTAAAACAATACGCGGTATTTATTAATTAAGCATTGCACAAAAATATAGCTAATTTCTCCAACCGGTGGTTTGCCTATTAAGTTTTTAAAAAATCTCAGAAAACTCTTCGTTACATACTAATTGTCCACGATTTTTCGTGACATTTTCATTTATAAATTTTTCTTCTGTACATTATTATGACTTTTTAAGACAACGCAGTTGTGAAAAATATTATATTATGTTTCTTAATTTAGGTAGTGTTGCACATTTTGAATGTACAAATATTTTTTGATTAGCTAAGTGAGATTTAAACTTTTAGAAACATGAAATATCTCCAGCAATCCCCTATATGACTTTTTACGGTGCCGAAAGTGACCGAATATCGGAAATTTCTGAGAATTAGTTTCTAGTTTTCGTGACGCCAGCGACCGCTGCCTTCAAAAGAGGCATTGCCGGAAGAAGATGATTCATATAAAGACACATCACAATAAGCTAACAGAGGAATGTTTCTGCCAGTAGGATAATTCAGAGTTAGGTATGACGAAATGAAACGAATTCCGTAATACGCATATTTAAGGTTTCCCCAGGTGTATCTTGGTACAAACAGTCAGGTAATTAATGCCAATGAAATGGAACATTTTGATATCTTAATCATCATTGAAATCCTTGACAATTTAACGCAGAATAACTGAGGCATTCTTTACCAAACTCGTTTTTTTATGCTACAGCATTAAGCCACGATGAAGAAAATTGGAATAGCCCTAAGATAAAATTACTGGGAACGAACAAGCACAGTTGAAGATCCCTACTATTTAATTTAAACTCTTTCTCAGAATATGGCACCAAATACAAAAGGATTGTTAATACTAATGATGATTTATAATAATCAAGCTCGCCTTATGGCTGGAATATAATTTTATTGGTGCCTAAACTAAGGCCCGCGGGCCACACCCGGCCCTCCGATTGATTTAATCCGGTTCGCAACGAATTTAGCGATATAAGAGCATGATATAATACTGGATGAATAGAAACAAAAATGTTTCGTCTTTACCTTTCTATTCCCCTCATGGATAAATAAATTCAAACTAATCAGATAATACTGACCTCCAACTTAACCATTTGTTTTTCTTAAATTATTCATTCGCCCTATTTCAGACAGCGTGTGGCCCGTGATGAAGTGGGTTATGTGGCCCTAGTGCCAAAAATTTTGGGAATCACTGATTTAATTCATAAATCAGGTAGCTCCGACAGCAGCAAAAAAGAAACTAATGGCTGATGGAGCTATCTGATTTGTCAATGATAACAATGGTAATGTTCAGAATCATTGTTTTAGCCACTTCGACCAAAAAAAGGCACGATACTCGTAGATCCATCTTCAACTTCACATGTATCTCACATAAATTTCTCGGCTGAAGTGAGAACGACACACAGCCGCATTAATGAGACATGCTCTCAGATAACGTATTTTACGCTACTCGCACGATTCAGCTCGAGTATCTCCCAACTCGATCTATCTAAAAATGACCGCAATGTAGCTGCGTACGCAAACAGTGATGGTATAAATGAACACTAACTTATCGCGAACGAGAAAATTTTGTTGAATTTAAAAAATGATAAGAATTCGAGTTTTTTTAGGAACCTTTCTAAGTGCCTCGATTAATAGCACGAGCGCTTTAATGAGCTTCCAGACGGGTTTTCCGACTGGCGTGATAAACTGGAAAAGCAGAATGGCAGTTATACATCGAGAGCTCAAGAAAATAAACAAAACAATAAAAACGTTCAACTTTAAATGACACTGCTATTTACCAATTTAGCTCCTCCAAGTTTTCCAATGCCTTTTGTTGCCCAATCCATAAAAACATTCTATAATACCTGGTCGACCAATAAATCCGTTTTAATTGCGACATTATGCAGTACCAAAAACCACGGCGCGTCGTAAAATAGAGTTAACATTGAATGTGGAGAGGAATGATGTGAGCGCTTTCAAAAAGTCGTGCTTGTATGTTTCTCCCCCGAACCAGATGACACATTTTGGCAAGGGGAATCGTGCCGCATTAGCATACCCGCAAAAAAGACAAAGTACGCCCGAGGTATATAAGATCGGCAATTTCACAGATCATAAAGAAGCCCTTATGCTATCGTGTACTGAAACCGTAAGACAACACAACTTGGTAGATTATGTACGAGCCCCGACCGGCATAATAAAAATATATAACCGAGCTCATAAATTAATAAAAAAAACTGGCGAGCGTGCGCTATCTGCCGTCTTAAACAATAACCCTCTTGACAGCGCGGCCCAAACTGGAAACAATTGAACGTCCGCCCACGAGTCTACGTTTTCTGAAAAGGTTGAAGTGTTGATGCGTTTCCATGCAACGCCCCCACGGAAACAACGCTTCGCGGGCGTGGCCGACGTGGCCCTCCTTGGGGCACCTCGAGGAAATCCCAAGTGTAGCGATTTCACGGTTATTTCGCCCCCTGCCTCCTTTTATGCCTCACTCTCTATCTTTTTCTCTCTCACCCGAAGCATCATCTTCCATCACGCACTCGATTCACCCAGTTATCATTGCCCTCACTCCCGTTTCCCTTGAACCGTAGTGCAATGGCCCATTCTTTCCTCAATAGCTGCATCCAAATCGTTTATTTTAGCATTTGTTAGAAAAAGTAACGCATTTATATGTTGGACATCATAAAAAATATACTAAAGCCAGAAATAATGAAACGCAAATACAGTGATGCCCAAACTTTTCGGCGCGAGGTCCAAAGAGTGCATTTCCGCATACACCGTGGGTCAAAAACCCCACTTTCGTCCATTTCGAGGGCTACATGCAGCAGAAAATACAGTTGAGGAATAATATATGGAAACTATAAGGTTAAATTTGGGTTCAATCTTATCTAATTAGGTTTAAATTTATTTATCTCTCATGGGGATATAGAGATAAACGTAAAAAATATTGTTTTCATAATTTCCTATTTCCATTTTATGTTGCTTTGTGTCCTTTAATTGTTAAATTCATGCCGGACCGGATTAAATCACTCGGCCGGATGTGGCCCTTTGGCCAGAGTTTAGACATCACTGAACTAAAACATTAATAACGGGCGTAAAATTTCTGCCAAATATACTAAACAAGGCATTTAATAAACAGCTTGTAATGGTTCCATAATTGAGATTTTCTGAGATTACCCAGAAAAAAATCGAAGAACTTATGGTGACCGTCATTATCGTACAGAGTTAACTATTCTTTTGAAGCATGTTGGATTTATTAATGTAAAATATCGATACTTTCTCTATTTTCGTAACTATTCCCACCTGAAATAACAGCTTCATAAATCATCGTAAGATAGTAAGGAAGAAACATTTCTGTTTTCTCTATTGGATTTTAAACGGATGACGGTCCCACTACTTTTGCTACAAGCTTCGTAATTTATAGGCTTGGTCAACTTTAAACAACTTTCTTTAGAAAACGCATGTAACAGTCTTTTCTGTTCTAAGCTCGTCTTGAAGAATTAAGAATATGTTGCTCATTATCTCCTTAAATATTTTAACCTATATCGTAAAATTTCTCGCAAAACGCTACATAATGCACATTGCGTGATCGATTTATTGATTTTGTTTGTTTATTTATCACCAGCTTCTAAAAAGCAACTTGAGGCCAATCAGAACGAGGTTGTTAACAGTAACAAAGACAAGCAAAATCGTCGTTCGTTGGGTCTGCTAAGCATTATGAAAATAGTTACCGTGCGTAAACCTCGGTAATTTCAGGCGTTCTTTGTATTCAAATTCTTTTTTTACAGAACTGTTTAGAAAATGTTAGCGGTTTTTGTACACCTCTCTTCGCTTCGTAGGTGTTTTCCGCAGTGGGATATTTTTCTTAGTAAAAACAAGGCTGGTACACAGTTTTTTCAACCCACATACCTAACATTATTCTATGATAATTTTCTATGTTCTACTAACCAAATGTGTAATCAATATGTAAGAAGAGACTATATTGTCTCAATTTCGTCCTTAATAAAGTCGTTTGTCTGTCTATCTGTTCTAAAACTTCCACGCAAGCGAACAATTAAACCCATAGAATTTACTTTAAGAACGTAAATTGAAAGAATTATCAAGCTCGATTTTTTACTATTGTGAAGGAGAAAAAATCCTGTACTTGACCGGGAATCAAATCGAATCAATTGTCAAAATTTAGTTTCAGCTTTATGCGAACATGCATAGCACGTCATTTCATCAACTTTGTCTCTTATTATCAAGCTCGTTATTCTTAGGTATATGATCAAACTGATAAATCAGGATTCTCCAAAAGCCATAAAATGGTTGTGAAAACCACATGCGAGCGTCTTTACTACCGGGAAATGTGACTATGCTTGTTTGTCTCCGAGAATGGCTAAGATAGATAAAATGATTCAGTTTATTAACTAATGCTTACAAATTGAAATTGAGTCTTTGACACAAGTATTACATTTTTCAGCACTGTTTATTATTTTCTGCTTGGATTCAAGAGCATTTGCTATGAAAGGGGTTTATGATATTGAATTTGGCAAGTATGGTTAATAATTACAAATTGTTTGGTTTTAACTTTTTCAGTATTTTCATTGTTTTCATTATATTTTCATTATATTTTCAGGACGACATAAAGTTATAAAAACTAACATTCAAAAGTCCTTTGTGGTTTAAAAAATTATATTTATGATTTTTGATAATTTGTAAAATTGTTCGGATAGATCAATTAATTTTCGATTAAAGAAATTTGATTAATCGATTATTTTTAGTCTTTATAGAAACTTTTATCGGCGAATTGCCACCGAAGACGGCTGCCTCGTGTTAGAATTGCGAATTTGGTATTCACCACCGATTTATGACTTTTGGAGAGTCCTGATTGACCAGTTTGACGAGTGTCGAGCCCCGCACAAGGATCTTCTTATAAAAATAGCTCGAGAATAAAAATGAACAAGCGTAACAAAATAGTAAAATCTCTCGCGATGCAGCATTGCTTTCCTTCAAAACTTTCCATCTGCGGGGAGCAAAAACGTTTCCCTTGCTTCTTTCCTCTGCCTCTCTCATCTTTCTTCTTCTTTCTCGCTACTCTTCCTCCCAAAACGCACCATGCCCCGTTCTCCTGCCTTCCAGACGGTGTGACGTGCGAGCGCGCGTGTTTGTGTGTGCAGGGTGAAGGGGGAAGAAGAGCCACCTAACTCCTCCGGGCATACGGAGACCCTCATTCCCTCCCGGAGACTCTCCCAACAAACCCCCACGCCCTCCTTTTCCTCGTCCGAACAACCCCCTTTCCTTCCTTCCTTCTCGGCCCCACCCAAACAACAGAAACAGTCCAAGAGAGAGGGAGAGAGAAAAAACGAGAGAACACGTATGTTAAAAAAAAATACCCTCGGAAATACCGCACCACCACCACCACTCTCTCTACGTCTATGCATACCCCTCTCCCCAACCCTAATCCTACCCAACTTCCGCAGCAGAGTAACGAAACGCGCACCATAGAAAAGGAGGAACAAAAAGAGCTTTTATTTCCCACTCTTCGGAAATGGTGGGAATCGTTTATTTCTCGAGGAATACTGAACGGTATACATATGCGAGTAATACGTGGAAGCAATAAACCAAAATGCGACTGAACTACTTTTCCCGGTTCCACAAATTAATTATTAGAGGTGCTCCCAAAACTGACAGAAACGTTGGAAGAAGTGTGTGACTGAAGAAGGAGCATAATTCGAAGGAGATTAAGCCTAAATTTCTGTAAATAAAATATATTTTCTACAGTATGTGTCGATGCTCTTAGAATAGACCTCGTTTATAAATACATATATACCTCGTCCCGCTCATGGAGATCGGAAGAATCCTCACGGGCCCGGAGAGGGATCTTTTGTGGGTGTGGTTGCGAGGATGTGAGGCTATCTCTCCCTCTTCTCTTTCACCCTCTATCTTTCTCCCTCTTCTCTTTCACCCTCTATCTTTCTCCCTTCCTCTCCACTAAAGGTGTGGTCTTTTCGGAGAGAAGGCAAAAAGGAGGGGGTTTTTAAGATGTTGGACTACCTGGAAGAGGACGGAGAGAGGATGAGGGAGAAAAAGGAATGCATTATTCCCGTGGGAGTTAGAAGGGGAGGGGATGAGAATAAGGGATCGGGGAGAGAGAGTGAAATAGGTTGGGTTAAATCGTTTTCTTGGTAAAAGCAAAGAGGAAAGAAAGAGTGAGCAACGGAGCGAGAAAGATAGGAAGTAGTTACAGAGAAGGAGTTGGAAAAAAGCATAAGAAAAGAAACGGTAGCGGCATGAGGTAAGGTGTAAGCAGGTAAAGAAAGAGTGAAAAAGAAACAAGATGAAAGGGTGACAAAAAAGATGAAAGGAAATTGTAGCCGAAGGTGAAAATAGACGGAGAAGGGAACGACAAGGATGAAATGTAGTGTAACGTTACGATGAAGATGTGAAAAAAGACGTGAAGAATGAAAGTGGGCAGCAATTCAGTAAAGTGTACCACCGGCTGAATAACACAAGTAGGCATGAGAAAGACGGATTAGGAAAATAAACCAAAATTAGAAATTCAATCAAAGAAGAACAAAAATCTAGAAAATTTTGTGATAAACATAAAAGCGCGAAAACAAATAGCCACGAGGAAGTAAGAAGCAATTTTCAAGCGCACGAAAATATTATAAAAAGAGATATAATGAATTTGGCAGAGGAAAATTCCACTTGAATGAGATGATGGAGGTAAAGAATATAGATAGCATGAATAAATCAGAATCAGATTCCTGAGGAAAGAAAATTGCGAAGATAAAGTAAGAAAACGGGCAAATGGTATGGAGCGAATTAATTTTAAAAGGTTTCTTTTTCGCGCGGAGTTACTCGAAGAAAACTCGATAAGCGAGGCACGAAACAAAAAAGACCAATGCATCAAGATTGTTTAACTCAATGGAAATTTTTAAAGAAAAATAAAAAGTAAAAAATAAGATCGAAAAGGAACAATCAGGCGAGGAAAAGCGAAACGGGAAAAGTATGAGTTTTAACCAGCGTTTCAGGAAAAAAACATTCAGATAAAATGTATATTAGGAAAATGGAGCGAGGCAGAATAAATAAGGCGCTCAGAAATATAAGGTGATGTTGCCTGCGGTGACATAATAACAGTAATGTGAGTGACAGACAAGGCCAAAGGTACTTAATGGAAATCGGATGCGTGACATTTTAAGTCAGAATTCCAATGAATATAAGATTGTGAGGGACCAAAAATTCTCGGAGAAATAAAATTAACACTTAGCTCGTAAAGTGGTCACTATCCCGTTACCTCTTTTCATTTTGTTCATTTCGGCCGCGTCTTTAAATTGTAGAACTCATGCGACTCTTTTTAATGAGATAGAAATAACCAGCTCAATTAAAGTAACAGAAATAACGCGGCGACGTAGTTACCTATGTTTTGTGGTTTCTTGCGTGAACGAAATAGGCATGCCACATCCATCATAAATAATAACAGCAGACAAATAAATTTTACCTCTTTATGTCGGAAGAAACCAATTATTCTTAAAAAAATACCGCCCTTTTTCGACCTCGTAAATAAAAAAATTGCATTGCGGGAATGGCTAAAACTATTATTAAAAGAATTAACTGTCGCTATTCCAGTGTAAGCAAAGCCTGTTTTTCTATCAATCGTTAAGAGTTATGACAGATCTTGGTGATTTGTAGACTAAACCACAAATGAAACTTCATTTCAGAAGGGACGAAAGACGAGATCGCTTACGCTTACTTTAACACTCCAAGAACATGAAATAAATACAGGGTAACAGCGTTTAAATATTAAAGAAAGCATCGTAAAGTTGAGTAAATTATTTACTACCATTAATCTAGCCAGTGAAGTCACAGAAATAACAACACTACACAGAGAGCACCTCGTATTGGGCGCTCCACTGTACTGCATTTGGCCGTTGAGTCCGCCTTCAAATATAAAAACCTGACGCCCTCGCATTTACGCAGTATCCGTCCTTTAATGAAAGAACGAATTCATCCGGTTGGATTTTCCCTAAGCGACTCCTTAAAAAATTAGGCGTAGAAAACACGCAACTTTGAGCAGAGCAGTCAGACGAAAAGGGTCTACATAAGATTCCTGTAAAATCCAAGGGGCGAATCGGAAGGGAATGGGTGAGAAAGGGTTCGTATATGCAGAATGAGGTGGGGGAGACGGGAAGACGGGCATGAGCAAGGGCGAGGAACTGAGAAGAAGCGAGTCTGCTCTGGGCTCCAGATAAATCCCAGGTAGAAGAAGAAGGGGTCGGTCGGTATGCCGGTCTCCGGCGTAGCTGCCGCAAGAGGGGAGTGGCTGGCGAAGGATAAAGAGGGTGGGTCGTAAGGGGCGAGGTTCTGGCGTTATGGAGTTATTTTTTTCTCTCCCCCTCCCCGCTGCCCTCCTTCGACCGCAGCTTCTTTCTCTATATCGGTCTCTCGTTCCGGCCTTAACCGCTCCATCTCTCTCACCCTTTTTTATCCATCCCTCGCACGACTCGCGTCTTTTTCCTCTCATACTTCCTTCGTCCATTTGTCTCGATTTCCTCCTCATTCTAAATAACCTTTTCCGACCTCTCATTTTTTCCGATTTCTTTCGGTATCATTAACTTCCTTTTCTTCTCGCTTGTTCGCCGTACCTCTCTCACTTTCCTTTGGCCTTCGCTTCCTCCCTTTTTATTCCCAATTCTCCCGAACGCGATTCTATTTGTTATCTAAGTCCTATCCCTCTATCGTTCATACTATGGCTTTGCTGCCGATAATTTTCCGATTCTTTCCAATTCCCCAATAATAAATTGGTCAAGAAAGCAACGTTACAGCTTCTCCGCCTCATAAAGATTTGGAATATTTCTTTACGCTTGAAAATATCGTCCTTCTTTCTTTTAACTCTCATCATCCTAGTCTTTTCACAATGACTCAACCCTTTACTCTCCTTCGAATTTCATCCTCATTCCATACAACTCGGCCTTGACCATAACCCTAATCTTTTCTCCCTCACACCTTTCAGGTTGCGCTCAACATTTCGTTCTTTTCCGCTCGCTCTTTTTAGCTCTAACATCCACTTTCGTTTTCTCCCCGTGCGTTGTGGCTCTAGCAAAAATAAAGAAGTGCTATATTTTTAAGATCTCCTCGTTTTACAAGTAAGAAAAACTAATTACCTCGCAGCTCCTTTTTAGGAAAAAGGTTTCGTCTTTTTTTTGTTAACTCCAGCATTTCGCGTTACATCGGTTTTCAAAAGAGTTTTGTTTTTCGTACTCTTGTTTATTTTTGATTTTAGTAAATTACAAAAAAATATGGTCAAGGTGCGAGTCTTTCCCCGATCATTTTTACTCCATCTCCAAATCAAATCGAAAGCAATGATACTCCCTTGTATCTGTACCCGTTTTAATAATGCTTGCTACAGATTTGTTACGATGAATCTTCTGAATTTCTTTTTCGGATCGATTGCAGCAAAACGATAAATCGAAAAGGCTGCAAAGAACTAAAAAAAATGTCAACAGGTCCTTATGGTTAAATCGGGTTGCGCGCGTCAGCTTATTCTTTAAGCAATTACTGAGCAGCTATTAATTTTATTTCCGAAATATTGGAGGCTTACGCAAAACATCGATGATTTAATTGTTCTTGCAGGAAATTAGAATTATATTTTTTACAACAGGGCTGCACAGGCAAGCGGCTTATTCAAGCTCTTCATCAGTTATATACATTTCTTCTGCTTCCATTTAACAGAGTTTTTGAACAAAAAATAATTACAGATATCTCAACGAAGGTTTAAATTTGAAATTAAAAATGAAGCATATGTTAATTGTTCTTAGATATACGCTGCTGCCGATGTTTTATATGAACGAATAACAGTGAATTTATTAAGTAATTAATGATAATGAATTCTCAAATAAATTAATAACAGTACTTAATGAATAATACAACCTCAAACCCACTTTGAAATTATTCCGCATTAATAATGCATATAATTAGTATCATGTGGCGAATATGGTAATCTGTTCACCATAGGTGTGGCGAGAGTCTCAATCCTCTTGGATGCTGCTACTTTAGAAGCACTAGCAAGAGTCTTGAAAAGTACATATAAAACTCGCCATTTTCCTACAGAGATACCACGAACATTAATAATCAAGAATTTCAAATTGTAAAAAATATCAAGCGGAGAACGCACTTAGAAAATTTGTTATTAGTTAGCGATTCCTTCCTATGTTCAACTATGAAAGACTTCGTTAGACGCTTAAGATAAATTCAAACGTGAAACTTAATCGTTCTGATTTTTTATGCGTAGATGAATGTGTTCATTAAAACATGATGTCGTCTAAATATTACCTACATAAAAAATGGTCTTTAAAAGAACAGTTGAGATGATCTTTGAAAGATTCAACCAACTGATCTGACGTTTCAAAAGGAAGCCAGGAATTCGATCTGTAATCCTCACGTTCACGAAACTCGTTTTTTCGGCCATTTGCAGATGCGTATGAGAGGACGCACTTGTAACTACTTGCCGTAAAGTTCAACCGCTGTCGATAACGCCGAACTAATTTACTGGCACTGGTTGCGTTGAAAAATGACACATGAGACACTACCGAACGAAGAAACGAGAGCACTCATTTTAAAACAAAAGACGGTTTCTCGACAGAAGGCGTTCGCTAAATACAAACGAGCACCGAACGTTATCCTCCAATTGCCATATCTCATTTTTTTATATTTTACGCCTCTACCTCGAAAGCTCACAGAGAGCCGACGACACGCAAAAGCATAAACGAAGAGATGAAACCAAAAAAACAAAGCGATTCTATTTTTTTCCCGCCCTCTCCTCCTCTACAATACGATCTTTCCGCAGATTGAAGCGGGAAATCTTCTCTGTAGCGTTTTAGCCGAGCGAAACACAATGCAATCACGACATGCCACGAGTATATAGACGGCCACGCCAAGAGGAAAGAGTGAGAGAGAGAGAGAGTCAAGGATGCCGCAGGAAGAGGAAGGAGAAAAAACAGACGGGTTGGAATAGGAAGGGTCTGGCTGCAACCAACCCACCCTTCTTTCGCCCCCTTCACCTCAACCCCCCTAACACTCTCCGAGCACCGATGGAAGGCAAGTCCAACCACGCCCCCAGGTTCCGCCCAAACTACCCACAAACCATCCCGTTCCCCTCCCTTCTCCACCCACCCACTACTCTTCCCCTCATTCCTGCCCATACAGGCCACCATCTGCCCCTGCAACAGGGTCCCTCCTCTCCTCCCCCGACCAATCCCCCACCTCCCAATCCTCCCACCAAACTCCCCCGCCGTCGCAGACCACCCCTGTTCGGCATACCCACGCTCTCTGGGTCGTTACATTTATCGGCGCGCGTGTTTTGTTACTTCCCTCGTGCATTAAACTAAGTCCGTCTCTCATTTCTCCTCCCATTTTTCCTTTCCCTCATTACGCGGTCTTTCATTTTCTTCTCTCTCACTCACTCACGTACTCTTCTCTCTTTGATTCTTCTTTTTTCGTCCTCATTTCCCACCTTGTGCCCTTCTAGCGGCTAACTTTATCCCCTTTTTTCTTACTACCTCTTTCTCTCTCACACACAACTCTACCCCACCCAGCCCAACCCACATTCTATCTTACTTCACCCACCTGTCTCCCAGACGCCGCCGTCCAACTTGTCATTTGGATCCACCTCGCTTCCTTCCGACCGTTTCTATTTTACGGTGTCTCTCCCCTCTCTTCTTATTTCTCCCCTCACCCGCCTTTTTCCGCCCCAACAAGTCCGGTTGAAAGCTTGGAGTCCGCTTTAAAACTAGCGCCGTAGAGTTAAGCTATGCTAGGCAAACAGTATAACCAACGAGTCATACAAATTTATGCGGTGCATAGACGGTGTGGAATTGTCAATGTTGATTTTTATAAAAGTGAAACGATAAGATACGGTTATATCAAACAATATCGGAGAAAATATTTTGGCGTACAAATATTACTCACTGCAGTTGTAAATTTAAATGATGCGTGCGAAGAATAAATATAAATAAATAAAAATGATTTTCGAAGCTACTTTAAATTGATTTTCAGCTATTTAACGTTCTCTGAACACCTATTTCATAAACGGTGAAATATTTTATACAGAAAATTTCAAAATTATGTTGGCTTGTACATATCGTTAACCAAATAAATAATAAAAATGATATATTGAGCTCACCTCCCGGATGAATTCCATTCTCTGATTCAATATCCAAAAAGCGGCTGAGAGAACTTGATGCGCATTTGGGGTGCAAAGCAGCCGTTCTCAATGGTGAATCACCAATGGTCGATTTTAAAAAAAGCAAAAATCTTATTGAAAAAAGATTTAAAAAGTTCCCTATGGAAAAATACAACTACGTTATGAAAATTAGTTCTCCACCTTCGTACATTACCAAAGTTTATGCTGTGCCCACAGCACAAAATAATGCTCTCGTAAAGTCTGCGGAAATGTGTTGTAAAGAATTTACAACTCCGAACAGTTTCTCCAAACCGTTAAAAACTTTGACTAGACAGAAAGAGCACAAAGAATTTTTCTTCCTGGACAAAAAACTCATGGGCACAATCTCCCGCTATTCTTATCTATTCCCTGCATCACCACCTGCCACCTTTAATAAACGGCCAATGAAGTCTCGTGAGATGGTGGCGGCATGGAGTTGAAGGAGAGAAAGAAGGCGGAAGGTTATTTTTTTAGCATTCTTCCCAGTAAAATATCTATTCCTATTCTCGTACTCTCTATTACTTTAAAGCTTCTAAGTTCACACGCATTGATTGCCACTGCATCATCTCATGAAATGAAGCGGTTGTATATCACGGTTGCAAAAATAAGCGGGACTAGCCATACATGTTCAGTAGTTGAATATGCACCTAGGAACTGGTCATATTGAAACGAACTTAGGAATAACAAAGGAAAAAATTACGTATGAACTTTGAGGTATACATATTTCGTTATATCTATGGTATTGAGGTGGAGGTTCTCCTGGTCTTTTTTAATTGAAAAAGCTAATTCAAACGTTTTGATAAGTTATAAACATTTTCCCTATGGAAATAGGAAAATAAAGAAATAGTGCCATACAATTTAGAAAACATATGCAGTTTATAACTTTCGCAAATAAATGTAGGCACGATCGATGTAAAATTATTGAACAATTATCGCCTATTAATAGTTGCGCATGAATTAAACGTTCGAACATTGACAGGTTTTTTGCGCTCATCTTGGGCTGTTAAGCGCCACCAGTGGACTCTTAAGGTAGAAAATCCCCCTTGCGAGCATTCGTATTGAAAGGGACAACTGCTACCTTCCCAGAGAAGGAAGGGAAGAAGAGGGTATGGAGCGAAGGGGAAAGGTGGTGGAAGGATAGAGAGACTCCTCCCTATCTTCCCTTATGCCGACCTTCCGACCCCACCCTCTTCCTCCACCTCCTCTCCGTAGACGCACCTCATCCACCCCGCAGCCTCCCCAGACGGCCATCCTCTCTCTCCCTTAACTGCCCCCACCCCACCCATCTCCGCGCCAGAAGGAATCCTCCGCTAACGACCCCCAGAGACCCACGCCCTCAGCCACTCCCCAGCCACCCCTAAAAACTCCACCCAGACACCTCTCATTCTCCGCTTTCCTCTCTTCCTCCGCATCTCCTCTTCTTCCACTCTCCCTTTTCTTTCCTCAGTTCATTTCTTCCCTCATACGAGTTACATCTTCTAGCCGCCAGGGATAGGGAAGGGAGTGGGGCGGTCGAAGGAGGCCGAAGACGGGAAGAACGGCGATGCAAGTTAACATGGTCGCTGGTGGTTTTTGACGCGGGGCGTACTGCGCATCGAACTGCATTAATTCACTGATTTATGAATCAAACGTAATCTGATCGTGACCGTTAATATGCACCTGTTCAATTAACATTGTCTCTAAAACTTTTTTTCTTCTAAAATTTCATGTAATAAGCCCAGATCCTAGCAAACATTCAGAAGCCAGAGTAAGACAAAAATTTTATATGGAATTAGCCATTAATGGTCATTATGTGTTATTTATTCCATATAATGACAGAGTAATCAGTAATAATGAAGTAAATTATGCCCTTAAATTAACTGGAGTGTTATTTATGTCATCCAAATGTATATATTATTATCAATATGCAAGTTATAAAGGTACATACTATGTTCAACAAACAATGCGGTGGGTTTCGAAAGAAATACGCAGAAAATAAAAATATAAATAAAAAGGAAGCTTATATTTATTAGGGGAAATGGATTCGACGAAATGCATCCAAAAAGATAAATAAATAATTTAAATTACTCTGGAATATCAAAGATTTAATTTAGATAATTACAAATATAAATATGTAATGCTAGACTGTAAACCCAGTCCCTTTTATCATTGACGATCCCAGCGTTTCTTCGCCTAAAAGCAGCTGCTCAGACTACCTTGATCTTTCACTAAGAAGATTCAAGTTTTAATTCGACTTTTAATTAACTTAAAGAGCTCCACGCTGAACGACGCCACATTCCCTTTTAAGGAACGCAAATTTCGAAAGGGTGAAGAGCACACCTCCCCATTAGAAACGCTTTGTTTGCCGAGCCCTTATGCCTGGTCAACGGGGCGGGAAATCTCATGCGTTTAGCGACCACCTTTATTTTTCTTCCGTAGGAGGAGGAAGAGGACGTGGTAAGGATCTCTACTCCTGTCGTCCTTTTTTCTCTCTCTCTCCTCCTTCCTCGAAAGAGAGTGATGACCTTCCGCCATGACCTTCCCCACTCATTCCACGAGGAGAAGAGGAGGAAGAGAGAAGACGGGAGGAACGGAAGGGAGGGCGGGAGGAACGGGAGGGAGGAATGGGAGGGAGGAATGGGAGGGAGGAACGGGAGGGAGGAATGGGAGGGAGGAATGGGAGGGAGGAACGGGAGGAAAGAGGTGGAGGCGCCTCACATCCTCTCCCCTCCACAGGTGACCTTGGGGAGTACTTTTATTACGCCCTCAAACAGGACGAGGAGGTGAAGACAACACGTTAAAGGATGCAGGGAAGGGAGAGGGAGGCGTGCCTCGTCTTATGTGTGTGTGTCTGTGTGTTTGTGCTTGTGTATGTGTGCCCGCGTCCGTAACCCGTAAGAAGGAAGGACGGAAGGGGCGGACAAAAAATAAACAAAAAATAAAAAAGAAAGGCGACAAAAAATCGAAACCACCAATGGGGAGATGGCACGCGATGACATCCTCTCCCTCTCCACGTAAAAAGATGCAGGGGAACCTTTTCTTTCCTTAGCCCTATTCCTTCCCCCACCCATTCCTCTCCGACTCCACCACTTTCCACTTGTCGCGTTCCTCAGAGTTACTCACAGGAAAAAAAATCGTTTCCCATTTTTTCACGTGCTCCTATATTCGAACTTCGATTAGAACGGTATCCGGTGACATTGACCTGCGATGAATTTTCGTATCGGAGTGATGTTCCTAACAAACCGAGCATTTGAAAAAATCCAGAGCGTTTATTCTAAGCCTCTTTACGAGGGATTGTGATCCTGAACCACTGCGGTTAGATTTTTTCATAGCATGCGTGTGGTCCAGCGACCAGGCAACAATGATTGCCTTTCTACGTTCTTCATTTAAATGCTTAGACGAGCCGTGCAAGCATCATAAGAGTTTTGGGTTCCCGGCGATATTTTTTTACCCGGGAAACGGGAATTTTTCAAATATCCCGGGATTCCCGGAAACCCTGGAATAAGGATGATTTCGCATTTTGAATATTTAATTCACCATTTTTCATTTAAACATGATATTTATTATTGATAATAATAAATACCAATGACGTGATGCATTATTTGCGACAAATTGTTAGCTTGCGCAACCGATCTTTCCTCGATGCTGACGATATGGAGATAACAAGAGACGAACTTCTAATGTAGCCTATATTGCAATTCCCTCAAAGTTAAAATTGAGGGTAGAAAATGTATGAAAGAGGTTTAAAAACAATCTAAAATCTAAAAGAGCCTTCTTATGTCCCTTTGCGGCTCCCTATGTCATGATATAAAAATGCAAATAACTCGATAAAGGATCAAAAATATTTTTTAAATTTGGCAGGAATGCTCGATTTACAGATTTTAAGGTGATGATGAAAAAAACTCGAAAAAAGCCCTGGTTTCGAATCCGAGGAAGACATTTCCAGTTCTCATAAAATAACACGTAAACATCAACTTTACCACGCGCAGGCTTTTATTCTTTTTGAGATTTAAATGAGAAAGAATTAACTTACGATCTTCGATTTAAACCATTTTAAAGAAAAATATAACATTTCTTATTCTGTTCATCTTTTTCCGACTACAGTTCGAAATTCCTCATGTTAAACGTTTAATTCATATATTTTGGGGAAATCTTGCCATTTTAACGGGAATTTTCCTTGCCAACCAATTACATTGTTAAACCTCAAAATCCTATTGTCATTTCATTCCTTATGGGCGAAAGCGTGTTTTGAATGTTTTTAATACGAGAGAGAGAGAGAGAGAAAAAGAAGGAAGGAGATTTGTTGCGTTACATGCGAGAAGGAATACATTTGAATGTAGAACATTAATCATTCACACATTAAAATCACTTAGAATCATAGTACGAGTTCGAGACTTGAAACAACGAACGCCTAAAATAACGAAAGTTTGTTTTCTTGACATTGATTATTGAATACGCGTCGAATAGATCAACAGATCAGGTTTAAACGCGAGAATTTTGACGCATTCTTAGTGATTTGCATTGTTGCCGGTTTCATGTAATTGGATACCATTGATTTGGATAATAGCTTCGCGTCACATCTATTCACGAAATTTCATAAAAAAAACTTTCCCGTTGAATTTCAATAGGTATCTCCCTAGTTTATATATAATTCACTTGACCAGAGTAGCTAATTTGGTCAATTAGGGGAGGAGAGATAAGGGAAGAAAGAAGAATAGGATGGGAAGGTAATTCACTTAAGCGTATAGTTTTAGATTCGAGCAGCCATTACTTTTTTTACTAATGATATTCACGGGCGCGAGAAGAAGCCATTTTGACATTGTATTATCGTTCCAATAAAATTGAATTAATTACTAAATAATATTCACAGAAAAAATATTTAGTATTCATCAGAAATTCTATTGGGACAACATGCATAAAATTTTAAAAAATCAAAACTAATATTGATAGTTTAACATTTGGAGCTGAAATTCGGAGGAATACCTGAAAAACCAGCTATAAAGGCAATTCTGGAAAAGCTTGACTCGGCACAAAATTCAAACGAACAATTCCCGGGAATCATTAAAAATTTTCCCGGGAATCGAGAATAAGAAATGTCGAGTAAATTCCCAAGAACCGGGAACGGGAATTCCCGGTTCCAAAACTCTAAGCATCATCATCATCATCATAGGTAGTCTGTCCGTAGGCAGATCCGTGATTATTCATGATTAAACCTGGTTATCCATGTACTCCTATTTTTCGCTGTCCTCTTCATATCTTGATAACTCTCTTTCCCTTTTAAATCGTCTATTAGCTGAAACCTTTTCCTACCTCTTTCCCTTTTTCCATCTAATTTTTCTTTATTTAAAATTTTTTTCTTCTAATTTTGCAAGCATAATGCCCATCAATTTGGAAGGGAGATGTTGAGGTTAGCGCCTTAACCGTATATGCATTTGTTAATACATTTCTGTATGTTCTCCATCCAGTAGGGGCGGATCCAGAAGTTTCTCAAGGGGGATTGGGGAGGACGATCGTTAAAATTTCCCCTTCCCCTCAGCCGACGATCCTATATTTTGAAAATCCCTACCCCATCAGAATCATTCTTTCCTTTATAATACAGACAATCTTCGGTGTAGAAACAAGGAATTTAGCGCGGAATGAATTTAAGAATGTACCCGGTGGATGGCAATGGAGTCGCCCCCTCCCCATCTTGGACCTGCCACTGCCATGCAGTGTTAACAGTTGGAGATTGATATTTGCTACGTAGAACAAAAAGAGACAATACGCACCTCATAGAGATTCCAGTTTCAGACTCGATTAAATATCTCGGAGTCACGATCCATCGTGATCTCTCGTGGGACACCCACATTCGTCGATTGATAGGTGCCGCTAACAAAAAGCTGGCCTTTATAGGGAGAAATAGCTCCGAAAAAGTGAAATAATTATGTTATTTATCCTTGGTTCGACCGCAGGTCGAATATGCTTCAGCTGTGTGGGATCCTTACGAAAAGGGACTCACTAACGAGATAGAAAAGTTTCAGCGCAGGGCAGCTAGATTTGTAAAGAGGAATTACGTTAGTAAACAAAGCGTAACATCATTAATAGAAAATCTGAAATGGAACATAGTCTGCAGGCTAGATTTAAACTACTGGAAAAATTTATGTCGGAGGGACTTATCAGAAGCCCGACGTATCTCGGAAGGCAGGACCGTGAGAAAAAGATTCGCGAGATCGACTGTAGAACGGAGCGATAAAGAGGATCGTTTTTCCCTAGGACGATAAGAGAACATAATAGGAAAAGATAACTTAGGAAAATTATGGACCCTTGGTGCACTGCACCCCGTGCCATCCACCAAAAAGGTGACTTGCAGGGTATCATGTAGATGTAGATCGCTACTCAAATGAAACGTTTTATTTTTTGTGCAGAAATTGCGACCAATGCGTCAAGAAAGAATCGAGAGTGAAGCGAATATTTTAGTATCTTAAACTTTCAATTAATTACGGTGTAATAATCTAATACTATCAAATATTCTCTAACGAAAAATAAAATTTCTTATCGAATGTGACACCTAAATAACATTAATACACGAATAACCTTTTTTTAGTTTCTGCAAAAGCACCTTTTTACGTTCGGCGAACGATACAGAAGTGAAAATAAATCCGCGAAGGCGTTAAGAATCCTTAGATTGACGATAAAAAGGTATCGCTTTTCAGGGAACCCGGGAAAAAACCCGTGTCAACAAATAAAGTATGAGTAATTAACGCAACCAGTCCGGGAAGGGCGTATCAATGGCCGTAGAACAGCCGCGTCGCTCAGATAATCTTCATTAAAAGTCATCTATCTCAGGCTGTTAGTGGAGGGTTTTTATCACTGCATTCCGCTCGGTACAAACCATAAATTATATAGCTGGTAAGAACCCAGAGACGCGAGGAAGGAGGGTGCAAGAGAGTAGAGAGAAAGTGTTTTGATTTATATCTACCCTTTTGCGCAAAAAAAACAGCAGCCATACGACGCTAAAGATGGTTAATTGCGAACACGACCTGTAAATTCTTCAATTTAATCAAAAAGGGATTTTACGACGGGGAAGAAATAGTGCGTCCCGGCATAAAACCGACGTCTCCTCTTCCTCTCCTCCCTCTATCTCTCCCTCATTCACCTTCTTTCTTTCTCTCACTCTGGATAAAAATAATAATGTGTTCTCCCAGCTATGGAGCGAAAAAACCTCGGGCACCACCGTGTTATGCTTGTGCGTGCGCGCGTGAGAATTTGTGAAGGAAATGGAAACTAAGCTAAAATATACTCAAAACAATCGTTAAAGATTTAGATTCCGATGTAGATGAGCAAATGTAAAGAGGTAGGAAGAAGAAAATAGAGAGAAAGAGAGAGTTAGGTGCCGTAGGTATTTAGCGGACTTAACGGAGCGTGTCGATAAATCTCTTAACGGATCATTATACATGTTACAGCACAGCTCTCGGTTGCGCAAATCTCTTCGCGATGTATAAAAGGTTTGGAGTGGAAAGGTGTGTAATTTTTTTGGGTTATGTCATGCTGTAAACAACTTTCCGTGGGATAAATAGAAAATACAGAAGGGATTCAATATTGTTTTCATGACTCGAGCTAAAATCGTGACCGAGATATAACGTTAGATTCCACGTCTAATATCTCCTCTCCTGATGAAGGGATGGACAAATATGGTTCTATCCGGTCTTAGTTAATATAAAAGTTGAGGAGAAACAAAGAGGTTTGTGTTTTTGATTAGGGACGTGCAACCTGCGACTCCACCTGGCCCGCGGGAGTATTTTCTACGGCCCGTGACACTTTAATAGGAAGATGCGGCCTGTGATATTTACTACAGATAGTTTTGTATATTTTAATTTCCCTTGTTGCAGTAAAACTTTGACTGTTGAAGTTTTGACGCTAAAAAATTGTTTACGGTTCATTTTAATTGGTAGCGTCGCAGCCACCGATGTAGACTGCTATCCAGCCCGCCGAAGCGCTCGCGACTTCTAATACGGCCCGAAAAATCATTTTTATCTACGAATGCAGCCCGCCACGTATAAGGGTTGCACACCCTGGTATAAACGATCAAACACTCAGGTAATACTAATCGATTTAGTCAATATGACAGTAAAATATACAAATGCAAATAATAATGAGCTTATGTGGACTGCAGGCAAAAGTTCGGAAACTATGCCTTAGTTGTCATTATGTTGATAATTTTAATCCTCGCAGTCCTGATAAACAACGACGACAATAATAATAATAATAATAAAAATTGGAGCTTCATTTACTGACGCAATATGAAAAAGCGAGTTTTTTTTATAGTATCGAGGTTCATTTAGAACTGTAAACTTAAAATTCTCTATAAATTTAGTAATATAATTATATGGTATGAATTAATTCATTTATTAATTAATTGAAAATTGTAAACTTTCTATCTATAACCATTTTGTCAGAATTCAGATTTTAAAGAATCGAAGGTACCCCCCCCCCCCCTTGCCGTCAACAGCTTTTTCAAAAACATTTCTTCTGCAGCGTTGTAGATGGCATTAAAGGTCGCACAAATCCTGAAAAATTCTGTTTCTATCTATAATCATTGCTCAGAATCTTAATTTGAAAGACTTGAAGACAACCCCTGCTAGATGTCTGCATGGGCAGGCCCACGGGCTTGGTAATGCTGATAAGTAACAGGTTGGTGTCAGGCCTGGGGACGAAAAATTCTCCATATTCGGGTCCATAAAGTCAAAGAGGCATCAACGGAGCACACGCACGATGATTTATAAGTAAACCAACCGTCTCCTTATTAGAAAGTGTTTTCAAATCATAAATTACACTGAAGTATGTATATAAACACTCAGCAGTGACCACACTAAGAAATGCTTATAGCTTGTCATTACAAATAGCTGCTTCTTACATATAGGGTATGTGTGTGTGTATATATATATATATCATATAAAGCCTAGGGTACTTCTAGAAGGGCTACAGAGGTGAAATTCGGAATGAATATGAAAAAATCCGAAATTTCAGAAAATGTTGTTTTTAAGGGGTGTTTTTGACCCGTGTCCAATTTTAAACACCGATAAGAAAAGCATCGAAAATGTTGCAGAGCTATAAAAAAATTCTTTTTAAAATTATTTAAAATTAAGATACAAAGTCGGGACATGCACCATACTGTGGAAAAAGGAATGAAGTTTATTTTTCTTGAAGACAAAATTTTAATCCAAGCTGAATTTGTGTAAAAATTTGATTTTACTCATAAAATTATTAAAATATTTTTGGTCTTTAACAATGAAAAATATGAACTAATATAGCAACAACTCCAATACCTTTCAATGGGAATTGCTTTTCCATGCTTTAAGAGGGTTAATTTAATGCTTCTACTGAATTATAATCCATTTGATTTCAGCCAACGACGTAAACATATGATGACGTGAGAATTTTAAATTATTTTTTTTATCGAGATACGCACTAAAGGACACGGATGATGAAACCATAATCCTAAAACACAAAATATCCTAATTTTTACATACATTTTATTGTAACATATAAGCTATTGTCTTAAAGATAATTATAGTTATTGCTTAAAAAGGGCGATCTGAGCCATGAAACTTAAAATTGGAAAACCTTGACGCGAAGCCGATTGCCAGAGAATTTAGAAATTCCGGATAGATGCCTTAATTTCGCAGAAAATGAAAACTATTATCTTATATAAATGGGCTCTGTGTAGTTGAAATTCCTTCGCGTTGGTTTATTTACGAGTTTATATCTTGGTGCATGGTAATTTTTTGAACGCTTGCAGTATGCAAGCACCGACAACTCGTAATACGAAACCCCTTTGCTGAAAAAGGGACCAAGAGATCCTTTCATCTCTCTTAACAGCGAAACCCTTGTAGGAGAGTCAAAGCAGCAGCGAAGCAGACGGCGAAGTGGCGTCGCGTCGGCGCGCCTCGATTTGAGTTTGAGTGGGAGAAGTTCCAATGCATCGCTATAACGTCAGTTCGCTCTTCGAAGTACATGATACAGGTCCTGCGTCTTTATAAAAAGTGACGTTTCTCCTCTTCATTTATAGTTTTGTGGCTAGCGATATATTTTGGTATTATTAAATATTTTTATAGACCGGTGAAATTCGGGAATAGATGTGATCTAAGAATTCGTAATAAACGAATGAAAATGAGGCAGTGCAAATCTCTCTTCCGATATTGTGGTTCGAAGACAGGAAATTCGCACTTGAGTACCGTGTGTGCAAATTTGCAGTGAGTACAGGACCATTGAAAGTCATCAAAATCGTCCTAAAACCAAAGTGTCTAATGCTTTAAAAGAGGGTGTGTGTGAGTATTTTTGGCTAATAAAACTCTTGGATTATTATAGCCATAACTCCTTCCACGCCGAATACAATCACAAGGGAGGAGGGAAACCCGGTGCCGACATTAGCCTACTCTTAACGAACAGCACAAAGGGAGCCAGCTTAACGTCCCTTCCAAAGAACGGAACGCTGACTTTGCGCGGTCTCCTCAAACCACACAAACAGGGTGTCGGGCGACCTACTTTGAAAGGGTAAGTGACTGAAAGTTGTGTTGTAAGGATGTTAGACCATTTGATATTGTTAATGGGCAAGGTTTTGTAGAAAATTCACAACTTTTACTCAAACTAGGAGCAATGCATGGAAATTTAAATGTCAATAATATTTTACCTCATCCAACAACCATTTCTAGGAGCAATGCATGGAAATTTAAATGTCAATAATATTTTACCTCATCCAACAACCATTTCTCGCAATACACAGGATGAAAGTGATAGACTACGTAAATCTCTTGTTCCTATTCAAAACGCAATCGATTTCTGGCAGTGGTGTGCATCAATGGACATGTGGACTGATGATAAAAAAATCGTACACAACTCTTACACTTCACTTTTTGGATGAAACCTGAGAACTCATCAGCAGGGTAATGGTTACTTATGAGTAACTCGATGAAAGAAAAACAGGAGACAACATTAGGAATGAATTTACACGTCGTTAGGTTTCAAACATGATTTTCTTTCCAAGTTTGTATTTGAGAAAAATCAAGGAGCTAACATTCACAGCGCTCTTAAACCGTCCACAAGACTAAATTGCTCTTCCCAAATGATCAATAGTATTTTGGGAAACATATTTACGAAAGAATTCTTAGAATTAAATCTGCCTCAAATTTGTTACTACAACTGAAGTGAAGTCTTTGGTTACATATTTTAAACATTCTGGGTTGGTAAAACATTTATCAAAAACATTACATCAAGAATGCGAGACACGTTTTACAGTAGAATTGACATGTATCAGTTAATGAAACCTACTAAGAAATTTAAAGCCTCTTATCGACAAGAAGAACACAGAATGGAACATGTGCAGCAAGATACATCAACTAAGTTAGTTAACTTTCTACAACCATTTAAAGAGGCATCAATACAACTTATATCCAACCCTTCCTTTAGTTTTATCAGTAAAAGTAGGTCGACTAAATCATCTTATAATACAGTCAGTTGACTCAAATAATCTGATTACACTAAAAAGCAAAGCCAGAAGTGTACTGTTGGATACTTTCATAATCCATAGGCTCCATAGAAGTGATACATTTTTATGACCAAACCTTCGTCAGTTAAAAATGCTAACTAATGAGGAACACCAACATTAAGTGATGTGCAGGTCCTTATGAAGGAGCTCAAAAGAGAGGAGCACCCACGAGCATGTATTAGCACAGATGGTGGGGAGGTCAGCAGTCCTGCAACAAACCATGAGCGAGAGGAAAGCGCAGCAAGCAAGTACAGTCAACCCTCCTCGCAAAGAAATAAAAATTCTTCATTTCAGCATATTTGAAGACACACCTGTTCAACCTTAAGTTGAATATGATGAAATGGTGACATATATACGACTAGATGATGCTTGTATCAAACAAGAACTGCTATGCTGGTGGAAAACTCGCGAAAAAAGTTTCCGCTTCTGTCGCGCGCAGCAAAACATATTCTCCCTGTGCCAGCCACAAGCTCAAGTACTTAAAGAAACTTGAGCATAGCAGGGTGCGTAGTGCAGGAGCTTCGAATGAGATTGAGCGGCCGTAGCGTTGACTCTAACTTTTCCTGCTTGGTATCATGCAACAACAGTGGTGAGGCGCGCAGGTGGTTCCATTGGGAGCGTAAAAATGTCTCGTTTGGGTGAGTACGTTCTTTTGTTGCCGGTCGGGCCTATTCCAGAAAAATTGGGCCGGATCTGGATAACCAAAATGTGGCAATGCTTCAGACCGGAGCCATGGATTACAACGACTACGCCATGGTGAGTATCGCGTGCACGAGGTAAATAATTCTTATATCTTATATGTTATCTGTCAAGTTGCTATGGTTTGTTTATTGTTTGCTTACAGAAGTTTTATGTGCATTGTGTGTATCTACATTACGCTATCGATATTTGTGTTCATAAAGTTAACTAGATTTTTATAATTTCAATTTCAATTGCTATTCTACTAATAATTAATGTCATATTTTATAAGGAGGTCAAAAGCAACAATTAAATTAAAACAAATTTATGACGATAATATTTGTTTATATCGTGTCTATCTAATTCAATTCTATTCTTTGGAATAGTTAAGTTACCTGACTGATTCTGTGATTACGGTAGGAGCGCAATTAGTGAATTTATTTATTTATAACTTTAATATTAACTTCAAAATGTATTATTTATTTTTAAAAGTTATTTATAAAAACGTTTTCAGCTGAGAAATTTAATTACTATGTCACCCACACGCATTATATATATGAATTTGAGACCGCTAATATAGTTACTGAGGAGCATTCATAAATTTCATGCACATAGAAAATTAAAGTAATGGCTCAACATATACGATGATATACAGCAAAAATATTTATAATTGTATTTTAACGCTATCTCTTCCTATGCACTGAAATGATCCTCTCGATTACATAAACTATGCTTTTTCCATTACATAAAGCTCTGCTACATCCGCAAGGAGACGTAGTTCCGGGCAGACACTGAGAAGGCGAATATATAAGGTTACGCCTCATTATTGCAAAAGGTGCCTGCAGAACGAGTTCACTAATTCACTTATCTTAGAATAAAAACTATTTCCTCCATCAAAATGTGTAGACAGACTTGACCATTTGTATAAAAAAACGCATATAACCATAAAAGTTGGGTACCCAGTAAAAAGTTTCGTTTTATTTAAATGTTTAGTGCGTCGTAAACGGAATCAGAGAGAGAGAGGGGGGGGGGGGAATACACAGGAGGTAAGCGTGCAAAGAATTCATTGTTTCATGAGACTGCGAGGAAACGGCGCAATAAATAATCTCGTGGAAATCGCGGGCGATAGATTCGCAAAAAATCTTATAATGGATACGTTAAGTACATGAGTGCGTGCGCGCTCGTGCATTGTATGCGCTCACGCAAATATTCTCTCATTTACGGCCGCATAAAATCAATGGACTTAGAGCTGCACTCGGAACATACCACGCGAATTTACTTTATTTTCAATTTTTCTGTTTAAAAATCTATAAAATACATTTCAGATAAAGACAAAATAATAAGAGAGAGAAAGTAGTAGCGTTCGTAAAATGAATCGATTATCGAAAGTGAGCTTGGTACAATAAACGCATCGATAAGAGAGGCGCCGCAGTCGACTTGCCGACAACAATTAAAGAAATTGCTTAAGGCTGATGCGCGCGTTTGTGTATTAAACGTGGTAGAAGGTGGGAAATGAATAACGAGTGGATAAGGAAAATTGTCGAATATTGCAGGACGGTTTGAATGTATCAATGCGATACGTATGGACTACGTACAAGTACTACATTTTTTCTTTACCGAATAGATTGATATGCATTTTCAATTGGATTTCTGATTGTAAATATAAGCAAGATTAGAACAAAGTTCGTTAGCTATTAATAAGGCTGAACTGTTGATCAATTTTTTATATCGAATAGGAATACATAACCCTCTCACTCAAAAACAACAATACACGCACAATTTATTAAGTGTAAAAGTAAATGATTGGAAAAAGATTAAAATAACAAGTGAAGATATAAAAATGAATTTTTATAACCAACTTAATACTTTAATAAGAATCAACTCTATAATATAATTATGATAACCTTTCTGCTTGCATGGGCGTAATAAGTTGCAAAAGTGTCTACAAGCTGTTGAGTGACGTGAGGGCCTCTCTATTTAAACTTTAATCTTTTTACAGTTGTGAGAATGGCAGACAGAAGTAGAGAACTCAGTGACAAACGTAAGGATGTTTGGTATATAAGTAGCAAGAAGTTTGATAGTATCTTTTGTTTCATTAAAGAAAATACTGACTTATCCAATCATATTGCTTAAAATTAACGAAAATATACTGCTAGTTCAGAGTAATTCAGCTTTTGATACTAGTAGGAGTGAAACTTTAATAGGTATTTCATATTTTAGTCACCTAACCTAAATGACAAAAATAATAAATTGTTCTTTTCCTAAGATCACATAAACCATCCATATAAAATCATTATATAAGTATAGTTAGCTGAAGAATTGCTAATCTACAACACAACACTTTAAAATGTTTTATTTAAATTTATTCAAATTAACATCTTTTACAACAGCATTACCTCTCTTACTTATTGAAAAAATGTAATATGATACATAAATGTGAGGGCTTTTAGAAAAATGCAAGAACAACTGGTCTTAGACTAACTAACTACATAAATATAGTCATCTAAAGTAGTGTTCAAATGAATTTTCAATGTGAACTATTCCAAGAAGATCGCATTAATATTTATTAATTGTATTGCAATACGAATGTGATTATAATGTAATAATAATAAAATACATGTATAAGGCAACATTATAATAGAAGCGATAAGAATTTAATAATAAAATTCATCAAAAGCATACATGTACCTTGATTTTCCTGGCGTAATTCTTAAAGAAACTCATAGGGAAAACAGTTTTTAGAATAATCTTAAATGAATCAAGATAAAAAGTTTTTAAGATAAATAAAAACTTACAATCAATAATAATTACGATAAATAAAAACCTACAATTATTAGCGGAAATAACGCTTCAAAAAACGTAGGACCAACAACACACCAACAATTAAAATAGTTTGTTTAATTTCGTTGCTATGATTGACGCTTGTCTATCTTCCCACGCGAATTCAAATGCACATTTATCGCAGCGCCATCGCAAGGATCTGGTGGCCGAGGTGGCTAAATCACTCGTATGTGTGTGTGTGTGCGTGTGTGCGCGTGTGTGCGCGTGTGTGCGTGTGCGTGTGTGTGTGTGTGGAGGTTTAGCTATAATAATCCAAGAGGCTGATTAACCAGAAATAAAAACAAACTGATTTTAATAACCATTATATGGCCTTTAGAAATATTTATTGGCACATTTTGGTTGAGGGGCGAAAACAAAAAACATTCGCATTAAAAGTGAGAAATATAAAAGAGAATGCCTCATTGTTGTTAGCTCTCGGATTGCGATTGATTTTATTACCATTTAATCATAACGCATTTTATTTTGTATGGCAATGTACGCTAAATAATGGCAGAAAAAATAAACGATCAAATGGAAAAACGCCGAATAATTAAAACCATTCTCATCACCTCTCGAACCGAGAGAATCAAAATCCATTTTAACGGATCAATGGCATTCCTTCCCTATCTACTAATGGCTCCTCGCGAATCCCATTTCTCGTTCCCTTAAAAAAAAGCCTTCCTTTGAAGGATGCCGACCCGGGATGGGGATCTTCGGAAAAACGAAAGGACTTACTGGACGTATCACGCGTGAGCTGGGAGATGAGAGGGGAATAAAAAAAGAAGAAATTTTGAAATAGACGAAAGGGAGAGAGGCGGTGGACGAGGAGGATCGAGCTTATAAATAAAATCACGACTCTTAATAGAGAGGGTAATAGTCGTGTGTTATAGGTTGGTGACTGCGTAGGCGGGTATTAAGAGAACGTGGCCATAGACGAACAAAGGGGCATTAAGAGCGAGCCAACGGCCCCTTTTAATGATGGGGGAAGGGGGCCCCGGCGGGAAGGCGAGAGATATAGGTGGTGAAGATGAAACGGGAGTAAGGATGGCCGAAGGAGAGGAAGGGCGACGAGAGGTTAAGGAGAAAGGCAAAGAATGAAGTGAGAGGAGAGGACTGAAGGGGGATATGGTTGCGGAGGCGTAATGGAGAGCGTAAAAAAGAAGAATGGGAATAGGGAGGAGGATATTTAAGGATAAGAGATTGCTGAGAGACATAGTGGGTGAAAGTGGATGGAAGGAGTTTTCAGAAGGGTGGCAAGAGCGGGGAAAAATAAGAAGGGCAAGAGGAATTCAGGAAAGTAGGGATAAATTAAGAGAGTTGGGAAGAAATGGAAATAAGATGGGATAGATGGAGGGTAGAGAGGAGACATGGGTTTGGAGGGGAGAGAGCTGGAGAGACCGGGTAAGGGAAAGGGGAGAAAAATGGGGAATGAGGTAGGGAGAGACCGGGAATGGGTGAGGAAGAGAGGGGAGGTGGAGAGGGTGAGGTGGAGAGGGTGAGGTGGAGAGGGTGAGGTGGAGAGGGGAGGTGAGAGGGGAGGTGGAGAGAAGAGGTGGAGAGGGGAGGAGGAGAGAGAAGTAGGGAGGAGGAGGGGGAGCGAGATAAAAGTGAAAAGAAAACGATGGCAAGAGGAATAGGAAAAATGAATGAAAAATAATACGAAAGGAATAGAAAATAAAGAAGAGCACAATTGTGTGTATGTGTATTTTTGGCTAAACAACCTCTTGGATTATTATAGCCATAGCTAGAGTGGTGAAGTGAAGTGGAGAGGGGAGGTTGATAGGAGAGGGAAGGTGGAAAGGAGAGGGGAAGTGGAGAGGAGAGGGGAGGTGGAGTGGAGAGGGGAGGTGGAGAGGAGAGGGAAGTTGGAGAGGAGAGGGGAGGTGGAGTGGAGAGGGGAGGTGGAGTGGAGAGGGGAGGAGGAGAGGAGAGGGGAGGTGGATAGGAGAGGAGAGGTGGAGAAGAGAGGGGAGTTGGAGAGGAGAGGGGAGGTGGTGAGGATAGGGGAGTTGGTGAGGAGAGAAGAGGTGGTGAGGGGTGGGGAGGTGGAGAGGAGAGGTGGAGAGGAGATGGGAGGTGGATAGGAGAGGGGAGGTGGAGAGGAGAGGGGAGGTGGTGAGGAGTGGGGAGGTAGAGAGGAGAGGGGCGGTGGAAAGGAGAGGGAAGTTGGAGAGGAGAGGGGAGGTGGAGAGGAGAGGGAAGGCGGAGGAGATGGGAGGAGGAGAGGAGAGGGGAGGTGGATAGGAGAGGAGAGGTGGAGAAGAGAGGGGAGGTAGAGAGGATAGGAGAGGTGGAGAGGAAAGGGGAGGTGGAGAGGAGAGGGTAAGTGTAGAGAAGAGGGGAGGTGGACAGAAGAGGGGAGGTGGAGAGGAGTGGAAGGGATTAGGTAGGGGAAGAGGAGAGGGGAGGTAGATAGGGGAGGTAGAGAGGGGAGGTAGAGAGGAGAGGAGGATAGAGGAGTAGGGAGGAGGAGAGGGAGAGAGATAAAAGTGAAAAGAAAACGATGGCAAGAGAAATAGGAAAGATGAATGTGAAATAATACTAAAGGAATAGAAAATAAGGAAGAGCACAATTGTGTGTATGTGTATTTTTGGCTAATCAACCTCTTGGATTATTATAGCCATAGCTTCTTCTCCCTCGGAGGAGCCTGCTTCTTCTACACCGAACACACAAGGGAGGAGGGAAACTCGGTGTCGGATTTTAGCCGACTCTTAAGGAAGAGCACCAAGGGGGCCAGCAGCTTAACGTCCCTTCCGACGGACGGAACGCTGACTTTGCGCGGTCTCCTCAAGCCACACAATCAGGGGGCCGGGCGACCTTGGAAAAAATCCTACTTGCACAGGGAGCACACTTGTAAGACGCGAAGAAGATGTGAAGAGAAAAAAGTATGAAAACGAACGAGAGTAAGAAGAGTAAAAAATAGAAGGATCAGAATATCACAACGGAAGGAGAATGTAAGAGAAGCGTAGAAGAGGGTGACGGATGTAATATCGAGAAAAAATTAGGAGGAAAGGGTTGGATGAGCTGAGGTGAAGGGTGGGTGTTGGAAGGGAAGGATGAAGGCGGGGAGCAGTGATGGAAGGGTAGGGATGTTTCTCTCTCTCTCTCTCTCGGAAGGTTGTTTTTAAAAGACACGAGAGGTAACGCAACGCGCGAGAAAGTATTCGTCACGATAACGTAATCCCGATTTTTTTCCTGCGCTCCCATTCTTTCCTCCGCCTCCTCTTTGACTGCTTGAGTGATGTCCTGAAATGATTTCCCACGCTTAATGCGATGTAGGCTTCTGTGTGATTCCCATGAATGCATGCGAAGAAAGTCAATCATAAATTGATTGTTCAACGTTGATTACTTCAAGGATTTTTGGCACTTCTCAGACTGTTTAAGCGAATAGGTGACGGAGGCATTTCTTCGGATTTTTGCGAGGTGCCACTATAAACTAATCTTCAAAGGAAAACGACGCTAGAAACTATTTGTCTATTAGTTTAATGCGACTTTATAATTTATTTTATTAGAAATTTATCGATATAATTATTTTACATTTTATCCACACAAACCTCTAATGCAGCGTTTCTCAACCTTTCAGATCCACGGCACCATTTCAAGTAACTTTTCAAAATTTAGCGTCACCCCCTCCCCCATCAATAGCAACCGCAGGCTTTTTAATATAACATTTTAGGTAAGAAATCGAGTATTTATAATTAATTATTCTACTAGTCCTTAACGTCTACTACTTCTTGGGAAAACGGCAAACAGAAGAATTCTCTTATATTAGCTAACAAAGTTTCCTCGTTATTTGGTTAAATAACATTTTCTATTGCGTACTATAATAAATGTGAACTTCAAAATTTGCAATAAAGCGTTTTAAAATTAATTTTTATGTGAATGAATATAATCTCTCGTTCTGCAGCAGTAGTAATAATCGTGGTTACATATAAGTTAACGAGACCCTCTGTCATTTTCATAAAACTAATGGAGAGAAACAGAAAAGCTGAATTTGCAATAATCTTAATTCCAATTAATTTTACAAGATTTTCTTCAAACGCCGGCTAACACGCACCGCCACTGACACTAATAATCGAAATATTTCAGTTGAATCGTTTTCACGCTCCAATCATCAAAATTACCATACACTGAAATTATGTCATCACGTCTCCAGCATGCACCGCCATTATCATATTACAAAATTCTCCTCACAGGTGTAACATTTTGCAGCCTATTGTAACTAGGTGAGCTGGCACAAACTGTTCTACAACATCCATAAAACTCCCCAAGAGGGAGGAAACCCGGTAAAGATTTTAACGGCGGTTCGTGCGATCTGAACTCCCCGTGAATGGAGATCTGCCCTATGGCTTCAATGCGCTTCTAGGAAACCAGCTGCTAAAATAACTCACAATAATGCACGCCCAGCCATTAGGAAGTGCAGCAAATGAGTTAGGATGTTGGAGAAGTTTTAAGCAAGGCATGACACGAAGTAAAACGTGAACGGGGGGGGGGGAGGCAGAGAGCGAGATGAAGAAGTAATGCGTGACTTCAGTGATTGTCATTTGTTATTAACCTCCCGTTTGCATCTCAGGCTAATGGGTAAGGTAAGCGTAGAAAATTCCCCTAGCTTTTCTTACGTTCAAATTACCGCAACTTCCGTCCGGTTGTCAAAATAACTTTCTGGTGTCACTTACCCAACCTATAATGACGTCATTTTCGCCGTCTGGCAAAATGACCGCTAGATGTCGATGTAGAGCGACTGCTGACTGCCTGTTAAGTTATTGCGCATTTTAGATGTATTCCCGAATTGAAGGGAAGAACGAGAAATACATAGACAACATACTTAATGTAAAGATTTTTTTGCCGTAAAGGTCAAATATAATTTTTTTGGAAAATTGAGAGGAAAGACTTGATGATCAAAAAGCCGTTAAATATATTTTCTCTTTGATTTAGTGGGCAATTTTTTTATCTCTGCGTTTATTCTTTATGCACTACACCTTGCATTCTGGTATATATAGATCCCAACCGCAACATAATAATTTTTTTAGAATAAGTGAGGAAAACTTGTTGATCAAATGATTTAAAAACATATTTATGTACAGTAAACCCTCCATATTTCTAGAAAAACGCCGCGAAAATAGAAATTGCGAATATAGATACTATTACAAGTTTATGGGAAAAATGGAGTTAGAGGAACAACTACCTACCCCCTATTCATTCAGTAATAATATTATTATTGTTTTTAATTTAACATTAGTAAATATAAGCATAACAATTCTTTTAAGATAAAATATTTTAAATTCACGTCATTCTGTAATTCAGGTGTCCTTACATATTACTCGACGTGGAATTAAGAAAAATAAATGATATCGTTAGACATAATAACGCCCCCAACGTTTTATTCACAATATTTTATGAGAATAATTCGAGTAAATTATGTAGTTGATTAGTAATTTAATGCAGTAATAAAATGTTCTGCTTTACTGTTCTGAAAATCTGGCAACCCTCAAGAGACCATTCAAACATTAGCAGATTTCTCTCATAAATATCATCCAGTGTAGGCCTTCTTAGGTGCGTCTGAAAATACATTTCTTATTATTCCGTTGTAAGCGAAACTAAACTGCTAGGAAACAAAGACAGACAATCTGGTCCTTGTATTTACGAATACCCTGCAACGTGTACTGCGGTAAGCGAGTGTGAATAAATGAACGTTGAACACGGAAACTTGCTACAAAAATGTCTGCGCGAATACGCGAAACCTCGAATATGAAACCCGCGAATTCGACTTCTACTTTAATTTACTCTCAATCAGTGTTTGATTCGTGAATGACAGGGAAAACTTGTAGATCCAGTGGCATCGCCATATGGTTGGTTCTTATTTTCTTCCACAGCGGGAACCCTTTCTGCAAACTGGCGAGCACCTCATAACCCGTCCATAATCTGCAATAGGTAGTTTCTGTGTTTATTGGGTTAGACACAGTATCATGCCAAGTCATTAGCAACCGAATAAAACATTTCCTCAATAAAAGACTAAATCATGACAAATGCAAAATCATCATTGAGAAATTAAATCGAAGCAATGATCTTAGTTGAAGGCTAAAAGCTTCTCATGGCTTTCCTCGGTTCTTTTAAATGAAAATAAAATATGTATTCCAGACTAGGTAGGTACAAATGGCTAACATGTGTTTATATGTAAATTAGTCAATGCAAATTATGTCATGTGATAGTACCATGTAACAAGATCTCAATCAAATGAAAATATATACTAATATATAATTTCTAAATAATAATAAACTGAAGCTCTAAAGATTATAAAAGAAGAAACTACCGATAAAATATTACGTGAAAATTACATAACTCAAACCATTAAAAATTGGTATTAAATTAAATAATTTATGAGAGTGCGCATTATTATTACAAGATTAAATTATACCAACTCCAAAGATCAGATTTCAGAAAAAAAACACTTCCTTTTCTTTCCTATGTGATACCTACAAGGAAGTAAAAAAAAATAACAATCAAGGTGAGTTTTGATGAGGCTGGTTTATCACGGTTCGATCCGATGCGGGGCAAAAAAAATGTTAAGATTTACTATTCGGGAAAACACATATGCCGGAGGAATTTGCTAGCCCATAAAAAACAATATAGCTCCGTATCTTCTACTTTAACGGCATTGTCCTGTTAAACCATAGGCAAGATTTACAGCGAGACACTTGGGATGCACGGGGTAAAAGCCAGGAAGTAAGCGTTCGCCTGATGGTCCCCGCAATTTCATTAACGTCTTCTCGAGGCATAAGTACAATGGACTCATCATAAGGGCTCGCCCTCCGCACCACCCGACTGAAACCGCACCACCGCCAAGCCATCCACCTCGCATGGTGGATTTACTGCTCGCGCCACGCCCATGCTCTCGCGGACCACCTCGTCGGTTCTCATCAGTCCCACACAATCTTCTCTAGCAAAGAAGTTCCTCGGAGAAAAACCCGCCCGGTTTCTTGCGACACCGCCGCTGTCCTGACGTTCGCCTCTCTAACACTCCAAATCAATAAAAAGTGCATGCCTCGTCACTCTTCGCGCGGCGAAGACAAATACGATCTTCTATTTTAGACGAAAGGGTGTTTTACGGTATTTGGACAACCCGAGGCTCGCTTATTTCTCGCTGAGATTGAACAGCGATTGATAGATCTTAGGCACCTCAGCAAAGTAGTTTTTCTAAAGATCTCTGCGGGAATAAAGCGCGAGTTGAAGGAACGTCCGCAGTTTAACTTTTTTCCAACTAACATTCTCATTAAAGGTGCTAAACTGAAACGTGTATTGCGAAATATTTGCCGCGATATTTTTACGTTAATCACAAAGGTAATTTTAATAACACCCTTCTTTGTGCAAACAAAGGCCAAGTAGGCGAAGTAATAACGATACAGTCAATAAGTTATTATAAAATAATGATTACCAATTAATCATAATACTTAATTGAGTAATCTATTGTGATATTCAGGAGGATTTTTAACAGCTACCGAAGCGGTTACGAGGCAATAGAAAAATCCCCTATATCATCCTACCCAAAAAAACCTTTACTTATTCTGCAAAGTCATCGTCTAAAGAAGTCGCTGTGGAATTAAAATCGCGGAATTTTGCAATGAATCGCGATATGATCCTGTAAAATAAGTCATTACCAGGCAAAAATAAAGTTGAATTTTACTTCTCATTTTTCTCATTTTAAGATTGTAAAAATCAGTCATAATTAAGCATACGGCTCGATTAAGGTTAGAATTTTCGAGGGCAACTATCAAATACTGGAGCAATAATAAGATAAACTTCTTAAAGTAAATTTCCAACACATTCCTGCAAAGCTTCATTTTAATGAAATATTTACTATATAAAATTTTTATTTTTCGACGATACGTAGAATGAAATTGATCACTGCAACATGACGCAAACTAAGGTACGTAGATTTATTATTTATTCGAAAACATTTGATCTTTCTCCAAAATATCGGATTTTACCTTTCTGTTCGAAGCTAAATCCATTTTTCCCAAAGAATAATTTTAATTTTTTTCCCATTTAATATGATCCTGAAGGCAACAATTAAATAAATTAAACAAGTACTATGCGTTTGGGCCATTATCTCGTTTCTCGGAAATTATGAGCAGAATAAAACTTCATTTGTATAAAGGTACTCGTACCAATTGTTGAATTCCATAATGTCTCATATCAGAGTAATACGCTCTTATCAGCGTAGTAATGATGTTTACCGATAACTCTTGGTTAATATTCAGCTCTACATAAATTGAATCAAGTCAATTTTTTCCTCCGTTTTATGGTTGATGAATAAGGATTCCTAAGCGTGGCGACACCGCCCTCTGAAATATCGTCACATTGATTATCAAGCGGAAAGCGATATCCAACGAGGATAAAATGGATGCGCCCAGCAGTACGCGATAAGGTCGGGGGAAGCAGATGCACCCATTTAACAACGCCGTATGACCCCTAGTGTTCACACCTGTCCGGTCACCTGCTTGGCCGCATCTTTCAAGTCGAAAAGGCTTTCGAGAAGAGCGTTCGATTCGGAGGAAGCTAGATCGATCTACATGATCGTCTTAATAAGAGGGGTGGGTTAAATCACCGGCTGCGCCGCATTCCGTTGGAATGAGTGGCGCAAAAAATGGAACGATTTTATCCACTCCCCTGCCGAAGCCGTTGAATAAAAAAACACCCCTCTCATGAATATGTAAGGCGTTTTAAGAAGCCGGAGTATTCGTGGTTGCGAGCAATTATTGTGTACAGGGCGCCAAGTGATAAATTGGGATATTTTATTAAATTACGCTCGCGAGCTTTACAGGAGGAGTGTGTTATTATTGGAGATGTGCGCCTTTATTTATGACACGATCCACGATTTGCTAGGTAAAGTTATCGAGTAGCCCGCGGTATAAATATGTACAAAAATCAAATACTTGAGGATTTTCAAGGACTTATAAGCTTAATTAGACCCGCGTTTATAGACAATTCTAAAGGCTGAGATAACTGAGGGAAGTCGAAGAAGACCGTACCACGGAGGTTGAACTGGAACAATTATATTTCTAAGGAGAGGTGATTATCGATCGAAATTATAATGAGCTGAACGGACAGGTTAATTTTAAAAAAATAATTAGCATTTCTTGGTCCTGTAGATCTTTTAGTGCATCGAATTATGCTGCCTATTAAGATTACTCTAGCACATCACTGAAAATAGAGATACATAAATCTCCATTACTTATAAAAATATATTGGAGATTGCACACAGAAATGTTGGAGATCCTTAAACAGATTAAACATAAATTTACTCGTTAAAAGCGTTCTGATTAAATTTGCTTTGATAAAAAGATACATATAGTATTATAATTTTCAAGTAAATTTTAACATTTTTTCGTCGACTAGTTTTATTTTTCTATGAATTCAAATACTTATTAGGTGGCATTAAAATATACCGTGTATTTTTTGTCGAGGAAAATGTTGTCGAAATATATAACACGATTAACTCTAATGTAATTTAATAGGACCAAAGAATTGTTTTTTAAAGACAAGAGAGTATCAAGTTTTTCGTCTAAATCGTTTGCAGAAAATAGCATTAGACGTGTTTCTGAGAGATCATAGGGCGAAATTTTATTATTATTAATTCTAAAACAAATTTTAAACGATTCCAAGTTTTTCTTGCGACCGATGGATAAAAGAGGCGAGTTCACGAATTAACTAGCATTAATTCACATACAATCCATTACGCACGTAAGTAATACTCTTCTGTAAAAGCTAAGTTACTTTATTTTTCATTTGATTGAGCATACATACAATCAAAATACTAATTGGATTGTAATTCCAAGCAGAAGAATTACCGAATGGTGCATCACCACCGACATCATATCGCATTTGGTTTAAATGCCTTTTTCTCGCCATTGAAGCTTATCAATAGGAATGTAATATAAACGCTTAGATTTTTCATTTAAATTTTGTAAATATACGGAAACAGATTGTTAAGAATCCGTATATCAGATGGCCTGATTCGTTCCTGAAGATATCTTGTGTCTAATACACGTCTGATATAGTTACTAGCGTTTGCTTAAACTGCTAGTGGGGAAGTTTTTTTAGCCTACTTTCCAGAATGGAAATAGGCTTAAAGTTTCGTCGTTGTATCTGTCTGTCTGTCCGTCCTCCCTATTAACTTTTGAACCAATCGACCGATTTTCATGACACTTGGTGGAAATCTCTTGCTACTAATGCAGAGCTCTCGAGGATAGTTTTTGTTGCGAAGATTGAAAGTCTTGTCTTCGATTCCAGGAACTATCCATCCCATTTGATTTACATGGGAAATTTGAAATCCATCGTGCCGGATAATTTTCTTTTCAATATTAAAATACCTTAGAATTGTAATATCGGAGCGAGATTTGTACTATTCTCTGAGGAAAGGAATGGAAATTTTAATTTTTACCGTAGAATTTTGCTTATCGATTGTATTTCTTCAAATTTCGCATAAATACGAGCGTTTTTGCAGTTTTTATCACTCATTACTAGAGTGTTGCCATAGCAACGACAATTGTTGGACTTGACTAGTAAAGGGGTGGCGAAATCTTTTTGGGTCGCGTGCCAAAAAATCATATACGTTATTATATAAGAATTGATGCGTGCCCATGTTGATTTTCTGCAACAAATATTTGTGTTGTCTTGTGTTTTTAGCTTCTTATGGCTTGACATACCTATAATATTCATGTAAATATATAAAAAAATTTATAAATGTCAAAGTGAAAATGTGTTATTGGGTACAAGCTTAAAAATATAGTTAGACAAGATCTACTTAACGAATAATATTAACGAATCATTTTGAAACGAGAAAAAAGTCTGCTATAACCGGGAATCGAACCCGGGTCTCCACTTGCCGGGCGGATACTCTACCACTAAACTATCGTAGCAGATTAACTTTCTCGTTTCTGAACGCGGATGTTTTCTTGGTTGGGGCGGAATTAGCAGACTTTTTTCTCATTTCAAAATTATTCCCAAATTTACAGCTTATGCCTGTCTGCATAGGATCTTTGGATCGCTTTATTTTATCAATAATATTAACGAAGGTCAGAAATTATTAGACAAGAAAATAAATATAATTAGTTTTAATTTGAAAACGCAAAACTACAACAATAAAATTGAGTCATTATTATAAACGACGACTAAATTATAGGTTAGGACACGTATAAATTTCGTCGCACTGTCAATTGATAAAGCAAGAATAATGAATTGCAAAAGATAAATCATAGATACACAATCCGTGATTTTACGTAGTACTTGAAATTTTAAAAACTTACCTTGGCCGGACATTATTAAATTTAAATAATAAATTTTATAATATCTAAAACAACCAGCACTTAAACAAAAAGCACGTTACAATAACAAGTTAACACTTTTGCATATGGTCCGCTGGCTACTGCGCACGCGCAGAAACTTATGTGTGCAGCTGCAAAGCAGTTCAAATCAACGTCATTTATATTTATTCAATATTTTTTTATGAAAAAAAATTGTATTAAACATTATTTTTTGTCGTGCTGTGTACCCAATAAATTTCTCTAAGTGCCACTTTGAGCACGCATGCCATAGTTTTGCCACCCCTGGTCTAGTACGTACACGTGTTATTTTTGGCACACAAATACGCGTGAACAATTTAGTTTTCCGTTCGACTGTATTTGTTATATTTTATAACGCAAAATTATGAAATTTGAGAACGCATAGAGCAACTCATTCGCGGTGATTTTAAACCTATTAAAGCCAATATAAGCATCAAATAAATAATTAAGTGGAAAGCAGGCATTATAAGTTCCGTTTGGATCATCTTGTTTATCTGTAGAATTACTTGTAAATAGAAATCAAATATTTCTACTACAGAAGATTCGTTCCGCACGCCGTCAATTAACTGGAAATACTCAAAACATTAACGGAGCTTTATCACCCAAATTGATTGCCAGCGAATTACTTATTCAAAATTGCTCACTCTTTTTTTTAATAAGGATCTCGTGCGCACATCCTCTTTCACCCATCAAACCAAGGCCGTGCATGCAACGAGCTGATAAGCCACACCTTAGCGCCAACACACACTAACAAGCGAGGCATTTCGATCACCTTCTCCATCGCGAGACTAATGGGTTCTTCCTTTTCCCTTCTTCCCACCCGTTTCTTTTTCTTTCGAAACCGTCATCTCGACCAATACTGCAACGCTCGTACTGTCTTCTTCGCTCTCCTCTTTCATCCTCACTGGTAGAAGGAAGTCCTTGGGCCAAATCCGCCTTAGGCACACCGAGCCGGAACCTTCTTAGTCTTCGCGAAGCGGACGGCCCCCAGGAGGAGGATGAGAAAGGAGGTGGTGGTGGGAGGAGGAAGAAAACGGACTTGGAGCCATCTCACGATTCCACCTCAAGAGACGTCGTCTTTGGTCTTCGATGCCTCCCTTGCGCCCACCTTCCTCTGGTTCCCTTCTCTTCCAGGGTCACCTGCCAAAGGGGAACGTGATCTTCTCACTCCTCACAAGTACTAAAGTTGGGGAGGATGGGAACGAGCCTTTCTCCTCTTGAGGCCTCTGCCCCTGGGCGCACGTATACGTAGCGTACGTCCTCCAACGGATCACCCGTCCGCCGCCTTCCATCCTCATTTCCATACTTCTTTAATCCATAGAACATCGACGGATTACGGTCGCCTGCTCTCCCTATAGCCGCAAGGAGCTCCTCTTCGACTATACCTTCCCCTCTATCGCTCTGCACCAATCGCCAATCAGGTGAAGGCGCACGCTCTTCTTCTCCTTGCTCTCTTATTCACTACGTTGCGCAATTCCTTTCGGGGTAGGGGTGTCTCTCTCCATCTTCCATCTCCCTTATTCCCTTTGTGCCTCCTCTCTTCCACCTGCGATCAGCCTCTCACCCCTTCTGCCTCAGTCAGTCTCACACTAACTTACCCTCCCTTCTCTTCCCTGCTTCTCTGTTTCTCATTCCCCTCGTTTTTAACCTCACTCTTCCTTCTCCTCTTTCCCCCTCAAATACAACTCTCCTCTCTCCTTTTTAATATGCCTCCCTCTTTTATTCTCTCTCTCTCTGTTACTACTCTCTTTTATCGCGTAAGTGGCGATGCGCGCGTTGAAGTCACCATGTTTATAAATATGAGCTGAGGGAATGAGCACGGTATCAAACGGTTAATTCTGCGCTGATAGTATCATTTGCATCGTTATAAAGACATAAGGTAATTTCCTTTTCCATTTCCGTTTCTTGCTGTTTCGTGTATTTTTATTTTTAAGAATATTCATATATGTCCCTCTTTTTAGAGGTAATGTTACCATTACCATTTACTTGAACTAATGACCAAAGTACTATTTCACATTAACAATACCACTACGGTTTAATTATAGCACCTTATTCCGATAACGCTGTTCATATCAATTTAAATTTGTCATAAATCATAGTTTTAAACCTAGAGTCGTGATAATTTATAAGCAACTGGATGGCGTTTTTACTTTAACAGTACCTTTGGGTGCAAGTACAAGTTAAAAATAGCTTTATTAAGGAAACTACTTATTTTATGGCGAAGACCGTGTGGCTGGGGCACACTTTATATTTCAGCTTAGTGCAACCGACCTCAGATGCGAGTAATCTGTCGACGATGTGCATTATTGTTTTACTCAATCGTTTCATAACTACATAAGTTACCAAATTTATGTATAGTCAAAATAACAAACGTTGTCAAAAAATATGTGCTCCAAGAGCATGAAGTTTCAATAGCCAAGCAATATTTCGTAATTGTTATCATCAATTTGATAACTTAAAATGAAGGCTATGAACTTCATTATCGCTCAGAAAGGAATTGCCGATCTCATTTTATGGATGAGTTCTGAAAGGTTCTTCCTAGAATCTACTATCGGTGAAACATCACCGATGACGAGTGCTTTTTAGCTGAAATGCGCATATCGTTTTCATAACATTTTAATGGATTTTAGCGAAACATTATTTCAATGCTTCATTGTTGTGGCTCTTTTATAATAAAAATTCAGCGCATAAAATTTAAGTGCGTCGTAAAGAGAAATAATGTGCTAATAGTGCTAATGAGTGGAAATGAGATTAAAGAACCGATAGTAACCTACCCCCTTGACACTGAAAATTACATTGGTCCTGGTTTAATTGGGTTCCTTACTAATTAATGAAGTAATATAATGGATCTGTAACGGCAAAGATATGTATTTCATTGTGGATAAAAGTATGCGAGGAGATAGCGAATATAAGATTTCATCCTTACAAGCATTAAAGCGTTAAATAAGGTATCTTAATTAGTTTTCATATGTATCCTTATTCAGTATAGATATCTCATTGACAGATCTCAAGTATTCATTAACCTGGGTTGTTTATTACTGCTTAGTTATATATACCTTTTCAGGTAACTTAGCAAGCATTTAAATTATGACCTTAAATAATGGGTTTTAGCAAGGCAGCTATACAGTTAGTATCTCACTTCCGTCTCAACGCACGGATTGCTTTACTTGGCCTTTTGACTAATTAATCCGGTGCTTAATAGTTCAAAAGTTTCTCATTTGCTATCACGATAATATTTTCTACAAACACATGAAGTAGATAAATTCACACCGCATAATCCAATCTAGCGAAGCGTCTCGAATTAAATGTAGAAGGTAACTAAAAGCCGCTAACGATGCGTAATGCTCTTTACCATGAAGGTAGCACCTGCTCTCTTTCACCCAAATTACGACAAATGCGTCGGTAGCTACATCAAAACGGCGTGTCAATCAACGAATCCCATTAAAATGATCGTGTGTTTCCGTGAGAGAAGAAAGGGTTGGAGAACGATCGTGATTATCGTCCAAGGGTCAGTTTGGTTTTGTTAGACCGTTCCGACTTGCTCCGCTAGCACACACGAGCGACTGGAAGCGCATTAAATATTTTGATGTAGATTTCCGAAGCAGGTGAATTAACGAGCGTCTTTACGCTAAAAGATACTTTGAAGCGCATCTTTCTCCCTTACCAGCGCCAAAATTGATGTTTTCCTGTTATCTAAACTGACAACAGATCGTTTTTCTCAAAACTTCGTCTCCTTTTTTGAAAAGAGTGTATTTAGACATCACCGAGGAAGTATTTAAACGTAAATATTTATCGTAATTTACACCTTTTGAATGAAAGAGAGCAAAGTAGGAATTTTATTCAAGCAGTTCAACCTTTTAAAGCCCAAACTACAATACTCTTTTCTTATACGCAATTGTATTCGATAGAGATATCATAGGAGATGAGCTTGAATTTTTCCAAATAACTGATTATTTATTTATTTTATTTTATACTAACACATAAACAGTCGTTAACGGCCTTTTACAATGAGTGTAATGAAGTTAACAAAGACGAACATACGACCATGCCCCCGGAGCCAGACACGCTAACCATCACTCTACCAAGGCTTTAAAAAAGCACAACTACATTAGGGCTGTAATTATTCCAAGGGGTAAGATCATGCAATACAGCAATAAAATATAAATGATAAGCGACGGATAAGTAAAATAATACAGCGCTTTCGTTATTAATTATCTAATTCGTTCTTAATTTATACAATATGGTATCGAATTGCTTTTTTGTTGTATTACACATTATTTTACCATCATCATGATTTTGAAGCAATCCCTCTATATTATTGTTAAAATATACAATAGCAGTAACGTTTGCTTTGATAATGATATGAGATCTGCGATTGGTTTCTTCTTTTAAAAATATGCAGAATGATCTCATGTGCACAACAGCACAGAAAAGCATCACGTCTTTTGCCGGTGTAAAAATTTTCCAACCACTCTTATTTCAGACATTACGAAGACAAAAACCTCTTCATTAGCATCGGGCATCGACGTTAGACGCGGGGAGAAAAAACCTAATTCGTCTCTCCTCGTACGATTAGTTAATCAAGTTGCAAAACCCGATTCCCACTTAGACGACACAACGCCACTACCCCAAGAGCACAATCCCATTAATTTCGGATCAACAACGACGTGGCAAACCACCTCGCCGCCCGTCGCTACCAACCTGCCGAAGCTCGCCATTCCTCTTCCACTTACAACGCCGTCGCCCCCTTTACCACGGTGCCCCTATACAGGTGCGCTTCCGATCTTTACCCATCCCCTCCCTCAATCGTTGACCTCCCCGAACCGTCCCCAGTTTTACACTTCTCTCCCCCTTCCACCCTCGCACCTCTCTCTCCAACCACTATCTCTTCCATCGACTACCAGACTCACACGAGGTATCGGCTCTCCGTTTTATTGGGTCGCACGCGGGACACAATCTCGAGAGAGTTGGATGGAAAAGGCGGTGGTATCTCTCGGGAGAGAAAGAGTGAAACGCCTTTCTAAAAATAAAAAATATCCAAACCTGTGAGGAGGTAGGGGTTGTTCAGCCGCCATAGCTCCGGGGTATCAGCCTCTATACGTCCCCTCTGGGGTTGGGAAACCTAGAGATCACTCTCCTTTCCTTTTTTCCCGCGTTAGAAGGGAGAGCGGTCGTTGAAATCACTGCTTCTGTCGATTTTGCGATACGCTCCCCTGCGGATAAAATGGTAGGAATGAGGTAGGATTGAATATGGAGGAGGGCAGTAGGAAATCATATGCAAAAATGAGACAATAAAATTTTCTGAGAATCTTGCGAGGAAATTGAGATATTTCAGTTTGCGACGCATTCGATAATCCGATAGCGTCGTGAATGTGACTGTTGGAGATAAAATAGGATAAGAAATTATACATATTTTAATGAGAATAGAGAACCTGAAGAACCTTTAAAAATCCTTTAATACTAATAGGTCTACTTCGACATCGATGATAAAAGCCGCTACAGGGCACGCAGGATTTCTTTGTCGGCCTTGGTAGACGGGTGGTTCGCGTATCTGCCAACGGATACTAAGGTCGCGGGTTCGAATTCCGTCTAGGACATGGACGTTTGTGTTTATTGTTTGTTGAATTATAGATTTCACTGTAAATTGGCCCTTTGTGTGGTGTATGTGAAATATTAATAAATAAATAAAATATTGAGCTTACCAAAGAATTCGTTTAAAACCTTGAAAACAAAATGATCCACGAAACAGAATTGGACGAATAAAATGGTAACAGACATTCTTAAAAACTCGAATATCTGAATTCAAAGAATAAGTGAAAAGTTTCTTTGCTATAATCGCATCATACAAGCGCTGATTTCCCTATTGTCTAACAAACGTATTCTCTCACTGTCAGTTCACAATGGCTAAATTTTTTCCCAAAGTGAAAATTTAAACTCCTTAAAGATGAGCAAACACCATCAAATCAGACTCCTAAAAACTTATTTCGTTATTGGTTTCATAAATTATTATTAGCGTATTGGGTCTCTTTCTTGCATAGAAAACTCTTAAAATGTACTTCAGGCGTAAGAGTTATTTTGGTATTTGTAACGGCCTTTCCAATAAGATGGAAATAACCTAATTACAATAAGCTATTGGGATTATCATAGATATCTACGAGGGATAGATGCTAGTATTTTTACTTATTAAATTAATTAATAAACGCTCCTTTGCTATCTGGCTTATAGCAATATTGAAAAATATATATTTTATGCATAATAGAGGAGGTTCACGTTGATCGAATACTGAACAACTTTGAAGCAAATACATTACAAATAAAACGACCATATTTAAAGTGTTAAATTAATTTAATCTGATGCAATTTTCACAGCATCTTCTTTTTAAAAATTCTTCAAACACTCACCATCTGAGTAGTATTACATTTTTTGTGTTTCGGTCCTTGACTAGAATGAAAGCAACCGCCTCTTATTATCGCCCTACTTGGTCACGTAATGGTCAGCCACTTGCCATAAACGCCAGTGCTGTTCAATTTACAGCCAATCATCCTGCCTCTGACTGTAACATAATTCTTCAAGCGCCAGTCAGACCCGGAAGCATGGACGACCAAGGATACGAATGGCATCCGAGCCTTCTTAACGTTTTCGTAAGGTTTAATTTGACAAACTACCTCGGACGTAAACTTATCTCGCCATTTAAATTAATTGAAGTTAATATTTCATCACTTTGAAGGAAACTCGCCTTGCACGTAAGTGCCGAACGTGTCGAGATGGAAAGATTCGAATGCAGAGAGTATGACAAGTGTGGAGGTCAAATGCGACACGTCTTTCATGAGGAGAAAGAAAAGGAGGATGAGATAAAGGTGGTTAAGGGGAGCGTGATGGTGTCGCGTGAACGCAAGAAATCCACATCGGGAAAATCCTTCTCGCAGACAAAAATCTATCCGTGTACCTGTTCGTACCACGATTTGCTTGGGCAACATCTAAAGCGAGGTCCCGTCGGCGAGACTGAGAGCTTTATGAGGGACTTATAAGACTTTCGATGTAGGGGAGGGAGGAAACGGGTAAGGAGCTAAAGGTTTATCCCAAATAAGAAAAAGAAGCAACAAGGTTTCCGAGCGGCGAGATGAGGCGACCCAATTGTGTCAATGTTTTCCTTCGCTTGAGTGAGTGTAGATGCGATGGAAATCTCGAGCAAAGTGTACTCTCATTTTTTCCGTCTTTCTTTTCGAGGGTAGCCAAACGGAAGAATCGAGGAATGAAAAAATGACTCAGAAATGATGATCATTTCGATAGTAACAGTGTGTCTTCTCCTTAATGATATCCAGTTCTGTTTTTCGAGACGGGCTTCTTTAATGACGCTCGACGAGATCTCTCGTGTTTTGTTTCCAGGAGGATGACGTAAAAAGAGGTCATCGTTGATCGATGGCGTTTTTTGCGCAACGTTGTTTTCTAAACAGAAAGCATACATTGGCAACTGAATTGTAATTAAATTATAGAATAACTCTAATAATCCTTGCTTATGAGACGTATAGTGTTGTCTATTGAGAAAATAATAAAATTTTTAAAATAACATGAAAAGTCCAAGGTCTTTCGATTAAGAATTATAAAACAAGAGCTGAGTTCGAAGAGGGATGACCGTATACGGCATTTTGGGGCGTGATATAAATCCTACACATAGTGATGTCAACATAGAATTCATCATTCAGATTTATATAGTTCTGCAGAACAGGCGAAGAGTCATTGCTTTCAATTCGACACATCGTGATAAAAATATTTATTAATAGAAATTAACGTTTGCGCCGCTAGTCAGTGAGTAGCTAAGCCTCCAATTAATAAATCATTACAACGAAATTATGAGATCATAAAATTATTTTCTATCTCAAATAAGAAACCTGAACGCAAATAGAAATAAATCATATTTACTAGCTATTCGACAGTTGCCAACATAATTTTTTAATTTTGTTTCCAAAGTACAGCCAAACCTCGATTTAGCGCCCCCTATATAGTTCACCACTGACATAGAGCATGCATAAACCTCGTGTTACCGCCATTCTCGCTTAACGCCAGTGTCATTGATGTAAAAACGGTGGCGCTAAATCGGGGTTTGACTGTATTGGCTTTCCTAGTATAAAATAAAACCTCTAATTTATGACGCAAATAAAACAATCCATTTCCACTTAGTTTAAAGGTTGTTCAAGATATACAAAGAGAATACAAAAAAGGACAACTTTTAATGAGGTATGTTGTTTGTTGAGAGGCATCCGGGATAAAAATAGAGTGACCGCCGCAGCATAAAGATAAGAGAGTTAACTGTTTCCTAATGGGTTCAGATCGGGTCCATAGATGGGGAGTAGGTCAGGGCTCTCCTTAAGAAATCTCTTAAAATATGCGCCCTCCATTTGTCTCTGCTGCACCCTGCCTAGAGTACTGTTTGAAGAAGAAGCGGTATCCTCGGTAATAATGTAGACGTCACCAAGCGGCGTGATCGGTGTCACTCTTGGATGACATGCTCATCGTAGAGCGGCCGCTAGAGGATGTTATGCATATATCAGGCTATACTAGGAGGTATCCCTCCTCGCTAACCCCTCCCCATTCCACCTCCAAACTGTTCATGAATAATGGCTCTCCTAAATGGAGGAGAATGATCAATCTGACGCGATGGCAAAATTTATTTTCGGTAACATGTTAATTTGATACACTTCCTTCGGAGAGGAATTGAATTTTGATTGATATTTACAAAGAAAGCGCGATCGAATACATTTTGATCCAATCTTCGTTAGCATATTTTCCTCCATAAAGTTATATTTTGATCCTGGAAATAATTTAAGAAAATCAATACCTATTCTATTTTCGTGTGGATTTTATTTTGGTTTTGAATTTATTCAAATTAAAAAATTAAATTCCTCTTTGGCTTTAGAAATTTAATAGTCTTACGCCAACTTTTAGGAAGAATCTTTAACTTGAAGACTATGAAAAAGTACGCATCCAGTTAAAATATAATAACTCTTAGTTTTCTCAATTACAAACAACTTTTTTCCCGCGAATATACTCTATTTCAGAGGTGCACAGCTCAAAAGTTGACACGGGCCAAAATCGACGTTGATTGGACCTAAGCGGGTCACGCTATGAAAGTTTGGTACATAAAATATTTAAGTACTCTATTGTAGATTCAGTAATTACCGTAATAACCTTTACATGATTTTTTATGCGACAAAAATGAAGTGACAAACAAATATAATTTACTTAATGGGATATTTTGCACCGTTTTTCTTTCGCCATTCCACTCCTATCCGGAGTAATGCTGATGGTTGCTGTTCTTTGATTGTCTCTTAAACTCTGATCTGTCAGTGCTGAACGTAATGTAGCTTTGTTTAATTTCATAAGAGAGAATGTTTGTTCACACATGCGATAAATATCCATAACAAATTTTACTTGTATTTTTTTACGGAAAAGGAAAGCACCATCTGACATCTGTGAGTTAAATTCTGCCGGACCACACAAAATGTATCGGGGGGTCAAATTTGGCCCGCGGGCAGTATGTTTTGCACCCCTGCTCTATTTTCTCCATGTTATTTGCTAATAACTTTCAAATTTACAACTCGAATTTTCGATGAATCTAAATAACATTTTCTCCTCTGAATTATTCAACGTTAAAATGAAGCTTCATGATTCACTATTTTTTGCCTCCTACAATTTAGAGTTATGGAGACTCGACTGTCCTTTAAATTGAATTCATTGGCATATACATAATATACATAATACATGTTAAATTGAATTGACTTCTATCTGAGATAATAAAAAATGATTTGGCGGAATAATTTTTACAATTTCTGGATTACTCTGATACAATGCATATTATTGCAACTAAAGGTTTAATTTTTACAATATTAAGCGTTAGGTTTGAATTAAATATTACGATATATATGCAAAATGCAGTGACTTGCACCATATTTCAATAGGTATGTTAAAATGAGGAAGAACAATAAAAACCATAAAAATTAATGGTGCTTCTGAAAAAAGATATTGCCGGATTAAAAAAGTTATTTTGTTTCAGGAAATACAATATCATTTGTTTTATATTGGTATAAAACACTTGAAAAACTTCTACGTATACCTAAATGCATAATTAAAAACATTTTATAAGTCTGGAATCCATAAAACATTGAAAGTATAAATACGCAAGAAAATGTCCGTAACGAATAAAAAATCCTCTAATACGTCCCATAATTAAACATTTTATTATTTAAAATGTCAAGAGATTTCGATTTGTTTTGTCAGCAGCGTTTGGCTGAAATTTGAAAATCCTTTCAGTTGCTATTACGCAGAAACTTCAAAAAGATTATTTTGCCCAAAAATCACCTTCATAGGAATGTTCCGCAGAGTAACTTGAAGGCCAAGGAAGTTACCTTACCGCTTGAATATATGTGTTCACATAGTTCACACACGCACGCAAAAACGAACGGCCATTTTCTACAACCTAGCCATTATTTTATTCGCTAGTTTTTCACTACATATTCACCTGCGATTTTTATTATATATTCAAACATCCATCTAAAGCTGAGGAGATAACTTTTTTAGTATTCAACACCGATCGATCAATCTACCCAACAATCTCGCGGCACGTCCCCGGAGGCGATGGAGAAACCACCCGCCAAAGACCGTAACGACAATCCCAAAAATAATATAAACACGAGACTAATCTCCCCTATGATTTCCATCGTATCCTTTGAAGTTGAGACAGCAGAAAAGTTTCGTTTTGATCGCTGGTGATTGGTTTGCTCGGGAGGAGGTCTTTCCTATTTGGAGTTTATACACTCTATGACAGGAATGCTTAGAAGAGAAGTGGAAGAGGGCAGAGAAGATGTAGAGAGAGACGGAACGCCTCAAGAGGGAAGAAACGGGTGTCGGGATGGATAGGGAAAGTAATGACGCTTCGGGAACCACTCTCTATCTGCTGCGTTAACCGTTGGCCATCGGACACCGAAGGTTCTCCTGCCTTCGAGGTATTCCTCCAGATAAAAATCTCCCCGTACGACAGAATGCCGAGGTGAGTGAGAGAGAAGGAGAGAAGAGATAACTTGGCAAGGTAAAAAAAATGAACACCAAAACTTCTTAGGAGAAAAAATGAAAGGTACACTGGAGTTATAATATACGGGCGATCACTAATTTTCCAGTAGGAGAACGGTGCGATGTCAAAAAGATTTATGTCAAGAGGGGAATTAGGATTCTCTGTTCATAAATGCTCTTAACTCTGAATGTTATGCTGGTGCGTTTTTTGTCGTATTTTTTGTAGCACTTTCGTCAAACACCTGTGTAACGGAAAAATTAAAGGGCGGTTTACTTTTCATAAAAATACTAATAAAAACTTCGTGTTCTAAACTCATGAATTAAAACCTTTTTATTGACATAAAAAGTGTGCGCGCGGTTTGATTTCACGGTAATTTTAAGTGAATTATTTAGGTATATCCCTGTGCTCGTATGAATTTTAGTAATAATAAAATACATTATCCATAAAAATGAAAGAGCGTCTTCTTAAATTGCTTTGGTTATTATACTAGAATTATCGAAACAGATTGTTTCTCTACTCATTCTAACGAGAATTTCCCGAAACAATTTCCTCAAATTTGATGCTGACAAAATTAAATTAATCATAATAAAATCATTTATTAAATGAAAGCCTCCTTAATCATGCATCAATAAACTGGAACGAGTTACATGAATTAGGCGCACCATCGTTTTCGATCGAATTCCTCTCATATTCCATCAATCATTTAACGAAGAGAGCCGGAGGTGCCGGTGGTGTAGTGGTGACTGCTACCCGACTGCTACTCGACTGCTGCTCGAAGGGGCAGCGGGTACGAATCCTGCGAAAGTAGGTCGCCCCTGTTTGTGTGGTTTGAGGAGACCGCGCAAAGTCGGAAGAGACGTTAAGCAGTTGGCCCCTTGGTGCCTTTCGTAAAGAGTAGGCTACCGGGTTTCCCTCCCTTCTGTGTGTGTGTCCAGTTGATGACAGTGCAAAATAACCATAGCAGACGGCGCTCTTTAAAAATCAATTACTACTACGAAGAGAGGCAAACCTTCCTCAGGAGGGGATGCAACTCACCATTACAGATACCGCAATTCTAGCTCGGCAAATCTTCTCAAATTAATTTCCGGCAATTCTAAACCACCTCGAACGACAAAATAAACGTCACCATATTCATCCGGTAAACGTTCGGTCTCGAAGAGTCGTGTAATTGGAACATAATGCGCCGGGATTTTCCGATAAAGCAGCTCGGGAGTGGGGGAGAGAAGTTGAATTAATTTATCAGACGCCTCAAGAGATGCCCGCTTGTCCTAGACGTGAAAAAACACTCGTATTTACTAATGAAAGTTCAGAAGAACCGTCGTCGCGACGATGTCCAGAAAATTCCAGTTCCCACCAATGAGTGAGGAGAGAGAGAAATGTGAGGCGAGAGAAAGAAAGATGCGTAGAAAGGGCGGACCTTATAAAAGAAACGAGTTTTGTCAGTGGTATTCCCTTGGCCATCTTCACATCCGCTTTCGGTCGTCCTTCGACTTCTCCTTCAAGCTCCGCGGAGGAGAGAAAGATAAAAGACGTGGAAGAGAAGAAAGAGTGGGAGAAAGATTTTTTTAAAAATCCCATTTCACGGATCTTAATTTAACGAGACGTGCACGAGATTCGTTCTTCCCTTGTTTCAGGACTCCCCTCTCCTCCCTCCTATTCTCTCTCGATTTTTCCTTACAACGCCCCACTCCCTTACTCTTCCGCTCTCCGCCTATTCCTACCGACTCCATATCTCCTCTCCGCGTAATTACTGCGCCGTCTTGCTTTTTTTCTTCTCTCTCCATTTCTTCCTTTTCATGCGATGTAAAGAGGTCACGAAAATCATCCTAGGTTGGGATGGCTGACCACACCCTTTTTTTCCTTTCTAATGGAAAAAAGGTCGGGGACCTGAATAAAACACGTCTTAATTATTGCGTTTGCTCCGGAGGATTTACTTTACAAGCTGTTATTATGACTTGAGATTATTTTTTCCAGAAAGAGAGGGCGCTCATAAATATTTTCGTAGTGAATTTGTTTTTTGCTTGGATATCCTTTTATTTGACATTTTATAGAGTTAGAAAATAATGAAAGAATTCCGTTATAATTGTAAGCTGTTTTTCTTGTAAAATGGTTATTTTTTGCTCTTCGCCCTAGGTTAAATAAGCTCGTCAACGAGTAAAACCATCAGTACACACAGACTCTCAGGTAATGAAGAGTCCAAGACAATTACACATTACAAAATTTTAACTTGCGCTTTTATGTAACGATGGATATGAAATCATCAATTTTTTAAAACAAATTTTGTTCCTTTACTGCGACCAGAGACGGAGGTTCATGATTGGTAGATGATGCGTTTAGACGAAGTAGACATCAAAAGGCACCATTTAAAATTCATTGCGTTTCTAAGAAACTTATTAATGTACTTTTCTTTCTTTTATGTCCAAACATGCCAATGCAAGTTCTTACTATTTTTTGCAATACAGAGTCGAAATAATTTACACGTTCTGACATTTCCATGAATTTCATACATACATACAATTCAAATTTTCTTGCGGATTACAGTTTGAAGCGGTTAACGTCCCTTTAAACTGCTTAACGATCGCATATTTCATGGATCCGCAAACCCCCGCGCAGTTATTTCATCCTGCCCGCCTTACCTCAAATATTTCTTTAAGTTTTTTGTATTTAGCAGCAGGAGTTTTCATTAGATCTTATTTATGATATCTAAACGCTATTTTCCGAGCACTTGGATGCGGTATGCTTTTCATATAGTCGAATGACATATTACAGAATCAAAAACATTCTCAAAACTTACTCTTTGAAATTTCAACACGGCCCGATCAGTCATTTGAAAGGCCCTTTCAGTAAAAGGTATGGTGACCCTTGGCATCAGGGGCGGCCCGAGGAATTTTGGCGCTCCCAGCAAGATAGCACTCCAGCGCCACCCTCCGTTAATGTTTGTTGAGATATTTACAAAGTACATGTGAGTCTATTCATCGCTCTGTAAAAATTATTGATAATAAAAAATTAAAAGGAATGCCATCAAGATTATAGCTTGTTCTTCGATATAAATTTGTATCCAATATTTATTCATTTGCAAGTAATGCGTAGACAAATGATCGGGATAGGGCTTCCAAAACTTTTGCGCCCCGAGCAGCCGCCCGGCTCGCCCGTAGCTCGGGCCGGCCATGCCTAGCATATTAAATAGTAAAATTCACCGCAGCAGCCATATTTTTTTCATCTTCTTCATACCACTAAGCCTGTTTTCTATAAAAATGTCTCGTAATGACATAAAAACAATCTGTCGCATAACTTAATTATAAATATCATATGCATTCAATGTAATTGTGTGAAATTAGTAAAATTGAAAATATGAATTAAAAATCTGATGTGCCCACCACATGACTTTCTCCATACCTGTAATATTTCTAAAAATTCCAAATAGGTTACATAATAATAAATATTTTAAGAAACCGAGAAAATTTTAGACTACAAAGAACAGAAATAAACTCAAACCACAGCCTTCTGATATTGGATATAGCCACAAAGCTCCAACAATTAAGAAAAGAAAAAGGAGCGTTACTAAGACGTAACTAAGCGTCAATTGTTAACAATAGTTGCCGGTAGGTGGCGTGGTAACGGCAGCTCAAATTATAAGATATCTTTTAAAAAAACATTATATGGAAAAATGTTTCAAACAAAGGTTGTAGAAAATAAACTTTCCTACAACATTTATTCCAATACATTTTTACATTTATCAAATATTAAAGCAAATTGCTCAAAATAACGGATAAGTGACGAGTAAAAACCCACTTCCGTTTGACCGATGTTTACCAAAAACTAATCAGTTCTTGTGACTTTTATAAAAATGGCAAATATAAAATTTCTCGTTGACCTGATTAATAGTTTTTGAGTTAGAGCACCCACAAAAAACTATCACATACACACACACACACAGCCATCATCGATAAAATGGTCAAAGCGTGTTCAGGGGACCTCAAAACGTGTATTTCCGTTGAAATCTCGAAGTCGATTTTTTCATGAAAACAATACTTTCCCCTATACTACGTATATGGAGAAAATAAAAAAGGACTAGAAAGATGAAAATTTCGGAATACTAGTATATATCGGGTGCGTTTATGACATTGAATTTTTATATCAGTTTGTCCGTCTTTTTGTCTATGGTACATCATGAGAGTACTAAAATTATATTATTTCATGAAGGATAATATGGTGAATATTTTATAATAATAATAAATAGAAATAGTATTACAATTTACTCAATTTTATATAAATTACGCTTGATCCGTTCGCTTTTGTTATAGAAATTGTATTTGCTAAAAAACCCTCTCCTAATTCACCTTCATAGAAGTCATTTCTCATTATGCACATTGTAACACAAAATAGCTTTATTTTTTGTAATATACGGATTTATGCTCTATAAATTAAACATTTAATATTGTCCCTTTTTTTCTCGTTCTAGAGTATAATTTATACCACTCATGTGGCACATAAATACATACATAAACCCAAACAATTAAGAAATCATTCCGAATAAAAAATAGGCCTTGACACGCTGCTATATTTCAAAGTTATAATCTGCTACTTGAAAATCCAACATTTTAATTTGCTCCAATTTTATGAAATGTTACGAAAATAAATCTCACGCATTTCTGGATGATTAGTCCTTTTAAATGCGCCTGATCCTCTATCACAGAAACACCCCACTGTAAAACAAAAGACAATTTAACGAGTTGCAATGTAAAGTATTAAATATTTTCATTAAAGCATATAAGGTTTTCAAAATATTTTTACTTCTTCATTGCAAGTTTACTTTAATACGATAAATATCCTCCAACGGAACCATGATAATTTCAAGGAAGCTACTACTATCTCACACCGTAATTTAAATTGATTTTTATATGAATGCTAAAAATATGAACTTGCGGTAAGGTCCACTTCTCATAAAACAGGTAATAAACAGTCGTTTATTGACTTATAATTCAAAGCGCAGTTTGAGAGAGCTTTATCCCAATTCTCTTTCCCTCATTCATGACAGAATCCACATTTTATTGTGCTGCGAAATAAAAAGAGAGGAAGTATGTCTGAATTGATAGAATGCTACAGCATAATGTCTGAACCGCTTTTGAAGTCAGCGCGAGATTTTATAAAGATTAAGAACGAACTCCATCGCAAAAATATTATCATAAAAATCAACCAAGAATTTTCTCATTGAAGATTGTAATTTTTATTCCGTTAGGCGTGTTGCCGTTTGAGAGGCGGGAAAAGTTTTTGCGCGGAAAAGCGAACTTTAAAAAGCAACAACACTGTGTAATAAACGCTTTACGAACCGACAAACGCCCATACATCTTACAGATTCCGATCGATGACTACCGTGGCGAGATCTCAAACCCACGGTGACACAATCCGACTATCATCTCCGCGGCAATGTGTGCGCGTGTTACAAGGTAAATCCGCGTCAATATATTTTTTTTTAAAGATTACGGGTGCGTCCATATGAAAGTGGTTACGTGCGCGCGAATGTTTATGGACACAGTCCTCGAAGAGCGCTCAGCCGTATAATTTTGCCAATCAACAAAAAATAGGTCACACAAGCTACTCCTCTCTCTCTCACCTTCTTCCCCTTTTATTTCAATAATATCTTTTCTTTCTTTCTCGTTTTCTCTCTTTCTCCCACTCGTTCTCCCCCTCGCTCTCCGTCGGTTTCGTTCTTAATGACTACCAAATAAATCCTACCTTACCCTGGGATAATTCTACCTCGAATTATTTTTTGATTTAATCAACATTTTCCATCTAACATTCTCTATTTTCCTCTACTACTCATCCATTTACTCAGCTCCCTTTTATTTCGTCTTGTTCTCTTTCATTTTCCTCCTATCTTTCCTCCATTTCTCTCTATCCTGTCTTTCTTCCTTTCCTTCTATTCTTCCTCATGAGTGCGTCTTGCTGAACAAGAACCCCCTTTCGTCGTGACTCGGGCATTAAATGAAGAACGCATGAGGCCATTTATGTATTTTTTCCAACCGAGCGTGGGCTTTCCAGAGAAATTTGGCGTGGAAGGCAGTTTTCGTAGGATCCAGTTGAGGAGGTTTTTATGGATCTAATCGTAGGAAATTTTATTTTCTTCTTAAGAAAATGTTAGGGCGGGATTTCACGGGTAGAAGATGGCGCGACATTTATACGTACTCTTGAAACGCTTTTTTTTAACGACGGCTGATTTTTTCCGAACGCAGCGTCCAAATACGGTAGCGAATTTGGAAAAAAACAATCTAAAAAGAGGCACGCCTAGATCCTCCATATGATTTAACCATAAAGTGAGGATGATAACGACTACCTTATTAATATCGCCATTCATGTTTTAGGCTGGTTTCCAAAGGAAACAGCCTTATGAAATGGTCCTGCCTGTGTGCATGTCTCCCACTAACAACTTCTGCATCAATTGACCGATTTTCATGAAATTTGGTATGAGGCTCATGCTGCTAGGGTCTATCTCCGGATTTTATTTGGCGAAGATTGAAGCCCCGGGTTCGATTCCAGGGACGTTTTTTACCTATTTGTTTTACATAGGAAATCTCAAATCCATCGTGCAGAGATATTTTCTTTAATATTTTAAAATATCTTAAAACTGTGATATCGGAGCGAAGTTTGTACTGTTATAAAGGGAAAAGAATATAAATTCTAATTCTTATCGCAGAATGTTGATAACTGATCATATTTTCTTGAATTTCTACTAAAACAGCGTTTTTGCCTTTTAAATCGCATTTTATCAGATTGTTGCCATGGAGACGATTATTACCGAACTCGGCTTGAGCATAGACGAGTGAACAAATGGATAATTTTCTTTTCCACTCGACTACCCTTCAGCAATGAACAGTTTATCCATACATATTAGCTTATAAACAGTAACAATTATTAAATTCGTTTAATTAAAACAAATGCATGCAAATATGTCAGAAAGAGATTTTGACATTGCTTTTAGTATTTTAAACCTGCTAATTCTCTATTAATTTGTTTTCTAATTTTTCTCTATCATTGATAAACTATGAATTACAAATGGTATTTATGGTATGAGGATTCCTTGGAATGACTAACACACACTGAAAAACTTCCTGTCAATATAAGTAATCAATTCGGAATGTCAACTTAGGGAAACCATTATTCCTGGTTTGGACTTCTTGTTCTATGGTCAATTCGAACACTGAAACATTCTGAGATTTGTTTCTACCCGACTATAGGTTCAATGTAGTTAGAAAAAATATATTTTTAAAATTGGTCCGACACATTTGCCGTGGCGCGCATTGAAATTGATCGATATTTCGAACTAATAAATAACGCAGTAAAAATATCGAACAGTAATCGAAAATTCTAAAAGTTTTGTTTTCTTTTTAAATTTGTCCTTCATAACGATGAAAGTCATTAAATATACATTATAGTACATTTTCGAGGAAATGCCAAAAATAATTTCTGATAATTAACTCATGTGACGCAATCCAACTACTTATATTTAGAAAAATAGTCACTATGAAATTAAATATACATGTTTAATTACTTTGCAGAAGCCAATATAATAGAGGAAACTAAACTTTGATTCCTAAGAACACGATATAAATACTACAACTGAAAATTTTAAGAAATTATGAAATTTAAGGAATCCACCCATAATATATTTATTTTCAGTTGAACTGATCATACTTATATCTGAGCGATTTACGAAAGACATTTGTTATAAAACCATGAAAATTAATCGTTTTTCGATACGTAATTTCAATTTATAAGACTATTTTTGTTTTACAAGTTGGGAAATATCTTAAGCTCATAAATTCTTAAAAAATTTGAAACCCATTTAGTTGGGAATAAGTAATTTTATGAGATTGATAACCTAACATGACTAAGTCATACAGCATACGCAAGCATATTTACACAAATAATTATTAAGTTTCGTTAAATCTCTGTAAAGTCGAAACAACATGTGACTCGTGTTCTAAGTTCAAGAAACCTCGTTACCTCAACCGTTTAGCATTAAGAGAGAATGTAAGAGATCTTATTCTTACTCTCGTCCTCCGATATGTTCCAGATTATATTACATCCCATATATGGACGAGTTTAACATCTCTCACGCAATCGAGCTTTCACTTAGGGCACTGAAAAGAAAAAAATATATAGAATAAGTGCGGTGTAAGGACTGAAATAAACTAGGCCCGATCATTCATTGATAAAAAATGAGAGATAAAATATTGAAGTGATGGGCGTGTGCGTGTGTGGGGTCGCGCGTGCGTGTGTGAAAGGACGATGGACGTCCCCTCACTTCTTCATATGAGGAAGGAATCAGGATCTGAATCGCGCCGGGTTCATTGGAAAAGTAGCCTTCGAGTCACGATTTCGACTCCGGCCTGTTGAGCGTGAGCTCATTCGTATCTGCCGCTGAAAATATGGCGGACGAAATGCTCGAGCAGCTAAAAAAGGGCACATTTTGGTCACAATTTATCGTCACCTTGACTATGTCGATCTCTGAGAAAAAATAATACGAAAAGAGTTGCTTTTTTTCTTTGCCTTCTCTCTTCGTGAGGCTTAACCCTTAGCCTCTGTGATGCTTTAAATGAGAGAGCTTGACCATCAAAAGAAGAAGAACTCGTTGGCTGTTTTCACACCGTTTTGTCCCTAAAATATTTTTTCATAAGCTGTTTTTTAAGCGGATTTCTTCGTTGCGAAGCGGATGTTGTCTCGCAGGATCCTTATGAAGGAAACGGACGATAATCACGTGACTTTTCGGGCGGAGGGGCGAGAGAGAGAGAGAAGAGGATGTTTCTTTTTAAATTGGTGGCAGGAGAAATGAAAGGAGAGTTACAAAATACCATAACTGATGTGCCAGATGAAAAATTTGGCGTCGTATAACTGGACGTTAGAGGTCGTACGTAAAGCATTTTATTCCTGTCATCTTTTATTGCGCGCGGGGCTTGATAACTCAGTCGGTTCGTGGAGAAAATGCCTATAAAGCTCGCATAGTACTCGCGGATGTAAAAAAAAAATCGTTATGAGCCTTTCGGGTCGGTAGCTAGAGGTCAGATCAGAAAAGAAATCTAAAAAATTAGGAGATGATTTCGTGTTTATCTCTGCAGCACGCGAAAGCAGTGACCGAGCCAAGGAGGTAGAGAGTGATCTAATATGGCGCATGTGATGACGTCCAACACGCGAGTGAATTTTAAACCACGGCTTTCGGTGACTGGCATTATTTTCGCATAAATTATAACAACTTTCGCCCAGACTGCCTTAAGAAATCACGATTTAAATAAGTCAATGTTCATTTATTATTAAATGTTTTCGCTTTTAACTTATAAAGACGATCATGTTAAAACGAATATGAAATTGAGCAATTACTAGTGTGAGCTATTCGTACTATAGCGTAATATACAAATGATTGACACAATCTATAAATAAAAATTATTTTATAATTACTGTTTACTATCTCTGCTCTTCCTTGATAAAACATGAAAAATCAACGCTATTCCGCTCAATTTTAAATCTGTCCTTCCATAATCTATCATTTCTATAGGAATAAAATATTTATCAAATAAATAGAATGACTGTAAGATGAGAAATGATGCAACACTGATTCCAGATACGAACGAATCAGAAATGCAGACATTCGCAAAACGTTCTTTCAAACGTAACTTGGAGCATATGCCAATCTATAGCCTCTAAATCAGAAACAATATTTAAATATAAAATGTTATTTAACAGTTTTTTGTATGATATTTTTTTATTCATTTAATATTAATCCAATATTATGTTATTTGGATATATGATGTAAAAAGGGGTGGCAGTAGCAGAGTGGTTAGAGCATTGGCCTTCCACGCAGCAATCATCCCAGGTTAGAATCTGGCGGAGTAAGGTTTTTTCAACCTGGAATCGTCCCGTTCCCTACTTGCGTGGTTTGAGGAGACCGCGCAAGTCAGCGTTCTTTTCTTCGGAAGTAGTTGGTCCCCTTGGTGCTCTTCGTAAAGAGTAGGCTAATGCTGGCTCCGGGTTTCCCTCCTCCCTTTGTGCGTGTGTTTTCGGTATGGAAGGGGTAATGGTTATAATAATCCAAGAGGTTGATTAGCTAGAAATTCCATGCAAAGAAACAAATGATGTAAATATTACGAAGTGTTAAAGGGAGACGTGCTAAGTGTCGTGAAATAAAAACAAATCCCTATATATATATAAAAATATAAGAAATCAACAAATCTTTTGTTCACGTCCTACAGTAAATAAGATCCATGAAAAGAAGAATCAATTGTACCACCTCTTTTACTATATTTCTTTCAGTATCTGAAGTATTTTTCGTACAACTTAAAAACAACCAAGATCATTATCGCTTGTATTTTGGCAATGAAATGTTCTTATTCCTATCTCTAACTCTCTTGCTTACCTCTTCCTCCCTATGCTTCCTTAACCTCATTTTGCGGTCTCCAGCAAAACAGAACCGTTACCTGACGACGCCTTTCCTTCTCCTATTGGTCGAACTCCTTTCTCCAATAAAATATGCCACGCCCATTTCATGACCGGCTATAAACGCATCCAGCCCGATAAAAATCCTATTCCGCGATCTCACCACCCGTTGAAATCTCCTGAGGGAACTCTATCCGGCAGCGCCACCATACGCGAAAAGATGGCGTGGATAAGGAGGGGAATGAAGCGCTGCAGATTTCACCCCAAAACGTTACTTATTACAAATAAATTGCGCTTAATCGCGCGATATAGCATGCCACCCATCATGCAACCCCCGTCTCTGGAGCGGGAGATGCTAGAAGATCCGTCGGGAAGGGATGGAGGCATGGGGAGTTGAGGGTTGGACTCGCTGCCTGATCCCGTCACGCCTCCCGCAAAATCCAATGCCTCACTTTGCTCGTGCACGCAGGCGATGGACTACACATCTCCTCCCGTTTCTCCCCTCGCCACTTTACTCCGTATTACTCGCCCGCTTCTATCAAAGACCCGCACACGTTGGATATGATGAGCCATTAACCCCCCGGAGATAAAAATTTTCGTTTCCCTCCGTTCCTCTCTCCCTATTCCTCTCATCTACTCTCGCTTTGAAACTTATCCTTCAAATTTGCCAGATGCCTGGTGAGCACAGGTCACTTCCAAAGAATGCGACTGGGAACTAAAAAAATCCTAATTATTTTCTGTATTCTTAAAAGTTGTATTTTCTGTCTGCTTTTAGTCTACATCTAATGATATGAATTATTTGTAAATTTAAAACTAATTTGCATGTTATTCCTTTTGAGCTGAAATTAAACTGTCCAATCTGAATAACTAAATAGTGTACTTTCTGAAAATACAATTTTCTTCATTCTCTCAGTATGCAAAAAGGCAATGAAAGTGGTTTATAACTTGAGTTATTCTAGTTTGTTAAAGTAACTGCATATATTTTAATTTTCAAATACGGACCCATTAATGTCTTCCATGGTTTTATACAATCGGTACTATGGACGCATACATTTCAACTTGAAAACAAAATAACTCTTTAATTGAAAAGGTTATGCATTCTGTAGTTAAATTTTCCAATTCCACAACTATATTAATTACATGATGGAATAAATAAGAAAATGCCTAAATAAATAACGTAACTTATGTTTCTAAAGTTCCTTTTTCAAATAAAGCTGTAATAGATAAAACTCAACCTAGGTTATATGTCGTAATAACTTCACCGTTGTCAGGAATTCATAAGAACAGATACACTCACAATCCATTTCCACGCTCGCTGACAAAGATACACGAATTCTTTTAGTCTGGATGTCTGTTGTTTGATGGAGTTGTTAGATTTTAATGCAGCAAGACATAAGAAGAGATAAATGGAATTCAGATATAATAGATGGCATTCCAACGTTAGGACTGGCTCCTATGTCTAGAGACTGCTAGATGGGAATTTTTTTACCGGTCATTATCCGTCGAAAGAAGAGAGAATAAAGACGATTTTTCAAGATGAAAAATTCCAAGAAATGTGTTGGAACGCAAAACAAGACTTTTCAAAACATTTCCGCACATCTTGGCATCGTGCTTAAGTAGTTTTGATTCAAACCTTGTCACAAATATCTCGTCATAATAAAATGCTTACAATGCGCATGAGATGGTAAACAACATAGTATGTTATATTTTTTCATTGTTATTACATGCATCCAAGTACAAGAATGCTTATCTTCCCACAACCACGCACATGGAGGACTGCGTTTATTAAATTCTCGAAGAAACACATAATGCTCAGGTTAAGTAAAATAAAACACATATTTGATATCACAAGATGATGCATTAGTGATTGTTAAACACGTAAAAGATAAATGGATGCCGTTAAAATTCCTTAATATTATATTAAAAGTATTTAATTCAATAAAAGCCCTTTGGCGTCTTAAAGTAATTTATTTTTCGCATGAAATGTTTTCTGGAATGAAAGATGTCATAACTTAACCATCGATTGTTGGATTGCAATTACAGCAGAGAAGCCCTTATAATAATTTACCCTGACATCTTTTATAGAGGACCATTAATACAGTGAAATTCAATTTACTTGACCATGTCATGCGAAACTTCTGTATCCGTAAGACGATTCTGTAAAATATAAATGAATTCAAATTCCAAGTGAAATTTCGCCAGTGATCAATCTTTCATTCGAATAAATAAACAAGTAGTACTGGAAAGAACTAATCTGCCTATTTTCCTTTCAATACAACTTTTAATATATAACAAGTAGGGGTGTACACAGGTTTCCCGTGATACAGAAGTGCTTTTCGCCAAATTCGTCACAGTATAATCGTATACTAACGTATACTTTAATGTAGCTTTGAAATTAAAAAATATTTTTTCTTATATTGTGGTAGTCCTGCTTTTTTATCCTTTCTAAAAACTATTCATCTTGTTTTTTCCCATTCTTTACTCGTCCTATACGAAATTTCTTTGAAATCTGTTCAGCCAATGCCTTTCAAATTCATAGCTACAGAAAAATTCTAACTTTGATAGCTCTGTTTAGTCGACCCGGTTAAAATATAATATATTGGTTATTTATTTATATGAAGATTAAATACATTATAGTTAGTTAAAATCCATTAGATAAGTTCTCTAGAAATACGTGTAAAAGAAATATTATTTAACTTTTTACTGTGGTAGCCCTGATCCTTAGCTCTACTTTAAACATCTTGATTTTATTATGATATGTTGAACAAATCTTATTTAATTGAAATCCGTTCAGCCAAATCCTTTCGAATCCTTAATTACTGAAAGAGTTTAATTAGTAATTGTGGCACCCCTGTTTGGCTGATTCGGTTTAAATATTCTAATATGGTTTTGTATATAAGTGTGTATTATAAGTATTAAATTTGACTGAGATTGATATAGACGGTCCAACACAAATACGTGTAAGAATAATTTTTTTTATTCCTTGTATTGTGGCAGCCCTGCTTTCTATATCTATACTAAACATCCTGATTTCGTTATTTTATGTTGCATGCCTACTTTAAACAAAATTTTGTTGAAATCGTTTGGGCCAATTCCTTCCAAATTTATAATTACCAAAAGGTTTAACTTTGCAATTGTGGCAGTCCCGCTGCGTCGATTCTGTCCAAATATGTCAATTTGGTCATTAATTTATGTATTAAATATAGTTGAAATCGGTTCATTCATGATGATGTTAGAGACACACACACGGACACCCGGGCGATCTCATAGGACTACTTTCAATTTTTTGGAAAGTAGGCTAAAAATAGATGACAGCCATTTTGTAAGTGAAATAAGCCTACGGCTTAAACTGGTTTTAGGCCCTAGACCAGAGGTTCCCAAGGGGTTCGCGGAAAAAATCCATGATGGCGTTTTCCCAGTGTATCTCATTGCACGGTTTATCTTAATCATCATCTGCAGTGACGGGACTGGTTCAATTCAACTAGTATTTCTTTCATTCATTTGTTTAACATAGGATAGAGAGTAGAATATATATAATTTTCATTTTAAGATTTCTTAAATTACACGACGAAATTGAAACACGCTTCGACGCGTAAATGAACACAATTTATTTTCTGTCAAAGAGAGAATTTGAATCCGTGACGAGTTAACGTGCAATTTTTTTTGACTCTGACCCAGAATATTTCAGGTTTTTTAACGAGTATGAATTGTAACTATAACGACAATCGCATTATGGTCGCATTTACGTGTCCACTTCTGTCGTTAGCTTGGCGCAACTTTTTGCTTTGTTTATATAGTAACACATAAGTTGTTGAGCAAATGATTGCATTATTAAAGCAAAGTGATAATTTTAAATTCCTAAACTCGGATTCTACGACGAGATCTAATAGCAAGACAACATTTAATGAGAAATTTTATTCATTTTTTATTTAGTTGTAATTTACACGCAAATTTGAAGTATTTTAATTTTCATACCTGTAGGGAGAGTGTTTAAACACGTAAACACCACCCTCGGCTACGCCACTGATATTCAGGTAAGGAAGATGATCCTTAAAAATATTTACTTTTAAGAGGGGGTTCGCGGGATTTGGATTTCTATGAAAGTGATTCGCGGGATGAAAAAGTTCGGGAACCACTGCCCTAGACTAAGGTGGCCAATTTTTCAAGAAGCTACGGAGGGACATTTTGAAATATGTACAGATAATCGGGAGGAACATTATATGGAGCTCATTTATTGATTAATCAGCCTTAGATAAATTTAACAAGTATCAGATATTGATGGAATAAAGTGATCTGAAGATTCTATGCTGACAGGCATAAGCTGTAATGTTGGGAATATTTGTGAAACGAGAAAAAAGTCTACTATGACAGGGAATCGAACCCGGATCTTCAATTTACCACTGAACTATAGAAGCAGATCAATTTTCTGTCTGCATAGGATCTTCAGATCACTTTATTCTATCAATTTCTAGCTTGGCAATCTCACCATTTGAGAGGGAGGAGTTTTCTTCGATGCATTCGAGGACATCCGTCGGGGCAGGTTGATACTAGCTTGGCTAGTTCCGTCCCAAACAATAAAACATCCGCGTTCAGAAACGAGAAAATTGATCTGCTACGATAGTTCAGCGGTAGAATATCCGCCCGGCAAGTGGAAGTCCCGGGTTCGATTCCCAGTCATTGCAGACTTTATTCTAATTTCAAAATTATTCCCAAATATCAGATAGTTTGGTGTGACCAGTGATGGTGTTCCGGTGCCGTTTAAATGACAATTAGGGATATAAATCGTGAATTTTCAATAATCGGGACAACAGTATGGACATTTAAGAAAGCGGGGCGAGTGATGAAAAGGAGGAAATGTCCCTCTAAATTTGGGACGGTTGGCCACCCTACGCTTTTAATAACGAATAATAAAAAAAAAACAAATTTTCATTGCCATACACCAAGGAAAATGTAGCAAACAAGAACATGAATAAAGAGGTATTTTAACGAGTCCTTTCTTACGCAAAATATCTGTTTATTAGATAAATCAAGGTATCTCAACGCAAACATTTTAAAGGATGGCTCTCACTCATAATTTCATGATTTTCCAACATAATGCCGCGGTTACATTGAAATAGTACCGACTGATCCTTATATTACTGCTGATTCTTATCGTCGTTTAATGTAGCTGCAAAATGAAAATATTGCTAATAATTTTTTCAAAAAATCCTTAGTATTTTTGGCGCATGGATATGAATATTTATGAAAGGCGACATGATAGCGCCTTAAAACTCAGAAAAAATATTTAAAATTCTTACATAACTGTTACCTCTAATCAAAAATGAGTTACGTTCGCGTGGTTGCTATACCGCAATCCACTCGTTTTACATTGCAGAGAAACAATTTCACGAGAAGAATCTAAGCGGAAGAATTTCAGATGAAAAATGCGCGATAATTTTTCACGGCTAAAATTCTACAGAACCGTACGGTCCACTCCGTACAGTTTTTGACGCAAGAAGTTGAATTTGAAAAAAAAGCGAAATATCTCCATCAAAGCGAGATCTCATACTTCGGAATCCACCAGAAAAAATCATTCCTCTCTCTGGTAAAGACATTGTTATAGTGTAAAAAGAAGGATCACCAAATTGAGAAGGATAGTGTAAGATAAAGAGGAAGGAGGGAGAGAGAAGTGAAAATATAAAAACGTCCCAGATAATTACGAGCCTCTCGATACCGACACGAATTCTTCCGGATCTTTCCTCACGCTCTGGATGTCGACACAAACTGCGGGAAGAGGTCAAGAAGATACCACGAAGTTTGACCAAGGAACCTGAATTCCCTCTTCCTTACATCCTCAGTGAATAAAAACCGTGCAACACAGGCTTCGCGTTGATTCCAATTTTAGCGGAGACAGAAAAAAGAACGGTTTTATATTTACGATTATGAGGATTCAGTCACACAGGCTGCACGGTATCCCGCCCTCTGACCCTCACCCCTTCTCCTTCCCCCAAAAATTGCCCTTTCCCCATCCACCTCTCTCACCCTCCTCTCTTTGAGGAACCAGAGCCTCTCCGAAATGGGAACCGCTTCCAGCTTCCACCCTATTTAACGATCCTCCGATTTCTCGGTCGGGTATTCTCGAAAGGTGAAGTCATCCCACGGTTAGGCGTCGCCTCCATTAAACTCTATAAGCGAGACTGCATGAAAAATTCCAAAATTTTTTTGATCTTATTTCGCTGCCGATAGGAAGAGCCGAAATTCCTCCCCCATGTCGCTAGACTTCAAAGAATTCCACTCTCAGCCTTTGGTTCGAAAAAAAAGGTCCTGCTTAAATTAGCAGTGTCGACCTTTAAAAAGGACTTAAAACTTTCCTTGGCGTGGTCTCTGAGATCCGGGTGTGACAATTTATTGGCAGTTAATGTAACATGAGTATACCCAAGTAAATTGATTGAAAAATATTGTCACACATTACACACAAACAAGCACATAAATACACACCCATCCAAGGAAACACGCCGAGATATACGGAAAAAAATTAAATTTTAGATCCAGTTACCAATATAGCTGAAAGTTGGGACAGAATTGTTTTCAGCGAAAGCAGTGCAGCGTTATACTTTTTGAAAAAACCAACGTAAGACGATACTTTTTCGGCTCAAGCTTTCGCCTAACTTAATCAAACAGATATATTACAGTTGTAGGGGTAAAGCGAGGATTTACTGGACAATACTAATTCAGTTCCTTAGGTTTTTTTGCCTATGTAAAGCAAGTACCGAATGCATCGACAAGGACTAATAAAAAAGTTCATGATTGTGAAAATGTTGAATTCGTATTTTTAGCATTCAGCTGGTCTTGTGCCAAACCAGACCACTTTAATTCTAATACTCTTTTTTGAAACGAAATGAAAAGTGTTTATTTCTTATATCTATCGGACCAGTTCAACGAAACCAACATTAACGGTGGACCACGAACGCTAAAAATCACCCAGTAACGTCAAGGAGCAAACCCTAACAATAACTCACGAATTAAAGGTGGCAATAAACGAGGATAGACTATAAGGTTGTCCTTGGAAATTGGCAGTATCAGACCGCAGTCCGTGAAGACGAGTGACAAAATTAGTCATTTATTAACCCACCCGTCTCCCTGATACTGACGATAGTAGTCAAAATATCCTCAGAAATGACAACGTTCTCGAGGTTGACATTTTCTCGACAACATTTATATTCAAGAAAGCAAAAAAAATAGGATAGTAACAATTCACAATATGGATAGAATGACTCCAACTTTTGACATTTAAATAGCTGTTTTGTAATATGATTTTTATAGATAATCCGTAAAATCCTTAAAAAATTGTTCAATGTGATATGCTCATTCTTGAAAAGGGTTCTGCATTATTCTTAAGAATTATAATATTTTTATTCGTGAGATAAGTAACGGCCGTATCGGGATGAGGAAATCTTTGCGAACGCATGTTATAAAAATTTAATCCAATCTACAAATAACGAAAATATTTCAAGGCTTTAGAACCTAAGTTATAGACAGGCTGAAAAATTAAAAATCTCTACTCACTCAGGACGATTTTTTAGCATACTTTCCAAAAAAATGAAAGTAGTCTTATGAGATTGCCTCGCTGTCCGTGTGTGTGTTTCCCCCACTAACATCTTCTTCATGAATGACCGATTTCCATTAAACTTGGCGTAAGGCTAATGCTCTCGGAGATTACCTCCGTGCCATAATTTATATTCCGAATTTACAAGTCCCGAGTTCAATTCCAGGTGAGTTCTCTCCCCATTTGATTTACATGGTTAAGCTAAAATCCGTGTAGAGAGTTTTTCTTTTGCATTTTAAAATATTTTAAAATTACGATATCGGAGTGGGATTTATACTGTTCTAAGGGGGAAAAAGAGAAGATTCTTACTCTTATCACATAATTTTGATAATGTGTTTTAATTTCTCTAAAAAACTTTCGTTTCGGCGTTTTGAAAGCAATTTTTTTTCGATTTGTTGCTATGGTGACGATTATTGTCGAACTCGACTGAAGCATAGCCGAGTGCGCATTACAATCGTTCCGATTCATAGCTATCGAGGTAACAATCGACCTTTAGGTCGATTCATACCTATCGGAATCGCAGCGAAAAATATAAATACTATATATTGTTGTCAGTAACCATACCGACTCTGTAAACAAAACGGCGCTTCTTCTTGTGTAATTCTTACGGCATATTTGGTGGGAGAATTTTGTTTTTGGTTTTTGTTGGTCTTGAATTTTTATATATTAAAATTGTATTGAAAGGAAAGTAGGTGGATTAGTTCTTTCCAGAACTTCTTGTTATAAGTATAAAAATAAAGGGAAATAACAATAGAAGCAAAGTAAAAATTCACGTTAAGAAGTTTAATATTGCATACTGAGATCTTCCCCATTTTATGGATTTATTTTTAAACTCATCATAAACCAGAGCTTAAATAGCTAGCTCGGAAAGAGGAAGGATATATAAGTCTGATGGACAATATTACAGCAAGGGTAAAATTCATAATTGAAAACGTAGATAGAAGATGCTTAAGGTTCAAAAGTAAAGAAAATGTACGAATAAAAGGAAGCTAAGTAACGTTGAAGAATCCCTATAAATTTAAGATACTACTGCTATACATTAATATCATATCCAAATATCAAGTAATGACGAGATAATACCTCTCTATAAATCTCGCTGAGAGTACAATGACTTATTGCACTCTTAAAACTACAAAAAATATTCAGAGAGAAAGAATCAAAACAACCAAAATTTCAAACGAGGCATGAGATATGCAATGAATCGTCAACAAATAAGAAACGACGAATGTAACAATTTAGATGAAAAAATTGATTTGAATATAATGGGAGAGCAGTTGCAGGAAAGGTGACAAGCGGTGGTCACTGGAAGTTTCAACGTTAAAAATGTGAGGAAAAATTAGCGATTGCAAAATAAAAATATTTTCTCTTGGTGTATGATATACTAATTCCTTCGAAGACTGAATTGAACCTGAGTGTTTTATGGTATATTAACAGCATTAAGTTAAACACTACTTTAGCATTTTTCTGTTTCGGTGAAACTAAAGCCTTGCGTACATTTTAAAATCAAATTCAGCCGTAAATTGCGAAACCTTTGTGCCGGTCCACATTAAATTTATCACGTTTCGCCGCAACTGCCTTCCAGCTCATATTTGCCGCCATTCGTGTAGAGATTATTGAAACGCCGAGAAAAAAAAGTCGTACGCCGGCCATGTTTCAAAACCCAAGCGGAGAAAAATGGCTCGAAAATTGTAAAAACCCGGCCTGGGAGGTAAGCTACTTGCCCCGTAGGGGATACGCCCCTCTTCAAATATATGTACTTGCCTTAACTTTTTTGAAGTGCTTAACGATTTCTAAATTCAGGCGGGGTGTGAGGAGAGGAGAAGAAACGTGTCCTTTCGGGCAGGCCGGCCTTTTTAGCGAAGATTGAGAGCGGTTTAATAGTGTCAAAATAATCATATCTCAACTGGGTTAGTGCACGACGAGCGGAATGTGAATGGTCTTTTTTTTGGAGCCAAAGGAACGGCAATATTGGTGCAATAAAATAGTCGTTCTCAAACCTGTTCCATAAAATTATATAGGAGTCCGATGTAATTTGTCTAACGCGGATTGCGTTTGAAATTTACTGTTGCTTCGAGTGAGCATTAAGAGGAATACGAAGAGCATCGATATTGATTTAATATAGACGAGAGGGAAAGAAGATAAACTAAATTATAGCCAGGAAAACGAAATAGCGTTATATGGGGAACATCGATGTAGTCGCTAACAAACATGACGCAAGAAACGACTGGAAATGGTAAGATTTCGTTTTGAATAGTCCTAAGAGGCGATCGAATGTCATGAAAGAAGTGGACGGGAAACTAAATGGAAATGTCACCCAAACCTTCAACATGTGAAATTTAAATAATCCTTAAAATTGAAATTTTGGTATTATATGTAGCCGCAAGCTTTTTAAAATACACACAACGAGTTATTCAGATCTTATCAGAGTACTGATCACTGCAAAACCTCATTGGAATATGTATTATGTTCAGCCGGAAATGCGGTACGCATTCAAATATAAAAAAGTCACTTAATAACGTATGGAAGACAAACATTTGTAGTAACTCAGGAATTTTATGCAAAGTACGTACTTGGCCAAATCCCGCAGGAGACTTCTTACCTAACCTGAGGGAAAATGACGAAAATAAAATGGGAAACAAAAGTTTTCTTGCAGTCTTTATCGCATTCTTCTTCAGTCTCCAATAAATTACTTTTGTTTACAATATTTTTATAGTTTCGACACCATTCTTCCAGTTGGTATGTTTCTGTAGAGCAGACAAATAAAACCGTAGAGTTATAATGGGTTATAAGGGTTATAATGAGACCCAAAATTACTCGGTGTGAGTAAGAAGTCAGATGGTCGCTTGCGCCCGGTTCTTTGCGTAATTGAATAAGACCGGGACCGGGAGACGTAACGGGAAGAAGATAAATTTATGAATTTCCTGGACGGGAGCTCGGTGATACTTGAAATAGCCTCACGAAGTCATCCGTGTAAACCTTTTGAGGGTTGCCAAATAAATTATAAACATTTCGATTTTTGCGTAACTCTGCATCGAAAATTTTGAAATCGCAATTACTTCACTAGAAAGAAATCGTGATGTAATATAATCTCCCTGAACTTCCGCCGATTTTAGAGAGGAGCTTAGGAAGAATTTTATTAGGAACTGAAAAACAAATAGAATAAAATTGCTGCAATATACGCTACTTAGATTAGCTATTTCCACCTTATTCATCCGATATTGGCTTTCTTAGGCGAATAACAAGTTGAAGGAATAAGAAAAACGTCATAAAATATGTGCTTGCAGCCGTAGAAAAAAAACTCACATTTCGCGGAACTGGCGCCTGTCCCAAGATTCATTTTGCTTTCACACAATTTTCTCTCTCGCCTTTCCATATCTTTCCCACCCCAAAGCATCAAAACCGATCGGTGAAAGCCGAATGGAATCTGAGGAGGGATAAAGAGGAAAGGGGGGGGACAGAAAGAGAGGGAGAAGGGAGATAGGGAAGGGCAAAACGTGCTATGAGTTGGGAGCGAAATGGGATAGGTGGCGGGAGACCGTGAGCTGGAGGTATCTCTGGAGAGGGGTGGAGGTTGGATTCCAATCCGGGAGAATCCATTAAGCCACTTGAAGATGCGGCAAGGAGAGGAAGAAGACGGCGCGGTTGATGATCGGAGAGGAGGGAAATGTTCTACGAGAAGAGAGGGAGAAGATGAGAGGTGGGGGAGAGGCAAATGGGTTGTGGGCAAGAAGTTGAAAACTACCGACCAATCTCGTGTCTCTTTCTGTGTAAAAAATCGAACTCTCCTGACCATGAGAGATAAAGGGACAAAACCGGTAAACAAAACGTACCGGCCCTGGGAGGCGGAAGCGAGGAAGTGAGAGTGGTAAAAATAATTGACAATCAACGACCGAATGAGGAAGTGCTGTGTTTTAATAGGGAAAAACGCGACATATAGTCCCTCTCCAACCGCGGTTTCCAGTATCCGCGGTTTTCCAGCTCGCGCCTAAATGTCTGCAAAACCGCTCCGGCTCGCGCATAAATGTATGCAAAACAGCTTCAAATTCTTCGGTCTGATTGCCTACATAAGTGCACAGTGTGAATTTCGATATGAAAGTCTAATGGAAAAGGGGATAAATACAATCTATACAATTAGAAAAATGTTGATGCTAACATTTTATAGTTTAAATTATTTTTTAAATGTTGTACCTCATTTATGTTAAACCTATAGTTTCGATCATACTGAACACTCGCAATAACGGAGAAAATTCACGTGCCTTTTAATTTGCATTAAATTTACGCTTTCTCAGATCCTGGTCTTAATTACCTACAGTTCTCCACACGGCACTATAATGAACAAATATCGTCATTATTAAAAGCTATGTTATAGAAGGCTGAAAGCTCTACTAGGTGTAATTAGTTCACGCAAAGAATAGTACTCCTGTCTGACTGCACTATTATGTATTTACATCTTTCTATGCACTCTTTGCGGTTATTTATTGTCCATAATATTTTGCATTAATATTTCATCCTCATGTCATTTTGACAAATCCCTCGGCTACTATCTCCTCTCCTCATTACAGCAATTTTTGGTTGTTTGTATTTTCTGGTAATAGTTTGTCTTTCTCAATTTTGTATTTTGGAAAAACAATCCTGTAATGGCCCCCGATCACCACGGCTTTTATAACATTATGTTGTGTATTCATTATCTGTGCCCCTTAACTGGCTATAAATTAGTTTTATTTTACAGATTTATCATATACTTTTTATTAAATCGTTTGCCAAAACCCTATCTTCACAGAAGTGCAAGAAAAACAAGTGGAAGTTTATAACTGAATTTTCATAACAAAATTTTATATAGTTGATACCTTTATAGGTATTTTTAGTTGAAGTCGAGTGCGTGTGTTAATCATGGATTCCTGTCCCGAAAAGACTCAAATATATTTGAATAAAATTACTAAATTGAATCTTATAGACGTTGAAAATGTCAAACACAGAAAGCATAAACAAATATAAGAAACGTATCAATTATTTTAAATTTCCAGTCGACACTTAAAAATGCTGATCAGCGAGAAACTTCTTCCTTATTTAATGAAGAGTGTCACATCAGTTATTAAAATAATTACTAAGGTTGTGATATTTTTAAAAAGACTTCATGCCAATATCATCAATAGTTTCCGCGATTTTGATGAATATATGCAATGTCGGGAGCACGCTGGTTGGCAATGCAGTATTAAGGGATTAGCCGCTGGAATAGAACCCAACTTTATGGCTATATATGGGCGGAAGAGGACTGTAATCTGCGGACCTCGAAAAAGGAGGAAAGGAGCAGGAAGACCTCCCGCGAAGAATTTTATTATATATTAGATTTATAATGATAACAAATACGATAAATAGAATTTTAAAGCATGTTTTGTATGCATTATAAGATTTAAGGTATGTCTCTCAAGGATCACTCCCCTTAACCCCCTATCTTCCATAAGCCTTAGCCATCTCCAACCGCGGGTTTTTCCAACCGCGATCAAGCCAGGAACGTATCCACCGCAGTTGGAGAGATAGATAGATAGATGAATGTCTTTATTCGGGCGAAATTTAGACCATAAGGTCCACTCTTACATTTAACATTTAACTGTACAACGAAGCAATAACCAAAATATTTCTGGGACCTGAAAAAATTTTACGGAAGAGTTTTCGTAAAACTGATACGGTTCGCGAATGAACCGCTCGGATCGGCTTTTAATCGCGTTTTATTTTGTAAACGCGCTTATGTTTTCGCTTTGTCCGTCCGCCGGTCTGTGCAATCGTTTAACTTAAAATAGCAAGTAAACGGTAAGAGATATAAGACTGCATTTTGCATGGTGTATGTGATCTATGATGCCATTATTACGCTGCCAAAGAAATGATTTGTAGAAATCGGTGGGCGGCAGGGGGTGCATTCAAGTTTTCAAATTAAGATTCTGAGCAAATGGTCAAAGATAAAAAGTTAAAAATGTCCAATTAATTATTGGATAAATTACTTTGTCATATAATCATATTACAAAATTTATAAAGAATTTTAAGATTACAATTCTAAATAAAAATCAATAAATAAAACTCGGTTTTTCATATTGCTTCACCAAGTCACCAAATGACGCTCCCATCTTTTATACTCCTTTCGAACACGGAACGGGTTCCCTCCAATCGGGATTCCTCGAAACCCTACGAAACGGACATCTTTTTCCCTTAAATAACGGCCGATCGGTGATTTCATGCCGACGGTTTACATTGGACGACGGCTCGCAAATTTGCATCGCGTTAACTTTCGAAGACGTTTTGCCTCGCGGTTTTTTTCGCGCGATCGAGAGTTGCGGATCCAGAATTTCAGAAGACGATTAAGTAAATACGAGATTATATCGGTTTTTCTTATTTTTTTAGTCGTTGATTACATCGAAGAAGGAAGTTTTATTTTTTATTTTTAAACCGATCGCTGCTTTCTAAAAAGACGATAGTGAAAGGAAGTCGTCGAGGTGCTAGATCATTAGTTTTTTCCCCTCCTCGGTCGCAACTGTTTAAGAAACCGGAATAAAAAAAAAACAATATTTGCCGGGCGCGTGAGATTCTCGACTATAAAGCGTACAAAATATCGTATCATCGACGCATATTTATTTTCTCTCCATGCGAGTTTTTTTAAATGACATGTTTCATTAATTAAACCAATGAAAATTTTTGGCAATATACTCTAATGAAAGGAGTTACTAAACAGGATTCAGTCAAATAAGGTAAGCGTTTAAATTGGTTCTTTAACCAGTAACCACAGACATCAAAAATTGACGCACCAACACAGGCATGCGCTCTCTCAGACCCCACGCCAAAATTAAATAATTATGTGAGAAGAAACAACATTGTATATAGTTTTCTTATGTTTATATTCAAAATAGGGTCTTGGCGAACAAACACAAAAATATAAACTCTTAGTAAGCAATAACTTCTTAGTTAATATGAAAATTAAAATTTTTTAACACAAAAAAGTAAGGCTCTAATTTTTGATAGGTTACTTTTTTAAATTTCATACAGAAACTTTAGTATTTGCTTTAGTCTTTTGTAGAGGGTTTGTTTAAACACATTAATATAAAAGAATTTAAAAAACTCACTGAAAAATGAGGGTTTTCTTTTCCGGACGTGCGACTGTCCAGGACGGTTTAACTGTGACATATCTTCAGAAATTTCCGAAACCGTTAAAAAGAACTGTTCCGAAAAAATACGCGAACACAGGCATGCGTTCTCTCAGACCAGTAACAAAACTAAACACGCTCTAGTACGCACATGTCCGATGCTATAAGGCAACTGCCAAACAGTAAACAATGCCACTTAAAGTATACAAAATCCCAAAGAGGAGATGATCCACGAACCCTAAATGAGACGGTTGAAATTTTCGTGTGGACTGAGAGACCGCTGCCTGTTGTTACGGGTAAATAGTGGATGTGAATTTTAATTTACTTCGCACATTATAAATTTATTTTGGTTTGTTTTATTTTCTTTACATACTCAAGCATAAGACTTCTTTGATCAACAGCATCCTATTCAAAAATTACCTCTACTTAGAGAGTTATGACGAAAAAATGTAAGTCATATTGCTTAAAAGTTTGAAATTACTTACAGATCAAAAGTATGATACACTCCGTGGATTTTTCATTTTCACTTTCTTTTGAATTCGGACAGATAACAGCATACCAGGTTCTATTTCATTACTAATCATTGCAATAACCCTGCTTTAAAATCATCCAACGATGTACGTGTATCTGTGGATTGCGTCGATCAATTCGTGTTCTAATGTTAAAAAAATGTCCCTCATCCCGTAATTCTCTTTTATTTCATTTCGCCTTCTTAATTATGCCTCGTTTGTAAAACTGACTCTGTCCCAATCCGAGATTCCCCACCGTTACAGTTTTGTACTCAAGGAAAGACAGAGAAAGGTAGATAGACCTCCCGTCACTCCATCTTGGCACGTTTAAATCCCTCCACCACTCACTCCCTCCACCACTCCCTCCCTCCCTCCTCCCCCATCTCTCTATCTATCTCTCCCCAGTTAATCTTGCAGTCATCAATCACCGAACGATTCACATTTCATTCCGGGGTAATTAGTCTCCATTCAGACGGCATCCCTTTCATAATCATCCTCACTGGGTTTCGCTTACCGATTTTTTATCCTTCCTCTCTCCTTTTTTACAGTTAATTCCAATTTCCTCCTCGCCTCTCAACGTCAATTAGTTAGCTCGGTCTTTGCGACTCTAAGAAAAACGAGCCAGATCTGAGATTAGTTTCGCCAACGATTTCATAATTTTTATGAACGAAAAAAGTGTTAACATTCACAGAAATCTTGCATTCCGTTTTTTTTTGCCCTTAATGACACCTTTGCCACGGAGAGCCATTACTTCAGTGCGCACGAATATTTCATGAGCCTCGAACAGATTTTATGTGATGCGCCTATGAACATCACGCTAATCAAAGAGTTTTTACAGATGAAAACTTCAGCTAACACAAATATTTCTGTTTCAACTGTCGCGTAGGTTCTATAAGAAAAATGCTTGCTAAACAAACTTTTTTGCAAATACGATTAAATTTAAAAAAATCAAAAACACAACATATCTCAATAATATATAATTCAACAACACCTTTTCGAGATGTATGCATAATTATCGAATGCGTCCTATACTAATCAAGGATAACGGTTAAACCTCACTAATTTCCACACAGACTTGAACAAATTCGCTTGCGATAGCAGAAATTTGCTTCAAAAAGAGCTCCTCGAAATATTTTTGCAAGCACTCCGTAACGAAATTTATTTCTCTTTTGCCTGCAAAAAAAAGCGAAACGCTAAAAATAAAATCCGCAAGCAACCTGATTACGACTGCTCCGATTTAAACCTGAAACTGAGCGCACCGCCCGCATACCCAACTCTCCCATTTAAGAGGATTAAGTAGGAATAATTGTGAGATTGTAGGTGTGGGAATTGTTCACGATGCGAGCCTTCTCGGAAGGCTGAGGGTTGGAAACGGGATTGGCGGAGAGAAGGGAGAGAGAGGGTGGAGGGTGGGAGGGGGGTTATGAAGGGGTGTTACTCCTCACGCCGTTGCTTGAAACAGCTTTCCCACCCTCTCTCTCTCTTTTTCCCCGACAGTCCAACCACCCCAATCCCTGCCAACCCATCCCCTCCTCTCCCGCCCAATCCCTCGTACCCTCTTACTTTTCCCATCTCTACCTCTTCCATTTCCCTCATCCTTGTTCCTTTCTCCATCATCTTGCGTACTTCCTCTTTCTCTCCATTTCCAACCCGCCTTGCACTCCATTCTCTCCTTCGCGAATCTTTCTCCTTTCTTTCAAATATCTTCCATTTTCCGTTGCCCAATCTGTTTTTTCTTTCGTTTACTCCATCCTTTTTTCTCTTCCTTTATTCTTCTCTACCTACTATGATTCTATCTCTGCAATTTCACCTTCATTTTCCATCAACCTACGTTTACTATTTCTCTCTTTTCTATAGATATCTCACTCTCGCATAATTCCATCTTTCTCATATCTCTCTCTTAATCTTTCTCCTCCCCTCTATTCTCCTATATATTCATCCAATCTTTTTCCTCTTTCCTCTCTTTTTCCTTTTATTCATCTTCCCGATCCATTTCAAATTACCACCTCCGTTCTCTGCAGTATTCTCCCTTCTTGCTTCGCTTCCTTCTCTCTCTCTCCCCTTCCCCCTCCGAGTCTTCTTCCTCCCCTCATATCCCTCCCATGCTACTCAACTCTTCTCCTTCCACTATTCTCCCACCTCCTCTCTCTACCCCTTCCTCTCTTCGCCCCCTTCCTCCTCTCCCGCTGGGCCACTTCGAAGCACGCATTTGAACTCGGGAGCGGCGAATGATAATCACAAACTGACGACGTGGGGCTTCTCTCTCACGCTTCTCCTCCCGTCCCTCCACCCCCGCCCCCCACGCACACACACACCGACTTCTCCAGCCCCTCCATCGTTTTTCCATTCCTCTTACCTCTTCTCTCTCTCTTTCTCTCCAGAATGGACCCCTAACCGTTTCTCTCGTGGTAATTGGCACGCCTGGGATTGGCGATTCGAACGGTTTTTGTGTCGTAAAAATCTATCAAACAGCCTATGCAAAGCAGAAAGAAATTTCCCTGCTCCGAGGCATTTGTTGTGGGATAAGATCGCGTTTTAAGCTAAAAAATTTATAATAATTTATTTAGCTACATATATTATCGGGTGCAGTTTTGTATTTTCGGGAAATAGTTCCGAGGATGACATTTATAGGCTATGAGGTGCGGGAACAGATTGTAGTTCAAAAATAAAAAGCGGCCAAGAAAGATACACGATATGACATGATATTCCATGATTGTGAGAAATTAAATTGAACTTTCATCTGCGTATTCGAGGGAGTGATTTTGGCTAAATGAGAATTTAGTCAGGTAAAGACATACAGGAGGAATAATACTGGAAAATATAAGAGAAAAATGAAAGAATGTGCTTTCAAACCAAGCAAAAGGGTTATCACGGCCATAAAATTTGATGTCTTATCGTTGACCCGATTCGAAGGTGAGTTTTCTCCGAGTGATCAAAAATAACTTTTTTATTTTAAACTTCTCAATGAAACCGATCGTTGACGTACTGAACCTAAACCATAATCATACAATTTTGATAGAATGGTTTTTACGTTAAGCCCAATGGAGATTTTTGCGCCATGACAGTTTATAAGAAGGAATAAATCTGAAAAAATCTTGAAGTACTGCAAATATTGTTTCATCACAAATATGACAGGCAAAAGCTGATAATTTACTAAATTATAAAACTGAATTAACACATTCGAGAAGCTGAATGTAGGTCAACTAACATGTTTCCTCAAGGAAGATATCCGAGTCTTTGACGTGATCAAAGACATACTATTCCGATTTTATTACCTATACATTTTAGATAATAAATACATCTAGGAAACGGCACGATTTATCCTATAAAATTACAAATAATGAGCATTAGGTGTTTTTGTGATTCGCCTTAGTCTCTTGATAGGTGTTTCTCAGGCGAAGCGAACAATGCCGAGTCGCAGGGAAGCCTAATTACACGAAGAGGCATTCATCCAAAGATACATTTTTCTCACGCAATTAAATGGAAAGCCTAATCCGATTGTTTTATTTATACAATTCTGGCGACAAGACTTTCTCCACAACGAGCCTTAAAACATAATGTTGCATCGATCTTTTCTTTTCGAAGTCCTCATAGCTTTCTAATTGAGACGAGACACTTGTGAGAGATGAACCGAAAAAGAGAAAGGACATGAACAACATACCTTTATGAAAATGAGGAGACGGATTAAGCACATTGGGTGCTCCTCGAGTTCAGGTGAGATCGTTTCTTTCGAGTCGTGGGTGTGTGAAATCCGATGGACGCGATTCGACAGTGATTCACTCCACAGACAATGCCGTTTTTTAAATGGATGTTTGTCACGAATTAGCAACATATAAATTAACAACAGTTTTCCCACTGAATTCGCCACAACATTTTTTACTTCGTCGGATTTTTGCCATCATTTTGATCATTTCATTATTTCGACGAAATTTTGACTGTGTGGGGTAGGAACATCAAATTTATCGGGTGGAAAAAAAGGAGTCATTCAAAAACAATGATAGTTAATGACAAGGAATAAGAAAAGAGATATTAGAAGATATAAGCAAAAATTTCGGTATAAAGTATATCATCATGTTGGTTTAAAAACATTGTCTCTAAGGAAATAAGACGTTATTAGATTAGCTTTTGAGAAGTGAGTTTTTACAAAGACTAGGAGGTTTGGTTGGACTTAGAAGAGTACGAAGGAGGTATTTAATCGAGAAAAAGGAATGAGATAATTAAGAACAATAGAATAAGGGAAGAAGTTATGGACGAGTCAAATTTTGAAGAGTTGTTTAGAAATGGCACCAATGATAAGGTGTCTCGAAGGAGATCGAGTAGAAGAAAGATAAAATTAATGTCGGGCAAAATTTTTAAGTTTCCAAAGAACGGGTGGCGACAGGGACGAGGCAAATAACAACCTGGATCGCAAAACTCGGGATAAAAATCTCAGCGCCCGCAGATTAAACATCTTAAAGATATGAAAGCAGACAGAGAACTAACCTCTAGCATCATATTAATGTTTTTTTCTCGAAGTTACTGCTTTTAATATCAAATTCATGAAAACTTCGAAGACACCATTCTTTACCGTTGAATGTGCCGGTTACCGTTAGTGTTTCGCTACTAAATGGGTCGCAAGGTAAATATTTTGAAATGCACCGGTTTAAAGATGATGGGTGTTATGATAAGATGAAAATATGTATTGTTAGTGTAAAGTGAATTGCGTGTACAGACTACACACACGCTAACACACTTCAAAAAAAAGATCAATCCACTTGGAAGAACAGGCATTGCAGCTACTGAAAATACTTGGAATGCATTTTCGTACGTGCATACATTAATCGACTAGCTTTATTTTTATATTTATCCGAGAGGGAACGTTTACTAATTCACTGAATAATCCCGCAAAAGAACGAAATCTGTTTATATCTCATTTCTACTATCCTTGGTGGAAACCAAAGTCTTTAGGTTAACTAAGATTTTAGTTAGCTGAAAAATGAATGTATTATAGTTTCAATTTTGGACATTCACTTAAGTACGTATATATGTATGGATCTCACATTTCAATGGGAAAAAACAAATGACGGAGGACCTGAATGTAGGATGATGTCGCACCGGATGGTTGAGTGAGTGGGAGTTTGAAGAAAAAAGAGGAATATGCGCCATTTTGCTGTTAATCTTTATAGTCAACTTGATTATTGCGAACGGTGTTGTTTCCTCTCAACTTTTCCTCAATGATGAATTAAAGCAATATCCGTCTTGAATTCTTTTCAACTTTATCCACATTTAATAATAAAATGCCTTGTATTTATTATTTGTCCCGTATTATTGATTAAATTCTACTCCACAAAAGTCACTAACCATTTACTTTTCTATCAGGAAGTATTCACTCTTTAACTAATTATTTAATTTTTGTTTGTACAACTGTGGCCCATGTCGAACTACCCATCAAGACAAACATTTCTTTGTTTCTGTAGACGGAGAACATTCATTGTTTAAAGATATTTGACATCTCACTCAAATTATATTCATCAGACCAGTTTGAGATGAAAAAATAAAGGAAATCGCACAGAAAAAAATTACCGTAAAAGATCGGTAATATCACCGCAGTCATGTAAACTCTTAATTTGGCCGCTAACAACACGCACAAAAAAGTCGCGCAAATGCGAGTTAAAAAAAATAACTGAAATTTAATAACGAACTCCACGCAATAACTTTTTTTTCGCTTTCCTCCGACAGCCCACGACCCTGACCAATCGGAAGCAAAAGTGCTGCTGCGCATTATTACCATTATTCCGCTCGGTCTCGTACCTCCAAATCGCTTCATTTTTTGCGCCGTATTTGCTGCACGTATCTTTCTTTCTCTCTCTTCCCCCCTCCTTCCCCATCCCGCTCCATTTCACTCCGCCTCATTCTGCCACCTCTATCCCTATCTCCCGCCACCCCTTTCCCTTCCTTCATCCGTCTCAGGACCCCCATTGTCCTAACAATGGATAAGAGTGGGAGGGAGTGGCAAAGTGCGGGGCATGGAGGGAGTGAGGTGAGAGACGAATCCTAAGATCTCATACTCGAGGGAACAGCGGGTGTCCCTTATTCCTTCTCGTGTTATGAAGACCGGAAAGGGTGGGAAACGAGAGAGAGATGGAGAAAAAGGGCGAGTAAGATATAGAGAAATAGCTTCATGGGTTGATGCAAAGCCACGTGAACTCCCTCTACCTAGCCCACCGTGCTAGTCGAGGTTCTTTTTTTCCTACATCCCCTATTACCGCCGCTGCATTTTGCTACCGCGACAATTGATCTTGCTGATAGAGACGCCGATGGACGCATGCTTTGAAGCTAGTTGATGAAAAAATTACAATTGCTATAGAGTGCATCGAACGAGGCTTCTCCTGCAAAATCACGTTAGCACTCGATTATAACGACATTCGATGATGTAGAAATATTATATCCTAATAATATCGTGACGATCCGGCCGAGCTAACGAACCAAGTATAGATTTTTATTATTTTCAAATAACAATACAGGGGGATGCGAGACACGATGAAACTATAATATTAAGTCAAAATCTCCTTCACGGAAAAGAGGAAGAGAATGCATTCACGCGACAGGTTGCTGGTGACCCCGTCTTAGGACCCAAGTCAAAAGGGAACATACGACTCTGCCGAAAGGGAAACAGTATACTCGAACCAAAACTAAAACTGTGTGCCTTTCGACGGAATTGTATGTTCCTGCGTTTGTTTCCTTTTGACTTGGGTCCTGCGACGGTGTTAGCAGCAACCTGCAGCGTGAATGTATTATATTCCTCTTTACTGTGGTTTTTATGTACTATACTTTCAAATTGTTTTTTAAACAGAAAATCATTCGATCGGTTTTAATCTTTTCAGAGAACATCTCACAGCGGCTGCAACGGCCGACTTCAGACGCAATTTCCTTAACAGACATCTCGCAAATGAGTAATAATATCTGAATGCAGTTCTCTGTATATTATTAAAATATCAATCATTACCATATTCCGTTTTTTAAAACGTACTTTTATTACTTGCAAGTCCGCAATCAACATGGAAACTATCAATTACGAGCACTCTATTTTCTTCAAAAGTAGGTAAGCTACCACAATTGTAAGAACTGGAAAGGAAGCAACCCTTTGAATTTAAAGTTAAATGCAACTTTGTATTTTATTCCATGGCAAATCATAAGAATTTGAAAAAATAATCACTATTGTTCGGCAATTTTTGAAACCATGTTTTATCGAATACTGGCAGTAAACAGTTCAGCCTTTTGCCGTCGATTGTGAGTCGTTGACGCTAGCTTAGAAAATGCAAACAGTGGCAACCTTGGAGAAGAGGTTCCTCGAGGGAAATGATGGAGGAGAGTACGTGTCACGCTGGAAAGCTGCCGCAAACGATTTCTCATTGCTCTGATGGGGGCGGTAAGACTGACTGTAGTTTAGTGTGCGGCTGTAGGGTGTAGTGGTAAAAACCCTTTTGTTTTTCACTCTGCTTGTGGTGCGCGCACGAATATTTTTTCCTTCCAACTAGGTATTCATCTTTTCCTCTAGATTTTGAGGAGCGTTTTGGAAGAGAATAGAAAATCATATCTATACCAGTGAAGACTCCCCCTCCCCTGGGAAAATGTCTGAAGGGTCCGACCGTTATCGGAATTACAATTACAATTGCATCTATCTGCTGGACGTAAACAGAACGGGAGAAAATTTACTTAAATGAATGCGAGAAAAGAGGTACGCGACATACTTATTGGATTAATGGGCGTGTGACAAGGGTGCCGTGCACTTCCGGGATTGAAATGGTTCTCTAACATGTCCATTGAGTCAAACATAGATGATGATTCCGCGTTGAGCTATTTTGTCGGCTTTATCATCGTTCACAAGAGTCTCCCTGCTTTAATTTAACTATCCTTTTTTGTTTGCGTCGATAATGTTAGAGACGTCCCGATGGTTAGTGATAGGTAACACTTCGGATGGTGCAGGGAATGTTGAAATCGGATAATCAAAGGACCAAAAAATCACCAATACCGAAATTTCTACTGAGCCAATAGTTGTCGAAGAGGCGATAGAGGAAAATAGTTTCAGTAGTACTGGTATGTAGGTGTAAAGAAAAGTACTCGCGGGACCGCAAAATGCAAGTTCAGAAAATAGTCTAGGCAATAATAACAATTATCAGAGATCGAATTTGGCGCAGGCCAAGATAGCCCGATCCTATGACTCAGATAAATTCGAAATTTGACGTATATTCATGCATTAATTACTGTTATCAATTTTATAATGAATCTATTGTTAAACATTATTGGTCTTTTAATTTGAATTAAAACTGAGGCTGAGATGGCGTACGATAGGAATACATATTCACTGACTGACATAACATTCACCTAGATATGAAGTTAAAATTCAGTCTGCCGCTAAAGCGACGCCGCTCAATTTGTTGGAAAACTTTTGGAAATGAGTGAATATAGTACATACATCTCTTGAATACTATTCATAAGTTCTCGAGCAGTCGGCTTATTCCTCCAGAATAAACATTCTTCGCAAGAAGTAAGATTACGAAAGTTGCGAGCGAGAAAAATAGATATCAACAGGAGTACAGATTACGAACTCCTCGCGTCGGTCGGGAGATTTGACTGGACGCGATGAAATTTTATTCTTGTCATTTAAACCAGCTTCACCTCCCTCCATCGACCCAGATAACAACTGCTATTGCCAAATGTATTAGTATTCAGCCAAAAGGTCAAATCTTCCACTCCTAGTGGTTCCCTAAAATCCCTCCAAGGATCACTAAAGTCGTTCTGCCGCTGCGCCTTCTGGATGATATCACGAAGAACTAAACCAACGAAGGAGCTCGGAGGAATCCCCTTAAAGGAACTTCAAAAAGAAAAAGGTTGCATAGTCATAACGCTTGGCTGAACAGTTCTCTATTTTTTCGCTGTGCCACCGAAGCCACGTAAAATCAGCAGCAATCGAGAATAATTTGTTGCCAACTAGGAGATGACGTTTTAACCGATTACGCAATAACCGTTTTATTCTGTGCATCTTCAAGGTTTAGCACTGTAATTTTACCTTCGCTCGTAAATAAATTTCTCCAGGTGGTGGCGGCAAACTTAAGTCCGGTATTATCCGAGTTTCGTCGCTTATTATACGCAAACTTTTCGATTAACTCTCGAGCGGGCGTTCTGGTGTATATAGTACGCCAATTTTACGAATTTCAATGTGGCAACGCTGTTTTGTGTCTGGCATCTAACAATAAGACACTTTGTGTATTCCTTCAGTGTCATTTTGACTTCCAAATGAGAAAGTTTTTGTACCTCAAAGATCTGTAGTAGCTTAATAATCGGAGTGATAACAGTATTAGTCATCCGTGGCGTACTGAATACGACGCGCGCCTGGTCGTGTGACTCATTACAATGATAAGCAAATAATTATTTGCTTTACCTCCGTCCTTCGAGCAGACGCGGCGGATTGAATATACGAGCTATTGAAAGAGTGATTTTTGTTTATGCTGAGTACGCAGCATGGTTTGTCATGTAAGTTATATTCTTTATGTTTATACTTATGTCTGTAACGTTACAGTTTCAATTTCCATTGTACTTTGAAATGCTCGAGGAATCAAATATTTTGTTTATTGATCATGGTAGAATAAACATCTCTATGATGAAATAGGCTAATCTTGCCTTTATTCTTAGTATATATGTAGGTGTCATTTTGTGTTGCTCTATCGTCACCTCTCTGACCGAGTGATTGAAAGAGTGATCTTTGGCATTGAGTACACCGCACGCCTTGTCATGTAAGTTATTTTTTGATTATATGTAAATCTGTAAAGTTACAGTTTCAATTTTTGCTTTAAAAAAGAATAAGTCAGTAATAGTGCTATCAACAATGCACCATGAAACAAATTGATGACGAAACCCTAAAACCCTCAATTATATTGGTCTACAACATGACTAAGGGTGGAGTAGACACAGTAGATTAAATGTGTAGTACTTACTCTGTAGCTCGTATTAATCGACGGTGGACATTGGCAATATTCTTCTCGCCAATGAATATAGCGGGGATAAATGCGCAAATACTTTATTATGCGTTCTTTACTCAAAGTGAACGCATATAGGGAAGGTCGTTTCCGTCCGTCCGTCCGCATGTCAAAGGTCGTAAACCGCTGGACGTATTATGATAAAATTTGGTATTGGGGAGTTTTGCTATATATATATATATATATATATATATATATATATATATATATATATATATATATATATATATGGATGTCAACAAGGTGTTGGGATGAGGAAACTCAGTGAACACTCACCAATCAGACGACTTCAGGTTCTCTCTCTGTAGCTGAGGAAGGAATAATTCCGAAAGCTTCTACGTTTGTGATGTTTCTGTGTTTTAGTGTTCTTTTACGTGTGTCGCTTCGACATCCCCGGGGCCTCGCCAACCTGAAGTCGTCTGATTGGTGAGTGTTCACTGGGTTTCCTCATTCCAACACCTTGTTGACATCCATATATCCATTTTACCTTTCCTTTTCCGTAAGCTGTTATATATATATATATATATATATATATATATATATATATATATATATATATATATATCGACCGATTTCAATTTTGGTTAAAATCGGACAAAAATTACGACCAATTTACATAAAGACCTACATGTAGTTTACAATGTTCCTGTTTCAACTCGGGAACCGCTTGACATATTGTGATGACATTTGGTATTGGGTAGTTTTGTTAAAATTAATTTGACCGATTTCAATTTTGGTTAAAATCGAAAAATAATTACGACTACTTTACATGGAGACACATGTATTTTACAGCGTACCTCGCTTGCTTCTCGTTAAATTCTTATCTGAGCGAAAAATATTGATAACATTGTGAAATCTCAAAGAACGCATTTGGAAACTGTGTACATACTCCGACATGGAGTGCACATTTCCAATCTTGTTTTTATAATGCTGACAATCCGAGGCAACCAAGAAGAAATCTTTTGAAGGAATTATCGTTGGCATTGATGAAGCCCTATCTCACTGAAAGAGCAAAAATAAATTCTCTACCGTCAGATGTGAGGATACTCCTTTGAAAATATCGAGAACCAGCGGAAAGGGAATTTATATGGCTGCACCAGGAAAGAAAAAAATCGTGGACGATGTGTACTATGTGCTAGAAGAAAAAATGTGGACACAATCATTAAATGTGATTCTTGCAATCAATTTTCTTGCAAGAAACATGTCAAACCAACATACATTTGTCAATCATGTAATGCTGAAGACAGTAATTCAGATTAATAATGGAAATTTTATAATTGTTACTTAGGTTTGTGTGTTGATATATAACAACATTTTAATTGGAATATAATTTGTTTAATCAAGAACTGTCATTATAAGTTGCAGTTGTAAAACATAAAACATCATTTTTATAAAAACAAACCAATAATACCATCAAACACGAGTTATTTTGTAAAAAATTAGGCCGTGGACAAAGTACGCCGCGCGCCCGGTCGTGTAACAAACAAGAGCGCGCCCGCTCGAGGGTTAATCGGTCCAGTCCTAAATCCGGGAGTCAATGTACTCCTTCCGCTACCCTTTCAGGATTCCACGTTTTTCTCTCAATTGAAAGTCGAAAGTAATAAAACATCGGCATCTTCCATTGTGCGATTAATTCGCGCGATGACCAGCTGTGGCGTTGTAAAGGATTTATACATGACGCTATATAAAAATTCGGATGCATCTTCCATTGTGCGATTAATTCGCGCGATGGCCAGCTGTGGCGTTGTAAATGATTTATACATGACGCTATATAAAAATTCGGATGTTTCCCGGATACCCTACGGCAGTCATAACCGAGGCAAACGACGTAAATTCAACCGAGACACTACAACGGCTCGACGCGGTCGGTCATGTCGTTCCTTGGAATCGTGACGTGATAACACGGAAGTTAGGATCCACACAAAACTGGTTTACAATCCGAAATCGTAAACGGAATTTTATGGCTGAAGCTCGCCATTCTAATTTTACATTTGCTTTTAAAAAAATCTGATGGACATTGTGAGCGGGCGCTCGTGTCGGTGTCAGCGTTGTAGGATTCTGATTTTTAAGGCTTAGGCTCGGCAATATATATATTATATATATATATATATATATATATATATATATATATATATATATATATATATATATCCTGGCCCGAGGACACTACGGCGTAGAAAATGTTAACCTATTCTTCGTATTAAATGCTTTACGTTTAAGGTGAACTTAACAATGAAGCTATATTAAAGTGTTTTTTATATGTCAAAGTATCTTATTGCTCGGCAGTTCTCGTTAAAATTTTATTAATGAATTCGGCCATTTATTTATTTTTAAGCGGAAAACAGCCTCCGCTGATCTTTGTTGCCACGTTAACTAGACATAGTTTACGAGTTGCAAAATTTTAAAGAGATTACCCTCTCCAAAATAATGAAGTCAATGCATATTAAGTGCGAGAAATATATGTACTTAGTATAAATATTTTCAGTATTGCATTTATTATCGTATTTAATTGAGAAGAGGTATATGAGACTGAATATTGAAGATAACCTTTCCGAACTTCAGTGTTTAATTTTAAATACAATAAGAAAAACAATTTACTAACGATCAACACAAAGTAATTTGATGCTTTAACAAAACGTTTGCAGAATAAGAAAGACCTTTGATTACATTCTAAAAACTAAATGTACTGACTCAAGGCCAACTTAATAAACGAAGAGTTCAACCTCTGTCTAACATATAAATTAAGAAACCACGTGAAAAATCAAATAGAACGTGTCATCGGGCAAAGCACTACGGAAAAAATACATTGCATCTCCCGCTGAAAATACGTTCCAGCGCCACCTAGCCCCTACCTCCCGTCCTCTTGAACGACGCAGACGTGGGAGTCTTATGCTTTACGACAGCCTATTTTAGGAGGAACAAATGAAACCCGATTTTTTTTATTACACGACTTCCTAGACGACAAAAGACGTAAGTTATGCGCCGAAGCGGAATGGAGGAGGATGGGGAAAAACGCTCTCCCGCGAACAGAAAGGGAGTGAATGAAAAATATATAGACTGCCAGTCCCCCTCTCCCGGAACAAATTGAAAAATTAGGAAAGGAGAATTGGTAGCGGGGACGACGATTTCCTTTTACTTATTTTTTTTCTGGCTCCTCATTTCCACACACTATCGCCCGAGTGAGTGAGAGAGAGAGAGGCTGCGCGACCCCGTCGAATTGGGGAGTGGTTGATAGAACGCATGCGGAGATAATTCAGGAGTGGCCGTTAATGAAGACAGCATTGGAGCGACACAAAAAGACGAAAGGGGGATGGGAGAGAGAGGAGGGAGTGGAGTTTAAAGGGAAAATAAGGAGAGAGCTCCGCATTGATGACGGTCGAAAAAAAGGAAGGTGTGATGAGTTTGAGTCCAGAAGAAAGACAGAGAGAGAGGGGGGGAAATAAAGAGGAATAAAGGGCGGAGATGAAGACGGTGAATGAAACGAGGCTGAGGAAGAGGGTGGGAGATGGAGATACAGAGACGACCTAAGGGAACGTAATGTTGCGAACGATTTCAACGTCGTAATTGACGCATCATTTATTTTTGCACCCTATATTGTCAGATAAATTTAAATACAAATAATTTCTTGATGTTTATTTCGTCTAAATCCGCATTAAAATATAATTAGGACAAAATAACTATTGACAACATTTGTATTTATCAGGCTCGAGCAACCCAAACTAAGTGAAGAGCCACTCGGAAAAAACATTTTAAATGAGCCACGGAAAAAATTATTAAAAAAGCAATGCATTTTTGCTCATTTTCTAATGAGAAATTTGGGTTTTCCTACATATGCTGAGATATTCTAGGTTGTCATGAACTTTGTGTGTCGCGATTCTTAATTGATTTTTCCAAATTTGTATCGGTTATCGAAGCTCTGGTTTTATTTCTTGCGAATTTAATTTTTGAAAAAAAAACTTCACATAGATATTTATGTATGTACTTCCGAAAAGAATTTTTAAAGCATGTTTTATTGAAACAAGGTATTTTTCAGATGTTATGAAGTTGTTATAAAACTCAATTTTATCTTCCATTGCTGAAAAATATATTATTTCTAATAGATATTCTTCAGGAAGGAAACTCGTAAAAATGTAAAATAAACTTCTGAACATTTCGAAAAGTTTATTGTATTTCTCCAATCAGTTGGAAAGCTGGTGAACAAAGTGAAGAGTTTATTCTGATTTTTAAGAGAATAAGGAGAGGTGGAAGTGATGAAGGTGTTTTAATTACTGTAATACGATGTATTTAATCATTCTGCCATTCTTTCACCGTTTGACTCTTCGTTTAGTTTATTCTTTTTCATTACAATTAATGTTGTTTTTTCTTCATTTTGGTTGCTTTTCAAATATAAAATTTTGGATGTTTCTTTTTATTTAAATCCACATGATATGGCCAAATAAAAAGAATAAGAGAATCACAAAAAATATGAAAAGAGCCACTTGTGGCTCGCGAGGCATGGGTTGCCCAGGTCCGATACTGATGAATCAGAATTCTCCAAAAGTCATAGGTTTTGTAGATTTGGGTGAATTCTGGTATATCAGTTTGATCTTAGCTATAAGACAAGCTTGAAAATTCTTTTAACATTAGTATGAAATTACATATCATGGACACTTCTGATTGACATAATCAACCGTTCGATTTCGTTAAGACACGCCCATTCAATTGTAGACTATCCTTAATAAAACTAAAAATAAATAACTTTAAAATGTGGGAATACCTAGGCTCCGTACGGTGCGCATCAATTGGGAATTACCGTTCTTAATCATATTCATCATTTATATTCCCCTCTCGCCCTAATCATCATAACCTTCTCCACGTACCACATTTCCGTTTCTCCGTGACGGAGAATACAATCTCATTCAAAATCTTCCCTGATTCCATGATTATAGCTGAGGCATCTCTAGATCTTTTCCTTAATGAAGCATGCTTTTCCAACCTCTTATTTGGATCGTGACCTCTTCAACTACTTTATCATGACTTAAAAACACTATCGATCACATATTAACTTATTCGTGCATCTTATGTTTTAAGAGGTTAGTTTTTATGTTTCACGACCAAAATGTAAAAGAAATTTTAAAAAATCTTTGGTTAATTCGAATTTTAACGTGCGCTACATATTTACTTATCCGTTTATATTATAGATGTCGTGGTAAATTGGAGAAGTAAACTAGCCAGTTTTAAGACACCTAGTCGTCGGTTACGGAGAAATATCTTTATCTGCCTACTTATTTTGTGATCTGGATTATAAACGCCTAATTTATTATAACGATAAAACCACACACGTATACATCTTTGACATTCGATCGGATTTGCGATAAAACTGTAATAGATGTGAGCATCGATACGCTATCTACCTTATAAAAATATTACTCGTACTGATAGATGCAAATACTGCCGATATCGGAATAAGACATATATAAGTTTGATATAATATATTTCGAAAGCTTAGCTTGATTACTTCACTGAATTAAGTATCTCTCTTCTACAGGAGTACCTTGGAAAGCTATATAATACATGCTGTTATTCGAGAATTATTACATTCGAATATTTAGCCCTCACTTGGTGGGGTGTACGTACCATTACGGCTAAAGTCGAAGAAAATGCCACCATGATACTTCCGATTAATCCGAATACTACCTTTGGATCTAATTTACATCTAATGATGATGTAACAACGTAACCCGAGCAGCATATGAATAAATTTATTCGATCGGAACCGGGCATGAATATTTTATCCACGCTTTAAACATCATTCAAAAATAACTTAAATTCGAAAAAGGGGCTTTAAATTTGCTCGCGTTTTGAAACATACGATACCTTCTATGCCGGCGTGAATGATCGTAAAAAATATCCGTCTTTCCCGGAGCGATACGACGTCCGTATTCTTCCTTTTTATTCCGAGTCTCAGAAGCCACTCGCCTTTTTTCTTTCGCTTCGTTTACGATAGGAAACCATGAAAAAAAAACAATCCGCAAAATAATTCTCCATGTTCCTCACAGTGGGTGGAAGATAGAGAGAGAGAGAGTGAGAGCCGACTACTTTTTTGTGCTTTTTCTTCTCGCCGGTTGCAAAATTTAAACCTCTTCCCTACCCACATCCTCTTCCCCATCGCCAGATATGAGACGAAATCATGTATCAGCAGCACCTATAGAGGATTAAGGGAGGACGGAGGGATGGATGGAGGAAGAGATGGAGGTATGGATGGAGAAAATGGAGGGAGGAAGAGATGGAGGGAGGAATACATGGAGGGAGAAAGAGATGGAAGGAGGAACAGATGGAAAGAGGAGGAGATGGGTGAAGAGATGGAAGGAGGAACAGATGGAAGGAGGAGATGGATGGAGGAAGATATGGATGGAGGAAGATATGGATGGAGGAAGATATGGATGGAGGAAGAGATGGAAGGAGGATGGGATGGATGGAGTAAGGGATGGATTGAGGAATGGATGGAGGAATGGATGAAGGGGATGAAGGTATGGAGGGGAGGAAGGGGTGGATGGGAGGTCGGAATGGAGGGAAGGAGGAAGGAAGGAGGGAAGGAGGCAGGAACGAGGGAAGGAGGAAGGAACGAGGGTAGGAGTAAGGAACGAGGGGAGGGGGAATGAACGAGGGGAGGGGGAATGAACGAGGGAAGGAGGAAGAAAGGAAAAAGGAATGAGGGAAGGAGGAAGGAACGAGGGAAGGAGGAAGGAAGAAAGGAAAAAGGAAGGATAGAAGAAAGGAAGGAGAAGAGAAAGGAAGGAGGGGAGAAAGAAAAGAGGGGAGAAAGGAATGGAAGAAAGGAATTGGGAAGGAACGAGGGAAGAAAGGAAGAAAGAAAGGGGGAAGAAAGAAGGGAAGAGGGATGGAGGGAAGGAGGGTGGAAGGAAGGGATGGAGGGTGGAAGGAAGGAATGGACAGACAGACAGACAAACGACTTTCTTTAGGGAACGAAGGGATGGTGGGTGAAAGAAAGGGATGGAGGGTGGAAGAAAGGCATGGAGGGTGGAAGGAAGGGATGGAGGGTGGAAGAAAGGCATGGAGGGTGGAAGGAAGGGATGGAGGGCGGAAGGAAAGGATGGAGGGTAGAAGGAAAGGTTGGAGGGTGGAAGGAAAGGTTGGAGGGTGGAAGGAATGGAGGGTGGAAGGAAGAGATGGAGGGTGTAAAGAAGGGATGGAGGTGATAAACAAATAGACGAGGATTTCGTGCACCAGAAAGGTCTTGCACGCAAAGAGAAAGAGGTGAGAGATTTCCACAGGAGTGGTAGCCGTAAAATGGACCACTAACTGGTTCCATCCTCTTTCTGATGGGAGGGAACCGCTCGTAGCATTGCCCATCCTCACGCTATATCATCCATCCGAGAAGACCTCACAAAGACGAAGGAAGAGAGGATTTCGCCTTTGCCATTTCGGTGGGCAGTCACTCATAAAAAAATCCGTGAGCGGAGAGTCGGAAAGAGAATTTATTAATGCCCTTAATAAAAAAGATCCTAAAATCAACGAATCCTCCGCACTTTAGAGCGCTTAATAGTTATTCCGGGAAGGAAATTAATTTTTAATAGTTTCTGTGTGTTTTCATGGAATTTAAACGTTTGTCTTCATAAAATGTAGTTTTAAACTACTGAACTTAACTTCATATGTGAAATTACGACACGCTTTGTCAAAAAATGACGTGTATATTACCATCGATATTTTTCTATTTTTCCTTTAACTACAGCACAGACTTAACTCGGTAATTTTACTCAGAAAAGTAAAAGAATTTTATTTCTTCGTTAAACCTATATTATTTTTATTAAGTTTAAAGTAAAAAGTATTTACACTTCAATTTCAATCCGCCAAATATTTTTCATAGATATATAACAGAACATACACATTTTACCTCCTCCCCTTGACTTTCTAGTAATGACAAATTGGAAAGCTTAGGACTTCCAAATAAAACGACCATTTAATCTTTAATAAAGCCCTTCGTGCAAAACGAAAACAGCAGCACCTGACCGCTTACAACAACTCAGAGCTTATGGAGCAGGGAACGATAAAAGGAAGAGGAAATGGGCAGATCATTTGAAACTAGAAGTCGGACTGTTGCTAAGAGGTCGCTGACTCGAATCCAGGTTATGGAATGCGTACTGCACTTGGCGCGATAAAATTTCCCACACTCGATACTACATGATCTCTATAAGTTCATCTCCTCGTAGGACTTCAGACGTATACTTCGCTCTGATTTCTCATAGCACATGATGTCGGCATTGATGTGGGTACGGAAGAATTCGCGCAGATATCTCCATCTACAATGCGAATTAACCTAGATTTCCAGATAGGCAAGAAACGAGGTGCGACAGATTAGTTAATTTTGAATCCGATAAAATAAGTAAAATAGAAAGAACTTTTAAATGAACTAAAATAATAGTTAGATATAAGACGCAAAACCTGCGCTGATCACATCAGCGATGCACCTATTCCTTGAAAGGCAATTAACCTGCAACAAGACGGCTATTTGTTCCAAAAAACAATTAACTTGAATATACAGTAAATACCTCGAAGTACTTTTATAATGCACTTTAGATTATTTTAATTATATTTATCAATAACGAAGAGAGTAATTTACTAATGGTTTTATTTAAAGAAGTCTCAAGGTAGATTTTCGAGTAAGAAAATCAAAACAGTAATGAATCCTAAAAGCTGCCGAGATTTGTAATTATTACAAATTATTTAAATTTAATTCACTGTGAATCATGATTTAGAACGTCGAAGCACGGCGTAAAAGCACCGATCCCGATTCAGACTCGCTCTGTGCGAGTAGCCATATAAGTGAGAGGTACGGCATAAGATGTAGGATATGAAAGCATTTCGTCTTCTTTTTATTATCACACTTGCGTTTTCTACCGTTATCCTCGAGGAGGGAAGGGATAATACGGAGAAAGGGAGGAATAAAAATGGAAGGGGTGTGGCGCAAAACACGATGGCTAGGGGGGTGGAATTGGTTGTCGTTTGGTGACGTCTAACGATCTGTTAGAGTTAGAACGAGAATCTAATAATAAATAATCATGTCGATTATTTATTATCAGATTTATTTTAAAAAATTACGTAGAATGAGGAACGAGGAGCTAAACTATAAATATCCTATAATTTCATCAAATTCTTATTCAGGTTAAATTGAAGTTCGGTAGTTTGAACATTAGCGAAAGAAAGTTAATAATCAAACATGAGTGGAACTGCATTGAAAGTTGTATAAATCGCATTATTTCATTTATAAGTTGCACTTGGAAGGATAATTGAGATGTTGCGCCTTATTCTTAACACTTATGCTCTAAAAATGTGGCCCCTATAGCCACATTAGTGCGGTAGATCTTCTACTCATTTTGACGGAAAGACAAAGCAATAACAGTATGCTTTTAGCCCAAAAAACTCAAATAATGAGTACTCGTTGCATATAATAAAACGTTTCATTTAATTGAAAATTCTAATTATATGCATAATTTTTTTCTTTGCCCAAAGCTGAGAAATTCTTTAGTCGAGGAGATTCATTTTTAGGCGTTCTTTACCAGCGAAGTGGTAATAGCGGAACGCCTAATGGGCACGTCTGGCCCGTCCGTCGTAACTTCCATCTCCTAAACCGCTGGACGGATTTTAATTTAATTAAGCATGAGTGATCGTTATTAAAATTTATCGCCCAATTGTGATTTTAAACTGAATCGGTCAATTAGAACTTCCACTTCACATAATTACTTTAATGAACTTATACTCATCCGTCAAGCAATAATAAAATACCAAACTTTTCCATCCCTAACTCTTATATGATCTGTAAGTTATAGATTAAAAGTTTATTCGGATAGAGAACAACATTTACTACAAGAAAGTCTACGAGGCCACATAATTACGAGTCATGGTTTCGGAGATAAAAATTCGAGAAAATACCGAGCAAAATATCGCAAATTTTGTTTACATCGATCGCGAAGACGGTTCTCCCAGCAAAAAACAATTAAAAATCCATTATTTCTCTCCCATGCTCTTATATGATTTGTGAGGCATAGATTAAAACATTTATTTGGATAGAGAACAACAATTACTACAAGAAAGTCCCCGAGACCATATAATTACGACTTATAGTTTTGGAGATAAAAATTCGAGAATCGCCCAATCTTTCGATACCGTTTCATACTTATTTCCCATTAAGAATGCCTATGAAATCTCTGTACATTCCATTTATGGAGTATACTTTTCCATCTTATTTCATCCGGACACGATGCCAGTTCCTTATACTACTAGCATAGAAAAGTATGCACCTTTTCACTCCGCATTCCCTTCTGGAGTGCGGGCAACAAGCGTATTCGCTTAACCAAAGGCATACTTTCGGAAAAGTATTTTGTTCACAGAATATAAAATACTCCCTACGTGTACGAATGTGGCTATTAAAAACCTTTTTCTCGGCAGGGAATTTTCATTGTTGGCGCGCGGAAAAAAGCGGCACGAGATAAGAGGCGCGTTTATGCCGAATCTAAAAGAACTTTCGGAGGTCTCCTGTAGGTGTGAGTGATAAAAAGAGGGCGCAGGTGCGGGAAAAGAAAGGAAGGGGAGGAGGGATAGAGAGGGAGAACGGTGTGGGATGGTGGCGACCCCGCGTGGAGGGACTTGAGAGGGGAAATTTTGTGTTGTGGAGGAAGATGGTGAACAAATGCCCCGGAGTGGTTGCGTTCTGCATGGGTAGGAGAAAGAAGGGGGTTAACGGGTGGGTTGCGGGGAGAGAGGAAAAAGGGTTGAGAGGGTGTTAGGCGGAGGGAGGGACGGGAAAGGGAAGGAGGGAGGGGGGAATGGGAGGGGGAAGGCGGGAGGGAGGAGAGTGGGAGTGGGGCGTGGGAGTTGAAAAACCTTTTGACGCTCGGAAGCTCCCTCGGACACGCGCATTCAAACGCCTTTCTCATTCACATGACAACACATTCCTCACCATCCGCCTACTTATTCCTAATCTCTCCCTCCATTTCTCCCACTCTTCCCCACCCCGCGCCCCATCCCACTTCTGTTCTCTTTTTTCCTGCACCCCGCCCATTTTTCTATTCTCTCCTCCTCCCTCTCTCCCTCTTTCTCTCCCTCACCAGCTATCTATCCGTCATGTTACTCCTCGCCCTCCTTCCCTCTCCCTTCCATCTATCTCACCCTACACCCTGTATCTACCTCACTCTCTCTACATTTTTCTCCCTCTCAACTCTGGACTGTTTTGGTGGCCGATGGATCTGATAATTTCTCCCAGAAAAAGACCTGGATTTATATTTTCCACTTCTACCAGAATAAGACGAATGATGGTATTACTGAAAATTTACGAATAATTATACTTTATGTAAAGACTGTCGCTTAGGCGCTGATTTTAAGTGTGAATTAAATTTAGCTACGCGTAAATATAAATATGTTAGTTGTAATTTTATGAATTGGTATCAATAATATTTAGTGAGTAATATTCTGGGTTAATTGAAGATCTTTTTGAAACGTTTACTTTAATTTTTTTTATAAACTTCAATTGCATTGGAATATTAATTATATATGGCGAATAACCGCCTTTGATGTCCAACTTCTTTAATGGCATATGGCTTTTAAATTACATTCTTCTCTCAATATCGAGATTTAGATAATATATACAAAAACCCGATACAATGCGATCAGGGATAATTGCATATGTTGCATATATATTTTTATACCTTCTTTTGTAATTTAAAAACATTATAAAATAAAAATAGAAATAACATATGAGTAGCTGCATAATTTTAATTAATGTAACTAAATTGGAAATAAGTCATATTTAAAAAGGTGATGAAATTTCCGTGATTTAAAGTCTGTAATAACTATTTTACCCTAGTTAAAGCTGGATAAATAAATCAATGGTATATATTAATAATTAATGTACAAATATAGTTTTTGAAGAAAATTGTACAAATGCCGATGCACTCCTAATTCGGCCGATTGGTCTTACAATCGAAAAGGGCAGAACATGTTTTACAAATTTTAGCGCATAAAAATTATCCTTCGACGCACGTCCTATAATTTGAGACAAAGTACATCCGTCCATTTTGCCATTAATTTAATTCAATTGGAGGACAACTTTACTTTCAAGTCAAGTGCATAAAATTGCTGCCGCGATTGTAACTTCTGGACGTCAATTGCCTCTTATTCGTCCTCCGCCCACACGTCAAAGATAGGAAAAAAGGAAGTATGTATAACCTTAAATGGAGAAAAATAAAAAGAACGAAGAAAATAAATTGAAATCTCTCATGCTTATAGCAAAACGAATATCTTAAAATATGTATACGTTTCCCTTTCCCTCCATTGGCTCATGAAAAACTTGCGCAGTCACATAAATTCACACCGGCGCCACCTGTCGTGACGTCCTCCCAAAGGCAGATAATATCGAGAGACATTCGAAAAATAAAAGTTCTTTTTTCAACGGACACGCGAGTTGAAAATAAATTTTTGAAAAACCACCGTCCGATAACTTAAATAATGTAACTAAGACAGAACCATCGCGAACCCGTGCTCCAAATTGAAAATATTCGTGAGGCAATCCCGTGTTGATTGCGAGCACTGCACACGCATGCGCGGCGTTTGCATTTATTTTCATTTTATTATTTTTGAAGAAATGCGCAGATGACGGGATCGAGGATCGTAAACGTGTGAGAGAGGTAGGTGAAGGGAAGGAGACAACGGGAAGCGTGGGGGAGTGGATGGGTAGGAGGAGGGGATGCGAGGGGAGGAGGAGGAGGGGATGCGAGGGGAGGAGGAGGGATGGGGTTTGAGGGCGTTTCGGAGGCGACTCGAGGCGTCGTGATGCGCACCTAGACTCCCTTTTGTTTCCACACCCACGTCCGTATCTCTCTCACTTCCAACCTCTTCCCCTTTCTCGTTCTCCCTCTCTCCTCCTTTTCGTGGCCTTGGGAGCTCCACCCTCTCCCTCTCTCATTCTTCCTCTCCGCCCTCTTCCACTTTTTTCCTCTTTTTTACTCTCTTCCACTCTCTCTCCTTTCACTAGATTCCCACCCAGCTCCGTAATTTAACTCTTCTCTGCCTCCATATTAAACCTCACTCTCAAATTTCCTCCCACCCAACACAGTCCTGCGCGCTTCTCCATGGTCTCCGTACCTCGATCACTCCCTCTGCTCTTTCGTCCATCAGCAATAGCATCGCCTGGGACGAGACTTTCCAAAATGACCGCCTTCAGGTTAAATATGTCAGCGAGTTTCCATGTAATAATACATTTTATTTCATACTAGATGAATTAGTACGTTTAAAACGGGCTTTGTAATCAAACAATATAAAAAACAAAGACTATTATACAATTTTAGTATAGCAATCCTTCCAAATTTGATTGAACTGGCTAAAGAAACGGCTGAGATATTGAGCCTTACGGACAGAATGACCAAGTGACCAAGAGAATAAGAGTTTTATCATATTCTGATAGCCCTTAAGAATCTTAAAAAATGTATTTTTTGAGAGTTAGATATTTTTGTGGAAAATACAATTCCGGGTTCATACCTTCGAAATGAGACGCAACAGAAAGGTGATTACTACGGCATTTAAAATTTATGTAACTATATATATTTATGGAATCATTTGATCCAAATGGAGAATAACTTCATGTTGCAATATGAGCAATAGAAAATAGGGATACACTGAACTGAAAAATATCAAACACGGCAGTATATTCCAAAATATTTTTATGAAAAACTTCTGCTTCTTGAACTTAACTCATGTTAATTCACAAGAAAATGATCGAGCTTGACTTACGGCGAATTGCCACTGAAGACGGTCGCATTGTAGCTCTAAATGCGCATCTAGTTTTTATAACCTTGTTGTGGCTATTGGAGATACCTAAGATAAGTACTTTTTTCCACTGTTTGATTTTTCAGAGTTTATTCTTGGATTAACTCTTGTTATAGGGCAGAGGTAGCAAATCGCGGCTCTTTCAAATTAATAAATGGCTCTTTTAAATTTACGCTCAGAGGCGTGTCAACGATTTTCACTACAGAAAATAATGTCGTAGTGTGACTTAAAGCGCGTTGAGGATGCCTAAGGAACATGTATTACATCTGAATTGCTTCCGATACTGATTATGTTTTACTGTTCGTAAATTTATGAACACAGAATAGGGCATGCGGCTCTCGAACTTCTGAAGGTTATAGAATGCGGCACCAAGGTAAGTAAGTTTGGCCACCCCCTGTCATAGGGGACCACTGCATGGGGTATATGCCATACTCTATTAATTATAGAATAAATACTATTGAAACAAAGTTTTTTCTTCGATAATATATTTGCTTGATCGTTATTTTCCGGCTTAGAAAGCGCTATATTCCTCAGCGCAATAATATATTTATTGTAACGTATATCTTTTAACTGTCCCATATTTTTCATGTTAACAAACTTAAGTATACATTAAGAAGAGAGTAGATCACCGGCCTACGTGCACATAAGAAATAAATTAATTTCCTCGACCCGTAGCGAGTTCCGTCTCAAGAGAGATCCACCCTCATTTAAAACCTCACCGCGGAATACATTCGCCAAGTCCATTCTCATTGTGTTTTCCCGAGTCCACCCTGATTCATTTGGATGCGAAACGATCGCCACACCTAATTTAAGCGTGTAATCCGATGGTAATCCCCTCTTAATACCCTCCTTCCCACTCCTCGCTCCACCGCCTCCTACGGACTGACACAGACGCCACAACCAACAACAAACAACGACTACAAAACCCCCTTTACCATTTGCGGGCGCGCGTTTTCCCTTCACCCCAAACAAACCTCCGCAAAACCTCTTTAAAGAGTGTCATCTCTTCCTTCCCAACCTCCCCCACCGAACCAACCCACACACACGCCAACGGTCTCATCTCTCTTCTCCACTCCCCCTCCCCGAGTCCCTCTCACCCCCTAAGTCACGGAACACCGTTGCCACTCGTGGCATTGGGTCTTGGATCACGAGTTATCTCCTCCAACCCATCCTTCTCCTCCTTGCCCTCTCCCTTCGCTATAAAAGCTCTTCTCCCTTTCCTTCCACCGCCCACCCCGTTCTGCCCTATCCCATCTTTCCTCCTGGCCGCGATCTTCTCTCTCCCTCACCTCAAAACAACCACTATTTCCTCCCCTCCAAGACTCTTCCCATGCCATTCCCAGCGTGCCGCTCACCCTCGCCGACTCTCTCTCTCTCACTCACTCTGCCCCCGCCGTCATCTTTCAGTCTCTCTCTCCGGTTCCGTCTCCACCCTCACCGTCGTCTTCCTCTCTCGAAGCCGAGGATGCGCAGATCACGAGTGGATGGCGGTGGGAGAACGGATAGTTTCCTTTTTTTTACTTTATGCATTTCTACGACGCGGAGGAAAAATAATAAGGGAAATCTTGTTTGGAGGTTGACGCAGGATAAAATATCAATATAGTATATATATATATATGTATGTGTGTGTGTGTGTGTGTGTGTGTGTGTGTGTGTGTGTGTGCATAATCCCCTCGTAATCCTATTAGTTCTCCATTCACGCCCGTAATTACCGTATTCGATTGTGCGGTTCGGGTACGCTGCGAGCGTAAATCAAAAAGTAAACACGAGTTCGAATGGAAATGTTTTCGAGAGACGGTGTGTAAAGCTGCAAGTAATTGGGAGGTTTGGGGTTCGAAGCCCTCAAGGCTCGAGTTTCAAAGCCGATTGGGGCTCGCCTGTGACTATCATCAAATGAATACGGAAGTCAAATGGATTATTTTTGCGAATTTTTATTTCCTACAGGATTCTCCCGATGAAAATGCAAGAATTATCCATCATGACAGCAAAAACCGGAATTCAAACCGTTATGGTTAATCTTTGGAGTTGAAAACATTTTCTCTTGTGAATTACATTTTGGTATCTCGTGAAAGAGTTTGTAGTTATGAACTTAATTGTTTGGGAACTACTTAACACACCTCTTACTTTCTCCGTGAAAGATTTTGATACTCGTGTGACTCGACATTTCGGCAACAGGTTTCGCGTTATTTTCATGTAAATTTTATCTCGATTAATTACTACAACCCGCCTTTTGCTTTTAGACAGCATACAGACAAAATAATTGGAAATTCTTTTATCAACCTCTTGCAGATTTACATCATGCGTTATTCAAAGCTAAAGTTAAAACTAATTCAGTTCTGTTTCATCTCATAATCACTCTCTTTATTACTCTTTCCGTCATTATGACATTAAATAATATCAAGGCACAATTTTAAGATGACAAGAGAAATAAAATTTCGATTTATATATCATTTAACATCTCATATATTAAATATAAAACCCTGCGGTCGATTTGCGCTTTTTGATGCAGATATTTCTTTGCATCACACGGTTTCAGTTCTCAATATCAATGAAAAAATATCGAGAAAAGCGGATGAAAATACCAGCTTCCCATATACAACCATTCATTATGGTTTAGATAGAAGAAGAGATCGTCTAGTCTAAATATTTACAAATAAAGACGAATATCTTTTTATCAACATGTATCTTCAATTACTGTTTACACATATATCTGCGTCGTCACGGTGGTTTATCTAAAATAATCCATGGAACCGCTATAACCGACTTTTTAACTTTTTTTCAGTTTTTCGTTGGATTTATACACAAGTCATTCATTTATAAGTCCAGCACGACCTTGGTAAGTTTATCACTTCCAATGTTGGCATTACCTCTCGAAACCTCTTATTGACGTGCTCGTCCTTGCACATCATTATCTCTCTTAATGGCTCAGGTTTTTTTTATAAAATAACGTTCATGGTCACACGTTCGTCCATAGGAATATAAAAATGCATCCGGGAGCGTGGCAGCACCTCGACAACACTTTCCGACGCGCATGCGCGTGGTATGAGATCTACTTACTCGTTTAGTCCACCACCCCTTCCCAACTTCCCTCGAAAATCAACTGCTTATATTTCTGTACCACTTTTCTTTATACCAACTGAAAAACGTTGAAAAAGAGAGAGGCGCCATCCGTCATAAACGGAAGGAAAAACCTGAAGCGCCCCAAGTCCGGTCTCGGACGAAGACGGGAACTAAAAAGCACAAGAGAAGCCGCGCGCTGCTTACGATTACGAGAGAAAGAGAGAGAGAGTACGTCCCCGTGGTTACGGCCGTGCTAATGGGGCATTCACACCGGGATTTGTGCGGGCTCGCTTAAAGAAAAAGGGGTTTGGGAAATAAATTAAGAGAGCAGAAAGAGCGACGGGGGCCGCGTGAGAGCGTGAGGGGATGGTGTTCCTGCCGAGAAGTAAGAAGGGGAGACGGTAGATCTGCCTTTCTCCCTTAATCTCACCCTCTCTCACCTTTCTCTCTACTTTTTCCACTCTCTTGCTGTCTGCCCTCTCTTTTTCTCTCTTTTCCTCTTCCGGCCACTCTCTCTTCACTCCTCCCTCCCTCCTCTTTTCCTCTCTTTCCCTCCTCCGCCCACTCTCCTTCCTTCCTCTCTCTTCAACTCCCTGTTTATCCTTTCTCCCTTACCTTCTTCCTTTTTGCCCATCTCTCCTCCCTCCTCTGTATTCACCCCATTCTCCATCTCCCTCTCTGTCCATCTCTCCTTTCTTCCCCTTCCTTACTGTCCTCTCTCTCTCTCTCAACTCCTCTCATCTTCCCTATGCATCCCGCTATTTCTCCTCTTTCGACTATTTTCCTCTCCCTCCCTCTTTCTTCCTCTCTTGCCTTCTCGTACTTTCTTCTCAACCTCTTTCTCTCTTCTATCCTCAACACCTATACATCCCTCTCACTTTTCCACACTCTTCTGTTCTATCTGGCGGGCATGTTCAAGAGTGCCGCGTTTTTAGTGTATTAAATTAAGTGGGACAAGTTCTTGAGAGGAAAGTGCATGAGAGAGGGATGGCGGGGAGTGAGACGATGGAGGATCGAGATTGGGTGTGAGACGGGGGTGGAGGTGGTGTGGCAGTGCACGGAGTAGGAGTAGGGGAATGGAGGCGAGTTGGGGGTGGCAATGGTGGGGGAGGGAGGGTGAGAGGAAGAAAATGAATAGCAATGGTGGTACACGAGACACGCCGCAACAACGTTTGTGTGCGGACTCGGAACTAGCTCGCTTCCTTACTTACATGTTACCTGTTAAGCAACTAATTAATATATATCCTTTGGGCGAGGGCGAGAAAAACCACTTCCCGTGTTAAGGCGGGCGAAATAATTTCGGAATGTGTTTCCGATACGTGAGGCGGATCCCGGTAGCCGAGTGTGAGAATTAATTCCTGAGATGCTTCCCAGCTGCGCGCGCGCGTTATAATTAGTAGAGGGGAAAATGAATAATCGCCTTAATCTTGTTGAACCTAGATCAACGGTATCTTTAGCAGAGAGCTGGGGCGGCGGAAAGCCTACCTGGGGGTTAGAGGTACGAAATTTCTTCTAAATATTGTTGACGTTTACTGAAAGATGACACCGAAAGTATTCCGAGGTTATATACTAATTGTTTGTAATCTATTCGTATATCTTCATACTTAACATAGCTCATTAAAAACTATAAAGGCAACTTTGAAATTAATATTTAAAAATTTTGAAGCCAAATTAATGCTAATTTATTAATGTAACGCATAAAACTTATGAATAGATCGGTTTCGATTAAAATTAGTTTATTTAAGTGATATTTTTCCTAAGTCCTTTGCTAATACGCCTGTGTAAATAAATAATGGTTATTTTACGCATATCATAAAGAGTCATCAAACAGGATTTTATTCTGCCTTATACCCATTACAATAACTGTGCCACTGTAAATGGATGCAAGCAGTTGATACTGGTGCGAATAGTTACGAAAATGTATTTAAAATATACACCGAAGTTTTGGGCTAATAACTGATAAAATTCTATTATTTTTAACGTGAACTGAAAAAATACCACACCCGTCTTATCAGACATCCGTCTTTTTGTAAATATTTTTGAGAAAAAAGCATCTAATTTTACAACACCACAATTTCTATTTAGAAAACTCACGACCCAGGTTTTGATGTTTAGCATCATCATAATCAAAACCAGGGTCGTGACTTTTCTAAATAAAAGTTGTACTTGTAAAACTTAGATTTGTCGTGTTTTTTAAGATGGATTACCGCCAAGTGAAGGCCCATACAGTCAAGTTTATGTTTTTGAGATGTGGGATTAGAGAATGGGAATCAGCGATATTGCAGGATTGAGTCAATTTCTTTAAAATGAGAAATTTCATCCTTAATTGACAATTAAAAATACTAAATAGGAAATATCAAAGTTTTATAACTGTTAGTATAATTAAAATTAATTTTAATCTAACCTACAGCATGCGACGGACACAAAAATTGTCTCAATAACCGACTAGAACTTAAAAATGCTAGTTGTTCTTAACATTTTAATCGAAGAGTAAGAGTTCAAATGTTATTAAAACCCCTTTTATCGAAATTTTTTATAATGAATACTCAATGGAGATGTATTAATGCAACAGAACATGGAGTGGCGTTAATTTTATGATAGTTTTCTACTTCTAATGGTATGATGTAAATGCTCGCAAGAAAACTGTAAAATTCCTATTAGACTCTCCGTATCCGTCAACTCCACACCTAAATTTCATCCTGAATTCTGCCATATTGGTATTACGGATAAAACATATCCCAGAAGAGTCTTCACTTATATCATTGGTGTCCAACCCAATAGTCACTTGTGGTGAATCGGCCATTGATATGTGGCGAACTGAATACAGACTACTGTTTTTTATTATTTTATTGTCACATAGTAGTAAATTTGTTAATATCTGTTTGTTTAAATTTAACACACAATGGACTTTTCGGAACATAATAAAATATATTACTTTTCATAAATAGGACTTGAAACAAAAACAAGGCTACAGTGATACGTAATAATGATTCGTGCCTTCTCAACCCCGGCTGCCGCTGCTACTTAGTGTGGATTTGATGCCAAATTTCAGTGCGCTACTTGAAAAAATGAACTGTCAAGTATCGATTTATTTGACTATTAGACAATTTAAATCATTAGTGTGTGTCACTGTAACCTTTTATTTAAATTAAGTCATACTTAAAATATTTATATTTTGTATTGTGTGGCGAAAAGGCTGATCCGTTCGCACAAGTGTGGCGAACCTGTAAATTCTGTTGGACACCACTGACTTATATGTTAGATTGTATTATTGTGTTACGTATTTATCTAATACAAAACCAATCACCTCATCGCTCTGTTCTACAATCTCCCTCATTTTTCTTCGTTATCACGAATTCCGACACATAACCTCAGTTATCTCAAGGTTGAATAAAATGCGAATACTTCCCCAATTTACAGAAAAAGACGTAGTGCATTATAAATTCCCACATCTTAAGAGATACCGGCACTATTCCTCTAAAACAAAAACAAGTTTTGAACGACCATCAAAATACTAATGTCACGCAAAGTCCACATGGAGATTTCATCCCATAACAGCAAGTACATTAGGAGCCGTTCCATCTTTTTGATCTTATCTCGAACCGCATACTTTCCCTTAAAGACAAAGGGCAAATAAAGTGATGGATAAAGGAAAAATAATCACCATTCTGCAGCGCGAGTATCGAGATGTCTCGAATTCCATTTGTTTATTATTTTAGACCTAAAAAACGGCGTCTTTTTATTTTTGTGGTAGGAAATGAAGAAGGGAAGAAGGAAAGAAGAGGCTGGGCTGACGGAGGGCGTGGGGGTTTTGATGCGGTTTAGGAGTGGTGCGGCGAATCCCTTCCAAAAAGGGGCGGTTAGATAAGGAGGAAAGAACTCGCAGGGCGGTCCTGCCCTCTTGGACGAGGGACGAGGGGTCGCGCTGTCGGTGAGGGGGGGGGCAGAAAGGGAGTGGCGGAAAGATGCCGGGTTGATCGCTCCCAATATGGCGATAGGGCGGGGTGGATCCCTCGGGAGAGGGATGAAAATAGGCGAGGAAGGGGTATAGGATAACAGTAATGCGGGGCGTGCTGGAAGGTTATGTAAATGTGTTGCACTTTGTTTATTCGTGTTTATGCGTCCAATAAAAGTTCGACGAACCACATTAAAGTCCGTGGCCATAGGCGTGCAAGATGGCCGCAAGAAAATCATGCGAGTGTCTCATCGACTTAATGTCCGGCGAAGTTTATGCGACGCGGAGGAACCAGGATTTTGACGTCATTCAAGCTTTTTCCGTGAGAGAAAACGGCGCTGTTCTCGGAATAACCGAGCTTTCTGAATGTGTTTACTACGCCAAGATTTTGGAGTTTTAATTTAAGCAGGAAATCAGCTCTCCTTTTATTCTAAAGATGTTTAAATGTTAATCGATAGCTTTAAAACCAATGTATATCCCTTCGAATTTCCATTAATGTGGAGTTTTTATGAATTGACGTTTTATTTTTATTTATAAAATTGAAATTGATAATATGTTACTGCTATAACTCCTCAAAGCACACTTATAGTAAAATTTTAATTTTTCCTTGCGATATTATGACATTTGTAGGAAACGAATTTTTATTTTATGCAACCCAAACGAGGAACGAATCTAACTCAAAAATTAAAAAGTGTTCAATATTGTTGTCTATGGTCGCTGGCTCTCATTTTCTCGACCTTGCCTTCTAAGATTTTTCGAGGGATATTTTTCTAAATGTTTCCTATCCACACTTTTCCTGTTTCAAAGTATCCCTTCATATTATAATTCCTCTCCTCGACTTGCTATTCTATCACTTGGATATGATGCCTGTCTCGTAACGTCAATTTTAGCATCCTTAGTAAATCCTACATTCTCCACAAAGTTTTTAAAAAGTTAATTGGCAATAATGCTAACGGTATTCAATTCCACTCATACGATATGGTAATAATGTAATTTTATTATATCACAACGAAGAGTTCGCTTAAGTTTACAGAAATGCGATTATTATCAATATAGTGATATTTCCAGGTTTATCTCGCTTGCCGTTACAACCAGCTTAAACTTACACAAAATAGAAGTTCATTAACACGATCTGAGTGAAAAGAAGAAACAAAATTTTCATTAAAATTTCAACTATGAATTTATATAGATTCAGTGATAATTATAATACGCGATATCTATCTCCAAATATATCAAAAAGAAACATTCTACAAGCTACAAAAAGTAAAACAAAATTTATAAAAGATGAGTCATATATGTATTACGTCAAACTTTTAGTATACGCTATTTACAATGAGACTCATTGATTTATTGTACGAAAATACACTTTGTTAACAACATATTTAATAGACAGTAACTAAAATATATTCTAATTTTGAAATTACAACATTTGTACCATAGCAGCAAAAATAAAATGCGTTGTTCCACAAAAAAAACTGAGAAATAAATTGTCATGAAAATAAATAACATTTACCATCGAAACATTCATAGCCAAAATTATATAAAAAACAAGATGATCCAAACAGAACTCATGATGCCTACTTACCATTTAATCATTTATTTAATACTTATATTGGCTTTAATAGCTATAAAGTCATCGCGGATATGTAGCTATTTGTGTTCCCAAATTTCATAATTTAGCGTTATAAAACACTACAAATACATTCGAACGGAATATTGAATTGATCACGCGTATTTGTGCGGCAAAAATAACAGGTGTACGTGTTAAAATACTAGTAGATGGTGCTTGCATACTGCAAGCATTTCATCTCACCTTGAAAAAACATTAAATTTTCAGACAGATATTTCATCATTACAAATATTCTATTAATTCTAAAGATTTCACCTCCTCAGCGATTTCCGTTTTTCCCACATGTAAAAATAATAGTTTTAAACAATTTCAAAATGTTGCAATTTTAAAATTTTTACACTTTCTCCATTATGGGGTACTAATGCAACACATTTGAGCCAAATTTCAAAGTTGTAGCACTTCTAGAAGTAAAATAATATTTTTCTAATTGTTTAAAATTTAAACATTTTTAACGGTTGCCGCAATATATATATGGAGAGATTGAAATGTTTATTTGTGCAAATGCACTGTTCTGTAAATAATTTGAAAATTGCAGCTTCCCGTAGCATTTCAAAAATTATTAAACTTTAATGTTCAAATGGGGTTAAAACAACCCCTAAAGATTACAATTTTAAAATTTTCGATTTTTATAGTTGGTTATGAGAAAAGTTCTATAATCTTGCAAAATTTCAGCTTCCTAAACTTATTAGATTGGTCTACACACTAGATTACGTTTTCCCATGCTAACTTATGGGAGATATTCCGGGGTCTCTGGAGTCGAACCCAAGACACTGTAAGCAAAAGTAACAAAAATTCCAAATAGATATTGCGGCCATCTAGCAACACTGATAATTTCATTTTTCTAGTTTACCGGTAAGTGCCCATAATTAATTTACAAAAATGGCGCAATGCTTTTCTTATGGGAAAAAACGCAAATTTCGGAATTTCTGGAGTCGAACTCATGTCACTTAGGTAAGAAGTCTCATTTTATCTGAAGGTTTCTCCATCATATCTACAAAAACTAAAACTTTCAGCTCTCTAGCTCTTGTAGTTTGGGCTGGACATTAGTATCCTCCTATATGTTATACTAGTAAAAGGTGCTTGCATACTGCAAGCAATTCATCTCACCTTGAAAAAACAATAATTATTCAAACCGACGTTTCATCATTACAAATATTCTTTTAATTCTAAAGATTTCACCACCGCAGCGATTTCCGTTTTTCCCACGTAAAAATAATAGTTTAAAACAATCCCCAAATGTTGCAATGTATGTTATATCCTCCTCCTCTGTAAGAGTCGTCGATATATAATGATAACATATAACATATAACAGGAGGATACTAATATTTAGGCACTTCCAGATGTGCTGGAGATTCGAAATTTTTTTCATAGGTAGGATTTTTGCAAAACCGACTATAAAAAAACGAAAATCTTGAAAAAATGCAACAATGCGGCCGCTAAAAATTCGCAATTGTTTAAACAAATTTTCAAGGTTTATGTATTTCCGAATGTGCCACGGAGTTGAAATTTTTTTATAAGTAGAATTCTTAAAAAAACGAAATAGGGATTATACAAATTTTGATATTTTAATTTGTTTGGCAGTTCAAAATTCTTAAAGTTTAAACAAATAGATAGCTGTTTAGGTACTACGGGATGAGCTAGGAAGATAAAATTTTCAAATTATTTACAGAGTAGTGAGATTGCACAAACAAACATTTCAAATTTACCATATATTAATTGCGGCGGCCGTTAAAAATTATTTAAATTTAAACAATTAGAAAAATATTATTTTATTTTTTGAAGTGCTACAACTTTAAAATTTTGCTAAAATGTGTATCATTAGAACCTTATAATGAAGAAAGTGTAAAATTTTTAAAATTGCGACATTTGGATATTGTTTTAAACTATTATTCTAACATGTGGGAAAAACGAAAATCGCTGCAGAAATGAAATCTTTAGAATTAAAAGACTATTTGTAATGTTGAAATTTCTTTCTGAAAAATGAATGTTCTTTTAATGTGAGGTGAAATGCTTGCAGTATGCAAGCACCAACTACTAGTATGTTATATCCTCCTCCTCTGTAAGAGTCGTCGATGTCTATTACTAGTAGTTGGTGCTTGCATACTGCAAGCATTTCATCTCACATTAAAAGAACATTCATTTTTCAGACAGAAATTTCAACATTACAAATAGTCTTTTAATTCTAAAGATTTCATTTCTGCAGCGATTTTCGTTTTTCCCACATGTAAGAATAATATTTCAAAACAATCTCCAAATGTCGCAATTATACAAATTATACATTTTCTTCATTATAAGGTTCTAATGGAGCTAGGAAGCTGAAATTTTAAAATTATTTACAGTATAGTAAATTTACACAAATAAACATTTCAATTTTACCATATATGTATTGCGGCGGCCGTTAAAAATTATTTAAATTTAAACAATTAGAAAAATATTATTTTATTTCTAGAAGTGCTACAACTTTAAAATTTGGCTAGATTGTGTAGCATTAGAACCTTATAATGAAGAAAGTGTAAAATTTTTAAAATTGCGACATTTGGGGATTTTTTTTAAACTATTGTTTTTACATTTGGGAAAAACGAAAATCGCTGCGGAGTTGAAATCTTTAGAATTAAAGAATATTTGTAATGATGAAATGTCTGTCTGAAAAATGAATGTTTTTTCAAGGTGAGATGAAATGCTTGCAGTATGCAAGCACCAACTACTAGTATAATGATATCGACGACTCTTACAGAGGAGGAGGAGGAGGATACTAATGTTTAGGCACTTCTAGATGTGCTGGAGATTCGAAATTTTTTTCATAAATAGGATTTTGTGCAAAACCGACTAGAAAAAACGAAAATCTTGAAAAAGTGTAACAATGCGGCCACTAAAAATTTGCAATTTTTTAAAAAAAATTTCAAGGTTTATGTATTTCCGCATGTGCAACGAAGTTGAAAATTTTTTTGTAAGTAGAACTTCTAAAAAAACGAAATATGGTTTATAAAAATTTTGATATTTTTATTTGTTTGGCAGTTAAAAATTCTTAAAATTTAACCAAATGGATAACTGTTTAGGTACTACGGGATGAGCTAGGAAGCTGAAATTTTCAAATTATTTACAAAGTAGTGATTTTGCACAAATAAACATTTAAATTTTACCATATATGTATTGCGGCGGCCGTTGAAAATTATTTAAATTTAAACTTAGAAAAATATTATTTTACTTCTAGAAGTGCTACAACTTTAAAATTTGGCTGAAATGTGTAGCATCAGAACCCCATAATGAAGAAAGTGTAAAATATTTAAAATTGCAACATTTGGGGATTGTTTTAAACTATTATTTTTACGTGGGAAAAACGGAAATCGCTGCGATGGTGAAATCTTTAGAATTAAAAGAATATTTGTAATGATGAAACGTCGGTTTGAATAATTATTGTTTTTTCAAGGTGAGATGAATTGCTTGTAGCATGCAAGCACCTTCTACTAGTATGTTATATCCTCCTCCTCCTCTATAAGGAACGTCTATATAGAATGATATCCTCCTCTGTAAGAGTCGTCTATATACAATGATACCGAATCTGAGTCCAACAATAGTTGTTGCTATGGAAACACTCTCGTAGTGAGTGATAAAACTGCAAATCGCCAGTAATGCGAAATTCTAAGAAATACAATCCATAAATGGATTGTAAGTAAAATTCTACCATAAAAATTATAATCTTCATTCCTATCCTCGGAGAATAGTACACAACTCGCTCCGATATTACAATTCTAAGATATTTAATGTACAAGAGATAATTACCCTGCACGATGGATTTGAGATTTCGCATGTATTGATGGAATAAAGCGATCTAAAGATCCTATGCAGACAGAAAAATCACTTTAGCTAAATAAATTTAAGTAAAAGTCATAAAATGTTATTTTTTCACTCCTATTTGAAATTCGTTTCGAAATATTTGCTGTATTATCAGTTAAAGAAATCCATTGAAAATTACATTACATTACATTAGGAATTCCCACCTTTTGGCAATGGCACATGATTCAATATTATAACATTTTTTATAATCAATTATAATTTATTATTGTTGTTTTTGTACTGCAGCTCCTTTTAATCCTATATAAATGCTACGTCCTCTTCCTCTTGCTCAATTTCTGCTCATTTCCATTCTCTTTTCCTTCCTCCCTCTAATTGCATAATAGATACAGCAAATAAGTTGTAGGTACCATGTATAAAAGTCTGACCCGTGTTAAAGCACTAAATTGGTGCATTTATTGTGAGGCCAAGACTAGAATCCAACAATTGGGACAACAGTGACGCAATATAAATACAATGCGTGAAAACGTAAAAAAAATCGTATTAAAACGTAATATTTGGAGATTTACGAATGAGATTTAAATTCTTCTCTTCGTATAACTAAGTTAAATACCGTATCCTTGAGTTATTTTGAAATGTAAACGAAATAGGTCTTCATGTCAAGGAACGGCTTTTTGCGTGATTCATATATGCGTTGCGAATTTATAACTCCGCTTAATTATAAGATGCACTACAAAAAAGCTATGTTTTCTTGGTTGGGACGGAACTAGCCAAGCTAGTATCAAACTGCCCCAACGGATGTCCTCGAAGAGATACACCGAAGAAAACTCCTCTCTCTCAAATGGTGAGATTGCCAAGTAATAAATTGATGGAATAAAGCGATCTGATTATCCTATGCAGACAGGCATATGCTGTAATGTTGGGAATAATTCTGAAACGAGAAAAAAGTCTGCTATGACCGGGAATCGAACCCGGGTCTTCCACTTGCCGGGCGGATATTCTACCACTGAACTATCGTAGCAGATCAATTTTCTCGTTTCTGTCCCAACCAAGAAAACATCCGCGTTCATAAACGAGAAAATTGATCTGCTACGATAGTTCAGTGGTAGAACATCCGCCCGGCAAGTGGAAGACCCGGGTTCGATTCCCGGTCATAGCAGACTTTTTTCTCGTTTCAAAATTATTCCCATAAAAATAGTTAATTACCAAAACTTTCAATATGAAGTCAACTGAAAAGAAATTAATGAAAAACACGACTTTAATTATAAATAATTCGTGCACCTTCTCTCTCTCGTACTAAAGCATGCAAAACACACTTTCCTTACGCATATAGTATAAGGACGACAATACAATCTCGAGGTTTAAAAATGACACGGTCGGCAAGACAACATATCTTTAAAAAGCTTAAAATTTTCCAATAAATATGATTTAAACGCATAACTTGAGCGATTTCGAACCGAAGGCAAAAGTCGACGATAAGAATTAGAATTCATGTTTAGTTTTCTTTAAAATTGTTCAGGTCCGAAGATCCTAGGTCAATTACTTCTAATTTAATTTTTCAAAAGAAAAAAGCCTGCAAGTGAAAAAGTGTTCTCTAATGGGGAATTCTATAGAGCGTTTCGGCGGACCAACGGACGGACGGATGGACAGACGGATGGACAGACGGACCAACGTACAGAATAAGGATATTATGTATATAATATTTATATCCACATCAGTGAATTGCTGCATGGCATTTTGGGGCTTCTCCACACCATTTCCCATGCATTCTTATGGGAATAGTATTTCGTTGACCCCATGGGGTCTAAGAAACCGCACGATCTGCAAACCTAGACCAATTTCTTCCATTGGTCTATAGGATGGCCCATGAAACTTTTGAATTCGATAGTTTCACCGGTGTAAAAACGTATAAAGAACATACATACATAGACGCATAGAAACACACTAAAATATTTATAAGATGATATTGAGTCTAATTATTTAAAAAATAAAACTGATAAATTTTTATAATATGCAAAGTTGTATAAATGCAAACGGCTAGCAAACAACATTTCCCAAAATAGAAATACTTTAAAAAATATATTTTCTACAAATTTAAACATAATGACACAACTAAACGACCATTTTCTATTTCTTACATACAAAAAAATATTTAAATAACTATATATTAGGACTTTTGAATTGTTTCTAATTGCTCTATTTACAAATTGAAATTGAGTGTGCATTTTGATTAGCAAATAAGTAAAAGAACGAAGAAAGAATTTTTAAATGATAAATATAATCGAACCGAACGATGAATCTTAAGTTATTTACTAACCAAGCCATTTTACAAACTGGACTGCGACCTAAATCATTATAAATAATTTGTCACTATGCTCACAGATTTCACTGTTTTTACTCAAGGCTGAAAATAGTTATATTGAAAACAATTCTAAAGAATTTAAACAGAATAGCGCAAATATGGCCTGTATTGTTCAATGGAGATAAGACCTAGTAGGTATCTGATGACGGAATTGGACGTTTCATAATAGATTAGATCCACTCACACTACCTCTCTTACTTCTTGTTTCGTCATATGGTTAGTAGTACGAATTTTATCGTTTTATTCTGGCAATCTTATATATTGTAGTTATTAAATGCGAGGTAGAAAATGTCCACCGTAGATATGTTTCAAAACTATCTTCATTGTTACTCAGAGCATTTACATTATAACATGTTCCAATGAAAATGAAAAGGTTGGAATCCTGGACAGAAAAATAACAAAAAGTAAGAAAAATATAGAAAAGCAAAGAAACTATTACAACTTTTTTATTGCCTTCTTCTTAATCAACTGCAAATGATAGAAGGGGATATGTTCGGAGAAAGCCAGTCAGGATATTATATGCCCAGACCAGGTTTGCCACCACCACAGTCATGAAATCGCCAAAAACATAAGCTGAGCTCGGGTTTCTTACGCAAACTTTCTCACGCATTATGAGTGCAGTTGGCCTATTTGTCTTCCAAATGAGCTCAGATAGACCCAGATGAATCTCGGCGAAGGGTGTTTACATTCATTAGGCAAAGTGATCGGATAGATGGATGCAAAGAACAAGAAGTGTCATGAAGATCTTATAAACAACGCCGAGACTGGCATCAGGTAATTTTAGGATCAGAGCGTAATAGAAACGAAGCGCTGAGACTTCTTCGTCCACCACTTAAAAAAATATCGAAATTGCGGGGTCGACGTGAATAGCACCCACATGGAAGAGCAGCTTCCAGTGCCAATTCGCTCTTGCCAGTCACCCATGCCTAAAACCGACTTTGGTGAGGCCTTCTTTTGGACGAGGCCTCCAGCCAGCGCCTCACGCACCTGTGCATAAATCCGCCTCTGACTCTTTCCATACTTTTCTGTGGCTTTCGTATTTTTTCTATTTCGCCACATAATTTGGTTCCTTTGCTTTAAACTAAAAAAAAACAAACAAAATCCAAAATTATAATAACTAAAATAAATAAAAACACCTTCCAATGCTTCCGCATCTCTTTATTCTCATAAGCACGAACATAATCCCCTCCATTTCGTTTACCCGTTTTCCAACGATTTAGAGAAATTTCTTTGCACGATGAACTTTTCGAAATTTTCACAAGCCCATTTTCTCGTGTTATTTCTATTTGGTCATATAAGACGACTCTTTTGATCTAATTAAAAAAGAAACAAAATCCAAAATTTTATATTTAAAAAGCAACCAAAATGAAGAACAAACAACAATAACCGCAACGAAAAATAATAAACGAAAAGAAGAGCCAAACGGTGGAAAAATGGCAGAATGATTAAATGCATTGTATTACAGTAATTAAAACACCTACAATACTTCCACCTCTCCTTACTCTCTTAAAACCCAGAATAATCCCCTACACTTTGTTTATCAGCTTTCCAACGATTTGGAGAAATTTCTCTACACGACAAACTTTTCAAGATTTTCACATGCGAGCTCCGTTAATGAAGACCATCAACTATAATTTAGATATTTGCAATACAATAATGAGTTTCAGAACATTATTTTCAGCAAAAGAAGAAAAAATTGAGTTTTATAACAAATTCATAACAGCTGAAAAAATCCACTTTTAAGAAAATATCCTTCAAAAATAGTATTTTCGGAAGTGAAAGACTTATATTCAAAATTAAAATTTGCAAAAAATAAAACCAGCAGCTGATGCGAACTTGGAAAAGTCAATTTAGAATTGCGTAATCTAGAATTGATGCCCTCCTGGAATATCTTCGCAGAAGTATGGCAAACCACATTTGACAAGCAAACCTATGTATTTCTTGTTTTTAACATTTTTTTCAAGTGGCTCCCTCACTTGTATTGTGTTGCCCGGCTCTGGTTTAAAGCATAAATATCATCGTGAAGTAATTACGCTCCCATTCATGAACAAATTTATATCTTATAAATAAGCGTGAAATATAATTTATTTTGACTGAGCGAAGGCGTGATATTAGTCCACTGCTTTCCGTAAACTCTTACTGACATGGTTGCTAAAAGTAACCGTATAAAAATGTTTCAAAACTCAAACTATAGACAATATATGATATGATTGATCCATGTTTTCACTTCACCCATCTATTGCTGCATTTTTCAAAAATGTTTTTTAATAACTAAAGGCTTTAAGTATAAGGTTATGAAGGAAAGTTATAAGTATCTCACATAGACTTCACATGTCACCCATTCTGACAATTAATTAAAAACTCGCTACAATACCACACCCACCCCAAAAGCTCAGTAACTCTATCCTTCCCACTCTTTGATTACAATTCGCATTTATATTTTTATTTGGGGAACACACTAGTATCATGCCATACTCCTTCCATCTCCTACTCCCTCTTCTGTTTTTCTCTCGCTACAACTCCGTCTCGCCGCTTCTTTTCATCCCCTTCCTCCTTTAGCAAACCCTCCTTTACTCCGAATCCACGCGGAGGGTGAGGGTGGGGAGCGAGAAGAGTGAGGAGGTGGACGTCGACGCCCGGACTCCTACATCCATTCCTCTCTCCCGCCCGCAGCCCCTCAAACGAGCAAGCAGTCCGGCTTCTTTATCGGGAGGGGACATCGTAGTCCGCGCTGCCCAGACAACGTCCACTGTAGGTAAGTTAAGTATAGGTGGGGAAGGTGGCGGACGGGGTGGATATCGAGGGAGAGAACGTTTGAGGGTTGAGAAGGCGCGAAGGGAGTGGTCGAGACGAGAGAGCTGGAGTTAGGGGAGGGGAGATTAGGGGGAGAATGAGGAGTGTAAGCGCGGAAGGGAGGGGGGGGGAGAGCTGCCGTAAGCTCCTGAAGAGATGGATGAGGATGGTGTCGCATAGAAACGGACCGGAATGAATGATGGGATCGTTGCTCGTAAAACGAAAATATTATGATAAGTCCGAACAAAGTAAATATTCGATTATTCTGCTACTTAAATAAGGATCTAACTTGGAAATCGTACGGAGAAATCTGTTTTCTGAAGGTACGACACGGCAGAGGCACTATTAATGCTTTTTGATTTGTCTTCTGCGAAAAAATTAGCAGCTTGCTGAACAAAATATACTCGTTAAGACATACGTAGAAGCCTAAGTGATCCAGTACACAGTAAAACACCGCTCACGTCACCCAGATATTAAAGAAAGCAAATATTAGTTTTCTTCTAGTGAAAGTTAGTTTTTGCTATTTACGCAACTATCATACATAAACATTTCATTTGGGCTATCACTTCTACTTGTATTGATAAATTTTGTTGCTTGCAAGAAGCTAACTAGTAAAATCAGTTGCACCAATAAATGTCAAATGAAAATAATACCACCTCAAAACTAAAGGAAACAATTATAGGCTACATAAGCAGCTTGCGGGAAACTTGAAAGAAAAACGTAAACTAATTTCCTATAGCAGCAACTACGTAGTTCATAAGCACATGGGAAATTGTTTGAAAGCACAAATCAATAATTAAATAAACTTAAAAATATAAATTCTTAAACAAGAAATTTTGCTCAACAATAAAAAAATTACGTAATATACTGATTCATATGAAATTATTTTTTTTAAATATTGCTCTACCCTAAAAAAAAACAATTCAAAGATTTATCTCCACTTCTAGTATACGCCTTTCCTCGCTTAACCGAATGCATTCCCATCATATATACCGCTTTTCATTTTAAATTTGAAAATAAACACTGATATCTAAATATAAATAAAATTTTTAACAGATAATTTAATGTTAACAATGATTGCAAAACAAAATCAAGTAAAAAATCAATTTTTAATTAAACCAGAATTTAACGTAGCATACGAAGTGAAGCTTTTTATAACTAACAATATATCAGTGATATTTTTTATGATAACACGAATACTAATATAACAATCTGATATTAATACAATAATTAATAATGTAACGCATTCCTCGTTCAAAAAAGAGGCTCTCCTAGGCACATATGAATCATTACTCAACATGTCCAAACATGATATTTTATACAATTCTGACATTCAACGGTATCTTTCTCGAGCTTTGTGGAAATTGAAACGCTATATCTTCTTCCATGTCCGTCGTGCACTGGCGTTGGAACGCCATCAAGATGGCTTCCCGCTTGGGTTTGAATTTTGGTTAATTAGTTTGCTAGTAATATGAGTAACAATTTCAAACACTAGAAGAACACGATAAAACGACACAACGAACAAATTCTTCGATAAAATCAGCACAATTTTCCAATCCTCCCGAATTTAACTAATTGGATCACACATATAAAACATTATTAAACGGAAATTAATAATAATTACATAGCGAAAGGAATTGACGAAACACTCGCGCCGCCATCTTGATGATTTGGTATCACAAATAAAGCTTATGTTCAGTACTGGTAGACAGTATTAGTTAATTAGTTCATTATCAAGCGTTCCGATGTCCCTTACTACATTTTTAGCAAGTGGAAATTGTTTTATATACTTTCGATTAAACCAGGATGATTTATTAATCATTCATTCCCACTAAAACTCCCCGGTAATGCTACTGCGTTGTTAATGACAAACACGACACTTGAATCTTCAAAGACGCGAATTTCGTGTGGTCTTGCATGCGATGTTATTTATTCGCAATTGAGTTATTACGCGCCATAAATTGTTTCACCAAAAATAATAAAAATGGACTTACAGTTGTTTCGAAGCGCGTTATGGGCACAGGGCTGCTTCCGGCACGATCTCCATTTTTCACTCTTGCCATACTTGGCAATTATACGAGAAAAGGGAATATTAGTTATATATTATAAAAAGCTGCAAACTGAATATATTACATTGCTATAAGATGCGAGAGGTAGGTAATGATGTATGAAATTTACTTACAACATTAACTAAAAGTTTTGCCATTTCCTTCGTAGCTCGAACGCTTACCGTCTTTGCTGACTTCTAAACGATACTGTCCCGCGACGAGGCGCGGTGCACGACGGGAATACGTCATAGATTGTGGTATGGGAAATGCGCCGATCCAATGGTGGAAGGCGTTGGCCAAATTATTTTTTTCCTCCCCCCACAATTCCATACCGTTCTCCCCTCTTCCGGGTACTGTTTCGTCTGGAAGTGGGAGCAGTTTAGACCTAGGGAGTCAAGTCAGTGTCCGAGTTTCGAAGCTAATTCGAAGAGGTCCGACGACAGATTTTAAGTGAAATCCATGTCTTGTGAATTTTTTGGAGCTAAAATGTATTTAATTTATTTCATCAATCGCTAAACATCGTTTTAATCCAGTCGTTCTCTATAAGCCCCTGCCTTCTAAATCGCTTATAGAGCTACTCGATTCCTTCTGCCGGTGCAGTATCTGTGGAAGTGATTTGAACGTGAGTATTTAATGAGTTTTCAGGGGTTACTCCTGCCTCTCTTATCCTGATCCAATCAGAGTGACTACAATGGGAGTCGCCGTGCGGGAAGCTTGCCGATGGAATAATTGCTACTCTCAGCAAAGGTAAGTTTGCATAGGTTCTACGAGACCAAGCTCTTCCTTTTACTAGATTTATTTTGGAAGTGAGTGTGGCGCGCGAGAGACCGATCCAGCATAACACAAGTTATAGCCTCCAGCGTTGACCATTGCCGGATTCAAGGCGGGGGAACGATCGTCCCTCTTGAATATCTTCATTGTTTTTCACTTGATGCATTATTAAACCAATTCCGAGCAAAATTCCTGGATTCTGTGCCGCAGATTAGTTCCGTGGGGCTAGAGATAAAAATATTATGACAGATAGAGATTTTTGGAATGTGAAGTTTCTGGATTCGCCCCGTGTTGTATACAGCAAGGAATCCTTGGCAATTTGAGTGGTTGTGAGAAATTTTAGGGGAATTTAGCGCACGTTAGTATGAGTTTAAATTTTAAGGCCATCTGGTTTTTGTTTTAGCTCATCTACTTTGTAAATTGCGTAGGATAAGGACTGTGTACCTAAGTACATACACTTTTCCAAGATATTAATTTTTATTTCTGAGAGAGGGTATTGCGTTAAATTAATATTTCAAAATGAGACAGAGAAGTAGCTAGAGATAGGATATTATTACACCAAAAAATTAATAACTGCTCCTGTTTCTTTGTAGGGCCCCGCAATAACCGTTAGCCCATTCCATCTTGCAAAACGATTTTCTCACAAAATAACTGTTATGAAAAACGACGCAAGACCTAACAAAATTCGTGTTTCAAAAAGACTCAGTATTATGTTTATAATATGGGATTTAATGCTAGCAATATAGTCAGAATTTTTTTTTGAGAATGAATAATTACTATGATTCACTTGTTTAATAAAAACAGGTTCTAACAAGACGCCATATTGACTGCCTAAAATGTCTTATTTGTACCTTATTAGGCGTCTCTTACTATGATTAACTCATAAAAGTAATCGTACCACGATTTTTCTTTCACTTAAATTACTCCACCCAAGACCATTTCCTTCATGTATACATCATTAATGCGTCAGAATGACCCTGTTGAGATGTTACTTGGTGAAATAGAAAAGCTTGTTATCGGTAAAAAGGCTTGGATGTCACTAAAGCAAATTTATATAACTATGGTTAAGTTGCCGAAGAAACATAAAACCTCCAGTTAGGGCTGGATACGTAAAAAATAAAATCATAGTGAACGCAAGTCATTATCTTCATTCCCCTCGACTCCCCTTCCTCGCTGAAACATTATCCCTCTCACGTGCTTGCCTGTGTTCTGCCTCTCGGTAGTTATTGGACTCGCCCATCCCAAGATCTTTATCTTCTTTTTAGAGCTGTCAAATATGTATTTTTTTCTTTCCGCTTCTTTTCAAATATATATCTCCTTTCGATGAGAAAGTTTCATCTCAAAATGCTGCACATTTCTCTCTTTCTCGCTATACTAAGCTCTTCTCTTCTAAAACGAACATTTAGAATCTACTTTCAGTGAATCGCCACTGAATACAATTGCATTTCAACCAAAATTCGCATCTTCTATTTCATATCCTTGTTATGGTTATTAGAGATACCTACGATGAGTGTTTTATTTTTTCAATATTATAATATTGACGGGCTAATTCCTGAATTTGATTTCGGCAATAGGACGTGCTGGTAACTCTTGTTTACCGATGTTACATACATTATTATACATACATTAATTTGAGTTAAGCCGTCGGTACGCCGTTATGCTCAATAATTCACGATATATCGTGTAACGCTTTTTTGCGATCCTACAGCTTCCATTGAAAGGAAATAAAAAATCGTTTTATCTTGATTAGAATTTTAAAATAGAATTTGAATTGTCAGAAGAAGAAGATGCTTCGCAGTCATTTACGGACCTAGCGTAAACTATTGCTTTTCATAATTCACCCATTGTTGGACAACATTTGTATATAAAAAATCTTCAGTAAGATTTATTCTCACCATTATTGTTCCAAAATTTACTTTATCGATTTTTCAGTGACTGTAGATATGTGCTTTGAATTTCATACTTTTTCTAGTGAAATAAAAACTGCGGCAAACCTTTTGATTGATTTACAAGTACAGCTTGCATAATTGCCCATCAAAAAACGTCTGGAAAATTTTTACCGATTTTATGATGAGCTAATATCTTTTCATAAATTCACCACAACTTTAGCAAATCTAATCTTAAGTGTATTTCTTCCACATTCTCCTATTTTCCTAGACTGAGGCCATTTCCAAGTTTATCTGCTATTCTTCCATTGCCTAAACATTATGAAAAAGATAACCCAAATCTGCATATTGCTTAATCGAGTTTTCAATTCATTGATAATTTCAAATCTATTACTGAATGAATAAAAAACACTTTTATTTGATAGATTTAACGTAACCGAACTGTCTTTACAACCAGTACCATCATCAAAATATGCAATCTGTTCGTAGACAGGTCTGTGATTATTCATGGTTAAACCTAGTTCTCCACATACTACAATTTTCCGCATTGTACAATTCAGTTCGCCTTCCTCTTATAGCCTGTATAATCATTCGCTTGATACTTCCTCGTTCTTCATCCTATCTGTACATTTTATCTTCAGCATTCTTCTCCATTGATGGAATGAAATGATCATAAGATCCTATGCAGACAGGCATTAGTTGTAAAGTTGTGAATAATTTTGAAACGAGAAAAAATTCTGCTATGACCGGAAATCAAACCCTGGTCTTCCCCTTGCCGGACGTATATTATACTACTGAACTGTCGTAGCAAATTAATTCTCTCTTTTCTGAATGCGGGTGATTTTCTCGTTTCAAAACTATTCTCTTTCTTCTCCATGCCCACATTTCGACGTTTTCCAAGAGTTATTTTATCATTTTTCTTAGCGTCCATGTTTCTGCCCCATACAAAGATATGCTCCATACATAGCATTTTATTAACATCTTGAGGATATCCTGCTTTATATTCTCCGTTAGTAGGAATTTCTTCTTTTGCTTTCGCTATTCTATTACTTATTTCATCGGTACAGCACTATATCAGTTGATTTTTATCGGTATTTTGAAAAAAAAATCCGTTTATGCATTAAGTTTGTCCCTCTGTCTGATGCGCTAACTTCTAAACGAAATCACCTAGAGGATTCGTTTTTTCCAATCAGTATTCTATCTCGTTGTGTAAGTTTTCTCGTGGAGGTTCTAGTGGCCAGCGGAATGGGATAAGATATGCTGTTTAAATTTCCTTTTTATAAACGATCTATTTTAAAAAAATTTCTTCTTAATTATATTAAGTTATTTTTCAGTTTAACATGCCTAAATAAAATTTCAGACATCCTACTAGCAGGGCCGTCTCTAGGGTACGGCGAATCGGGGCGGTCGCCCCGGGCCCCGTGCTAAGCAGCAAGATGACGATTGCTGCTAAGCGTGGACGACACTCATGGTGTTCGGTTGAGAAGGCATTTGAAACTAGCCACTTCTTTGTAATCGTAGATCAAGTTATCCAGTCACTGACAACGCGTTTCGAACAAATAGAAGAGCACGCAGGTAATTACAGCTTTCTATATGATTTTAAAAATTTGGAGAATTAACAGAAGATGAAATGAAAAAACAGTGTATAAATTTGGACAACATATTTGAGTGATAAAGATTCAAACGACACCGACAGTAGAGACATTTTCTTAGAACTGCGTGTGCTTCGACAGTTGATCCTCCGAGAAACGAAAAGTGCATTTGAAATCCTAAAGTTTCTGAAGTCATTAAATGGTTCCTTCCCAAATACAGAGATAGCGTATAGGATTTCGTTAACAATTCCGGTCAGAGTGACATTAGCGGAGCGAAGTTTTTCGAAACTTAAAATAATAAAAAAACTATCTTAGGACAGCAATGTCCCAAGAGAGATTGAGTGGATTGGCTATGCTGTCTATCGAGAGAGAAATAGCCTCAGATTTGGATTACAATGGTCTGATGGCATAGTTCACTGCAAGAAAGTCGAGGAAGTTGAATATCTGAAAGTAGGCAGAGCATTAAACAGTGAGTTTTTATTCTACTTTAGTATTAAGTTGACCTCACGTATTGTACGTTGCCATTCACTTGAGATTTCTTTAAGTTATATTCATATCCAAATTGCAGGTACACATTCAGTTTTCCAGAACCATTTGCGACATAATAATGAGCATAGATTATTATGAATCAGGCGTAAATGAACAAATTATTGTTGTTTTTCCTAACGAAGGACTTGTTTTTGTTCTTGAACTCCTGCTTTCTTAAGGAGAATGCTTTATTAGAGTGGGTCACATTGCACCAGAAAATGATGCCATAGGAAAGATGGAAGTGGATATTTGCATAATAAAGGATTTAAGGGTGTCAATAGAGGTTATGGATGCTAATTTTCTGAGTAAATAAATTCCAGTACCTAATTTTTTCATCACAGCATTAATATATGTACACCAGTCCAGGTCTTCACTGATCCTAAGAATTTCACTGAGGTGGAGCATTCAATGCTTTTATTAGTCATTGTAAGTTGGTAGTTGAAGGAAGACAATGCTCTTTTGGTGTGAAATTGAATATAGACAGTTTTAGCACTGTTCACTGCAAGTCCATTAGAAAAACACCACTGAACTATATCTTCTATGGAAGCATTGGTTATATTGTGTAGATCAGCTTTATTCTTGGAGTGAAGAAGACTTGAGGTGTCATCAGCATATAATGGAGGTTTGCTGTAAGGCATGCTGTTAGGCAGATCATTGATACAATGAAAGTAAAGGTCCTAATATGAATCCTTGAGGATCCCCACATACAACTTTAAGAGGTGTTGACTTTGAAGTAATCATTCCTTGGGAGGAGCTAAAAGAGTATTTAACAATTTATCTTCTGTCTGACAGGAAAGAAGTTACCTAGTTTAAGGCATTCCCTTTAATTCTAAGTTTAATTAGTTTTAGATAAGAGTAATTCATGGTGGACACTATCAAAAGCTATAGATAAATCAAAAACATACTATAAATACCGCTTAATGCTTGGTTGACCTGATTGAGTAGTTAATATTGTTGATCTTGCTTTTCGGAACCCATGTTGGGATTCATGAATATGATGGTTAGATTCAAGATAGAGAGTGACACGTTTTTAGAAGATTTTCACTATAATTTTGGAAAACACAAGAACAGATATGGGTGTGTAGTTCATTGAATCAGAAAGTGTCTTTTTTAGGGATAGGAAGAACACATGCTAACTTAAGGTATAAAGGAAACTGGCCTTCAGAAAAAGATTGATTAATAATGTTAGCTAAGGGACTGGTAATATATCGAATGGAAGCTTTAACCACAGGCATAGTGAAATTATCGAAACCTGAGGACCAGCTATTGGCAAATGAGCTCACAACTTGTATAATTTCATGGGTTAAGAACAATGAGTTGGAAAAGGATGCAAGCATAGAGAGATAGACTGAAAAAGGAGTTTTAGGAGCTAGGGCAGATTGACAAAACTGTTGATTGAAGTGATCAGCTACTTCCTTGGGGTTTGAAATGGATTGTTTATTGAAGAAGATAATTATTGATTCAGGTTATGTTTCGCTGTTTTGGAGTTGTGTGCAATAAAGTCCTCTGCAGACTTTACTGGATTTTTGGATGAAAGAGTATAGTTTTCATTTCCAGTTCTCCAATATTCCACCACTTGCTGCTTGAATTCCTTAATAGTCTTTTGATAAAAGCCTGCAAGGCTTGAATCACTGAATTTACATTGAAAGTGAAAATTTCCTAGTAAATGACTCATGACTACAAGCTTTTCAGAGTAAAACCTACTTTTGGTTAGGCCTGTTCTCTGCCTAATATTTTTATAGGGAAGGCAGCATTAAAATGCAGCTGAAAAGTATTTATAAAAGAATTGAACTTAGAATTTACACATTGAGCATCAAAGATATCCAATCAGGATTCATTAGACAATGTAAAAGAAAACTTTTGAATAGACCTTGGATCAAAAATACTTTTAGACACCTAACTAGGATTATTAAAGACAGATACTATAGGGAGTTTTAGTTTGAAGTTAAGGGCTTGGTGATCCGAGAGACCAGTGTAAAGTTTTACATGATAATTTGGAGGTGAGTAAGTCGGTTATTAGTACACCAATAAGTGTAGCAGATTGAACTGGTTGCTTCATTAATAAGTTGCCTATTTAATAAGTTAATAAAATCTAGTAGATCAGTTGAATCTTTTAAAAGATCAATATTTATGTCACCACATAATAAGATCCCATCAATATTTTGAAATATGGCTAACATAAGAGCATCATGGAGAGCGTTTAGAAATTCAGTAATACTACCACTTGGGGAATGGTATAGACATAGTATAGCATAGGTAAGACAATTCACTTTTAAAATTGCTATGCAGCACTCAAAGTTCTTTTCAGAGTCATCATTAAAATTTAAACATGAGATAATAAGGGGTAAGGATCTGGTGTATATTGCTACTCCTCCACATTTGATGTGACAGTGACAAAAATTTGAAATAAGGTCAAATCCTTGTATTCTAAAAGTGGCAATTTCATTCACATCAAGCCAATGTTTCATCAGGAGAATAATATCAGATTCAAATTCCTGCATTAAAATTCCAAGGGCATAAGCCTTATTATTTTAAAACGTTCGCATTTACAGGTTGTTATTAGAGAAAGAGAAAAACCTTAACAGTCTCGATTAATTGTCTCTTTCTCGTGAAACGACCTTCTAATTTATGATTCGATCTTTGCAAGTGCTTTCCATGCTTCTGGTCTTAGGAATGTTTCAGATACTTAGATTTATTCCAAATTTTGATGGATATTCAACTACCTACTATGTTTTGTGTAGCAAATTACGCTTAACTGAAATATTTTGCGATGGATAAACTCGTGTTTTTTTGCCAGTCGTTAAAAGCGTAATCAGTATTCTGTTAATTACGTTTAACCTACAATTTTTTTACATTTAATTACTTTTGTTTCGTTAATTGGAATTGGAATGCACCAAAGTAAGTAATACATTTATCAAAGCTAAATTTATGCTATTTAGAGTTCAATTTTTTCGTCTTACATGAGATATATTAAGGAATAAATAGAATAGCTTTTTGTAGTGAAGTGTAGTGTAGTGAAGGAGGGAGTAGGGTAGGTAGAAAGGGGGAAAGATGGTGCGAGAAACAAGGTGAGAGATAGAGGAGGGTGGAAGAGAGGAGGGAGAAACAGCTAATAAATAAGATTAGAAGAGAGGGTGAAGGAGGGGGAGGGAGAGAGTGAGGTAAGGAGGAAGGATGGAACAAGGAGGATGGTAGGAGAAGTTGGAAAGGGGAGTAAGAGTGTGGGAGAGTGAGATGGAACGAGTGTTTGTGGTATGCAGAGAGAAGGAGTAAGTTCCAAAAGGCAGGATAGAGAAAGAGGATTTATTAAATAATTGTTTTATAAACATAAATAACAGGTGATCGCATTACAATGCGAGCTCTTTCACCGATGGAGCTATAGTTAGACTTGATATTAGTTAAAAATTTTGCGAATCGCGTTTTACTTTCGATGCCGTTGTTTCGCAAATGTATCTTTTTATATATAACAACAATCCTAGATCGAAGGGCTTTAAAGCCTTCGAAGTGTGGCTGGCGCCGTAAGCCGCAGGGGCTAAGCCCCAAGTACGTATTTAATTAAACTTCAAATGAGTTTTGTTCTTTTTTTAAATCCCACCAAAACGATAAAAACTTTTTCCAACTCGTTTAAACACTGCAAACCAAGAACTTCATCAACAAAAAACGAAATACATTATTTTATAAGAATCCAGAAAGTTAATGAACGCCACTACAAATATCTCTCTACCTTTCTGAAAATTTCACCAATCCAACTGCTGGAAAGAAACGACGCATCCTCAGCGAGGTTTGAGAAACCGGAAAATTCCTGGGGAGAGGTAGAAATAGAAAAAAATGCGAACTCCCTCCCTCCGATACAAAAACGCGCGCCGAACTTGTCAAGGACGCCATCTATACAACAAGCCTTGTACTACTGTCTTCGAAAAGGTAAGGTAGAGATGGTAGGAGTTGAACGTAGGTTGGTTGTTGGTTCCTGCTGTTTTAGCCGGCCAAAGGATACCCTCTTAAAGATGCCAGAGAAGGGAGTGTGGGACAAGGGGTGTGTTTCACGTGGCAGTGTGGGAGGCTGTTTCCGAGATAAGAAGGTAGGAGAGAACAGCGCGCGTGCGTGTGTTTGTGTGTGTGTGTGTGTGTGTGCGTGTGTATAGTACAAGGCAGTCAGCATCCTGTGGGTGGTTGCCTGGAGATTTAGGTTGAAAAGGGGTGTGGCGGGAGTAAAAAAGGGAAAAGAGAGAGAGGAAAAGCTTTGAAATAAGGGATGAAGTGGGAACAGGATTTGAATGTGAGAGGGAAAGGGGTTGGGGAGGCGACAAGTTGGAAGGAAGAAGGTGACGGGAGGATGTATGGGAGATTGTTTGGCGTGAGGGGAAAGTGGGGTGGGGAGAGATAGTTTGGGAGCGTGAAGTTGGAAGATAATGGTGAAAGGGAAACCGTCGGGATTAAAGAGTGGTGGCAGTGTGAAATGTTCATCGGTGTGTTGGAGAATGTCAAATTGTGTTTCCCCCTTTGTGATTGTTTCGCGCATAATGGGATCTCGTAGGGTTCGTGTGCGAGTCGAAATCTTTCAAACCCAGGTAGCGAGGTTTTTTTTTCATTCCTCCTTTGGAGTGGGAATCATCACACGTTAGTTTGTCCCGCGTATTAACCTACATGTAGGCACGTGGAGGTTTTATTTGATAAACCCTCCGACAAATATATTAGAACGGGATTAAAATTTCGCAACAACATAAATTTAAGCGCATTATAAGCTTATTTTATCGAGCAGGTTCCTTGAACCAGTTTTAAATTTTCATTTAACTTCGCCCAACATTTGAAACTTACGGTTTCCATTATAGACGTTAAAAGTTGTGGAAATCACTCCTTAACCGTAAAATATTTTGTACGGTAGAAGAGTGATTTTCACAACTTTTAACGTTGTCTTCGCCGTAGTCTCCATTTAAATTTTAATTATTTATCTATACAGACCTCTAAAAGTGATTGGATTGATTATAGAAACTTAAGATTAAAACGTTTGACGCATACAAATTAGTTTTAATCCGTTCACATAAATTATGGATAATTTTATAAAAGTCTAAAAGCTTAAAACGTAAGAAAATTCGTTTCATACGTCTTTAAACGTTTTTGTTGGTAGCAAATACCGTTCAAAGCCGTAAAATTTATCACCAATAATTAGATCTTCACGTGATATTTCAAATCGAACTAATGCGAAATTCACCACACATTGTCTCTATGCGGAACTTCATAAAAAACACGATTTGCATGCTATTTACGATACCATTAAAATGCCACCGAGGGAATTGCTGGGTGCTAATGGAAAATGATGAAATTAATTGTGCATACACAACAGACTCCGTGGGACGAAGTCAACAACGAATAGTCTTCCCCTCGTCATAAAAAAATAGCAGCCGCTACCGCCTACGCAGCATGAGAAGGGCCGCAAACGGATATACTAATAACGGCTTATTAAAACCGTGAAGAGCATGTATTTCGTTGGGGAATATTTTTAATGGGAGCGGAAGGAAACCCAAAAACGTGGCGTGTTTAGCCGCGATTTGTCATCCGAAGAATTAAGCAGGCGTGTCAAGGAGCTGGAGGGAACTTAAGGGTTTGGGCGCAAGAGAGCGAAAAAAAGATCGTAAAAAAGAGAGAAGAGAGATGGGAGAAAATTCGAGCTTTCAAAGGAGTGAGATAACGGAAGAATTAGAGAAGTTTTGCGGAGAAAGAGAAAGACGAAAGAGGAGGAGAGAGAGAAAAGGTAGAAAAAAGCGAAGATAAGTGGGAGATGAGAAGAAAGGTAGACGGAAGCTTGACAATTCCTTGTTTTTTTGTGTGATCGTGCATCTTACATGTAAAGTTCAAGCATTTTGGAATAATAAGGAACCCAAAAGCGTACAGAAGAAAACAGCTACGTTTACGCCTCTCTTTGTACTGTAAGGAGACATTTATAAAGAATAAACTTAATGTCAAATAAGCGATATCATCTTAGGCTATAATGAACACAAGTTGAAAATTCACGAAGTTATCAGTTTTCTCAAACCTCTGATGACTCTATCTATTCTATATATCGTACTTCCTTGGGGTATATAACTTGGCTATGGTCAATTATATTGAGAATCGATAGCTACTATAAATTTGGATAACCTGATGAGCATTTCGGCTGTATAGGAGCCGTCATCAGTGGTGATTTGCCGAAGGGAGACTATAACTTTTTGACTATAACATCACTGATGGCGTCTACTTTTTAGCCGAAATTCTCATTAGATTGATATTTTTAAAATGCATTGAGAAAGTTATAGCATACGTATGTTCGTGTCCATAGCAAGGCTAGATCCGTACACCACAGTTCCAAGAATAAGGTTCTCCATTTGTATTCTGTCATCACTTTCATCATTTTAAGTAGTAACATGATCCATAATAAGTTCTTTTGTTTTCATGTTTAATCCTTCAATTTATTCATTCGAGCGAAAACCGATCTTAAGCAATAATTTCCCAAAACTCCGCGTCAGATTTGTTTCATCGAACAAAAAGATATAATGTCTGACCCCGATTTAGCGCCCCTATATGTGGTGCCACCCTTACATACCACCCATGGATCGTTGTGAACAGAACTTTCATCTTACATAGTGCAAGCATTTACCTCGAATTACCGCCATCCTCGCTTTAGCGCCAATGTCAGTGATGGACGAACGTTGGCGCTAAATCGGGGTTTGACTGAGGCTCATAAATAATCGGAGAAGAAAGGAAGTAGAAAGAGAGGGATAGGAGAATAAGAAGGATGGAAGAGGATGAGTGGCGGAGAAGCGGCAAGATAGGAACTACTAGTTAGCGTTCCCGACCACATCTTTCCATAGTGTGTTTGTATACGTGATCGCGCAGTTGAGTGGGAAGGCGATATGCGGATCGCATAAGTATGAGAATATAATATGGCGGCATAACGGGAGGGGAAAAAATAGAATGCAGAGAAAAGCGGTTTCGGGGAACTTGTCGCACGTGGTTGGAGACTTTAACGGCTGTAAGGAAAGGGAGTCGAGAGCGTTGTGGCGCGGTGGGTTGGGTTGGGGAGTCGGCGGCGGGCGACCATAAATTTCTGCATTCGCGACCAAACCGAGAGACACTCTCTCGAAAGGCCGAATGTGTAACCAAATTCAGAACGAAATGAGCGCTATTCGTTTTTTATTTTTACACGTGGAGATAGACGCCGAAAGGCTACGATCGGATATTATTTCAGAAGAACGAGTCCATTCATTCTTTACGACGCGGGCGTTAATTGTTTCGTCGTTTCCTTTCGGATACTAAAACTGGAACTTTTTTTTAAGGAGTCGATAACATTTTTCCACTATGCATAATTTTTGACCGGACTTCGGGGTGGTCGGAAGAAAAAGGCATAAATTTAGGGTTCCGTACACTTTTACACCTAATGAAAACAAATTGATACATTGGTTTTTAAGACACGGTAAATGATCTTTAAGTCATTTTATGGTGTAATTTATACTCGCCTCGGTGACAAAATTCAAAAGTTTTATGGACGTCGCTGCGTGTCCCCTAAACCGTTTCCACTTCGAGAAACCGGATCAAACGTCTTTTTTTTCTTGCTTCGCAGAGATTAAGTGGTGTGATAGGAAGACGTCCAAGTCGGATGTAGAACTGGGTCTCGGGGAAAAATAGCATAAAACGAATCAAGGAGATTTTGTCGATCGAGAACAGATAAAGTTAACTGATAAATATGAGGAAAAGTGTAAAGTGAAATTGTATCCCTAGTAAAAGTTCGTTAGGCCTTTTTAAATTTTGTAGGAAAGTTGTGTGTGTGAAACAAGAATCTCAAATTAGGAATAAAAATGCGAAAAAATAGGAAAAATTTGTTTTTGGATGTCAGGAATGAAGTGGAATGGAAGAATATTGCTAACATTTCATTCTTGACAGACCAAGGTGAATGTTGACACTAATTAAAACTCTTTGGCCTACTATATTACTTTCTCATCAGCAAACAGACCAGGTTTAATTTCTAGAGGTTGTGATGTTGCAAGCTATTTCATTGACACCAATTAGATTTAGAAGTTTGAAAAATCAGCGATAATAATCTTTTGACCAAGTCTAAAAGTTAGGTTTTAATTAATTCTGCATAAAATTTATAGTCGGGAACAAAAAAATCCACATTTTAAAATGATAATGAGAGGAATAAAATAAATAAGTTATAGTATACAAAAGTTTGGTGATACAATTTTAGTTTAATATTCCTTTTCTACGTCATACATAATAAATAAAAAATATATCTTAGATAATCTGTGCGTTTGAAGAGCTTTCTTTTAAATCCTACTCTTGTAGAACTCTAGATTTTTTAATCAAGTTGATTTATTAGCATTCGTTATTTTAGAATATTTTTTGTTAATTATTTAATTTTGATTTGATTTAAGCATCGTACTACAAGGTGATGAGATTCTATAGTTCTGAAGCTGAATGCTGAATGAAGCGTTACTTTTATATTCTTTCTACGCTATTTACGGTTATAATTTTGTCATAATCGGTCAGCCCTCCGTGAATATATCGAATAGAAAATAAAGGATGGAACCATCCATATTCCGGAAATTACCACTCTAGTTAGTAATGCAGCTCTTTCAAGCGCCATGACGCAGTCGGTGCTCTCCTAACGAGCAAGCAAGCAAAACAGTTTATGATGGGTCTATAACGATAAGGACATAGATTTTCATTTGTATAATGCAATGAATTCAGTTATCAAGTAAATAAACTGCTAAGTTGAGAAAATGTTTTCAATGTCTAATATACGAGGCATATTTCTTTTTTAAAGAGCAAATTAGGATAAATAATGATCAATCCAGTACGATAAACGCAAATCATTTCCCTCTTAAGCTAGGAAGGAATTTAGTGCTTCGATGCTTTAAACGACGAAACAATTGGTTTATTGGTCTGCATACATCTCAATATCATCACGTACAGCAAGTTTAAAGCATAGGGCCTATAAAAATAACGTTATGTAAAATTTTCCAAATACGAAAAGGGCAAGGATGCAGTTCATACAAGAGGAGAATAATTCAATGGGACTATGGAGATTGGATAGGCTGCGATAGGTCAGCAGGATAGTGGAAAAAGAGGGAGAGATATAAAGAAGGAAAGGAAAAGAAAATAATGAAGGAAAGCTTCCGAAAGATTCCAGCGAGAAATGGGAGAAAAACAACGCTCTGCGCTCCAAGACGGCGGCGGAAAAGCGGAAAACCATAAAAAAATAAATGAAATTCACCTGTTTCTTTTTTTTGCGAGGTTGGATTACCCACACTCCGCAGGAGGGTGGAGCAAAGGAGGAGACGCCAGGAATACGTGTATTTCATTCCAAAGTTTTTCGTTCTTCCTCGAGCTGATTTCGCTGCCCACTTTCGTGTCCTTGCATACATTACAACGGCTTTCGCCCCTGTTTTATTGCGTGCAGGTGATGCTGCATCGAGTCCTCTCCAACGGGGCAATGGACCTCTTCGCTCTCTCTTTTTCTCCGACCAAACCCTTTCCTTTCCTCCACCTCCTCTCTCCTTCCCACACTGCCCCACCCATTCTCGACGCCCCCAGCCGCATACCGCGACGCGCACCCGAAAAATCGCTTCCCACTCCTTGTTTTCCTTTCTTTTGATCTCAGTTCTCCTCCGAATGACATTACGTATTCCGAAACGGTCTTGTTTATTTTTCGGGCGGGTCAGTTTTTATTTCGTCTGCTCGAGGTTTGGGGGAAAAGCGATAAAACCGTCTACATCCCTTCTCTCCCCCTCCCTCCCATTGATATCCTCCCTCCTCCTCACTCCACCCCCGTTCCCCCGCATAGTGTAACGAAAACGACCTAATTGCCTTAATTGACGTTGCCGAGTTATGGCGGAAAGGACGAGAGCCCATTCCTGCGCATGCGCAAGCCTCGGAATTTATCGCGGCAATGAAATTCCGAACGAACCGGGAATATTTATTGAGAAAAAATGGCGGAGCTATTAAAACTAATGCATTCTCCTACAGTTATCCGCGATTTCCGTTCCGAGGAACGCGCGGAATCACGCTCACATCGCGAAACACAGAGTCCGTCGTAAAAACGGATTGTTTTTCGAGCTTTTCCACCCACGGAAACGCGTGATAAAGATGGATAGATTACTCCGAGCCGAGTACATTTTACAAGGAATAAAGATCAAAATTAATTTAAGGTTCGTAAAAGTTTTTTTATGATAATGCGCGCGAGGAAACACATTCCCTCTACCTTGCTTACACACACGCCCAGAGTAAACGTTAAAATTTTAAGGCGTTCACCTTCCTCGTTTCTTAAAGATACGCATAAATTAAATCCTTAATCCAAACGCAGCTCACATTCATAAACGCGAATGAAATATTACTCAAAATATTTCCTGCCATATTTATTTGCTCAACGCGGGAATTTGAATTCGATGCAAATATTTTACACCGGAACGGTGAATAAGTGTCGGTTCATTAGACCCGCCCATCCAAACACAAAAGAAAACACGCTTTTTATACTTTAAATAAAACGTTAAGTAACGAGCGACAACTGCCTGGCAATAAATCCCGGTTTTTGTTTATTTTTTTCAAAAATAACTCTCCGAAATCCTCGCGCTCGCTACTAAAAAAACCTTCCCGGTCGCACTCCCGTTTTTCCCGAGTGAATAAACAGAACGGTTTGGATACCCGTTGAAAGTGGTCCTTAAATCGACCTCAAGTTACGCGCGACTCGGGCAAAAATAAGTGGCTTCGGAATTTTTCTTTTATTTTCCGAATTACGTTCCCAACCGAGTCACGAGCAAAAAGAGAAAAAATCATCCTTTTCCTCCAACGGGATCCGATTAATTCATCATTTTAATCCACCATCCGGAGTGGCGTTTCCCTCCACCAGAAGGGAAGACAGAAAAGATATTCGCCACGGTCATTTAGCCTCAATTTTCATCCCCGTCCACTCCCCGCAATGCCCGTCTCAACGCTTTATGTATTTTTGCGTTTTTTTTCAACCTCTCGGTTGCCGACGTCTCCTTAACTTACCGAATAATCCCGTAGAAAAATCAAGAGTCGTTTTTTGCTCCGAAAAGGCATAGTACCGAAACAGGATCGGAGTCTCATTTTTCCCGACCCTTTCCACCCGAGACTTTAACGTACACGCACACACAAACGAGAGAGAGAGAGAGAGTCACGCCCTGGAAAAATGAACGCCGAGATAAACGCGCCCGAATCTATTAATTCGGGTGTGGGTAGTGAATCCGACGCGGACTCTTCGCGAAATAACTTCCCACCCTCTTCCGGACTTCTTTTCAAAAGCAGTTTTTCCTTCTTCGCCCACTACCACTGGCTGGTGCTCCCATGAGCGCGGGCACCAAAGCCGCCACCACCGGTAAAAACCCGTAACTCACATCTTATTTATGTTCCGTGGCGGTGGCAACTCATTCGTTTCATACCGGGCTGGTCTTTATTGCGGCGCTGATGTTGGCGGGGGTTTGAAGAAACCAAATGGATATGTATTTTGGTTCGGGTCCATGCGCGATAACGTCACGATCCTGCACGCGGATTAATTACCGTGTTCCGTTGAATAAGGCGCACTTTTTGTCGCGTAAACACGCCCTAAAATCATGCTGCGTCTCATACAACGAAGGTTTAAATGCCTGAAAATGATAATTTATGAAGGAAATTCATACTTTTTGTTGTAAGTTAAAATGTTTTCATAATTATTGAACAAGCAGTTGCTTTTCGACCAATAATTAACTTACTTTGTTTTTTTGTTTAAATTATTGATGAATCTGTTTCATGGATAGACAATTTTAAAACCTGAAAATGGCTTTATTTTTAGGGGTACGTCTTATACATGGGTACAGTAAAATACAATATCCTCATCGTTATTTTTGCGAAATATACTTTTTATGTAAAAATTATTATTAGGTAAAAATCCTTCATATGTAACAGTCCTTTTTACGTAAAATACTTTCGTTGGAAATCGTACAAGAAATAACGGGCTGAACGGAAGTACATTACGCCATAAAAACGAAAAAATTAAAAAAAGGAAAGTTTAATGAGTTTTTTTATAGACGCCGATATTTTCCGAGGCAGGTTTTTTTTTATTTAGAAGAATACAAGGCGAATGGCCACTGTTAAGGCCGCGCCCTCGTCGATGGAGAAACGATGAAAAATAAGCAAAAAATACAAAATGAGAGACGGAAGAGAGGGAGAAAGATACGGTAAATTTACGCACCGCCTTTAATTTATTGCTCATTTTGGCCGAGAGATCGCGCTGCCGTCGGTCGCTCGGGGCGACATCCTGCGCCCCGCGTAGGAGGTAACCGATCCGTCCAGCCATTAAAATGTCGCCTCCGATCGCTTCGGACGTCTGTGATGCTGGTCGAAGAGGAAGTACGCGTATATTGAGAGAAAGAGAGAGAGAGAATGGTGGGAGAATGAGAGAAGAGAGACAGGGTGAAAGATATAGCAAACGTTGCGGGAATGAAGTCAATTGACCATTTTGAAAGAAATAAAAAAAGCAAGGTAAAGGGACGGAGATGGAGGAATCAATGAAGCGGAATAAAAAAAAATAAAAAAATAAAAGATGGCGAAAGATATGTCGAATAAAGGAACAAGTTTAATAGTCAGAGAGAGATGAAAGCAAAGAAGCCGTGCAGAGAATTGATGAGAAGATAGATAATATGGCGATAAAATGACAGAGGGATAGGAAAATTAAATTTAAAATATGGAAATGCCATGTTGGAATGAATTAAAATTCGTTTTTTGTCATCTCTACGGCATAAATGATATTCTAATTGCATTGAAATAATGTTAATGGGCAGAACTGCAATTATTAGCCAAGTTCCTCAATGAAACGTAATTAAAGTACCATTATAAATGCATTTAAAAATCTTAATATGATTTTTTAGTATTGTAATTATTGCCATTCTTACAAATCAGGTTTATATTCTTGTGGTAAATTATTAGCGATGAGCACTACCTAAAAGTATAACGATGAAATGTAATATGATTTCATAAAATGGCAACATCCATTATTAGCACGTCATTATTTGTTGCTGTCGCCTCATAACTGAGATATGGGTTTACCGGGCAAATACGATTAATCCATTTTAACTATCTATGATAAATATAAATTTATTCAATGAACCTTTCTGAAAATGGCTGCGAACTGCGTAATTTTTCACTCCCAACTATTTTTATCTATTAGTTACGCCTTTAAATGTTCGGAAATGGAAATGTTCCTCTCCTTCAAATCATAAAATCATCAGGTATTCGTATAGATGTCTTCATTCGTGCATGCACAAGCATAGAGACTCGTTCGCTGTAATATTCCCGTTCCAGAAATGAAGAGCGTTTCAATGATTTGAAACCTCATAGCTACGAGAATTCTTTGCAAGGTCTCAATGTTATCGACGGAATTTATAATCTCACATGCATTTCATAATTACTTTGTGTATTTTATACTCTTAGGATAGGTTAATAGGTGCTAGAATGTGTAATGAAAGCAACTTATTAGGGTAGAAAATGCCGCTGTAACTAGGATTGAAAAATTATTTACAGAAAAAATCGATTATAATTGTCCATTGTGAAAGAAATGCGAAGATTTTCCGTTGCCGTTTACTATTTGACCAACTATTCATAAAGGCGATTTAACAACATCAAATAATTATCATGTGTAACTAAATGTTTTTTATTTATTCGTCCAGAGAAAGAAGCTCATCTATATCGGAGAATATTTAAATTTGTTTTGGTATGAGTTAAAATTAATATTCGTTTAAATGAAGACAAAAGTAATTTGGAATATAAAACATACATATATGGCAATAACGGATACGTGGGACACACTCAGAGACCATTATAAAATTAAGGAGAGGTAGGTTTTCAAATTGCAACTAATTTGAGGTTGATGTTACCCCAGATCGTTTTATTGCCTTGCATGAACCTCACCTCCGCGAGAGCCATTGCCGAGATAACCAACGGCTCTAAAACAAACGCGAAGTCCAGAACAAATAAAAAAATCACCTTAACGCGCCCTATCGCCCAGATCATCGTGATCGCCGCCATTTAATCGAGTATCAATTGAAAAACGATTTCGAAGTCATTTCCACCGGAATAATTCAACGGGAGGGAGGCGGCTCCTTGTCGTAAAAATCCACCGTGAAGGAGATAAGATAATCGATCCAAATATTCCCCATAGACGCCCAAACGTACACACACGCACCATAAAGAGTCGGGAAAAAATCCTCACGGGAAAAAAGACGACGAGACGACTCCGCATAACAAATGACGAATCGATCGCGCGTGGGAAAGATTACTCCGTGCGTAAACCCGAAATTAAAAAAAATATCGGTGGGAGAGGAATGAAGGAAAGATGGATGAGTGAGGAAGGAGGCCGAGAGAGAATTGGGGAGAGAGGGAGGGAGAAGAGGGAGGGAGGGAGAGGGAGGGAGGGAGGAAGGAAGGAAGGAAAAGGAGAGAGGGAGATGGGGCAGTTGGGAGGTTGATCTAAGAACCGTGAGAGAAGGTAGCCGGAGCAATATTTCATGGGCGGGGCTGAGCACATCGTTCGGATTGCTGGGCACAGAACAGTAGCTCGATGAGAAGAGATGCTCCCGCTACCAGTCTTCACGAAACCAGCCTCAAACAGAGAGAGAGAGAGAGAGTAGAAGAGAGTGAGGGAGAGAGAAAGAGAGAGAGACCCTCTTCAAAAACCTACCCGTCCCCGCAGTCTGCAGTGGATTACGATCTGACCTTTGCCACCCTCCCACTGTTTCCTCCTCCCTTCCCACGGCCTTATACGCTCTCCACCCTCTCCCTCCCTCCTTCCTCCACCCTTTCCCTCCCTCCTTCCTCCACCCCCTTAACGACCCCGCCTCATGCTTCGATTCCATTGGATTTCTCTCTCTCTCTGCCAAGCTCGCTCTGTACTCTGCCACTACCACCGCCACCGAATGTCTCTACACTCTGATTGGCCGGAGTGTTTATAAAAGGCTTTGGAGTTTCCCAGGCGGTCATAGGAGAGGAGGGGACGGACGGTAGCGAGCCATAAAGGGTTTGCACGATGAAGGTAGGGTTGTCTGATAGATGGATGTGCATGAGGGGAAGAGATAAGAGGGTTTTATTCCCGGGCGGTGGGAATCGTCAGTTAAGTGCGGTATCCTTCTCGCGTTCGTGATTTTTTGTTTTTGTTTCCCTCTCTCTCTCTCCCTCTCCTCCCTTCCTCCCACTCCTCCCAGCTTATTGGAAGAGCTGATGGAAGACGGGGGAGGAAAAATTGGTGGATCCGCGCGAGTGTTTTCATCCAATCAGCCTTAGGGCGATGATAGTTTATGAAGAATGGTTGCGTCGAATGGATGGTATTCCGGGAAACTTATATAAGATGTTACGTGCATCATCGAATTGTTTTTCTCTCTTAGGATTTACTGCGATAGTGTAAAGGGATGACTAATATATCCCGTTTATAAAATTCTACCAAATTGATCTCAGGTAATCTCTCAATTTTAATTCTTTTATCTTAAATATCGGCTTTCTTTTTCTGGAACAATAATATGTTATTGCAGACCAAGATTTATCCCTAATTAAATTTCCTATAATGAATATAATACGAAGATATTAAAACGTAGGACTGAATATTTTGCATATTCTTTTTGCCATTGGATATGCTCAAGAACCTTGCAATATGAACAGCTTTCAAATTTAATAACATCAATTTAGGAAATTGATATTCAAACCAAGGAAATCAATCATTGTTAAAGCGGTATCCTCTTTAATATTTATTCTAGAAACATAGAATATGTGTTTAAAGCGATCGGTGATGTCGACGGTAAATTTCTTGCTTAAATAAATTGCATTTTATTGTTAAAGAAAATTAAGAACGATATTTTATATTGGAATTTTTAGAAGCAAAGCGAGTTACAGTTTTCATAGTATTCATTATCATTATTAAAGAAATCCAAAAAATATTTCAGGAAAAATGACAACGGTGTAACTTCCACACAAATGTTTTATATAATTTATGTGGAAGTTACACAGTTGTCCTTTTTCTGAATTATGATTATCACCATGAAGTTGAGCCGAATTCTTTAGACTGAAAGATTCGAAATAAGTTACAAAGAGCTCTTAAAATAATCCTCATCGTTGCATTACGTGAAAACTTAATCCTCCGAACAGGGGCGGATACAGGGCTAGGCGCCCGCCTAGGGCCTCGCGCCCGGCTCCTAAAGGCAAACTAGGAAAGAAGCGCATTGATGGTGAAGCGTGAGCAATCGCGCTCTAACATCGTCTAGAAAGCTTTCGTGGATGTTTATTTGGAGAATAGCGACGAGCGATTAAAAGAAACAGATCTGGAGAGAGGAAGAAAGAAACAATTCCACCGCTCCTTTATTGACGTAAATTGTACGTCGGACGGCGGGATGTGAAGTTCTCGCCAGATGTATCGTACAATCTACTTCGGACGGTGTTAGTTAATAAGTCAGCATCTTAATATTAGAAGTGAAAGAAATGTTTACAGAGTTTGAAAAGTCCCAGCACAAATAACTAGTCATGCATTTTAGATGATGAAGACGATCGTTGTAAAAGAGAACTGGCGTGCTCGAGAACCTGGGGGGCAAGTCTTGAAATTTTCGTTACGCATTAACGATGAATTTTTTCGTTAAGATGACGTCAATCGATGAGTTTTATTCGTACGACTATATGAGCGAGTCTTGAAAATTATCGTTAATAACGACATTATTGCTACGACAAATTATCATCGAACGAGTAACGATGAGCATTGAGGTGTCGTTAAATACGCTAGCAATAAATATTTTTTCGAGTTAGTAAAAATGGCCGAGTACAGACGTTTGCATTTACTAATGGGAGCCACTGCAGAGGAAAGGAGGTTAATAAGGAGGGAGCGATTTCTTCGTGACCGGCAAAACGCATCCCATTTGCACGAGGAAGATTTTCGTTTAATATTTAGGCTTTTAATCAAGAAGCTGCGATATGTTAAGACCTCATAAAAGCTACGAGGAAATCATCGCTGCCCGTAGAATTAAAAGTAATTAGCTATAGTGGTTATTAATAGTATTCGTGGTTATAAAGTATTTTATTTATGACTGGTTAATATGACCTGCTATTTATACATTTTTAATTTTAATAATATCGAGTAAACCAAATAAGTAAACAAGGCAGCGTTTAGTGGACTCAACAATTGAATTGGTTTAAATATTTGTTATCTTATTTCTGGAAAGGTCATAACAGTGTTGAACTTTTCAGCTACTGGCAATTACTAGAGGCCAGTTGAACTGAATTTATATTTGGCTGTCAGTCAAAAAACTGCCAATAGATGTATAATACAAATGCAGTTAACAAATACATGCTGAAAAATTGGATGATTTTTCCCATGTCACAGGCTGAACAAACAGCTGTTAAAACTGAGGACAAAATTACTTTTAGTGTATATAACATATTTTACGTTTTCCTCTCAATAATATTATTTTCCTCAACTTCAGATTTATGACAGAAAAAGATTTTTCTGGGGTAATATGAGCAATAGCCTGGACCCATATAAAAATTAAAGCTCCAAATTTAACACACAGGAATCATCCAGAGCATCTATATGATAACCGACATGGTTTTCATTAAATTAATGTGCAATTGGTAAATAATAACTTATTTGAATAGTTTCAATTATTAAAACTATTTTAAGTTGATTAATTTTTAAAAATCACAGATATGTGACTATGGATTATGCATTTTAAATGTAAATGCAAAATGCCCTGGTGTTACGCATAACTCCTTTATTTGGATAAGTTCCAATGTTTATGAAGCATTGAAAGAAAAGTACACTGCAGGAAATCTTACTGCATGGCTCCTAGTTTAGTTGCATAGTTATACACAAAGTATTTATTGCCGGTCTGTAGCCAAATCACTTCACTTGTGTATGTTGTTCATGATGGAATAGTGGATATCCACTACAGCCATGGTTGATGAAACCCATTTTAAACGCAGTTCCAGGAAGCCCAGAGCAAAGGTTTTCTGATGCCCATGCAATGGCTCGTAATTGCATAGAAAGATGTAACGGAGTTTTAAAAAGCAGGTTTAGGTGCTTGTTATCAGAAGGGGGCTTGCATTATAGTCCTCAAAGGGCATCAATTATAAACACTTGTGTAGTGTTTCACAATATCTGCAAACATTTCAATTGGCCAGATTTTGATGTCATTGTGCCAAATGAACAAAATAATGCAGAAGATGCCATTGAAAGCTTAGGCCAGAGAGGTGACAGGGATAATTGGTTCAACCAAGGTGTTAATATTAGGAATCAAATACTACGAGCAAGGTTTTCCTAAATTTCTGAAATAAATATTACCATTAATCATGAAACAAGTATTTTATTAAAATTTACTGTTGCAAAATATTTGTAAAAACTGCAAATGTTTCTGCCATTTTAGCAATAGCATTTGCCTGCTTCTCTGCTGCATCTGCCTTTCTCTTTTCAGATTCCTTAATGTCCCCTAATAAAATTTCAATTCCTGAAAAGATTTTAAATTTTTTCTCCTCCATAATCCTGTGCTGCTCTGCTTTTTCCTCTTCTAATTTTGCAAACTTCTCAGTTGCCTTGTCATACAGAGTTACTCCTCCGCCTGCTTCACCATATGACAGTGATTAATTTAATCTAACGATATTATTAATTTAATATAAATTAAATATTTGTATGAATATTTCTTGGGAAAGTAGCAATAGATTAATGACTTATAGCCAATTATATGCCATGTAAATTTACCTTTTGATTTAAGAAATAGGCGACTAGCATTAGAAGAAGAAGGAATAAGAGGGTCAGGAGATTTATTGGTCAGGATGATGTCATTCTCAACATCATTTTCTTCGTGCATGGAAGGAGATTATGGGGGAAGTAACACTTGCCATGAACATGATGGCTGTCGGTCATCAACTTCTTCTAATGAATAGATTCGTCATAAAAATCACTAAATTTTATATTTATGTTACAACTGAAAAATACATATTTATACCATCCCATTTGAATAAAAGATTGCTTATTCGGAACAATTTCTTCAATCTCTGGTGTTAGAAGTTGTATTAATCCCTTTTTTTTAGAAAATACCAAATTTTACAATCCAATAAAACTAGCATTCAGTAAAATATTTAAAAATTGTCATCAACATCACCTCAATCGGTGATTCAATACAATTTTCTTCTCCCGAAGCAGAAATATTCCCTATTATTTCCATTAGCCTTTCTTCTAAATATGTCAATTTCTCATTGAGTGCTCCCCCACCGCCTGTGCCTCTCACATGCTTATAAACCCTTAAACATTTTGCCCTAGTGGCACATTTCCAATCAGCCCAAGTCTGAGAGAATACAAAAAGACTGTTGATTCAATTCTTAATACTGTTATTAAATCGTGTATATATATATATATATATATATATATATATATATATATATATATATATATATATATATATATATATATATATGGATGGAAACAAGATGTTGGGATGAGGAAGACCAGTGAGCACTCACCAATCGGACGACTTCAGGTTGGCGAGGCCCTGGGGATGTCGAAGCGACACACGTAAAAGAACACTAAAGCACAGAAACATCACAAACGTAGAAGCTTTCGGAGTTATTCCTTCATCAGCTACAGAGAGAGAACTGATATATATATATGTGTGTGTGTGCGCGTGTGTGTATCTATAATTCAATAACTAAAATTTCAGTTCACGATTAATAGATGCATTCCAATTATAAACAAACTCTTCGATGAATCAACCTATAGTCCACAATTAATTCCTTATTTATAATATCTACATTATTCTATATTTGTTCCTAAAGAAATTTCATGATGAAGAAATGAACTAATTCATTATAGTACTATGCTACATTTTAATTAAAATCCTCCAATGGTAATTTCTGCAGCACAAAGATTTTTACTTCTGCTTTCTTAATATACAATTAATTGAGTAACGAAATAGAGAAACAATATTGAGCTTTCTCATTAAATCATTAACAAATTTCAATTAGTAATACAGTACTAATCTAAATGGCTCACTAGAGAATAAAATACTACCACCCTGATATAAATTAGAAATAATAGTAGATTAGTACAACATGAATATCACCCATTGAAAACATTTTACAATGATGATCCTTAAAGTGATTTCGGAAAAAATTGCATAATAGGAAATAATATTATATAAAACCTTGCTCGTTCAATAAAGATACATAAAGGAGTATATTTTGCGCATTGACTATAACCTTCTTCCACTTATCCATATCTCTTACAGGATGTTTCCCGTCGCTATTTAGAATCGTTGACTATTTCTCCCAGCATTTCTGTTTCGTTTTAGAAGAGAAGGTAGCTGTGATTTTGCTTGTACGAAATTCTGTTTTAACATATACTCTATTAACATTTCCTGCTATCTTTCCGCAATTTAGGAGCCTCGAACCTTCCTCTCCACACTTATATTTCCAATATTATTGTTATTGTGAATTGGCGCGTGCACTTACTGATTGTCAGATGTTTTATTTTTTTACCTTCGTTAGCAAACCAATGAACGAAATTTTACATTCATTCGTAACGATAAATTTTAAGACTTGCAGAAAAGTTCGGTAGAGTGATTGTTCTTTATGAGGCTAACGAAAATTTCGTCAATAACGAAAGCGACAATATTTCATCGAACCGTAACGAAAATTTCAAGACTTGCTCCTTTGGTCAGTCGAACTTCGCTGGTTCTCATAGTTGGTTCCTAGTTCCCGTTAATCGCCAATTGCTAAGTGGCGTTATCGGAGGGCATTTTATTGTATTCGTGAATCATTATCATAATTAACATCGTTATTTTAATCTAACTAAAATATTTAGTTTGACGTTATTATATTAAGAAGAATAATTAACCCCATTTAAGATTAAAACGTCAGGGAGAGATCGGATAAAGATAGAAAGTTTGAATCGAGAGCATTTAAAAGGAAAAAACGTGCTTTTTTGGTAGAATTACAACGAAAGTGTAAAGGATCTTTGAAGAAATTTTTCAAGAAGTGCAGTGAAAAACTGATTCTAGCTGCAGTGTTAATGAGAAAAATTAAAATCTTATTGATGTTAACTCTGAAATTATAAATGAAAATCTTGAAGACCCCAGCATAACTGTGCAAACTGGAGCTGAAACAGGTGTAATTATTCATTATTTCCATTAGATGATAACAAGTATGGATCTGCACGGGTTTCCCGTGGTACATAAGTGCTTTTCGTCAAATTCGCCGTAGTGTAATCATATATTAATGTATTTGTTTTGAAATCAGATAATTATTTTTCCTTATATGGTGGTAGATCTGCTTTATAGATACGCTCGAAACATTCATTTCATTTTGTCATTCTATACTCACCCTACAAACGAAATTTCGTTTTGAAATCGGTTCAGCTAAAGACTTTCAAACCCATAGTTACAGAAAAATTCTATCTTTGATATTGTGGTAGCCCTGTTTAGTCGATCCGGATAAAATATTCTATTTTGGATATGTATTTATATGAAGATTATATGTATCATATTGAATTAAAATTCATGCTGCTTGTTCTCTATAAATAGATGTAAAGTTATAATTTTACTTTTTATTGTTGTAGCCCTGCTCTTTGTCTCCGCATTAAACTTCTTGATTTCATTATGGTATGTTGTACAAATCTTAATCTACAGAATTTAGTTGGAATCCGTTCAGGCAATTCCTTCCAAATCCATAATTACTGAAAAAATTTAATTTGTAAGTGTGGCACCCCTGTTTGGTTGATCCGGTTCAAATATGCTACTATAGTTTTGTATATATGCGTATATTACAAATTTTAAATTTTGTTAAAACTGATGTGAACAGTTCAACACAAATACTTGTTAAAAGAAATTTTTTATTACTGTATTGTGGCAGCCTTGTTTTATATATCTACATTTAAAATATTGATTTTTTTATTTTATGTTGCACATCATCTTCATTCTAAATTTCGTTTAAATCGGTTCAGCCAATTCTTCCCTGTTATATGCGTACGGACGGACGGACGGACATCACGAAGATAATAGTGCTTTTCAGCAATGACGAAAAGCACTAAAAACCGATATTTTCGTTCATTTTACTACAATCGTGTATTAAGCAACAGTAGTAGAAAACCGCTGTTCTAAAACAAGTGAAGATTTTCTAGATTCGATGTAAAATTGCTAGTTGTAGAATTAAGAATCACGGCCCAATGTTGTTACTACAGTGAATCAACTGCCTCTAATCCATCTGATGACTGGTCCACGATATATATATATACATATATATATATATATATATATATATATATATATATATATATATATAATTCAAAAATTTTTTGCACGTTTTCTTCAATAAAATATAAACTCGTATTCAGAAATCGTAATTCGTGAACCTCGCAAACTCCAATCGCCTAGGGGCCTCGCACCCTTTGAGTCCGCCTCTGCCTCCGAGTCCACCTCCAGAGACCGTTAATAATAAAAAAAAGAGATCCACATCTCCAAATCAATACTTTCGGGCCTTCATCTAAATGAAGAATTACAACGCATTAGCGGCTGATTCGCCCGATCACGAAATTAAGATTGCGCCATCGATCAGGAAAAAGAGGTCGAGGCTCTTTGCGGACGCGAATCTCTTTTTTTCCCCTTTGTTTGCCTTCATCTCGCTCTCGAGGCTCGTGGAAGGGGATGGGAAAATCGCAGGACCGAATGACTCCTTCGAGATGCTCCATTCGAACTCCTGCGGCGAGACGGATAATGATAAAAAAGAGGGCGTTGAAAAATAAATCCATCCTTCTTTTCGTCCATCCCTGTGTTTGTTCGAGATGGCTCCCGGTTGTGGAATTGTGCGGTTGTTCGAAACGGAGGAGGAGGGTCCGGTAGGAATTGATCGTGTAGTATGTGCGCCTGCGTTTGTCTATCTTCGGGAGTGAGTTATTGTGGGAAAGGTACGGGAAGAGATCCTTGCGGGTCGTTTCGTTGTTAGACAAATTGGAGGAGCGGTTTCGTCGAAGCCCATGGCGATTTCACCTCCAGATAATGACGGGAGCGTCTTCATTGATTGAATAACCTGTTGGATTTTAAGGGAGTGAGAGAGAGAGAGAGAGAGATTCGTGCTTTGACCATTTCTGGAGCTAATTGACGTTCGGATGTTGCGTTATAATGACCGAGGATAATGGCATCCAAGTTATATGATATTAGTACGGCATGAAAGTTTTTATTGCTTCATTTATATTTGTTTTACGCGATATTTATTTGGCCATCCCTTTTTTCCGGAGCAAAAATATCTTTAATAGAGTTGCTTGGTGTTAATAATCATCTCCAAAAATACATGACTTACGGTATGCGATGGGGTAGTAAGTAGCAAAGAGTGAGATTAATTGTTGCTGCTGAATTATGTTTTATGTCTTCCCCGTCGGATTTCAAATGAAGGAAAAAAGATGGTAAAATTTCTCAAGTTCGCAGTTTTTTTTATTATTCCTTTCAGTACGAGATGCGTAACTGTATTTTTTACCTTCATTAAAACGTATGCAATATTCCAGAGATGTCTGATACCTTTATTCCTAAGTTTCTTCTAATAAATGACGAAAGACTATAGTTGTATCACTAGTTACATCTTCCCATCCTCATCAACCCTTATTTAATTTGAAGGCAAAATTATTTCAAAATAAAATAGTAAACATTTTCCACGTTCTTTCGAATTTTATGGAAATAAAAATAATTTTCTTGTAATGAGAAACACTCAGTGGTATATATTTTAAGCAAATTTTTGCGTAAAGATACGACCAAGCGAAAACTCAATATTAATTTGGTTCATAATGCGACTCGTCAAAAAATTAAAATATGTAATAGGAAAATACGTTCCATTGCGTTTTTCGAATTTTAACCCTCCATGGGCCAGCCTAACCTCAAAGTAACATTCAGTGCATCAATTTTCTTATTTTGATTTACATTGGTTGATTTTTTCGACTTTTGTGTCTTGCAACAAATAGCATAGCAAACAAAAACAATTAAAATTTAACCATTACAGCTTTAAAACAACAACATTCCATTTTCTTTACGTAGAAAAAAAATAAAAAAATAATTTCAGTCATAAAGAGTTAATTTTCGCTATTTAATACATCCTTTACATTGCACCTTTACTACCATTCCCAACATTCCTTTTCCCTACAGGAGACGCAATGAAGAGCGAGATCTTTAAATCGATTTTCCTCTAGTTTGCGCAATTATATACCAATTCCTCACTTTATTTTCCCACCATCTCGCATCATCCTTGGCTCGCCGAGTATGAATTACTCGGAAGCGAATCAGAAGAGGAAAGCCTCTTTCTCTCCTTTACGGTTGCTCGGAGCGATCGAGATGATGGAAAAAAGGAATAAAAGAATTTCCCGCGGAAGCAAGGGGCAGGGCGTGTTCTGCCGCAGGATTGCTAATTATTTTACTGCTAATGGAGACGTTAGCGTTGACATGGAATGGGTTGGGCCATGAGCGATAGGGAGAGAGAGAGAGGTTCCCTCGAAGCATCCGCCGTTGTGCAAGTAAATTGTCAATAATAGGAAATTACGAGGAATGCATGGGCGGAAACGCCTTCCGTAATTGACTCGTCCGATAGGGGATGCCTGAAAACTCTTTTAAATTATTCTCAAATACCCGAATTGAATGCTGCGCTGAATTTAAAAAAGGGAAAAATATATGAAAAAGGAGAGAGGGAGGGATGTTTTATTACGTCGCCAAGCGACAATACAAATATAGTGCCGGCGATTTCTCAAAAAAAAACTAGATGAGATTTTTTTATATTCATTGAATTTTAAAGCGCTTGAGGAGAAGAGCGTTAAATCAATCTCTATCGATTAGTTTTGAAGGGTCATAAAAATTTAAATGTAATGTGTTACATTGTTCATTGTTTGATGTATGATACCAGGTCTCTGGTTATGAAATGATATACATTGCTTGAGAATTAGATTTATCCCATCTCGCTAGCAACATCATTTTCTTATAGGAAACGAGATAAAACATTGCAAATGCATGGGTTAGCAATACATGAAGACTTTATCATTAGTCATATATCATTCCACTTGATTGAGTTGTGTAAGGAATCGTGCACAATTGAATTTCGACCAAAAACATGAAAGTTTAAAAATATATTTCTATATTTTCTTAGCTTTTGGGAATAAATAGACGACATATCGAATAAAGGAACTTATTCGCGAGATCGAAAAGTGTTGCAGGAAAAACAAAGAAAACAAGACATGAACGATTTAGTGCCAGACATCGAGTTGATGTCTTTCCTCGACACTTCCAGTCGTCACCCTTCCCACTTTGAGAACACTTGGACATTTAAAAGCCGCTCTTTCACTCTCTCTCTCTCTCTCTCTCTCTTTCTCTCTCTGTGTTACTCACCGTATTCATCCCCTCTTCCTCTTTTACTCTATTTCTAGCTCTTATCCTCTCGCCACCTACTCAACCAGATAGAAAAAAAAAACACAGAAAAACAGCCAATCACGCGCCTAGCGTCAATGAAGGGAAGAGCCTCTTATTCCTTCTCCGAACACAGTTAAACCCATTGCCTTGCTCATCCCTCTCCTCCTTTTACCCTTGAACCTCACATCCATCCACGTTTTCTCTCACTCCATCCATCAATAACTCCATTTTCACCTGACCTCTGCCGCCTCGGCTCCCCGCTCCCTCTCCCGTTCCCCTCATTCTCCCGTTCCCCTCATCGTCCCCTTCCCTCTTTTTCCAGCCAACTTTTCTTTAAACACCCCAACATTCGCCGCACCACTTCATCAACTCAATTTTTTTCAGCTCCAATCCGACACCCACCCACGCTCTCATCCCCTTCCTCTCCTCTCCCCCACCCCCAACTGACCGCCACCCGCTCACCCCGCCACTTCCCTCCTCATCTCTCTCTGTCTTATCATCCGCTGTCCATCTATTTCATCTCCCGCATTTCCCTTTTCTCTTTCTTCCATTCCCCATCCTCTCGCCGAATCTTTTTTCGCCCATCCCCCATCCTCCCTCGGTGTTGGTGGGGACTGAGATCTTCTTAGTTGCTACCGTGCGTCCGCTTGGAACTTTGATGTAAGAGAGTTACCAGGCGGCAGACGGCGTCGAAGAGAGTGAAAAAGGGTTTTATGCGTAGTCTCAGAGTGTGAAAAAATAAGGAGATTGAAGGTGGCGAGAGGGGGGGGGGGGAATGGCCTTTTGGAAGGAGGATTTCTACGAGGGTGGCACGGAGAGGAGGGATACGAGGGGTGGGGGGGAATGGAGGGAGAGGGAAAGAGAGAAGAGGGTGAGTTGGGGTGGACTGACGCGAGGAGGAATCAAATCGTGATCCGAGGATCTCACGACCTGGAAGATGTGTAGTGAGTAGAGAGGGATGGGATGGGAAGAGGTTAGGGGAGATTGAGGAGGAGGAGGGAAGGGTGAGAAAAAGTGGAGTCGGAAGAGAAGTAAAGGAAGGTTAGAGACTAAAGGAGGTGAAAAAATGTGAGTGGTGAATAAAGTCTTAAAAGAGGCATAGAGAGGGGAGGATTTTGGGTGGCTTAAAGGTGGTGGCTGTAGCGGTAACCGGGATTCTGAGAACCTTGTGTTGGGTGAGTTGAGAAATATGAAACGAGTCTCTCTCTCTTTTTTTATTGTTTTGTAAGAATGGGTCCGCCAGAAATGTGGTTAAGATGGGATGGAGCGATTTATCGGGATAATACATTTAAAATTAGTGTTCCACGATTTCGTATTAATAATCCATCAGCTATACTTGAGAGTGATGTTAAAATTGTGGCGTGTGACGTCATGGGGTTATTGTAACAATATTTATCAGTTAATTAACAATTTAAAGTAAAAGAGACGTTGAGTTGAATTATTGCTCTCTGAATCCCAATGATATCTCTTATGATTTTCAATTTTATTCGCATTTTATTATTTACAGAAAAACAGCTACAATGTTATAAATGCTTACTAAAACTAATGAGATGATCCAAAAGACGTGATTTTGCTGAAAATGTAATATGAGAGATGTGTTATGCCTTTGATTGAAACATTTCTTCATTGCGCAAGATGTTTGACTGCAGGTGAATTTTTAGTATTTGGAAACGTGCCACAGATATAATTTATGCTGATAAGGGGAAATTTTCCATAAAAAGAACATTAATGATTAATATTTTAGGTGGTTTCATACAGAAGGAAATGCTTCATATTCATTGATATCTCAATAACATATTCATTGATAGAAAATAATTATTGCTTAAATAACAATAAAATTCATTCATGAAATAAAACAACCCTTGACTTATATTGTGAAAATATTCAAGAAAATATAATTATGAAAAAACTGTTGTAAAACAGGTTTCGAATCTCCCTGATTAAGTAGAAATGTGGACATATGTGTATACTTTAAAAAATCTGCCTATAATTTTATGCATAATATATTAATATTTTTACGAAATGTAGGTACTTTTTAAATGTCGATATTAAATATTTTTAAAATATTTTGACTAATTTAGTAGTTTCGGGGAAAGAGATTGCAATACCTACTTTTAAATTTAAGCTTCGCTATACTAGAATCATTCAACGAGAAATTGACCTTAAACTACACACATTTTCTCATCTGTTAAAAGAAAGGAACGACTCTAGGAAAATAAATCGTATGTTTCTTTTCCCAGAAAAGCCGGGAGGCTAGCCTTAGATATTTTTTGCTACTAAACAAGTTTTTTTGTCGGAACGATAAAGGAAGATGCCTAATAAAACTCTTTAAATGGGTTAAGCCACCGCAAAAAATAAAGTATGCATGCCATGGAAATCGTTCATCAGCACTCATTAACACAACACTTTGGTCTCAATGATGTTCGTGAAATTATGAATTGCAAGATGGCGACCCAATTCCCTTGTTTATTTGTACGTAATTTTTACCGCAGGCGTTGAAGTCTCCAGTAAACCATAATTTATTTGTAGATTTTATGGGTGCTCATAAAATTCGATCCAATAAATTTAGACGTAGGTACTGTACTGAGATTAATATGTTGCTTTTATTAAGCTCTAACGAAGCGGTCGATGCGTCTTCTCTATCATAATACTTAGCGGATAGGAATTTTGCCGTAGGCGCGCACTTTTATCATTCATTATTTTTACTAATAACCTTAAGGTAATTGGTATAAATAGTTTTAATGAACTATTAACGGAAAGTAACTAATAAAGTATTGGCATATTTGCTTCGAAAGCAGTAATGATTACTTATTTGAATCTCATTAGCAGTATAACAGCTTTATAAAAATCCTTATATTAAACTTTTACTCTAAATAACAGTCCTTCTGATAGCTATTCAATGCACTAAGAATCCTACTTAGAGAAAATACGATGTTTTCCTTTTGTCGATCACTGCGCCGGATACCTTTCCCGGACTTTATCACCGAATCCCTGAAATATAGAGCGAATATTTAATCAACCCTTCGGTTTTCCGAATAGATTCACACGCGAGCCGTGTGAGAACGAGATCCTCTCGATCCCTCTAGGCCACAGTCGACTTTTCCTTAAGGGGAGAGATCCAGTCCCTTGCGGAATCGTCTCCTGATTATTTGATGACTCCACAGATCGACGAGGTGACTGGACTCTCTTAACGCGTTAAGATTCCATATAACTCAGTTAAGTCGGAGAACTACTGCCTCGTAGGTAAGAGGAGTTCTTCCTCGAATGCCCTGGAGTCGTTTTATCACATCGTTAGCACGGACGAAGGGAAGAGCTTCTGCAGTGGAACCTAAGAGGAGAAAAATATAACATCCCAGAACAAAGAGGGAGAGAGAGAGGTGTGCGCAAGAAGTATAGAGGCAAAGAGAGAGCACGTGAGAGGGCGGTGGAAGAGAGTAAGAAGGATATAGAGAGGGTGTGATTTGTAGAGGAGCCTTAGGCGTAAGGGAAAGGCGCCAAGAGGCATCGAAGGTCTCCATCACCTCGAGGGACCGATGGTCTACTAGCCTATCACGCGATCTGGTGGTAGGGAGGGAGAAATAATGGGGAAGGAGGTGAGAACCAATAAAGGAAACGGAATTGTTTAAGAACAGAGGGAATTTCAATAGAGCGGAGAAGATTAGGAGATAGGCTGTGGAGGAAAAGCTTGCTGTTGAGGAAATAATATTGCGGAGACAAAAGTTTTACCGCGGACTTGCTAATGCGTCGTTGCACTTGAAGAGCGATCTCTGTGCCAGATAAAGACGGAAGAGTTTATGTTGAAAGTAGCGCAATTTCCTTTCAAATTAGCGGGAATATTAATTAACAGTTAATTAATTGCAATCAGTTTTCCGCTTTTATTAGAATATTTTTCAAACAAAAATTTTTACCATAGCCAACTACGTGTAAATTGCAGTTATTACCTTTTCATAATTAGTCTTAATTAAAATATGCTTCAGTTAATGAAAAGGTTTACGGCATTGCTACATATGATCAATAATGAGATAATTTAGCTTGCGTGCATAAACGCCATATTAACATCCAATAGGAAATTGTAACTATGAATTCTCATTGCTAAAGACACGAAAAAGTTGGGTTTTTTGTGATTCCACAGATATTTCCAAATTAATTCCGCATGGATTCAAATTCTCTCCTCCAGTTTAACAAACATTATTATTTTAAACGTGCAAAAGTCTATGCCCCGACTGAGTATCTTGATTGAAATTAATTAAAAAATAGAAATCAATAGTATGCTGTACCCATTCACTTCATATTTACCTCTATTTAGAATTCCAGTTTTAATTACCGTTTTGGATTTGCATATACACAGATTTACCTACCTGGCACTTTTTACAGTATTTAGTGTAAATTCATTGACTATAGACATCGGTTCGCTATGGATTTGATTAAATTTTGCTGTAAACGTACCACGGTAGAATAACCAGAGCATTGAGATTTTTTAAAGGCATATTAAAATATCGTAGTAATTTTATCGAAATATACAAATTATTTATTACCTGTTACTTCATCAAAAAATAATTGACAAGCAGCCCTTACCTAACTGAATTTTTATATTTATGTCTGCCAAGTGTCGATTTGTTAACATAATTTTTAATAATTGCTTAGAATGCTCGCATAAAATTTTCAGCTTCTTGAGCTAATTTTAATCTAAGAAAATGTTATATTGAAGCATAAAACGTTTTTCTGATAAAATACATTTTATGAATAGAATCAAGTTTTGATACTGCCCAAAAGGACTAATTTATTTTTATGCATTTTAAATTGTGTAGTATTTTAGAATGTGTAAATATTTCAGGATTGATTCACAAATTTAAAAACAATATAAAAACATACATTTTTATGATTAACCTCGCTATTTTTAAGTAAAATGCGTTACATTTATCCATGTGAGACAAATAGTTCCGTCCGTTTTCTTACATTTACCGAAGCCTTTTGGGGAATCTTGGAATTATAGTATATTGCATCCATCAGTCACTAATTAAATGAAACTCATTCTTCCGATACATAAAAGCTGAGATTTATCGCATTCGATCTAATCGAATCCGTAAGATTTTTGCCGCCATCATCGAATCTCACGCTATCAGCACCATGGAACATTCGAAGCTGCGTCTGACCCTCGAACTCGGAATGAAAAATGCAGTCCGCGCATTAGACACGGCCGTACAGTTAAAAAATGATCGAACCGGACGGAACCTAAAAGCCGAAAAACAATATAAAAAAATGAACCGAAGGAATCACCTTGACGGCTTTAAAGCGCCGTGAATGAGTACGGTGAAGAACTAACTCATTCGAGAGATAGGGACGGGCGCCATGGTGTGATAGATCGAACCGAAAAGGGAACATCTAATAAAAGCGGCGGAGAACGGTGTTGGAGAGGCGTGAGATATGGTGCCGTGCCCACGTGGGTCTCCACCGCTCCCCATCCTTTTGCACCAGCGGAACGAGATTGAAGAAGACGATCTCGCGGGTTACGGAGATGGGAGCGGAGATCTCGAAGGTCCGGGAGTGAATAGAGAGCGAGAGAGAGAAGGGCAGGGAAGAGGCGGGCCAAAGCGAAGGACGGTGGAAAGGTAAGGAGTAAGAAACCGAACGATCCGGACTAATTAAGTGGCTCGGGGAAGCAGCGGTCGGTGAGATATGGTCCAGTGTGAGGAAATCAGAGCTCTCCGAGGCAGGAGAAGGCACGTATGCCTCTACGAGAAGGCAAGAAGCGGCTTGTGGTGCGGTTCTGCGGCGAGATAAGGGATCCCAGCTCACTCCTCCTCTCCTTTACCTCTCTCTACCCTTACGGTTGCGGTGGGGCAGGTGCCTTAAAGGTTGATGCGTGTAGCGGGTGGCGAAGTATAAGATAGCACAGAATAGCGCTGGGAAAAGTGTGAGAGAAGTTCTCTTCTTCATCTTCCCTCACCCTCTCTTTCTTTTGAAAGGGGATGTAACTAGAAGGCGGCCTGGGGGGCTCACCTTGCTGAATAATATATTTTTAAAATGAATTAATAAATTATTTTATAAAATTTATCAAAGAGGTAGAGATTTCGTGGAATTCCATAATATGGATATAATGTGGCATCGTTAAAATTAGAAACAAAACAAAAATTAAACAATAAAATCTCATTCCACATAAAGTATTTTGTTTTTTTTCTCAATGAAAAATTACCTTTCGTTGGCGTGACAAGTGTAGCAAAGATAAGTTTAAATGTTTGTTTTCATATAATTATTTTATTTAATTTTTGTTTAATTTTGGTGAGCTCTTCCAAATATTTGACAGTAAAGCTTCTCTCCCCTCACACAGTACGTGCTACCCTTCTCACACATTATGGAGGATAGTTACGCCCCTGATTTTGAAAGACTCTTCTCTCTTCTCCCGTAAAGAGGCTTTTATGCGGTGTGATGAATGGAAACGGAGGAATTCGGAGAATTTTCCGAGGTTTCGCCTTTAGGATCCGTTCCGGTTATTTATGTTATTTTCTTAAAGTTTTCGTTTTTCCCTTATTCTTCTCCTTTTCCGCTAGATTTACGCGATCATCTTGTTTCTGATTATAATGCGATAAGGGAAAATAAGAGGTAAAGGGGTTTGCTGTTTTTTTGTGAACCGAAAAAAGGAGTTTTTGAGGAGGTTTCGCGGCGGCGCGATATGATCTAAATTGTTGTGCGGTTGGAATTCAGTCTTCACCGTAGAAGATGACTCTTCTCAGAAAGAGAAAGAGTGATTATTATGCGATCTTAATCCGTGATAATTTGAGCAATTTCTCGTGAGTAACCGTTTTTGACGGGAAGAGGTGATGGATTTTGAGGTCTTCTTGAATATCTCGGATAAGACTCGTAATTTATCATTACGAGGAAACAAATTAGGGCCTCTTGCAATTCCATTAAATTAAATGGTGTAAAATTTCAGCTGGAATACAGAAAAGGTTTTAGTTCAAGTTCCGTTCCAGATGGTATAAGTTCTATGAATATTATGTTATTGAAGATGATTTTTGTTATTATTACTCTCGTGAAATGCTATTCTGAACGTTGGTAATTTCCCTTAACGGATTTAAAAGAAGATGAGTATGCATTGCTATTATTATTTTATAAAATATTTCTAAGCTACTAGTATTATCATCCTTTTAAATGTTAGAAGTGAAAAAATAACTAACAATCTCAATTGGTTACTATTTAAAAATGATTAAATTTAAATAGGATTCCTCATAAATAGTTATTAATTTGATCAGTTAAGAGTAATACACTTTAAATTTTCAGCAAAATATTTTTCTGTAGGTTTCTTTATTATTAATTCATCTTACTTGAATGTCAGAATGAAACGGAAAAACTTTTCCTACCGAGACTCCTACGAATGATGTTTATTTCAGCTAATATTTTTCTCTCTAAATCTCACCAAATCTTCCGATCTATTTTAATGCAAGCAGAATTCCTTACATCATGATGACATATATCTCCTCAAGTAATTCAAGCTTGAATCGTTTCTTAAATCAGTTGGAATCAAAACTGTGCAATTACTAAAATGTTTTTACTGAAGCTTCACCTTTGATGAAAATAAAAATTATTTTTGAAAAGTAATCTAAGTTTGACAAAGCCTAATTATTCAAATGTCAGCCGTATAATAATAAAAAATAATCTTTGAAGATACTACTTATTCATAGCTGAACTATTTTGTCAAACCATGAACTTAAATGCAGTGGTAATTATTAAACGTTATATCATTTCGTCCGTACCAGTCACATTAACTTGACCAATGTCTAAAAAATTCAACAAGGAACTATCGAGCTCGTCTTATGACTGAAAAAAATTCAAGAACAAGCTATTTAAAAAAATGTATTTGCCTCAGGTATCTCCAATAGCTACAGCAAGGTAAAAAAATGTTTTTTTAAAATGTCTAAAGAAATAAAAGTAAGCATGAAATACAATCGTATTTTCCTCTGAGAATTAAATCGAATTAGAAATTGAATGTAAAGGTATGCCAATTCCACTAAATTAAATGCATCAAAGCAATTTACGTGCTAATGAATTACTGTGAGTTCTCTCGCGCTAAAAAAAATTTATTCCAACGGAATCTTTAAATTATTGTCGTTATAACTCATTTAGATCTTAAAAATATGATCGGAGGGATTTAAAAAATGGAAATGCGAAAAGCCAGTGCTCAGGTAATATCTCCTTCGAACAACATGAGACGTAGACAAGCGGCATGAATAACTTCAGAAATCAGGTTTGATTTCTATTTTTATGCGTAAATATATGCTCAGAAAATTGTACTAGTTTTACGAATAAACTAAAATTCGCCATGTACATTTACCTTTAATTTTAATTAAATTTTTTAATTACAGCGGTAATTTACATGGTGTGTTTACAATTTATTTGTATAACGCAGTTCCATGAAGTGAAATCTTTGGTTAAGTATATCAATTAATTTTGTTTGACAAATTTCATGCATGTGCATATTTTAATTACAAATCCGGCCTTGATAAAGGGCTGGTGAGCGTGTCTAGCCGCCAATATAAGAGTCGCGGGTTCTAATCCTAACGAGAGCATGATCGTATGTGCTTATCATAAATCTATTATATCACATGTAATTAAGAAAACCTGTTTGCATTAAAGAAGTTATTATTAATAAGAGTTTCTCTTATTTTAGCGGTTTTTTCAAAAACATATTCTTATGCGTTCGATTTGTCTGTCTGACTGATGCGGTAACTTCTAAGTAAATGCAGCTAGGACAGTGGTCTCAAACTCACGTGTCTGCGGGCCGCATGAATGCCCTCCATTAAACCCACGGGCCGCATTAAGGCACCGTACCAATTCTGCGGATCGCATACTTTCCAAGTCCTCACACCGTTTCATAATCTTTGGATATTCATTCTCCCCTTCCCCAAGGAAGAAATCGCCCCAACCCTGTGATGCGGCCTTAAACCCATCCATTACGAGAATACTAGATTCGGCGTTGAGGGTTAGGTTCTTCGGACACGCAAGAAACAAGCTAGCAGCGGAATGAACATACTTAGTACCCCATCTGTTCAGAATTTTTATAAATTCTTGCGATTATAGGTATGCCACAAACATAAGAACGCACGGCCGCGCACGGAGGAGAAGTTTCTCCGCCACGGAGGGGAAGTTCCCTCGGTCATCTTGACTTCCCCCACCCCACTACTAGCCCATCCTTCTCCTTCTTAGGTTGTCAGTTCTCACTATTTACAGTTGCTGCCTAGACGAAATTTTGCAAATAATTGGCAACAGTGTAGTTAGAAAATGACCGAGACAGCGATAGCCCGTGCGGTAAGGAAGGGCGAGAGAGGAGGGTGCCAAATGGAGTGAGGGATTAGGCCACACCCACTGTGCACCCGAAATGTTCTTTTGATCGCGGTAGACCTATAGCAGAATGGGATTAGAGATTTAATTTCAATTTCCTGTTTTTGATGTTTTGTTTTTAAAATTCTTCTCCTTAATAATATTGAATTATTTTTTATCATATTACTTCAGATCAATCATACTAGTGTACATAAATTTTAACATTATATATTAAAAATTTCTCTTGAAAAGCGCCATTTAATATCTGCTTCAGCAGCTCGTTCATTACTTTTTAAATGTTGGTACAGCCCAATGCGATTTTAATTTATGGAACGAAAGTTCATTCCGAATGTATTTGTGTATAGCTTCAATCAATGAGAACTGATACTTACACTTCTAAACCTCTACTATAGAATCCGACTATTATTACTTCGTTGAATAGATTTCTTTCTCCTACATGATGGGACCTTGGAGTATAGTTGCCCTTGGCAAATAGTAAAATACTCTCTTGATGATTGTCTGAATTGAAATCTATAATGTTTTTTAAATGCCATCTAAATTAATTGTTATTGATATCTTTTTCATCTCGACTAAAGCAATGTTACTTATTTAGCATGATACTAGCCCGAATATGGAAAATAGAGTGTGAGTATGGATCTTTGAATCTTTTTGTCACTATTTATTTCACCAGTCAATTAAATAATGCAAATTTTAAAAAGTTCTCCCGCTTTATTATGCCGTCGCCAAGGAATCCTCGATATTCCTCGGTCTATTCGAAAACTTATCGGCTGAGTTATCGTGGTTTTCGCAACGGACAAGACGGGCAGACTTCGCCTAGACTCGCGACATGAAAACTAAACTAAAAAAAACGCAATTTGCAGAGTTCGTGTTGCTTCGCCTGTTACTTTTTTTCGGGTGCTTCGATGCCGCGCATCCACCCTCTTCAGGGGAGTGCCAGAGAGAGAGAGAGAGATGAAGCGAGTGATTGCGATATAGGAAGAGAGACAGTGGTTGAGAGACGTCGGCTAGGGTAGGGCAGATATCTCACGGTGAGGATAGGCGCCGGGAGATAATTCTCTGTCCGAGAGATGGCGAGGAAAAAACATTTGATGGAAAGGGTAAGACAGGGCGAGCATACGGGGGAAGGATATAAGATGGCGGATAGCGGCAAAAGGAGAGGATTGTTGTAGCGGATGGTGGATGAGAGCGTTGCGAGTGCTTCGAGAGAGAGAAAAGGAAGGAAGCTCTTTGAGGCGGTGCTATCTTCTCTCACCCTCCAGTAGAGCACGGCTCGAGTGAGAGAGAGAGAGGTGGGAGAAGGAGGACTGAAGGGATCTAGATTAAGACTGCGATCTCTCAGTCACCGTGGGAGACGGATGGACGGGAAAAAAGTGTACGTGGGAGGAAGAAGGGCTTGGAGGTGAGACGTGGGGTGTGAGAGAAGGATAGTGCACGGAAGCACCACCGGAGATGAGCTCGGTATACTACTCGAGGAGACGGACGTGGGAGGGGGAGAAATGAAGAGCTGAAGGTAGGATTTCTACCTGAATGTAATCCGGATCTTCTCAAAATATGGAGACCTCAAAATAGTGTAGGATGGGGTTGGTTTTTATAAGCCGAAGAGGGAAATATCTGTGCGGCCGATTCGTGATTTGTTTACGAAATGCTACATCCTTTCGAGTTTGCTTGGAGTAAATATAATTTGTATCGATCGAGCAGAGAGCTTGTTCTCATAAGTCTATCGTGGGGCATTTTTCATTTCGTCTACAAAATAAGCATCCGATTAAAATAAAATTATACAAAAAATAACTTTTACTCAATATTTCACCATGCTCCATGCATAGAATTATTATTTTCTTTATAAATGATTGTTCTAAAATCAAGAACAATAGTCATAGTTTGATGCCATATTTTAATAAATTCGCCTTATGTATAAATTAAATTTTCTGCTCAAATTGTAATAAATTAATGTAAAGGAAAAATCGTTAGCTTGAAAGACAAGGGATTAAAAAGTCATAGACTCTAATTAGTCGATTTCGAATTACGACTCCACATATTTCATTTTTTTGTCAAAATTTTAAATATTTTACATGTAAATATTTAATAATACGGTTCGGTGATAACTGCACGAATTCAAGAAGGAAACGTTTCTCTCCTCCGTTCTCGTACTTCTTACTTAGTTCTTCACTGCTTCTTTATTATCCAGATATTCACATTATAAGACGAAGGTTATTATGGTGTTACCAACAGCTTATCTATTCTGTTTTTTTAAATTCTTATTATCCACAGCCTAAACAATTTTCAGCTTCCTTAATTAATGATTTTTAGTATTTTTCATATAATTTTTGCCCTCTCGTCAGATTATAAAAACATTCGATATTATAATGATCATAAAATTGTAACAATAAGCTATAAATCTAAACAGCCATTAGAACGTTGTTGAGGTAAAAGTTCGAATTTGACTGACGCCCAATACGAGTCCAATACTCAGGGTTGGTGAAGGGGCCTCGCGCTTCGATGATATCAAAGGCCAAATGTTTACGTTTTTACAAACACATTGTCATAAAATTTGTATTCCTGGGAGATGTCCGAAATGTTTTTCTTCAAGTTCTATGCCATTAAATATCCTACAGTCGCACCTGTTCCGTGTCCCATTGTGTACTTTCAATGACGATTCTTCCTCTCTCCAGATCGAAAAGAGGTTTTTCACGAGCTTTGTGATGGCTCTGTGCTCTTTGAAGCTAATGTGGATTCCATATTTTCATTGCTGACATTTTTTCTGAGTTGATCGTTTTTCGCAACCATTTTTTTTCTTGAGATTTTTTTCCTTTATTTTTTTTTTGGATTTGGGGCCATCGCCAAACTTTTTGCAGCTTGTCTCGCGCCGAACCTAACTGTACATTAAAAAAAACGACTGAAATGTCTTCTCTCAAAATAGCAATGGCTGGTCATAATGGATGAATAAACGGATATGGATGTTGTGATAAACCGTTAAGAGAAGCTGAGTTGCAATAAACGCAAAGGTGGTCAAATTAACAAAAATCTTCTTTTCGTAAGAATGAAAGTTTTTCCGGGACGAACTGCGAGTAGACATGTGAGACGATTACAGAGATGTGGCGAAATTCCGAAATAAAGTTAGGATTGATTACATGCGGAAAATTTTCGAGTATTCGCGAAATCCTGAAAATAAGTAAATAACAGCACTGAGGTAAATGAAAAATGAAGCTGTTCGTAGGACCAAATACTGTATTCGATTTAAAAATTAATAAGACATCATAATGAACTTGCTAATAACCACGAGTTGCCTAACGTAATGCTGAGGATTACCCGATATGTTGGGTGTAGAATTAACGATTTTTTAATTTCAATACTGGTTTTAGTAACTTCTGGATCAGAAATACACTTCTCTCGGTCTTTATAATTCTGAGCGTGTAATATGCAACGGATATACATTATCGGAAGAGGGTATTCCGTGATTTGATTCTGAACATGTGTACGATACCGTTTATCCGACGTTGTTTAAATGCATGCATTTCGATTCGAGAATAGAACTTATCGGGTAAAATGACACAGTAAATTGCTGAGATCGTTTCTATAGAGATACTACCCCTTCCGGGTGATTATATTTGTATGCTGTTTAACTAATGTGGATCAGGAGAATCGTGCCTATTTAATTTACATATTGTAAGGAGCAAGTTACAAATAACATTTCGAAATACATGCCGTTACGTTGGTAATATTGTGAAATACATACATCTATACCAAGTGGTATTATATAATTTAATGATTTTTGTCCAAAAAGTGTTTGTATAATAAGCTCCGTATAAAAATGGAATCAAAATAAGTTAAAATCGGAAGTTGTCGTGGATAAAAACTTTTCCGCATTTCACTAACGATTTTATGATCAAAAGCATCGTTTATTTTGTAAATATCTCTTCTTGAGTCACTCCTCTAAAAGTAACCTCTATCAGGCCGACTTGTAAAAATCTTTGTTTAAAAAAATTATGACAGAATTATCGCCAATCAAAAAATTCAGTCCGGCAAAGTCGATTTTGTGACGTAAATGAAACAATTTTTTCTCCGACATCGATTCGATGCAACACAGAACTTTTAATAAAACTCCACTCGGAAGGCAATGAGAATTAAGAAAAAATATGACCCGAATTAATACTAAAGGCGCTCTCTGAAATAAAATAGTCATGACTTCACTGACCTCATAAGCAGAGAGCGGGAAGCGAAGGAAGAGATGGCTTATTAAGGAAAAGCGAAGAAGAAAGGAAGAAAGGAGAGGCGAGGCAGAAGTAGGAAAAGAGAGGATAGTGCCGAGAGAGAGAGAATTGTGGAGGTAATGCAGAGAGGTGGGGAGGGTGGGGGAGAAAGAGAAAAGAGCGGAGAGGGGTTGGGAACAGAAAGAGAAAAATCGGGAAAGGTTGAGAGGGTAGGGGTGGGAAGAGAAAACTCACCGAGGGGAAGAGAAAGAGATAGGAAATTGCCTGCACGGACTGCAAAAGGCCTTCCGAGCGAGATTTAGAAGGCTTTCATCTCGCGAGGAGGAAATTTTTTGCTGTCGTGAATGTGGTCAGTGTTAAGAAGGACGACCGGGCATTATCTATTCCACGGCGTTGATAGGTGAATGGGGGACTAGGACTTCTGTTCGGTTGTTAAGATTGCCAGAGGGTCGGTCGATATCGTCGTTTTGCATTCTTTATTTGTTCCTCGGGGTATTTTACGTCCAATGGCAGTACGGATATAAGGTGGCGGGAGCGGCGAATGATGGTGTACGGATCGGGGCGATAAAAATGGCTGCGAAACGAGGGTCGGATTGAATAAATCTGCGATCGAAAGGTTTAAAGGATAAGCCCTCGGACTCCGGGCAAGGACATAACGAAGGGAAGATCCCGCGATTAAATAACGCCGGGAGGGCGATTTAACTGGGAGCTTGCTAGAGGGATCCATTTTTTGGCGTTCCTCGCATTGAAAAGGAGAGAAAGGTGCTTATACTCGATTAATTAAATCCGAAGTAGCCTCTCTTGATATTATTTTTTGCTATACTGCGCACTAAGGTTATCATAAATGGTTGTTCGAGAGACTGCCCAGGTAATCTCCATGGAGATTTGTTAAATATTGTCAGTTATAATTAGTTAGTTACAACATATAACTTCGTAATAACGAGCGGTATCGGGAAGAGATAATATTATTAATTCCTAATAATAAATCCAACTACGTACAAAGATATAATCTTCAACAGTATGCACTATATACGTGCGATAGTGGGAGTGCTGCTTTACACGTCATAGAAGTCTAAGGATATAAAATGAAGTTAATTAAAAAAGGAATGAGAAGTTCCTTAGAAAAATTCTTATTCAGCTTGGTTTCTGTAATATTTCCGAGTAAATTAATGAATATGCATTTTTACAAAAACAGAGTAATGAGAATAATTTTACATTTGAATGTGAAAAGCAAGAAATCCTTCAACAAAATTTATCATAAGACGAAACCTCGATTGAAAAAATCTGACAGTGGATAAAAAATATTTAAAAACATCTTAATGCACGTGATTATCTTAAAAAAATATTTTATTTTACTGAAGGACGAATTTTTGCGGCGCAATGCTTAAGGATTAAAAGGAGGAAGAAATAGATCGCATTAGCTTTCGGTTCACTCTGAGATGTGAAAGAAAATCAATTCCATTGAGAAACGCCAAGTCACTACCTGAAACCCTTGGGACTAATGAAGTTAAGGCCTATGCTCTGTACGACCCATTAAGATGTTGAGCTAAGTCATTAGGTTTGCGTCTTCATCCAGTCCTTTCTGATTATTTCACTCCAATTGGTGTAAAAAAAATCAATTTTATCGACACCCGAAGAGGGAACCTTATAACCGAACAAAAGTGATGGGCACATTGGTCTCGACAAAATAATTTTCCTGGGAAAACCACGCATCTGGGTTGTTTGGAAGTCCAATTAAATCGGTGTGGAGGTGGTGGACAGTAGTGTACTAGGCAAAAAATAATTTATTTACTGTAAATGTACTTCGTGTTCTTTTAACGAGAAACTCTTCGCCAAAAACCGTTTCACCTTTTAGTTTACGACGCCATTGTGTTTTAAGTGGCATGCGGCAGAAAAAATGAACAGCAGTCGAAGCTTTTACGGAAAATAATAATATAAATTAAACACCTGAAATTACTTGACGGTGCTCCAAAATAATTCACATTTGGTTCTTAAATCCAATAATAAGTACCGTGACTGGCGATAGAGTCAATCTATTATTGCCTGAGCAATACATTTTCATCTTTATGAATGGGGGGATTGTAATGAATAAATACGGTGCGACACATAACTCAGGTTTTAACGTCAGAAAGATGTAGTGTGACAAATTCCCTGAATTAAACATTGAAAGTTATTTTTAAAGGCGGAAAGACATACATTTATGTAAATCGTTGCCCTAGCCTGTTGATGCCGAATAAAATACGAGCATGTAATTAACTACCGAAGATGTAGCTTAGTGGAACTGCATTATGGAAATAATAATATTGTTCTATCGAAACACGAGCGATCCGAATCACCAGGTTAACCATCTCCGCGCTTCCGATCACGTCAATTGTTCGAAAATGAGTATTTTTTAAAGAAGCGCTTCGTCCTTTTTCTTCTACCGTTCCGATTTCGGGACGCTGCGGAATTAAAGGCCTAACGGATTACGCGGAAAATATAGCAACGGGAAAGCGAGGAAGCGTTAATTAGGGAGCGAGGTGCAGGGGGAAAATATGCGATCCGGAAAGAGAGAGATGAACGGAGATAAAGGGGGGACGGAGATGGAAAGAAGCAGCGACGAAGAAATAAAAAAGAGAAAGAGAGAAACGGAGGTGAAGAGGAGGAGAAAATAATGCAATCCAACACCAGCGAACGGAACGGGGGAGTTAAGGAGGAATCACGAGGCAGGTCGGCAAGACGAAAAGACGGAAGAGAGGAGATAGAGAGAGAGACGTTACTTACGTAGGAGAAAATAGAGGGAGAATAGAGCATCGCGAGAGAAAAATAGAAGTGGGACGGAAGGCAATGAGAGAGATGCAGAAAGATAGCGAGCTAAAGAGAGAGAGAGAGCGATGAAGCGGGAGGGCAGCTCGAAGCGTAGGGATAGTGGGTGGGGTGGGAACAATCAGAAGAAGGATAAGGCGGAATGCCGAGGGCAGACTCGTTCGTATTAGGCGAAGTGAGTCTACAGTTTATTGGTGACCGCTCGGGGTAGCGGCAGGAAGGGTTAGGGTGAGGGAGGGGGGAGAGGGGATGGAGTGGGGAAAAGAGGAGAGAGAGAGAGGTGGGTTAAGGGGTTAGCGTGCGAGGAGTGAGGGATAGGGGTGGGAGGAGGGATCCGGAAAGAGAGAGGATGGGAGGGGTTGAAAAAGGCTGTCGGCCAAAGACCGGTAGTTAGGAATGCAATCAAAAGCATTGAGAATCAAGAGACGAGGCGAAAGGGGCCCCCCTTCCTACTTCTTGTTTCGTTTCTTTTTTGTTCACCTTTTGTTTTTTTTTATTCGACTCGGTTTTCTTGCCTCTCTCTCTACCGCATCATATACTTCGCATGGGAGTGGAAATAAGCAGAAGTAAACTTTTCGCCTTGTTCCGTCTCTTTTTTCTTTGCTTAACGGGTGGTGGATGATGTCTTCGAGAGTGGTGCCGTGTACTTCCCACCGCGTAGGGATATATATTTATCGCCGTTATCGAAAATTTATTATTCGCCATTTTAAGAAATGTATTATATGCTCTCATAATATGAGGACTTTTTTACCTTTTTGCGAAGTAGTAATGATTAATTTCTGTTTTTTTACTTCCTGTACCGTTTCAATACGGGCAAACTGCCAACGAGCGCTGTCGGTATGCGCCAACTGGAGAAATATAGTTGAGTATATATTCCCTGTTAGATATGGCTTGCCTCATAAATAAACATTGAATCGATTACAACTGAATGTCCGAGTAGGAAAGATTAATTATGAAAATATCTTCGAATCTTATGCTTACGCCGTAATTTGTTTGCGTAAAAGATTAATTTTAAAAAACTATTGCTCGTAGATTTTACAAGGCCTAAAAGAGGAATGATGATAAAATTATCTAAGTGAAACGCTGAAAATGTTTTATGCAAGAACTAAATGGATGGACAAGACCTAACATTCGCATTTAATCTCCTCAAATAAATTGCAGGCACGAAAAAAGTGTAAATGGATTAAACTTTGCCGCATCGCTCTCAACAGCTAACAAATGACTTAAAAATGAATCTTAATTATATCTTTGCCCCGCTGGATCATGTGAACGTAATTAAACCGTTATCCAGGAGATATCGAATTGTAGCTAAGACTATTTAATGTCTTTAATTTGTTTAAATTGGCTATATATTTAAAAGAAAATTTTCATGCATATATTTTAGATATGGAGTGAGAAAGTGGATATATCGCTAACTAAAAATATAACTAATAACTTTCCGTTTAAAAAGGGAATTGGAGTAAACCTCTGTAAACATCTGGATGATGATAATCCAAAAGTTTTATCGCGTTCCCACTCATACGTTCATTTGAATTCATATACCAACAGAGTGATGGCAAATTATAGCTTGTTTGAAAAATGGTTTGCGTAGCTGAGGACGTTGAACACTTTCTCCGCGAAATATATACGTAGTTGTCAATAAAATTCTCAACCCATAGAATGTGGAGCAAGCGTAATTCCCACACAAGTATGTTCTCTTCGCATTATAATTTTATTTAAGTTTCCAAAGGAGTTTGTATGAAGTAGATATGCGCGAAAATCGATTTACTCGATAAAATCAGTGTGATTCTAAAATTGAAAGGATTTAACAGTTATCTCAACTTCTGAAGGCGCAATCTTGTGAAATAATTCCGTAACATGAAGATATGACAATAATAATTTTCCACTATTGGTTATAATAACACAAACTAGGTTTCAACGCTTAGCGTCATCATCTGGTGTTATCATAACTAGTAGTGGAAAATTACAGTTTTGTCATTTCAGATTTAACAGTTTTTCGGAAAAACTACTGCATTATGAACAAATTCTGAGGTTAGTAAACAATTCCGGACATGGTTTATAAAGGAATTTGGTAACTCACGAAAGTGGGCTAGAAGATGCCAAGAAGCGATGAAAGGAACACGCCGGTAATTATGAACTTGAATTTTTTGTCGATGCCTTCATCCTGAATTACTTCCGGGTTCCTGTAATAAACTTCGAAACAAGATAAATTACTATACGTAAGATTTTTTACTAGAGCTCGCGAGATAGGTCTTCATTAACTTGCAGCCTTATATCAATACTTACGCTATTTGTTTGACGCTACACTATTGCTATTATAGTGGTTTCTACCACTTAAACGACAGAAAGGTTTCATAATACTTAATTCATATATTTTCTCCGGGAAGGAAACAGTATAAACATATACTTTTAATTAATGATCAATTTTCAAACGAAAAACTTTATAGCGATTAAGAAGAAACTAATTGTAAAGGAAATTAATTTTACTTTGTTTTTACTGCGTCTAACTCCTGTCCTACTCCATGGGCACGAAGTATCAAACAGGTTGGTTATCATTCTGTTAACTTTTTCAGTTTTCTGTCGTAAATATCACAACTAACGAGTGAGTTATATATTTCATTTCTATTTATCAAACTTAAAACTTAATAAATATGTCGTTATAATACGTTAATTACTGATAAAAACTAATAGAAATTATCAGACCACGAGAGTCTATATGTATTAGCACATTTTAAGCAGATATCAAAATATTAGCCTTCAATAAACGTGCACTAATCATAATAATAAAATTGTATATACATAAACTACCTACTCACAAAACGAGATTGACGTGATGTACATACATACCTTCGAGAGAATTCGTCAGGAAAAAACGATTGAGATTTCACTGTTGTGAATAGACGGTCCGAGGCATCTCATAAAGTCTCCTTTGATTTCCGAAACTACCTTAAAATCGAACGGAAACCCAGATGATAACAGCGTTCAACTAATTACACGTCGCGAGAATAAACCTCTTTTTTTATTAATCGTCGCATTGTAAATCTGTCGAAAAATTATAAAGAGACACGTTTCAGATAACATAAAATTGAATTACTCTGTTGATACAAGGATAAAACATACAAGGGAACGTGGAAGGGGGTCGTAACATTGAAGCGGCCACTCCCCTTGGGATGGCGAGATACGTTTTTCTTTTGGTCCTTCTCCCCTCCCTCCCTATACCCACCTCTCGAAAACGATACTTCATATCCGTGGCCTTGTGAAAACTGGACCGGTAGCCGGATTAGGAGATCCTTTTCGCTTCTCGTCCGTAATTATACGTTCGGCATTGTTTGGATCCCCTCGGAGAAACAAGAACACGACGGACAAAGGAGCTCTTAGTATTGGATGAGGAGGAGAATAAGGAAGAAGGTAAAGAGCACATGACGAACAAACGAGAAGTGGGAGAGAAGGGAGAGGAGAAAGTCAAGGGGAGTTGAAACAAATATAAATACCCAACGGGTAATTGTAAATTTTCGGCTCCTGTAGGGGGATGGTTAGCGTGTCCCAATTCCAGGCTCGCGGGTTCGAATCCTGCCGATTATACGGCAGTAGGTGTTCGTACTTGTTATCGTTGTTGCGCTCATTTCAAAAGGCCGTCCAAGTGCCGTTCGTTAGTTAGGTGAAAATAAATTTTTCGCGCTCAACCTTACGTTGTGCGTGATAAATGCAAAAGACATTTCCCGAACTCTGACGGTTTATGTTCGTCCCATCACGCAGATGGACTGGAAACTACTCGTGTAAAAAGTTCTTAGTGTCGAAGAAGACCCATAACTTTATAAATATATCTAGTAAGATTCATATGTATGACCTACGAGAAAAGACCAACTTTAAAAAGTGCTCGAGAAAAACATAAATTAAATTGATAACTTTGCTTTTTAACGATGCAATAAACATTAAAATATAAGTAAAAGGGAGAACAGCACAATGAATAGGAAGAAGACAGAAAATAGGAAGACATGGAGATTGCTAGAGATCAGGGGTGGGCAACCCACGGCCCATGAAAGTATTTTAAGCGGTCTGCAAAGCTATAATTAAAATCGATCCGTAAAATTTAACGCACAAATTCGTATTTTTTGGGTAAAATTATTGTAATAAAACTTTTCAATTTCAATGTTTTAGTTAAAAATCCTTATTTAGACTTGATTGTCACTTTTATAGAATCTGTAGGCAGCTTCCGATTGAAACTTCAACCCGTACCGTCGAAGTATTCACAACTACCGATGCGGCCCGTAGAAAAGGTTACTCACCCCTGCTAGAGATTATATGATAGGAGTAGATAACGATTGTTGGATGGAAGAAAAGATCTTAATGACTGAGAGATAGATAGTAAGGAAAGGAATGGGTGAGAAAAACATCATCTCATCTCACATCAGACCGATCGTAATAGATATTATATTTAGCCATAAACGACAATACTAATTTCGGTATTTCCATTTAAGGATTAATGAATAGCCTTAAGATAGATATTCAAAATTATGGCTTTTTTCACTAGTAGTATTATTAATCTTTTATATTTATGTTATATAAAAAGAGCTATGAGATATGAGAAATATAAAAAAAACGTAATGCCAGTTAAATTTTTAGTTTAACCCTTAACTACCGACCACTCGTCTGCGAGGCGAGTGCGTCTTTTGTAATCGCCGTTGCTCTCTATTATCTGATCTTGGAACCTCCTGCGTCTTAGTACCTTCAAATGGCTACAGATGGAGTATTTGGGTTTAGCTTAAAATGTTTCAAAAGTTCGGTTGGGTGGCTGGCAGCAGTCGTCCAAGTCTCAGAGACGACGCGTCGTTGACATTATTTTTATTAATGTTTTTGGTTTTATTGTAAGCTTTTTAGCTATAATGTATTTTTATACCCTTAAAAATATACAATTGCAATACGTTTTGTATTTTTAAGACTAAATAAATTTGTATTACAAAATACTGGATCAACTATTTTCTTTCTTTTCTTGTGGTACTTTTTACATATATTGCCAATTTACATGGTTAGGTTTGACCATTTTTTGTACAAAAAAGGAAACTAATTGGCAATTAGATGTTAAACAAAGGAAAACAGTTTTAGCGCTCTTAGCATGCTTTATCACCGAGATATGTGGGTGAGAAGATGAAGTAGTCGGTGAGACGAGGCGTCGGTATTAGTGTGAAAAACGAAGTGTCGGTAGTTAAGGGTTAATGCGATTAGAGGTGGTTTAGCCATTAATTTTTTAAAACAAATAGAGAAAAATGTAAATATTGCGACGTCGAATTGGACATTTTTCAACCGAAATATATTTTTAAGCAAGCAAACAACATTATACACTAATATTTTTTTGGTAAAAATTATTTCACGTTGCGCAAATATGAAAATTTATCCATTTAAAATGAAAGATAAATCCACGACTTAATATTGTCTCTTTATGACTCAGCACCTCGAAACATTAAATTTGGCAACACCTACTTAATAATTTTAACCAAATATTTCGAGAGCGAAGATATTTCAGAATTTATTGACAGAATTAATTTTTTTAACAAGTGACCATATTGCTGCTTCGCCTGAAAGGCAAAACATTTCAGGAAAAAAGCGCAGCGATAAAAGTTTTTTCGCGTTGAAAAAACATCACACCAGGCGTGGCGAAAACCGGCCGGCGAACGAACACCTCCGAATCCTTCGGCAATAATTTTACCCTGTCGCGCAGAGTAAATATCCAGTAATTGCGAGACGATAAGTAGAACCTTAATGACCAATTCGCTCGGGAGACATAATTGGAACATAATGGGCCCGTGCAAATCAATGATGCGATTTTTTTGGTGGGCAATAAAGCCGAAAGAGAAAGTTTTCGGAGAACGCCGCCATCCAGAACACGTTATTCCAAATTCGTGCCCTGTCGTGTTTCGCCACCGATCTCGGAGTTTGAGATCGAATCCGAAGAGAGAGAGAGAGAGAGAGGGAGGTAAAAAACACAACATCAACACTTTTAAGGTCCAATGCTTCAACCAGAGCGCACGCAGGCACGCACAAACACATTCGCCGCAATCTCGAACACGTGGTCGGATGAGCGAGAGGAGAGGTTCAAAAAATGGCAAAAGCGCGACCATTAAAAGAGGCGGAGGAGCCGGCCTAATGCGTGAATGATGAGCTTTCCGAGACGCAAGGGCGTTCTCGATAAAGAATTAGTCTTCCGCCGATCCGAAAATCACTCCAAATTGCAGAGCGGGAGTGTTGCGTTTCGTATAAGGCGTCGCCGCACGAGTGATGCCCGAGAAGTTGAAATAAAGAGAAAAAGGAAGGATGAAGGACTCGGGCGCGTAGTCGGGAAAACGAAATCCTTCCTTTTTTTCGGCCCTAAGACGGGGGAAAAGAAGGTGTCCAGAGGTCGTTATTGCTCACGCATCGAAGCTAATTTACGGCGGAGGTGAAAAAGATAGCCGGTCTCATATGCGGGGATCGAAAAAGGCGGGAGATGTGATTAAGTGTTCTTCCGTTCCGTGCGGTGCTCGTGGAAGGGATTTTCTTTAATTTCATAGCGGAGGCCGAGTTTTTGGAAAGGGTGGTTTTACAAAAAATGAAAACTCTTTTTTTTAGGGTTTAGGAAATCGGTTCTTACTCGGGTTGAGAGATGCGTTAACTCGACTTCGTTTTTTTTTAATTTTCACGGTGTTTATGAGAAGGGACGGAACATATAGACTCTCGTGAGAGTTCTGATGGCTTAATTGGATCTTACCGAAAGGCTTCAAGCGATTGGGGGTTTCTTCTGATGTGGATCATTATGCGGGAAAGCGTGAGATGCAACCCAGCATTACCGCATTACGTGTGTGACGCAGAACAGAATGGTTACCTCGGCGATGCTTCCATTCCATTGAAATTACTCTACGACCTTTTGATGAAACTATATTTCTCCACGTCGCGATAACCTGCTCAGTACGCACGTTATAAATTAACTTTGAATATTGGGGGCGGATATTTTTAGTGGCCTCGAAATATGTCCTAATTCTTCGAAGCTTAATAGGACAAACTGGGTATGATTACTATGAATCGGTTCACAAACAAAGTGTTGAGGTGCTTATATAGCATGATAAAAATTGAATAATCTGATATGCCCAGCATATGACCTTCTCCATACAGAGCAATGAATATGATTGCAATATTATTTGCAAGTTTCTCTCGGCAATAGGCTTCTAGAGAATAACTATCGGCAATTACGGTCGTGAATTATTTTTATACACTTTTATGATAATTTTCACAAAGAAAAATATTTTGAATCCCTTTTCGCATTGAAAAAACCAAATTGTTATTTGTAGTTATCGATATAAAAAACTGAAGCGTGATTAAAATTATCCTTAGTAGCATAGGAGTCGCTAACAACAATTCGAAAATATTATCATAGCAACGGAAACAAGGCTGTCACATAGCAACGTACTTAACCAAATCAGAGGGATAATCGAAATATCTCTGATATGCGTTTTATTAAAAATATTTCAAGAAAACCTTGTGGAAAATTATATTGTCTACACCTTTGCTAATGACAAATATATACGCATTAATGAAACCCAGAAGGAGATATCTGGAAAAACGGAAAAATGACTAGAGTAAACCTACACTTCTGATTGACCTATTTTAGCCAAAATCTTTTCAGATTTTGAATTTATAGTAGTTTAAAGTTTCATGTTGATTAGATTAGTAGTTTTGGAATTTTCAGGGGACCTTAAAACGTGTATTTTCGTTGAGATCTCATATTCGATTTTTTTCAAGAAGAAAATACTTGATCTACGCTGCCTATGGAGAAAGTAACAAGAAAGATACACATTTAAATATAATACAACTTAGATATGAAATATATTGACAAATTCGGTATTATTAACGTGCATTATCTGCATCCTTGTCTTCTAATGTAATTTATTTTGGAATTAAGAATACTCTGACCGAAATAACTAACCGCAATAAAATTGATTTAGTGGAAAAGAAGGGCTTATTTCCAAAAACCTTGACCGACACGAGTGATTTAATCAATCCCAGCAACCTAACTTGCGTATAATCATACAGCTTCCACTTATCGAATCCTTTACTGAATTTCATGACGAATTGCCGTACTGAAATCTTTCATCCTACTCTTTAATACAATCTTTATGGTTTCGATCGGGGCGCCAAATGCTTTCGGAGTACTAAAATAACTGGTTGGTGCTTTAATAAATGGCACTCGGAGGAAAAAAATCGCTTGCTTCATGAAGAAGAGTTACTACCTTTCTCTCGCTCCTCCACTCCACTGTATCTTCCTCTGGGAACAAACAATGAGAGAACAAGGACGAAATTATAGCGAGCGTTAACTCCTTCGGTTATAACGGATGACTGAGAAAAATTCCTCCTCTTGATCTTCGCGGCTATTCTCCTTGGCCGCGAGGCTAAATAATGCAATGGACCCTTCTCTGTCTCTCTCGGTAGCGAGATCGAAACCCGCCGATGGGCATTCAATCGCATTAACATTTTTTCCAAAATAACCCTTCGACGCCACACCCAATATTTTCCCATTGAATGCAACCCGAACCCGATAAAGATAAGATAAGCTGCCTGGAGCCGAAAATGAAGACGACGCTTGATCACAGAGTCTGAAACAGTATGAAACCTTGAACCCTTCACGGGAAAAAATTCAATCCATACGCAAACAATCGATTAGGTTGAATGACGTAAGTCTACATAGTGCCACAACGTAAGAAGAGAACCAGAAAATATGGATTGAAAAATTTTCCAAAACATTTGGGAGAGCTAATAGCGTTAAGTGATCGTAATCACAGAACAAATAACTGCATTTTCCTTGAAAAAGTTTTATTAATAACACGATCGGTATTTTAACAAAAACTTTTCGTGGAAGTCACAGAGTTGTTTTTTCTGTGATTACAATTAGAAAATTCCACAAAGTTTGGCCTGATGTCATCGATGTGAGTTGAGTGACGTTGGTGGTCACATCGAAAAACCCGTTTTTCCAACATCTCTACCTTCAAACTCACCGTTTTGAACCAAAATAAGTAAAATCGACAAATTTATTTTAGGAAACTGGCAGGTTTTACAGTTCTTGCGTCGTGAGACACGTTTCAATTTTTTTCTCGAAATAACGAACAAAACTCAAGCTTCGTCATCTTCTGACGAAGACCTTTCTTCTTCCGCATTTTTATCATAGGAAGCGGGTCCTTATTAGGACGGATTCGTCATAAGCCGAGAGAGCGCGGATAAACCACGCGATTCCGACACAAAAGGAAACTGGTCAACGAGAGAGAAAAAAACGCGACGGATTATTTTAACACGGAAGCGATAAAAGCGCCTGGAACGTATCCCGGCCTTTTGTTCGTATTTAGTCCCACCAACGTCTCTTTTTTACCCCCACCTCGGGGCGACGTCCCCACCCAGTTTAGCTCCCAGGAAGATTTTAATTCCGCGACGAGACAGGTGCCTACGAAATTCCTCGACCGCATACCTCGTCCTCTCCACAACAACGTCTTCACAAGCATTCTATTCGCCAGTTGTCAGGGGCCATCTCCCCCGTCGTCAGGTGGACACGCCCACATAATTCCTTTAGACCTCGACTTCGACAATGGTTATTACAGGGAAAGATGATGAGCTACGGAAATGGTGGGGCATTAAAAGGCTGCAGCTCGCAGGTGTTTTGGAGTCTTCGGAATAGCGCGCGGTATTCGAAGCAACGGGAATTTTCCCTCCCTCTCTTATTCTCTTTCTCTCGTGGGGGGAGAATTGAAAAGCATTGCAAATCATGATCTTCGCCGCTTGGCTGCATAAGCAACGGATCGGTGTTATTAAAAGGGGAAGCGGTATATTATACAATAGGTTATGAAAAAATTTAAAATGCACCCCGAGATGGCGTGCACGTTTTAAATGCCTTGGCTGCAAATAGGATGTACCTATGGTGCGTTTCGAAGAAGTGCTTAATGGTTTTCTCATCGGTTTAAAATTATTATTCAGGAATGCATATTCAAACGTATTTGCATTAGCAGGGATGGGTAAGATGGACTTTACTCCGTAATTGGTACAATTTCATAGTTTTTAAAAGGAATGGCTAATTGGATTTATTTATAGCGTCGAATCATATAAAATGAGATCCTTCCTTTCGGGGTGCCGGTGGTGTAGTGGTTAGAAAGCTGGCTGCTACTCGCCTGCTGCTTGAAAGGGCAGCGGGCACGAATCCTGCGCAAGTAAGATTTTTTCCAAAGTCGCCCGCCGCCCTGTTTGTGTGGTTTGAGGAGACCGCGCAATTCAGCGTTCCGTCCTTCGGAAGGGACGTTAAGCCGTTGGCTCCCTTGGTGTTCTTCGTTAAGAGTAGGCTAATGCCGGCACCGGGTTTCTCTTCTCCCTTGCTATCCAGCTATTCATTGCACTACCTCTTTGATACCCATTGCGCGTAGGCAAGAGGTGAATCAGCTGGGAACATACATTAGTGTGTGACCAATGAGTTATGAGATCCTTTCATATTGTGTCATTCCGGGTAAATCAAATGTTTTCAGGTTTCGCATGATTCGTAACAAAAACTAATTATTAAAACACAAGACTGATGTGAAACTGTCATCATTCTGAGAATTTCGCTGTAACATTTTAGGTTTTCTAATTGCTGCCCAATTTATCATTATAAACTGATTAAAACTACCGAATGCTGCGAACGAATTTTCATTAACTTATGACGTGATATCGGTAGGAAAACATAACGATACGGATATAGAATGATATACCGGAAATATACGGAGATTACAAAAGGGGCATATCTCTTTGCTCATCTATTTTTCCTAATGATCCCTGCAGCAGAAAGTAAGGACTCTTCTCACTTGATGAAGGACTAACGCGGCGAAAATGGTCCAGCGTACGCCTTGGTAATGAGGTGCCAATCTCTTGGCGGTCCCACTATTTCTCTTTCTCTCACTCACCTTCTCCCTCTATATCTTTCTCTCTCTCTCTCTATCTTTTTCTCCCTTTCTTACTCTGCTAATTGAGCCGCAAAGTGTACGTAATGACTGCAATTCCGATTCAGCATTAGACGAATGCGAGGCAACCCGAGCAGCCGGCGCTAAGATCTTCATTTCCCCCTCGACAGTGTTATGTTTTTCGTTACGCCCGCCGCCTATTCCTCCCCGTACTAGCAAAGAGGCAGTGATGAATCTGGACGAAAGTTAATTCGTCTCGGGAACAAGTTCGCCGGTTTAAAAAACAAAGACGCCGTTGATCGACCTGAAATCGAGAAGGGGATATTTTTTAGGTTTAGAGAAAAAGAAAGAGATAAATGCAATTTCATTTTCTTCTCTCTGTCCGTCTTGATGCCGAATCTTTTGACGTCGCGCACGAACCGTCGGCGTGAGAGGAAGAAAAAAAACTCCTTGCCTCCTAAGGAAATACGTAACGACATATGTAATTAAAACGGTTTTAAGTCTCTCGGACTGGTTGGCGATTTAAAAAGCTAGAGCAACCGGTAAAGGGACATGAAAGTTGGCGGTAGATACCAGATTTGTATGTAAAAAGGGCTGTTCCGTGAATTTTATTTCGTTTCTTTCCTTTTTTTGTTGCCTTAATTTCTCATTTTTCTTTACGGTTCTTTATTATGTTTTTCAAAGCCTAAATTACGCTTTTAATAAATCCGCAGAAAATTTGGTTTTGGTTGTAAGAAAATAATTTTTACTTGCACAGTAAAAAATGCTTGATAGTCATGTAAAAGTTGGGAATACCGAATATTCCCAACATGTTTGCGATTATTGGAAAGGTACAATTTGTCAGATCGATTAGAGCCATAAGACGAGCTCGATCATTCTCTCTTGGATAAATGGCGCCTGTTATATCTTATATCACAATTTTTAGGAACGATATTATAGCTGTCAGTGTGTTTATGAGGATGACTGCTCTAAGACGTGACTCAATCATAAGCGGGAAAAAATTAATTTAGCAATTATACTATCTACTAATTCATTATAAGAAAGAGCTGGTATCTAGGTTGTTCCGAAGGCTGAGCCTCACTCGGTGAGTGCAAATGACTAATTGGGGCAATATGGAAAAGTCTAAGTGGCTTTTAACGTGTATTTTCCTCAGGCCAACTTTGCCGGACACGTTCTTCGATGTACGTATACATCAATCCCTTGCTTTGCACGATACATGCGTTTCTGTAAAAGGTAGTTTAAAACGAAACCGGGCAAATTCTTAAGGAATTTTTCCGTAGGAATACATGAAGTTGCATTTGAACGCCGTCTCGAGTTCATCGTGCAACAGTTAAATTATATTTTATTCAAGATTGCTTCCTTCGTTCTTCATTTCTACCGCTGAGTCGAACTGAAGCGTTTTGTGATTGGAAACGTTTCCGAAAATCTGTCGAAGTGAAATTAATGGCTTCTCAATCCGAGGAGACTTTCTGAAAAATAAAACCAAACTAAACCGGAAACGTTTACTAAGAAACCGCGCAATTCGAGGGATGAGTGTAGGCTTAAAAGCGTTTATATCGCGCATTCCGAAAGGCGAGAAAAATGGTATAGAACAATAGCTCGCGCGCCAACGCTGGCGCGTCATAATTTCAAACCCGTCTCGATGAAATGTGTGTGTGAGCGTTTTTTTAGCGTCTGTACGTTGTGTGCGCGCGTGCGTTTATCTTCTCCGCGCAGGTTTCCAGCTCCATATGGCATCTTTTTTACACGCACTCTCTCGCAAAGCGTGGAACTGCTTCATCGGTCACCTGCCTTCCTCCGTACCTTCTTCAGCCACGCCCTCCGTCTCGCCGCCGACGCCGGAACAAACGCGAACTGCGAGTTGCGTCGCCGTATCTTCCTATTCTTTATTAGTCTTGTAAATCATCCTCAATCTCGTATTTTTTTAGCGCGTGCTTTATTGGAAGCGCACACCCAACCCACTTAGTGAAGAGAGGCGAGCGTACTAACTGCGAGTTGCAGAGCGTATGGGAAGAAGCTCTAAATATCGATATGACGATCAGCAAAGAATATATGAAAAAATATATATATTCTAAGAAATAAAATCGTCAAAACGGTGATATAAGATTATTTCAAATCGATATGAGGTGAAGTCACGCTACAAAGAATACCTTTAAAGCTAAGATTTCTTTACAACGAAAGCATTTCCATTCCCTGGCCCATATCACATAGCAGAAGAACTTTGCAAATCTGCTCTTATAAAAACGTATTTGAAATTTTATTCGTGTTGTTATACATTAAATGTTTATCATGAGCTCCATTGAGCTGTACACTGTCATCACTTCTTAAGAAAATATTATATAGCTTTATTTAACTATATATTAGTTTTGACATAATATTGAGCGATGTTCGTTAAAGTGAATTTTAGTGCAGCGAAAAGATTCACGCATTCCCCAGAAATTCAGTATAACGGGATTTTTATGCACACGTTATTCAATGGCCTTATGAGATGATATTAATAAATAGTGTCACAAGATCCTAATTTTTTTTCTTCTTTTCGCCTGACTGATTTAATATATTCTTAATCGTACACTTCCTTGTTCGGAAGAGATTGTATCGCAAAATTTAACCTTCCATAAATAACGCATATTTAATAAGAACCGATAAGGTTTCTGAAATTCATTAAGGAATTAAGGATAACCATTCTGGTGTGATTATGTTTGTTCACCCAGTAGAAAAATACTATCTGAAATAGCTCCTGTAAGTGGCCCAGGTGTTTCTTCCGATTCCAATTTTCTATCCGCAATCCAATCGTGAGAAAAGCACTCGCCAATTCATCTCACAAACCGTGATTTTCTCAGAAATTAAATTAGATATAAAATCAATTTATCTCAACTCTTCCAACATATCTCAGAAACCATGATTTTCTCAAAAAATAAATTAGATATAAAATCAATTTAAGACCGGTTAAACAGTTTAGCTATTAAAACCATTCACGCTCCGCCGAACTCCTCCTTAAATATCCCAAAACGTTGGAGGAAAACGGAAGAAAGATCCGATCAGAGTTTTTTTTTACGGGATGCCGAATTCATGTGGACAGCGTCTGTGTATGTGTGTGTTTTTGCGCTTGCGCGCGAGCGTGCGTTTGTGCGGAGAACACAAAATGAAACGGGATGATTGGGTAGGGAGTGGCTACCATTTTGAAGGGCGCTGATTAGACTCCATTTCACGTGTCCGGAGGTGAAGGGAAAAGAGCGAAAGGCATAAAGAACGAACGTTATGCGTGTTTCCTCACCCGGTAGAGGAGTGAAAGAATGAAAAGAGAGCGAAAGAAAATTACGGAGTAAAGGAAATAGAACGCGAAAGAAAGGCGGAGAAATTGCCATGATTTTTCTGAATACGAGCTAACGTTTATTTCTGAAATACATGAATGCATTCGGCTTCAATTTAGGTCCAAGTATAAAACTTTATTCCGAATACTCCCGAAGAAAAAATGTCACTGATTTCTCTATAACTGAATTTCTCGTATCTATCAAAAAACTCATTCCTATTAGAATAATCGGATAAAAAGGTTATTTTTCATATTATTTTAAATTTTGCTGGTTTGGAAAAATTAAGTTTCAGTTAAAATGATGGTATTCAATGGATATTTTCTATTCATGTGAAATGAGAAAAACTGTCGACACGTTTGCTTTCTCAGAGCAGTGAAGCTGACACAAAAACTTATCATAAAAATTCAACTTTAACGGGAAAAGTTTTTGACACAATTAAATTCTAGTGAAATATAGACTTAATTCAGTCAAATAAAGATACTTTTAAACGAAACACTAATTTTTATACAAAAATAAATTAATGATTTTATATTTTTAAATTTTGCAGAAATTAAATGATAATTCTTAGACGGAGTAAATAATGTATTTTGATTATCCGTTCCTTGAAACTAGGTAAAAGTATTTGTTTTGGCTCAAATGAGATAAGAATTTACGAGGAAACTACGTAAATTTAAATTTTCCATTTAAAAAATTACGTTCGATCAGATTTGAAAAGCGATTTTCCAGCCAATTCGGAACTTATTTAACTTTAATGATAACTAAATCAATTTTTTCCCCTTTACATGACTGTAAATTCTGAGTTATTGTCTCAATTCAAACTCATTTAAAGGTATAACTTCATAATGTTTTTCTTATGAAAGAATGCAGCCATAAAATAAACTGAACATTTTTTTGGAATTCCGGTGTTTTTCCGAGTGTAGATCTACCATTTGGCCAATTTCAGATCTGTAGTATTCCTGTAATTTTCTTTAGATTTGTTTTTACAACAATGAGTCAATGACTTAGGTCGCAGTAGTAAATGAACTAAAGTAAAGCTATTTTAAAGTTTTCGAAAAAGTACTTAATTCTGGAGGAAGTTTGTCTTATCATACGTCACGTGATTAGTTACAAGAAAATTTTCAGTTCATAATTTACCCTGCACCATATTTTGTACAGGGAAATGATTCGTATCTAGAAACGAAGAAATAAGGTGTATGCCAACTAATATATATATATATATATATACACACACACACTTATATACCAACACAAAATTATAAAAGAAATAGAATCGAATCGCTTTTCAGGTGTCGGTATGCACGCTTTGAGTCGTCAGCGGACAAACAAAACTCGAGGGGAAGCCAATATGCGAAAGTTGTTTTAAAAATCAAGGAGCTCGTCGCCCGGGGACCTTACGGTGGCGCGCCGACCGATCTCCTCCTCCTCCACCGTAGCGGCGCGTTACACTTTACGATCGGTACCGTAAACACGAAAAAGAGCCACTCACGAGCCGACTCACTCATAGTTGCATCCTTTTTTGCGGACGAAACCAGTTCCGCACTGTTATTAATTTCTCACTCGCGAAATTTTCCTCTCCCGATTCTTATTCGCCCCTCGGCACCGAGCTAAGGGCGCGCACACAACACCACCTCCGCGATAAATCATGCGCGAGTTTCCACCACTCCGCTTAAAGGAGACCACGAAAAACCATCTCGTCCGAACCCTCCGTGAATATATATTCCCATCATCCTCACTCCCGCTCTGACCGTCCTCCGTTCTCCATCCTTTATTTTCCCTGCTTTCCGCCACCGCCATCATTCTTCTCTCCCTCCGCCCTCACCTTTCCTCCTCCTTTCCTCCACCTTTCCTCCACCTTTCTCCCTCCCCCATTTTTCCACTCCCTCCCCTTCTTCGCTCTCGTTTGGCGCAAACAATTACAGAGGTAGTACTCTCTCATCATTCTTCTTACGAGGCAGAAATGATGACCGCGGAACGGGCGTTTAAAAGGTTTGGACCCACCACCAAGAAGAGAGAGGCAGAGGGTGAGAACGGTGGAAGAGGAGGTTATGGAAGGCGCTTGCAGACACACACACATACACACACACACAGGCAAACATACGCACGCTCAAGCCGTGTACCGTTCGCATAACCTCCGCATTTTGTTCAAAGGGTGTGCAGGGTTTTAAGCTCCTTCCCATTTCGTGACTAGATATTACTCGGTCGGTTGGTTGAAAAGGAGGAGGAAGAAATGGCAAGAGGGGATGGGAATATGGTTTGTAGGGAAGGCTTTGTTTGCTGTTGAATAGACTGGATTCATAGGAATCTTTTTGTAAAGTAGTGTTTTGTTCTCAGTGATTAATGTTGCAGTCGATATTTTCATCATCATGTTGACATTCGGGGAGATATTATCGAGTCCACCTCAGGGTAAAATTAGAAATTTAATGTTTCTCCAATAGGCGTATAAATTAAGGGGAAACCAGATGGACATTGCGGCTACATAGCATCGGAGTAAAATAGTTTTTAGCGATTTAAAAAAATCCTGTTTAATTGTTTTTTCCCTCTTGCGCGCTAACACTTCCTAAACGAAAGCAGATGGAGGCTTAGTTTTTTCTTCAATCGATTTAGTATTCTTTCTCGTCCATATTTTCTCGGTTTGCCCCTCTGTCTGGTAATTTTTTCTACATCGCCATATATTGTCTACTTCAGCAGCTCTTTCCTTACTTGTTTTATAATAGTATTGACGTGTAGTATGTCGCTTTGTACGGGATGGAAATGCGGGCGGTTAAGATGACTTTATATGAAATCAAGGGAAAATCTCCGATATGTAGAGAAGAAGGCAGAAAGCAAAATGGACAGATAGATAGAGGAAAGAGAATTTGAAAGAAATTGACATGGTTGAAGAGTATGATACGTTGTGGAGAATTCGTTTAAAGCATTTATAATCTAGGATGATGATGGGAATAATTTTGAAACGAGAAAAAAGTCTGCTATGACCAGGAATCGAACACGGGTCTTCCACTTGCCGGGCGGATATTCTACCACTGAACTATCGTAGCAGATCAATTTTCTCGTTTCTGAATGCGGATGTTTTCTTGGTTGGGACAGAACTAGCCAAGCTAGTATCTTCGGATCTCTTTATTCCATCAATTTCTCGCTTGGCAATCTCACCATTTGAGAGAGAGGAGTTTTCTTCGATGTATCTCTTCGAGGACATCCGTTGGGGCAGTTCGATACTAGCTTGGCTAGTTCCGTCCCAACCAAGAAAATATCCGCTTTCAAAAACGAGAAAATTGATCTGCTACGATAGTTCAGTGGTAGAATATCCGCCTGGCAAGTGGAAGACCCGGGTTCGATTCCCGGTAATAGCAGACATTTTTCTCGTTTCAAAATTATTCCCAACTTTACAGCTTATGCCTGTCTGCATAGGATCTTCGGATCGCTTTATTCCATCAAATTCTAGGATGATGATGTTTACATAATCTATGCATATCTACTGATTAGAACTTCAGAACTATTCTAATTACCTTATTATCTCTTTAATAATCATTGAACTATCTCATTCATTTAAACCATGTGAGAAATCTTCTCTTCTTCTTCATCTAAAGGCTAAGCCTTGTCGCTGCAACCATGAACTCCTGTCCTCTGCCATTCTCTTCAACATCTCGTATTTCTCAACTCCCATCACTGACTCCACGTCATCTAGGTATTTCTTTCTTGGTCTGCCTCTTCCTTTCTTCCCTAAAAATTTCCCCTCCAAGATGTTCACAATTAATCCATTATGTCTAATCACATGGCCTAAAAATTTTGCCTTCCTTTCTTCCATTCCTTTGATCAGTTTCCTTTCTTCTTTTACTTCTTCCAAAACTTCAAGGTTTGTCTTTCTCTCTGTCCAACTTGTCTTTATCAATCTTCTCCATATCCACATTTCTGTCGCTTCCAGACGGGACCTCTCCCTCTTTCCTAACGTCCAACTTTCACTACCATAAAGTAAGGTACTCCAGACAAAAGCTTTTGCAAAGGATTTCCTTACTTCCAAATTCATATGACTGCTTGTCAGTAGATTCCTTTTGCATTGAAAAGATTGCTTTGCAAGTGCTATTCTTTTTTTCACTTCCTGCACGCATCTATTATCTTCAGTAATTGTACTACCTAGGTAGCAAAACTGCTTCACCTGCTCAATTTCCTGATTGTCTATTTTGATCTTTGATATTGTCCCTGCATTACTTTTGCCTATAACCATCAATTTGGTTTTCTTGATATTTATCTTTAATTCCCACTGTTTTAACGTGTCCGATAATACTTTCAGCATTTTATTCATTTCTCTTTTTGAATCGCTGAATATTACAATGTCATCTGCAAATCTAATGCAGTGTATTCTAACTCCATTTATTTTTATGCCTTTTGTCTTTTCCTTCATAACTTCTATACTTTCTTCAATGAACATATTAAACAAATATGGAGATAGCGGACATCCTTGTCTTACTCCTTTCCTTATCTTTGCTTCACTCTCTAATCCATTTATATTTATTCTTGTAGTTTGATTTAGATAAAGCTTAAAAATTAATCTTCTGTCCCTCCAATCAATACCTATTTTTTTTCATAGTCTTAAACAACAGTTCCCAATTAACTGTATCAAAGGCCTTCTCCAAATCAATAAACGTTAAATATGATGTCCTGTTCATTTCTAAATATATTTCCATTATCACCCTGAGGGCTAATATAGCTTCTCTCGTTCCTCTCCCACTTCTAAATCCAAATTGATCTTCACTAATATAATGTTCTATTTTCCTTTTTATTCTGTTTTTCACGATATAAATTAAAACTTTTGAGGCGTGCGATAGTAGTGAAATTGTTCTGTAGTTACTACACTCCATTGCATTCCCCTTCTTTGGTAAACTTATAGTTTTACTTTTTATAAAGTCATCAGGTAATTTTCCTTTTTCGTAACAATCTTTTATAATTTTAAAGAAATGTTCTTTTGCTTCCTCCCCTAAGTTCTTCAAAAGTTCTGCAGGTATACCATCGACACCTGTTGCCTTGCCTGAATTAAGATTATTAATAGCTTTATAAAACTCTTCTTTGGTTATTGTTGGGTCTAGCTCGTCATTTCTTATGTGAGAAATCTAGGAACCATTAAATCTCCCTTGCCGCTTCTGATAATTTTCTCAGGAAATTTATACGAAATTTATTGAGGTTATTCATGAGGCTTTCTGGAAAGCAGGAGAAAAATTCTGCCTTGCTCGTGTAATTAAACCCGGGTCTTTCGCTATCTGGGCGCATATTCTACTGCTAAACTACCGAAGCAAACTAATCCTGTTTCCGAATAGGGCATTTCTGGTTGAAGTCGGGCTATCATTAATAGTATCAATCTTCCCAACTGTTGTCCTCTACGAGGAACGCTCAAAGAAAATCCCATAACGTCTCAAAGGTGATATTGCCAGTTAAACACGATTGAAAGTGTAGATAGATCTTATATTCTATTCATACAAGCTAGGCTTATATGAGAGCAGTAAAAAATATTTTACCTCGAAAGGGAATTGAATCCGGCTCTTCCACTTGCCGGGTAGATATTCTACTACTTAACTATCGAGGCAGACTAAGACTTCAGGATCTCCTCCACAATATTTCTCCAGTTTTTCAGAAACTTTCGTAGTCCAGCATATTCCTGCATTCATTGAACTTAAGATCAACACTTCCAATTGAAGCTATTCACGATTATATGCCTCGTAGGCGCATTTTCATTTTTTTGGTACCCTGAGTCTTTAAATCGCACCTTTTTCGTAATTTTTATCGTTTCTATCATTCTCAAAAGAAAGATCAATGCCCTCAAGCGGAGTTCAATTCGCATCTGTTTTACCGGCGTTGTGTCCGCAGCTCAATTGCATAGTACTCACGCCGACTTTTTTCCCGATAAGAAAGATCTCTCATTCTTAACACTTCGTGTTTCCCTCCGAATAAAGCATGACTTTAATTACCGCAGGTAATTTCCTACGTTATTAGCGCGCTCGTACGTCATCAATCAACGCGAATATGATCCATTATTTCACTTGAATTAATTCGTTGCAGCATTACCATCGCTATTTCTCGCGGTATTTTTCCACCCTCGTTTCCCAGGATTTGTTTCCCAACGCTTTTGATGCATGCGTTGCGAGAGTGGATCTTGACGCGATGAACGGCCGAAGAGGAAATCATAGAACACGGGATGGAGACGTTTTATGCGTTCCATCATCCGCGAGCGAGATTTCTTTGCGAAAATTACGCGTTTCTCCGGCGCTAAGGCTACGCATGTGCATGGTGGCGGAAGAAACGAAGATTGATACACATTTAGAAAGAGAGAGAGAGAAAGAGGTGAGGACAAGGCAGAATTCTCGAAGTCTGAATGCGAAAGAGAGAGAGAGGGAGGGAGGAGGAGTGAGAGGAAGAGCGATGGGAATAAGGCACAAGGGAAAGAGTTAACGGTTGTTGTCGCTTGCTCGGAGATTAATCTCTTACTACATCTACGTCGACGCAAAACACTTTGCAAATTATCGTGACTTATGAGAGAGAGAGAGAGGGATGGAGAGAGAGAAAGAGAAAGATGGAGTGGGAGGAAGGCTCGAGTATAAACGGGTTGGCCTGAAAATTAATTCCCTCGGATAAAACAAGAAATGAAATCAACCCGAAATGAGGTGAATTAAAACTTTTGAGTGGGTCGTCGGTTAATTTTAGGATGGTTGTAATTTGGACTAATTCGGCGGAAAAAGTTGCTCAAAAAACAAACATGGATATATTATATCCCGCGGTTTATTTTATTAATTACTGATTAATTTGTAGATAACCAGAGTAGCATGCTTATAATATGTGATTGAAAGAAACAACTATATATTATAAATAATTTTAATTTAGCTAACTCCGCATAAGTAATGGAAAATATGTTTCAACCTTAGCATTATTAATAAAGAAGCCATTTCACAGTTATATATCATTACTTTAACCATGCAGAAAACTAAATTTATCAATATTGAAAAATTTCATCATTGGTATTGAAGATTAGCAAAAAACTATCCAGGCCATTGTAACTATTCATTAATCTACTTTTTGTTCAGACTTTTAAAATTGACAGCACAAATAATAATCATTAGTCCCTATTTCCTAATATGACATCCTATTATACCCTCTTTGCTGTTAAATTGTAATCCTTTAAACGGCCTAAATAAATAATCATGCGTGTTCCTATATATTATTGTCACATACAGACACTGGCATAAAATATAAAAAATCGCGAATCATTTCATGAATAATAAATTGATATTGATATAGGATGAATTTATGTGACGGTTTATCGAGAATACTTCTAAACGCTATCATTTGTTTAATACTTATGAGATGCGAGCTAAAATATAAACCCTAAAAACCCTAAATAAAAATATATACATCTTCATTGAACTCTTAGATAAATTGGATTTTCTCCTCCTTGCAAACTCCATCAAATTTCCGTCACGTGTAACTAACTCCAATTACACAAAAGAGCCAACGATCGGAAATTGATTGTAATTTACCGAGTGTAGGTGAAGAGGTCAAAATTCTTGGAATCATTGTATTGGCAAGGGGGAGAATGATGGTAGTTTCGTCGCTATGGAGAAGGATAGTGTTATATGGGAGATGGAGTTTAGATAGAAGGTATAGGTTGAATGAGAGAGAGAGAGAAAAGGTTTGAATTCAGGGAGAGAGAAGGAAGAGAAAAGAGAGAAATAAGATGAAGGCAAGATATGAGAAAGAGGGAAGAGATAAAAATAGAAAAAGGATAAGAAAGACAGGAGAGAAGGAAGTTTAAGAAAAGAAAAAGAAGGAAGAAAAAGAATGTCTGGGGAAGCGATCGGCAGATGCAGTTGGAAGAGAGATATAGGAAGAAAGGAGGGATATAGGCAGAAAGAAGAGAAAAGAAGGAGCGGAAGACAACATAGGGAGGGATGAGAGGGGAGGGGAGAGGACGCGAGATGAACGCAGAGAAGTGGGAGGAGGAGGAGGTAGAGAGGCATAGCGTTATATAGCAATGGGGGTCGAAGGGGGAGCGGATGGGCGAAATGAACGGTATGCCTCAGGTGGGGTCTCCGGAGAGGTCGCAACCTCCGTTGCGGGAAGAGATGGGAGAGGAGGGGGAGAGGGGCGAAAGAGAGGAGCGGTGCCCTCTGCCGCCAATCAACTTACCTCCCCCCCCCTCAATCCTCCCCCAGACTACCCACCCCCTAACTATTTTCCACCCACACGCCAACCATATTCCCGTGCGAACGCTAGCTCTCTCTCTCTCCCTCCCATTTTCTACTAACTATTCCCTATCCCACCCCCCCTCTATCCTTCTATCCGCCCCACTCTATCAACGGGCGTGGGTAAAATAGCGGAGTGAGGCAGGAAGGATTCTTTGTAGCCTCGAGACCGTCCATCACACTCGGCCCCAAAGATGTCGGACGGAGGAAGGGAGAGAGGAGGAGGAGAAGTTGGAGGAAGAGGGGGAGAGAGGAGGAGGAGTGGGAGGAAGAGAGAGGGAAAGAGGGGAGCCGCATTTAGATCCGCATGCTTATCTATCTCTCCATTGAAAAGGGTCTTTAACGGAATATATATCGAGAAGGAAAATATATTTTTCATTGAGTGTTCATCCGGATTTCAGAGTTAATTTTACAGTATTGGCGCGCTATCTTGTTTTACAAGTCTTTATGGTATTACATGGGGAAAGGGTTTTCCTATTTTCTTAAAATTTATATTTGAAAGTATCGTGCATTTCCGATCGCGAGGCTGCTTATGGGAGATATAATCGGTAAGCGATTGATCATGTGGCACCATGCGTTAATTATGCTAACGAAACATAATGGATATTTTCTCCAAAAGAGTTGTTTTATTCTGAAAAGAACTTTAACGACAATAATCGTAATAATAATACTTTGCCTAAGATTTTATTATTATCTATCAATGTTAAGAACAATTCATTATCACTTATGCTTAAATTATTTTCAAATCATGCAATTCGATGATTTTATTTTTTACAATGATACTGTAGCAATAATGATTTGTAAAATATCATAAGTTTTGGAACAAGGTGTAATGTTTATACAAATTCCATTTCAAGTAGACCGATGTCATTCGTAGACGCGTATAAATGCTAAATATAAAAGATAGAAGTGATATTAAAGGATTAGATATTTATTTTACCATACATTTTAAATACAACATTGTGTCACATCATTTACCAAGAAATTTCCAGTCTCTGATTTTATTTAGTTTTCTCACAGAATATCGAGTTCTCTCCTATTCGCAAAATATTGCGTTACAGAATAAAAAAAACTGCAGCCACCTTGAATTAATAATTTTTTACAGTATCTCTAATCGGTTCGAAATTAAAACGATCGAGACCAGGGTTAACGGATTCTTTTAATCGAAATTGGTATCGCTGAGGAAAAACCGATCCCAAGGTAGAGATAGATCGTTTGGTTCACACGGTGGTCGAAGGCGGGTCTACTAGGACGGGAGAGAAGCACGCCGTCAGGGAATAGACGGAAGAAGATGGGGGGATGATGCACTCCGAGTGAGGGAGCAAGGGTTGAAAACCGTTCGTTTCGTGTTGAGAGCTTAGCTTCCGTTCATCCGTGAGATGAACCGAGGGAGATATTGGGAAGGATCGAATGAGAATGTAGAGGAGGGGCGGTTGGAGGGGAGGGTGGGGGTGGATTCATGGAGGGGGTGGGATGGGAATGGAAGCGTGACGGATCAAGACGGAGGAGAAGGAGATGATGGGAGCAAAGGAGGAGCAAGAGAGGAGACCATAATTGAGGACGATGCTATAGAAAGTCGATGACATATCAATGCCCTAGTTGGGACATTCGATGGCAGCAGTTTGATTCCGTCGAATGTCCCAGCCGGGAAAGTACTCGTAGAAAAACTTTTAAGATAGAAGAGAACTTCTCCTGGCAAAGTTATCAAGTGATACAGGATATTAACCTTGGCCAACTTTTTGAAGGGTTTGGATTTTCTTCCTCGAAGTACTTCAATATTTCTGCCTCAAACTGCACGAAAGTTTATCCTCGTGAGGTAATAAATATTCACTTTGTTCAAAAACGCTGATATAACAAGATGGAAAAGTATACTCCATAAATGGAATACACTGACATTTCAAAGGCGTTCTTTATGGGAAGTACTTATGAAAAGATGTAGAAAGATTGAGCAATTCTCGAATTTTAAATTTAATATTAATCTATACCACACAGATCATATAAGAGCATGGGCGAGAAAAATGTGGATTTTTAATTGTTGTTTCTCGAGAGAACCGTCTTAGCGATCGATGTAAATAAAATATTCGATGTTTTGCTTTTGATTTTCTCGAATTTTTATCTCCAAAAATATAACTCGTAATTATGTGGTCTTGCAGACCTTATTGTGGTAAATGAAGTCCTCTATCCGAATAAATGTTTTAATCTATACCTTACAGATCATATAAGAGCATGGAAGAGAAAATATGAATTTTTAACAGTTGCTTGACGGATGACATTTAACGAGATACGAGTTTAAGTTTATTAAAGTATTTATGTAAAGTGGAAGTTCTAATTGAGGGATGCAGTTGGAAATCACAATTAGGCGATCATTTTAATAAGGGCCACTCCTACTTAATTTAATTAAAATCCGTCCAGCGGTTTAGGAGATGAAGGTTACGACGGACGGACGCCCATAAGGCGTTCTGCTACTACCGCTTCGCTGGTAAAGAAAGCCTAATAATTAACCAGATTCTCGGCTTGAATAGCGATATATTACCTACCTAAATGGCTAATTTTAAATTTCACAAAATAGCATAAAGCATAATGAAAAAATAGACTTTGTGTCACCAGGTCTTACGCCAGGATCGATCGAGATTTTTTTATTCTGGAACTTATATTATGTATATTTTTCAATATTTTTAATACAAATTTGCTAGAACCAAAATTATCTGAGGGCATTAGGAAGGGAATTAAGGAGATCAGTAGAGAATTCACATTCACGATTTTAAAGTTTATATCTTGCAGACGAGCAGATAGATCTTCACCATAATTGCTGTATGTATACGAAAGTATACAGAAGAGAAAGGAAACTCTTCTTCAAAATTTAAGAAGTTCTAGCAAATACAATCGAACATCTAAAACTAGAACCTCCATAGTTCGAATTTTCCGTGACTCGTAATAGATATTTTTCTCCTTCGAATTCTTATACCTATGTTACGATGAAGTACTGCTGGTCGAAGTTTCAGCAATTCGAACATTTTCTAGTTATGCATTCTTTGCGCGAAGTGAACGCATATCGGGGAGGCCGTTTCCGTCCGTCCACATGTAAAAACCTGGGAACCGCTGCACGTATTTTGATGAAATTTGGTATAGGGGAGTTTTACTAAAGTTGGTCAACTGATTCCAATTTTGGCTAAAATCGGACAAGAATTACGACCACTTTACATGAAGACGTAATTTACGATGTATTTATTTCAAATTGGAAACCTCAGGACTTATTTTGATGAATTTTGGTATTGGGCAGTTTTACTGAAATTTGTCGATCTCAGGCAAACGCATTTGGAAACTCTGTATACTCCGACATGGAGTACACCTTTCCATACTTGTTTTCCATGAGGTTCGAGCAATCAAGAGTCGACTTTAGTTTTCGTTTGCTAATTATAATTCCTATAAGATGCAAGGGAGGCGCCATATTTATCTTAATTCCTTTCTTTACTTCTGATAAATTTTGAAAAGTATGTAAATGGAACTCTTTTGTAAATAATCCTTCTTCAGCGTTATTTAGTAATCGACCATATTTTTATAACCTACAGAATAAGTTTCGGTCTTCTTACTTCTCCGATTTGTGGAAGAATGTTATACGGAAAATTTGGCAAATACACCCAAAACTGAAAATTCGGGGAAAAGAATTAACACATTCTTTTAGAAAAGAGTATGTAGGTAATCAAGGAAATACGGGCTTATAATTAACTTGAATCAAAATTAAAGAAAAACGACTGGATGTATTAAGGGGCCAGTGACGAAAAAATGCAAATCACGAAGATTTTCGGTGCTCAAGCACGACTTAAAAAATATTTTTAGAATAATATTTAGCTTATTTTTTCAAGTTATGGCGAAAAGAAAGAGAAGAGAATTTAGATAGATAAAAAACCTAATTCTAAAATGAATTATCGAGCTAACTTTATGCTTTTCATCAAAATGGCAATAAAAACAAATACAATTACCGTAAAAAGCCTGGATAAAAAAAGTGAGCATCGACTGCTAAGCTACCGTCCTCAGCACTCGTGGCTTATTATTTTTAGAATAAAAAACAGTGAATCTACACTGAGGACGGCTGCCCTACAGCCACAATGCGCATCTCGTTTGTTCAACCGATTTGTAACTATTTATTTGTCTTGATCATCAGCGCGGGAAATGTTACCCAATAAAAAAACTATCGATGAATTCGTTAACCCCTTCAAATTCTCCTAATTACACCATAGAAAACGAGAGAATTATGGGAGAAATTTACAGACGGAAAATTTGCAGAAGGGGCGAGGCATGAGCGTAAATTAAACGATCATCCATCGAAAATGTCTCGGAAGAAAGTAAGAGAGAGAGAGACAAGGGTCACGAGAGGCCGCGGAAAAATAGTAGAGAACGGTTTGAGGGAGTGAGGTGGGTGGTTAAGTTTTAACCTTGGTGCCGAGGAAAATAGGGAAGAAAGGAGAGTATGAGGAACATGGATAGAGAGAGAAAGGGGAGAGAAAGAGAGGGGGAGGAAGAGGGAAGGTAGGAGAAGGAGGAACAAGATAAGAGAGAGAGGAAGAAAGAAATGGGTGGGGTGCTGTGAGGTTGGGAAGGATGATGCTGAAGACGAATGGGTCACGGGCGAGGTCAGGGCCAGCGGAGTCAATCGGTCCAGCGTCACGCCTCGCCCTGTGAACACCACGCGGACCTATTCCCCACCCCTCCTCTCCCCTCATCCCCTCCCCACTCCCCTCATCCCCTCCCCTCTCCTCCCCTCATTCCCCACCCCTCCTCTCCCCTCATCCCCTCCCCTCTTCCCTCATCCCTTCCCCTCTCCTCCCCTCATTCCCCGCCTCTCGTTCTCTCTTCTTTCTCTCTCTCTCACACACACATACACACACATTTCAATTCAACTTTTAAATCCATTTTACTCAGCAACCTATACTTTCATATTTATAACCGAAACTAAATATTTTATGCTGTGAATAATGACGAGAAAAGTTATTAATATTATGATATTCATGTCTCCTCGATTGTATTTCTATGGACTAGACTGAAGGAAAAATTATTACAGCTTTAAATCGATTTTTGAAACTTTTCGTTCATTTTTTTCGATATTGTTTAAACGACGGAAATTAAAGAATTTCTAAATGATATTAGACTAAGAATAAATTGGGTAATCTATTCTCTGAGCATTAAATCGACAAGTGGATACCGCATAAGGATGCATATCAGTGTGAAAATTTGTCTTACTAATTCCATTGAATGTTTGTAATAAACAAGCAAAGACATAGACTATGTACAATTATTAAAATATTTTCCAAAACCTGGATGGAAAAGATTATTCGAAAATTCATGAAAGAACATATTTTTATCCGGTATATTTCATATAATATGACTTATTGTCTGGTTGATAGCTTTTTTAAAATTATCATTCAGCTGTCATATTTCGTAGAAATGATTACAATTATTACAATTATTACTATACTATATTTGTGCTTAAATCGGACTATGACTAATAAATTAACACAAGAGAAAGATTACCTATAATAATGTTTAAGCTCGAAACCACGTTTAATCAGACTGATAACATTGCCATGGGAACATAAATACGGTAATATAAGTTGAATAATGAATTATCGTCGGTCTACTAGATTGGCTGGATAGAATTCGATGGTGGGAATTTAGAAGGCGCGGTCAGGTCACATTCCATACTTCGGATCCTACGTTCCATTCCGAACTCTCCATCCCTCTTTTTCTCTCCCTCCCATCACGCGCTAGAAACATAGAGACAACTTAATTTAAATGGGATAAATCGAGGAACGTGAGATATAACTGCCAAATCAGATTGAATATTATTAATCTTTCGAGTTTGCTGGGTTAGATTTTCCGTTCATCTGTGTGACTCGCATTTTTTAATATCGGATAAAAACTCGACAATATGAAGAAGTATACGTTACTGGTAGATAATCGTTTTATTCACGTACATTTTAGTTAGTTTGTTTAGTTTGTTCCGTTATATGGCTGACTTTATTCTGGAAATTAACCCTTTCATTAAATATGAACGTCATTTAAACGTTGGATAAGTTCCTTAAATTTGATGGAATAAAGCATGTCACTTATATTTCATCTTGTGGCAATGAATATTGATTACAACTATAACCACATGCTCATCCAGAGTATAAATATACTCTGTAAAAACAGAACCCTTTTGAAAGAACAAACAACCATGTTAGAAATGTTAACAAAATTGGAAGAATAATGGAGATTCCTCCTCGTGAAACGAAACGCATCTAAATGTTTAGATTGCACAAAACAAAATGCAATAAACATTTCTATTAAAATTCCCAACAAAGTGGGACACAATTACGGAGGAATATGCTGTGAAAGGTGCAGCGCAGTTTAAGTGGGTTTTATGAAATGCAGAACTCTGCATTGAAGTCAACGTAAAGCAATTTAAAAAGGCACTTCACAAATTACTTAGAGCACCATACAAAATTATCCGCGCGCAGGGTCTTTCTAAATAATGAAAACGGGTTCAAAAGTTGATTACTCCAGAACGATTGGAGATATTTTAGTCGTTTATGTGCAATTCTTTATAGGAAAGGTTCGAAATTTTTATGTGAGAATTGTATAGTACTTACTATGCGTATATTACTTAATATTAAAAAAAAACCTTGCAAAATCTCTTAAAACAACAAAAAGTAAAAATTCCACGACACAACTGCCTCTCGTTCAAACAACTCTTCCTTAAAACTTTAAAAAAAGACGCAACGCATAGAAAACCGCGCCAAAACCAAAACATACGTAAAACTTGCCTTTGGCGTCGTCGGGCGTGTTTGTGCATGCAACGCCTACTCCGCCGCAGCCTTTCCCACTTTTCTCCATTTGGGCGTTTCCCTATGCCTCGTGCACACACACACAATCACAAGACCACAACCCATCTGCGTTGGTGTTTGTGTGTGTGACCCCCTGTTCGAACCGCCCCCGCTGTGACCTTATCGTCCCATTCTACGAACCCGTGACTCTTAGGAGGAGATGGCACATGCACGTCTCTTCTCCACTTTTCTCCCTTCCTTCCCCTTTCCCCCCTCTATTCTCCCCCTCTACTCCCTCCCCTATACTACCTCCCATCTCCCCCTCCCCTCTTCCCCCTCCCCTCCCATCCGTACCACGAGGCGCAAAAAAGTTGACGTTTTTCTCCGCGAGAGAGAAGAGTGGGAGGAGGATGAAAGTAGAGGGATGACTGGAGGGGGAGGAGAGGAGGGGAGAGGGAGAAAGAAGGGACGGGAAAAGGCGACGGGGAGGACGTATTTCACTCCGCTCACGAAATAGGTGCGGAGGTGGGGGCGGCGATAACGATCTTCAACAATCGTACACATACACACACATAACCTCATGTAACCTGGCAGACATATGGATGCCGTCCGCATTTATTGGCGCTTTTGAGAGTTGGCCTGCGTTATCTTCTTCTGAAAAAGTCAATGGGCCGCTCGCTGACAGCGATGCAGAGGGTGGACGCTCGAGGAAAAATGAAACGCGGATGTAATGCCCTTCCTCGGACGTTGGAATGAATGAGGTGATTCGATATTTTTAAAAATATTGAATTCATTCGCGTAATATTGCGCTGTGCTCTGATAGCCAAGCGGTCGTAACTTATAAATTAATGTTTCTGTAAAAAATCTACAGACCTGATCAAGGATCGCGATAACTTCTATATGTAGAGGTTTTATGAATTTTTGTGATTATTAATTTAAATTAATCGTTGTCATTCGACCAGAGGTGTTCAACGCTTTTTGACAACTTAAAGCAAAAATAAAAAAACATCACAGCAGACATTACCTTCATCTAGCAGTTAAAAAGTTTTAATAATATCCCGAACTATAAATTGGTTTTCACCCATTAGACGAGATCGAGAAATCCTTTTTTGAATTCTCAATGTTTGAAAACAGGTTTGATTTATAGCTTTGGTAAAGTATCAATATCGTTTTAAATAAAAAATAGTATATCGGAGCTTAAAGTATTAAAATTCAACATATTGACCAATGCTTAAAATGATAGTATTATCAAATACAGGAGCGTTATGAAATATACGAGATTTTGCGATAAAGAAGAAAATATACCATTTTTTAAATGTTGATCTGGTAGTTATATTAAAAATATAATAAACGGTGAGGTGCTCAAGCGGTACTGCACTTCAAAACAATTACGTTCATAAGAAACCGCGCTTGTAAATGAAATTTCGATGAAGGACATCTCTCGATAGAACTAGAAAAAGACAAAAAAGTTAAGCTCCTATTAGTGGTATATGGTATACTACAGGAATTTAGCCAATATTATTCCTGTTTCCTCAACGATATTATAGTGAAACCAATAAATAGCTATACAACTGTCTACCACTGAGTGATCAGAAAATAACGCATTATTATAGACTTCTTTAATACTATGTATGTAGCATTAAGTATTACCAAGAGTAAGTGAAACAACCGTAAATATTTCCCAGGCAAAATTAGGTCGTTAAAGAAACTCAACTGACTACGAGCATTATTCCCACGGAAGATAGAATGCTATACTCGCTGACTAGCGTGTCAGGACTGCCAAACATCGCGTCCCGCAGTTATAAGACCACCGTAACGAACTTATCTATCGACACTAGTTCAGAGTTGAGGGATATATATATATATATATATATATATATATATATATATATATATATATATATATATATATATATATCTCTATCGCTGAAGAAGGGCATATGCCCGAAAAGCTTACGTGTGTTTTTTTGTGTGTGTGTGTTTTCTGCCCCCAGCAGCCTGCCAACTTGGTAAGTGTCCACTGGGCTTCCTTCAACCCTTTGTTGCCACCCTCATCACTACCTTTTCTTTATATATATATATATATATATATATATATATATATATATATGTGTGTGTGTGTGTGTGTGTGTGTGTGTGTGTGTGTGTGTGTGTGTGTGTGTGTGCGTGTGTGTGTAGCACTCTCTCACACACCGACGCGAGTACGTAACTTTTCGAAACTGATATAAATCACCCCAAAGGAAGTAAACAATGCGACAAGTGGAAAGCGCTAAATAACGCTTCCATCCTTTCTCTTTTTTCTCTCACTAGACTAGAGATGGGGAAGAGAGAGAAACAGAGAGAGAGGAGGGGGAGGACAGGAAATGAGATAAAAACTCAAAAAAGCATGTCCTGGAAAGCAATTGGGGGAGGATAATACAAGAGAAAAAGCGGGAGAACAAGAGAAGATAATAGAATCTGATGAAGATGGCAAACAGAGACAAGGAGGAGGGAAAAACCCCAAAGACTCCGAGAGATACAAAGTTTTAAAACGTGAAAGTTCCGCGGAATGTAGATGCGTCCGGAAGATAAGGGAAAGGATGGAAAAGATATAGGGGAGGTGAATGTGGGAGAGAGAGAGAGAGAGGTAAAAGGAGTGAGGGATAGGGAGAGAGAAAAAGACAGGAAGAGATACGATAGGACTGCAGTGATTAAGTATGGAATTCCTTACGAGTAGTAGGACTGCTGCTGCCGCCCATAGGACCGGGTGGTAAATAAGGGGAAAGTCCGGCATTTTTCATGCGTCTTGAGGTTGGCTGGTTGGTTGGAATACCTCTTATAGACTTTGCCATATCCTCTTGAGCCGTAATAATAAAAAAGTGGGAGACATGTCCTCATCTAAGGGCGCCCTCTCTCAATCCGGTACAACGCTCGTAAAATAAGGGAAGTGGGATTTGTAAATATTAAAAAAAAATAAAACCGCCCCTTCGCTCGTTGGGTTGTCTGACGAAAATAGTGGACGCTATAACCTTAAACATCGGCCGATCAATCGGTAGAAAATTTGGTGCGATTTGTTGGATCGACCTTCACAAGATGGCGCGTTTCATCGGTCGTTCGTTTTCGATTCGTGTTAAGATAACATTTCGTTATAACCGAAAGTCGTCTAAAATTTGTAGGGAAAGCAGTCTTTTAAAAGTTAAAGCTCGGGAATCACAGGTTTTATTTTTTCGGTTCTAAGATATTAAAAATTTTATTTTCAAGGGAATAGTGAAATATACTTCCTCATGCAGTGGAGAAAAATGATGATTTAAAATTTATTAATAAGTAGTAGAGCACGGATTGTATTGACTATTTTCACTTAGATGCTGTTGATGAACTACAATTCGGGTAATCTTAAAAAATCGTGTGGTGTTTATGCCCTTCATACTACGCATATTGAATATATATTTTAAAATATTAATAATATATTAGTCTACAACGGATGAATAATTTTTACATAATATCCATCAATGGAATGAATTGATCGAAGATAGCAGATATATTATCCTGTTTTCAAATTTCACCATATTTATAAATAATAATAAATGGTTTAATGGCAGAATGTTATTTTTAATTCGCTCAGGAATAGCTCGCAACTATCGTATTTCTCTACGCTCTATTGTAATCTAGACCTATAGATTGAATGATTTTAGAAACGGCGAGCATAAGAATTCCTGCGAGTCAACAAAACTGAAATTCGATAAATGAAACCGCCATAGAGGGAGAAATAAAGTTAATACGGGATATTTAAAAGTTATTTTTTGAGCTTGGAATGATAGTGAATTCCAACTATTAGAATAAAATTCATGATATCGTTTTTCCTATTTCAAGGGCTAGTCTGCACGTTCATCCTAGGCCAAATAAACGGGTGTCTAAATATAGCCGAATTTAAGGCCCTGGATAAGAAGTTGGTAGTCCATCGCTAGGAGTGATCTTAATTTATTGGAAATTGAATTGCACAATGCTAATAACCACAAAATTATGTAAAGATGTTAAAGGAGTTTGGTTAATTTCTATTTCTATCTTGTAAAGGCATTTTCTTCATTCAAATTGGATAGAGTGAATTTGATGTAAAATCGATCGATTTTTGATTCAATCTTATATAAAAGAGTAAAATATTTTAAGAGAGGAAACTTAAGGAAATATGACGAAATTAATTACATAATTCAAGATTTATAAACTGCATATGATACTCTGATGCTGCAGTTAAATTGTACGCACACTTTTTTGATCTGTGGAAATACTTGATTCACAGACAATAAACAAAAACTTTACTTTAATTATTTTAGGAGTTATTTGAATCTAAATTAAACACAGTGCTTCACAATACAATTTATAAGTACATATGATACTAATTTACAATTATTTAATACACCTCTTATATCTCACGTGTTTTGGTAAAACTTATGTTAGGAATATGCGTCAATAAATGCTTATTACATATATGGTAAACTGAGATTATTGCGACGGATAGGAGAAAACATAAGCTTTTGCGAGAAATGTGTTGTTCTACATTGTAACAAGACATCCCACACGGCCATATACGACGCCGGAAAGCAAAACCAGTTGTGTCCACAACGTGGCTAAGCCATGTATGTATAACTGTCAATAAGACAACAAAAACCGTGTCGCTTTTATATGCCAGAATGGGCGCAAGAGATCTCTTTCAGGATATGAGAGAAATCACGTACGAGGCGAAACAAAAACCATCTCGTGGTGTCTGTCGGTCGGGTCGACAATAGTTTTTTTGTCGATTTGCTTCAAATTCCGCCATTTTCATCAGTCCTATACACCTACTCCCTTTATCTGGGCGAATGATCTCCGGAGGCACCGATGGGGGGAGAAAAAAAGACTATCGAGAATTCCATTTATGGCGGCGCGTGACAATTTAATATCGAACCAAAAGTTTTTCCTCCTTCGGAATCCGAATGAAACGATAGCCAGACCGTTTAATACCCGGGCAATTCCATCGTGCCAACAGAAAAGATAAACTCTTCCTCAAGTCCGATTACAGAACTCTTATTAGCGCTAAAAAAAAAATCCGATCGGAAATCCTGTTCGATAAAATATTTGTAGATCTGATAATGGAACTCGAGTTTCACGTCGAGGAGTCCAAAACGTATCGACCGCCCAGTTTAGACTCGACTCCCTTTTGCATCCGATCCAACCGCAACTCCGCACCATAGACTTACTTACCTTTTGCGCGGCCTCTTAGCGGATCGTGTCAGTTGAACTAATCCAAAGGGGTCGACAGGTGTCGATAATCAGGTAAGATACGATTCAGATAAGGCCAAGACATCGATAAGAATGCTTTCATATGGATGAAGTGTTTAATAATCATTCGTGAATAGGCGCCGTTTTAAGCGGAAAGCGATAGTTGCGTAAAAAATTATCTAATTTTAGAGATTTAAATTTAATTCATACTTGCTGCAGTAAGGATTTGAGTTGATCGCGGCGGAGGCGTGACGTCATAGGGTTTAGATAAGGTAGCTTAGCGTAAATTGTTATGCCACTGGACGCGATATGGTGATTTCTTGAGAAATATGGCTTACACAGTATTATTTGTAACATCAGGCTCTACAACTGGATCGATTTTAATCACATTCTATGGAACCATTTTTGATTAAATCAAATTTTTCTAAAAATCGCCAAGAATAAACTACCCTTTATTTTGTGCAATACCATTTTTATGAAAAAAGGGTCGGCAAAAGATGATATATTGCATAAATACGAGATATCATTCGATTTAATGTACGCGTTTGGGCCCTAGGACGGCGAACAGAAAGACAGAAGACATGGCAAAAACCATTTTTATGGAATCAGGGACACCTAATACGTGTATTTCCACCAAAATCTCGAAGTCGATTTTTTTCACGATTACAATACTTTCTCAATATACTACGTATATGAGAAAGTAATAAAAGAGGGAAATAAAGGTCAAGTAAGCATCTCCAAATTTGGATCAGGAAAACGAGAGTTAAAGAGATTCTAGTGAGTCAATATGGCGACTATAGTTGGAAAGAGATAGATAGAGAAGGACCTTGTTCTCGAGGGTTGGGCTACAAACGAGGAGCTCTTGTCTTTGTGATACGGGGGTGACACTGCAAGGGTGGTCGCATTGCGGCTTCCCTGAATGATTAAGAAGAAAATGAAAGCGAATTAAATGGATGAGATATAGATAGAAGAGGGAAAGCAGTCGAAAATATAGATAACTGGAAAGTAAAAATGAAAATCTCGAATATTCCTCTGAAGAATTTTATGGTTCCAATTCCGCACTCTTAAGAACTTATTAAATTATTTTCGTTATGCGTGCAAGTTTTTCTAAGTAAGGTCAGATTACTCATTTTGATAATCGTTTCAGTAACAGAAGCCTAAAGATGTGTGTCTTGCGAGTTAATTTCACAGTTTTGAAACCATTGAGAATTTCTCTAGATGAATTTATATTCAACAAGAAGAATATCACATCATACGCTTCGTACCGAAACTAGATAAAATACGCTCGATCAAATTAATTTAATTTTGCAGAGGATGTATGATTTCTGCATTCTCAATCCAAAAACCATTTTAAACCCAAACAGTGAAATGGTCCGATCGGATTAATTCTAGATTATTTCAAGCCCAGAACCGGTGGCGCAGCCAGGGGGCGGCAACCGGACATTTGTCTCTTACCGAGATAGGAAATAATCTTAACAAAAGGATAGAGTATGCGATCTTCAGATGGAAATAAGTTGGATCGAAGGTGCATAAATTAGAATCAGTACCTGTATTCATTAGCTTCTAGCATTACACGAAGGTTCTTGAAGATATATCAATAAACAACTGCTAAGATAATAATGTGTATTTGCCTCCCCCCCCTCCCAAACTAAGTCTCTAGCTGCGCCCTTTCCTAGACCATTCCCAAAATTTTATTAAATCGATATCTTTACTAATTCAGACATCTTGAGATGAATGGAAGGCGTAGTAATACGTGAAAAATTCTAAGTGTTAAGTAAGTATTTCAGTAAAGCATGCGTTGAATATTTTTATAAACTTGCGGATTATTGATAAATTTAATTTCTTCACGCATACAATAGGACAATAGTTGTGAAAGAATGTGATTTTAACCAATAGATCACCTTTTCAATAAGGCAAGCATTTTGTATTCCAGCTGGATATAAATGTCATACTGCGTTCAAAAGTTGTTCGGAGAAAAGGTCGACTCACAAAGTCAGTCACGTAATGTTATTTTCAATAGGAAACGATCATCTCCTGACCAGGAGTTGCCACTGAGTAGATTTTTAAGTGGCACGAACTTTTTTAAAATTAAAAAAAGACTAAGCGGAGAGGGTATGAAATAGATATATATAGCTCTGCTGGTGAAATATTAGGCTAAGAAATGGTTTATGATCCCTGGCGTAAGAATGTGCAAGCAGGATATACAAATAGTGCAGGGATTATTAGAAGTACGGAAACATAAATACGATCAATCAACATGACAGCGTAATATACGAAATCACCGCAGGGGATTCCTAAAAAGGGACATCGAACCATATAAGAACCGATCGCATGAAAAGAGACGACAGGACGCATCAGTTCATAAAGATAACAACCGGTCGGCAATAACTGGATGACGAAATGCGAACGAAATTCAGGTCTCGACCGTAAAATACAGAAAACGCATCGGAAAAAATAGCCCCGACAAAAGAGAAAATGGCCGAACGAAACAAAAAATGAAATGAGATAAAGTGGACAATAATTACCGCATAAAAGACAGGAAAGGTGAAAGAGAAGAGAAACGAAGGATCAAATAAATGAAAGGGAAAAGATAGGGAGGGGAATATGTGTGATTTGAACCAAGTATTAAGCAAATTGCACACACTGTTTTAAACTTGGTACTATTTCATTGTGCTATTTTTATTTCAAATTACACCCATTCTCCTATAATGGAGTTCCACCAAATATCGCCCTCTTTAATGAATTATATTTCGAGATAGAGAGAGAGAGAGAGAAATAAAGAATTCCCGGATTGGTCTATAAGGAAAGAGTGTGATGGTTAATAGCGCGATTGTCTGGAATTTTCAGTGCTCCACCATTGTACCGCGGATTTCGAGATAGGCGCGGCGACCCGGTTTGTAAGATTTCCCGCGGTACAACCGAGGACACGGTCTCTTTGTCCAACGCAACACGAACGTGTAGCTGTTTATACTGTTTATAAATTGTTTTTTTTTAGATATGAAAACAAGCAAAACTTAAAAAATCTGGAAATACAGTGGATTTTCAACCTCTCCGTAGAAAGGAAATGCGAGAGTGAATAAAAGGGGAAGTATGCGTAGCTAGATAGAGATTATTATTATTATTAGGGTGGGGATATGACTAAACATTCTTTTCTTACATGCGACCCATCTTTAATTACAAAAAACGCGAAAGGGTAACGCAGGTGGAATTGAAATTAAAATGACATATGTGGTGAAAATTTAAGGAAAACTATGTTATATCACACTCCAAAAAATGAAACCCATATCAGGAAAATATCCACAAAAGAAGAAAGTTCGGAAAAGTCATCTAATGACATTTATACAGATACAAAAGTTCACACATTCAGACACACACATACATAAGGAGGATATAGAGAAAAAGAGAAAAAAGAAAGTAGAAGAATGCAGAGAGAGAGAGAGAGAGAGAAAAAAGGATAATTAGAAAAATGAAACTATCGGAAAAACGGAAGAAAGACAAAAAGAAATTAAAGGAAGAGAAAAAAATAGAAGAGAAAGAACGGGGAGTTAGAGAGACGTGGAGGCTGAGGAAGAGAAAGCGGAATAGGTGAAATGAGAGACAGATATATAAATATATAAAGAGACAGAGAGAGGAGCAGGATGGAAAAAGTATACAAAGGGAGAGAGAGAGAGAGATAGGAGTGGGTGGGAGAGAGAAGAGACTCCCTCAAAAGATAAAATCTATCAACACCAGGTCCCCATTTTTCTTTCCCTTCTTTTCGCCCCATTGTCTCTTGGCGTAGGTGTGGCTATCCCGCTCTTATAAGGGACAGGTTTACGGCCCTAGAACCACGAATGAAGTATTCAATCAATGCGACCGTAAATCTTATTTCCCCCCTCCCCTCCCTCCCTCTCCCTCACCCCTTCCCGTTCGCCCCGCTCTTCTTCTTCCTTCCTTCCTCTCTCCAACAAGACTTGCTATCCGATCTCGGCATTATTCTTACCTCTTTCCTCGCGTTAAAAGCGCTCAGATCGCTGAGCACTTATCTTTCTATAGGAGTAGAAAATTACCCGAAGTTCTTCGGATACGCACCATAAACCGTTAATATGGACCGCAATATAGCCTGTACGAATATGCGCATTCACATGCAAAGTGATTATGGTTTTATTTTCTGTCCAAGAAATAATTATCAAGGTAACTTTACGGCTGGAATAAAATCGTCATAAAAAGATTGGTAACTTAAAAAAACATAACTTGTCAGTTTTCTCCCTTTTGTTTTCTGTAGATAATAACTGGCTATTCTTAATGCTTGCTCATCTTTGAACAACCTAATGCATATAATTATGCATATGTTTATTTAATCAACATAACATCAAAGCAATAGATTCTGTAAGATAAAATTTACTGAGAGACCAATTATCATACTGTAAAAATCATCCGCTAGCTCCGTGATTTATTGCTTAATTAGTGCGGGTGGTTAAAAGAATCCGGGTGGGTCGGATGTTGAACCCGGATCTATCGTCTGGAATGAACTCGGTCTGGAGCGTCACACATTTAAATTTTGTTTTTTTCCCTCCTCGTTCTAGATTATTCACTTAAAAGACAACGAGATATTGTGGACAATGAAACTTACTCTTAAGAGGGATTGTATTTTTAAATAACTTTTATATTAACTTGCCATATATTTTTATATAGATGTATATGTATATCAACGGCTACTAGGTGTTGAGGGAAGGAAGCATAGTGGACACTCAACGATAGAAGATCCGCTAGGATGTCGGAGAGTCATACTTACACACGCAGATTGGTGCTTTCGGGGTGATCCCTTCGCCAGCACTAGAGATGCAACTGAGTTGTCGCCATCTTACCACCCACACCGACTCGCCTCTTAATAAAATGCGAAGAAACAGCTATTTATTTTAGATAAACGAGAATTTTACTTGCAAGCTTTTTTCAATAGGTTTTTAAAATATGAAAGATTTGAGCTTCCAACTCAAGATTTGTACTGTTCTACGGGCAAAAGATTATTTTTTTCTATAGTATAAAAGTTATTTATGAAAAAGTGTCGTTTTTCATAAGCATTACTTCTTATGCATATAAAATAAGGGGACTTCTAATGGCCTAATTTTTCATCCTTCGCTCGATTTTCCCACGTTCACCCTTTTGTGTCTGCCGGCTCGTTTAATCATAGCCTTCGTGAGAATACAGGCTTGTTTGGTGGCCGCAATCCATCAAGCGACTCACAAACCTTCCTTTATAGAATCAGACCTCTTTCTCTCTTTGCCATCTCTCAGTTAAATACAGCATTAGGGCCATTCATTTCCATCTCTTAATGTCTACGATGGCGAGCATTTACTGTCTCATTGAGGTAGCCCCGCCATTCTTCAAATTTAGACAAAGCCATTATGAATTTGATAGCCCGTGTAAATACTTTGCATCTGATTACCATTCGTGTAATTTAAAGCCTTACGCTCAGAACGGTTATGGAAATTGAACCATCGAGGTACTTAAGAGGCCGATGATCAGCCCACGGGACAGATTTTTATATTTCTCATTGATTTGATTTGTAACGTTTACCGATTCTTTCGGAACAGTTATATTTTATGGTAATAGTAGTCCAAAATAACCGTTGTTATTTTTATTGGTTTAATAAATGGAATTGGATATATACTTAGGGCAATTCGGGATTAATTGAATTTAGAAAAATTGTGAGAAATCATGGGAGAAAACTGTAGAATTCCTATAATTAAAGTTGGAGAAAGAAAGGAAGACTACTTATGTTTAGGGTATGGATATTTCGGGTTTTACCAGATTTTTACCCTCCGATTGCCTTTTTTAAATTTCGGGTAAAACCCGAAATTATCAGTTTTCTTTAAACACAAATATTTTTAGATTAATTCACAGAATTTCTATTTTGTCGCTTGTAGGCACTTGAGTGCAGTCCGAAATGTTCGTGATCAGTCTGTTTATTCTCTTTGTAAACAATTTATTCGTAAGCTTATTTTGTAACACAATCTTAATCTCCTTGGTTTGCTCACGCCACTAATAGTCGAGGATCTCGCCTTATCTAGTCGCTGCTAGATCTTCGATGTGATAAGGAAAAAAGAGCCCAAGTGTCTGTTAGTTGAAAACACTACGAAAGAAAAATCATCTCACTAATATCTGGTGTGTTTTCAAAAGAAGTTGAGCGGGAAATAAGATATTTGTGCAGCCTGCGAGGTGTTCCTCTCAACTTAGAGGCGTTTAGCACTAGATATCACACTCTCAAACATACTTAAGGTATAGTAAAAAGTTTTGATTGTTGATAAAACTTTTACATTATTAAACAAGATTTTTATTTTATAATAATTTTATCCGAATCACAAAATAATAAAACCCGAAAATTACCCGAGATTGAACTTTTTTAAAACCTCGAAAAATCTGTAACTTATTTATACCCGATTTTAACCCGAATGAAAAGGAAAATAATAAAACCTGATATTTACCCTCCGAATGAAATTTTTTTAAACTCGAAAAATCCATACCCTACTTATGTCACGTCTTCCATATAAGTTGAACTTACATAACTCAGATTTTTATAAAAAAGACGAAATAATTCTTATTTCGTCGTTGTAAATATTCATATTTTATAGAAACAATAACTTCAATTACTAAGAAGCAAAAATTGAAGACCAGCAAATCAACACAAAACCGTCCATTCTATATTTCGTCCTCTAATTAAATAAGAGTGTTTATTAATAGCTACCTCTTGTAGTTATAATCATAGAATAAATATTTTAGAGTTTTCATGAAGACAGAACCATCTAACTGACATTATAATTTTCACGCGATTAAGATTAATTAGACGAAGTATTTTAATTGAAAACATTACTAGGTTTCTGTTGATTTTGAGTCAGATTGGATATCTATTTTTTGTAACATTTTCAGTTTAACGTTTGAATAGCGGATAAATTTACTCACCTTATTCGGAAACAATTCCTCCTTCGAAATTTATTTCATTTTCCGAGCAAAGACTTTTTATCCCCCCCCCCCTCTCTCGCATCCATTCAGTACGGAACTAGCACGGCGACCATTAAAAGTAAATTATTCCGAACAGGAAAAATCCAGTTCTCCTCAGTTAGTTTTATTTTTTCAGTATCAAAACACTTTCCAACATTCTTCCCTCCCTCTCCCCTCTCCCCCCATCCATCCTTTAGAAAGTTTATCAGCTCCGCCAATACTTACGTACATTAAAGCGATTATTTTTTCCAAAAATACCCAACTCCATCACTGGTCACGGGTCATTGTTTTTAACTGAATATTTTTTCCCACACCCTTATTCCCTTTTCCAGTTATGGCTTAACCACGCATCGACCCTCTTCATCATCCCCAACGTTAACTCCGACTTTCCCACCTTCACCACGACGACCGCCACCCCCTACCCCAACCACACACTCTTGATTCCACACCTACCGCCCTCTTTATCACCGCTCTCTCTCTCTCTTTCTCGACATCCTCGATTTCTTAGATCGGATATCTTTCTCTCCTAAGATCGCTATCTATTCTCCCCCATCCCAGCTTAGCCTCGCCACCTCCAGTACCACTCTCTCGCCTCCACGGGATACGCTAGCTTCGCCCCCTTTTGCCTCTCCGTCGCATCACAGGCACGCCCTTCCTCCCAGCTCTCTCTCTCTCTCCTCCTCTCCCCGCTTCCCCGTGGAGGTTATGGTGTCCCGATTTTCTCCCTCCTCCTCATGCCTTTCTTCCTCCCTTTCTCTCCAAACGGCCGTCTTCTCTGTTTCGCAAACCGACTCATCCTCAAAGCAACCCTTTCCTTCATACCTCTTCTGCTTCTCCCCCTTCCCTTTCCTTCTTTTACGTTATCTCTCTGTCTATCTCACCCATTTAAGCCTTACACTTAGGGGCTTTATCTTCATTGGGCGCCTCGTGCACGCGATGCTTTCCGTCCTGCATCAACACCCTCCATCCTTTCACCCCTCTTTCTCTCTTCCTCTTTCCCTCCATCCATTTCTCAGTCCTCCCCGCGGTGTTTTTTTTCCACCGCACCTCTCAACCTCCTTCCCCTATACACTTCCCCCACCACCGCTCTCTAACTTACTCTCCTACACCCCTTTTACCTCTTTCTTCAGAACCGTCACCGCCTATACCACCACCTCGAAACGAAAGCTTTACTCACTTCCTTTTTAACTTCAGGGACGCCTTCCATCTGGCGAGATCTCTTGGAAGGGCGGAGGAGAAGGAGGAGGAGGAAAAAAGTCGTCTATTGGGAGCGTCGCTGAAAGCAAAGATGGCGAGATAAACGCTACGGTCGGACATTACTAATGCGATTTTTCCTTTCTCTAAAAATTGGGTTTATGCGGCAAGTGTCGGATTTTTTCGAGATTATTTTCCGACGAAAATGGAAATTGAATAATATACCATCCTCTCCATCTCTGCTTGCTTTTCGCGATTAAAAAATTAGTGTTAGGGTCTCTTTAAAGGAGGATTTTTTCACCAAATGATCCAGATCCGGTTTCGGTTAGGGGGAATATAAAAAAAACTGGCGCTCGTATTGAATTTTACATTCTTGATTTTTTCTGCCCGTTCGCTTCGTCGGTCTTGTCCGTTCGAAATGCCTTCGCTGCTAAATTAAGACGCAGGTTTTCCATAAATTTCCTCTTTTAGTGTCGCGAGAGATTTTTTTCTCCTCCTCCTTCCGATCGATGGTTTCGCAAATTTAAAATCGTCTGTAAATCGTGATTTATCGCTTCGATCCGAATCTCGCGTTTTTCAACAAGTCTATCTCCAAGCAGTAGTAATAATTTTGCTCGTAAAATTCACGGCGATTGTATTTATTCTCTCCCTGCTATTTCGCAATCGTTCCTGGAATTTTCAAAACCGCTCGATCAATATTTTCTCATGTTTCTTGCACCCAAAGTAACCGTATTCGAACCAATATACTGGAGTATGATCTCGCTATAAAGTTATTATCATGGTTACTTTGTTTGAAAGAATTCCCGATAACGCGACTATGGAACTATTTCGAAGTAGGATTCAAATTGAAAAACTGCTTTTTTCCGATAGTCATAAAATGTCGGAAAAATTTCCCAACCTTTTTATAGCTATTCGAGAAACATAGTTGTTCAATTTGATTTCAGCGATAAAACGAGATAGGTAATTTTCTTTATATTATTCATGAAGAAATAAAATTTTAAAACATTTATTGATTGATTACGTAATCATATGTATACATCGTTGGCTGAAATCAAATAAATTATAATGCTGTGGTATTGAAGTATGGAAAATCAATTCATATTGAAATGCATTGGAGTCGTTGCTATGGTAGTTAATATTTTTCATTGTTGAAGATTGAAAAAATAAATTATTATTAAAATCGAATTGTTACGCAAATTCAACATGGATTTGAATTATGTATTAAAGGTAAATAAACTTCATTCTTTTTCCATAGTATGGTGCATGCCCCGACTTTGTATCTTAATTTTAAATAATTTAAAAAATCAATTTTATATATCCCTGCACCGTTTTCAATGCTTTTCTTATGGGTGTTTAAAATTGGACATTGGGGTCAAAAACACCCCTTAAATATGATATTTTCTGGAATTTCGGATTTTTTCCCAGAGGTTGTACCTAATGACCTATATTCATGCCAAATTCCAGCTCTCTCTCTCTATATGCTATATACATATATATCCTATATATGTAAGAAGCAGCAATGAACAAATTCTAAGAACTGAAACTGAAATATTTAATTTTTCTTTCCTAAATGCCATTTTAATGAACGTTTCAGGGAAACGAATTAATTTAAATAGGCGAAAACATTTGTCAGTACCTCTGAAAAAAATCCAAAATTACAGAAAAAGTTATATTTAATGGGTGTTTTTGACCACAAAGTACAATTTTAAACACCCATAAGAAAGGCATTGAAAACTGTACAGGGCTATATAAAATTGATTTTTTTAATTATTTAAAATTAAGATACAAAGTCGGGGCATGCACCATACTATGGAAAAAGAATGAAGTTTATTTACCTTTAAGACAATTCAAATCCATGTTGAATTTGCTTTTTTAAATTATTTAAAATTAATATACATAGTCGAGACATGCATTGTACGGTGCATGAAAGTATGGAGTTTATTTTTCTTGAAGACAGAATTCAAATCCATGCTGAATTTGCGTAAAAATGTGATTTTAATCATAAAATTATGAGATTTTTTTCGGTCTTCAATAACGAAAGATATTAACTACCATAGCAACGACTCCAATACATTTTAATGGGAATTGATTATCCATACGCATTAATTTAATGCTTGAAGACTGCATTATTTGATCTGCATCTATTTGATTTCAGCCAACCACGTACACATATGATGACGTGATAATTTAAATTAATTTTTTTATCAGGATACGAACTAAAAGCCACAGATGATATCGCCATAATCCTAACACACAAAATATCCTAGTTTTTACATAAATTTTAGTGTGATATATGTATATGATATTTTCTTAATGATGATTATAGCTATTGCTGAAACGATCTAAGCCATGAAACCGGAAATTTGAAAACTTGGACGCGACCCGATTGCCAGAGAATTTAGAAATTCCGGATAGATGCCTTGATTTCGCGGAAAATGAAAATAATTGTCTTATTTATATATTATTATGGCAATTATTTTAATTACGACGTAAAATTATGATGGCGTCATTATATCTGCTCTCTCAAGAAATTTATTAAAACATGAAAAGTATTTTAATGTTGTGTTTCGTAGTTTTCGAGAAATTTTAACCTTTCAATTGTTAAATATAATGGCGTCATACCTATTTCGTAATTTTAAAACTCCAACTAAGTACTAAAGTCACGGATGATGATGCCATAATCTTGGCACAAAATATTCTATTTTTTCCATAATTTTAGTGTATAGAGTATTGTCTTAATGAAGATTATTCTAATGGCTCATGCAGGGCTATTTGAGTCACGAGACTTGAAATACGAAAACTTGGACATGAGCTGATTGCCAGAGAATTCGTAAATTATGGATAGTTACCTTTATTTCGCGGAAAATTATAAATATTCTGCTAGAACTCATGGAACTTATTGTCTAAAACATATAGGCTCCACGTGGCTGAAGTGCTGTTGCCCTGGAGATCGCGTTGGTATATTTACGAGTTTAGATTTTGGTGTACGGTGATTTTTTAAGCGCTTGCAGTATGCATAAAATAAACAATAATATACACTTTTAAAGTACCAATGTTAAAAATATATTAATTTTTGCGTTTATTTCTATGAATTATTACCGAGTAAATTTTTGGGGACACTTAAATTTTTCAATGTAGCTGGAATGAAAAAGAAAAAATAAAATCGAAGAATATCCGAAATATCACCGATTCATTCATTACAGATAAATTTATTCCCGGGCATAATAATATTATATATATCACGGTTGAAAGAAGAAGTGCCAAAAGGAAGTCCGCATGAGCTAGATGGCAATTTATGGAATGAATTTCCCTCCTGTAGCACATAGCTTCGTGCACGGGAATATCATAGAGAAAGCATTTTCTACCTTTTATCGTCATAACCTTACAATGTGTCTGAGTCTTCCATTATATCCGCCTGCCCCTTATAAAAAAAATCCCTCCTATAAACACAGATTTTGTGTCCGCAGAGAATCGATCAATTCCCTTTTACGACATCGAGCATTGAAGTCTTGAGCGTCCGGTCATCATTTCGCGATACAAAGCAATTTACGGAGCTGCGGGAATGACGTTAGGGTTTTATTTTATTACTGCGTCCGCAATCGTAGAATCGGACGTCAGTTCTATCATACCCTTTTCAAACAGCAGCACTTCGGCGTTTAATATAAAATCCGCATATTTTTACGAGATCAAAAAGGCTAAAAATACTTCGCTCGAGAGAGAGTGAGAGAGTGTGTGTGTGTGTGTGTGAGACACACACACACACACACACACACACACACTCGTAAAAAAGTATAAAAACCTTGCATTTACCTCTCGCCGCACGAGATCGATACGAAGACGCAGAAATGAGCATTCTATCTCTCTGCACATCATACCGAGTTGGACGCAAATTCATTTCCTTCTCCTTTGTTATTTTTTTGCCAACGTTTCAATCTTGCTGTCAAATGCGGCGCCAGCGATCCTCCGACAAGGGCTGAGATTCAATGAGGTAAAAATCCCCATCGAAGTAGCTACTGACTCTTTCTCTTTTTCTCTCATTCTGTCTCTCACTCTTTTGGATTATCGAAGGAGTTCTGCTCCTGGCTTTGAGCCGTGGTTTTGATTAAAAAAAGGAACGTTTACGTGAGTATATATGGCACGATCCACGAAGCATCGTACGCGGGAAAAAAATCGTCCGACGAACAAAAGAAGATCGGGTTTATTTTTAAATCGGAAATAAATACTTTTATAACAGCGGTCGACGGACATCCATAATTCATCGCCACTGCGAGAAAGATGGAAAGAGAGAGAGAGAGAGAGATGAGGAAAGGGAGGGAGAATCTACTTGACCGCACAGCTTTTGCGTTTGAAGAGACGCATGACAGGAGCAGGATGTTAGGGAATGAAACGGAAATTCATTTTGTGTCCGTGGCGAGGCATCCGTAATAATATGGCGAAAGATAATGGTTCGGCAACGGACATTCTCGCCGAGAGCGCGCTTTTGCGCAACGAGGTAGGAGGAGCTTCCTTGGTCCGTTCCTACATTACGACGGGTGTTGTTCGGACGTGATTTTATATAGGCTATAGGCGATATAATTTTGAAGCGGAAAACGGCGGGACTAATAGAAAAGGTCTGCGTTTATCGATACCGGTTGCGTGTCGAAGAATACAAAGGAATAATGTGTATGCAATTAAGTATCGATTGGCGAGGTCTCTCGGCAAATGCCGCAATAAAATCGAAAATCTAAACTTATAGCATGAATGAATGTAAATGTATCAATTAAAATTGTTTTCTTGCGTCTAGGTTTGCTACATTCTCTGGGGAAAAGGCGGCAGTCTTAGATCCTCGGATTGTTCTCTGTTTTGCTAGGCGGGGAAAATCATTGCAGATAATGAATTGTCGTACAAGAATTATTTGATAGAAATTTTTTATTATTTAACGACATAAAAATGCAGCAGAGGTAGACATGAGTGGACATACTAATAACAAGAAACGACTAATAATAAGGACTGTACATTATACGTTTATTATTATTGGCATACGTGCAAGTGCAAACTTAAGTAAAAATTCGTATTATATTGCTATAGTTATAAGAAATATAGCTACGAAAAATGTCTCTAATAAATAATTTTATTTAAAAAGATATTCAACTGGTTATATGTATATATATATATATATATATATATATATATATATATATATATATATATATATATATATATATATATATATATATATCATCATCATCATAGGTAGTCTGTCCGTAGACAGGTCCGTGATTATTCTTGGTTAAACTTGGTTCTCCATATACTCCTATTTTCCGCTGTCCTCTTTATATCTTGATAACTCTCTTTCCCTTTCAAATCGTCTATCAGCTGAAACCTTTTCCTACCTCTTTCCCTTTTCCCATCTAGTTTTCCTTCTAACACGTCTTTAATCATACTCTCTCTCCTCAGGTAATGTCCAACCCAGTTAGCCTTCCTCTTTCTGATAGTCTGTATAATCATTCGCTTCTCTCCTATTCTTCGTAGCACTTCATCGTTTTTCATCCTATCTGTCCATTTTATCTTCAGCATTCTCCTCCAAGTCCACATTTCAAAGCTTTCCAAGTATTTGATGTCATTTTTCCTTAGCGTCCATGTTTCTGCCCCATACAATGCTATACTCCATACGTAGCATTTTATCAACTTCTTGCGGATATCTTCCCTTATATTCCCTGTAAGTAGTTGTTTCTTTCTCCTGAAAGCCGCTTTTGCTTTTCCTATTCTAGTTTTGATCTCATCCGTACATTTTGCCTCTCGTGTTATGATACTTCCAAGGTATTTATATTCTGAAACTTGTTCTAATGGCTTTCCCCCAATAGTTATGTTCAGATTCTCTTCTTTACCCGATATTCGAATGACCTTGGATTTTTCTGTATTTATTTCCATACCGTATTTTCTACCTGTTATCACTAGTCTATTTATCATTTTTTGTAGCTCCTCTTCCTTTCTTGCTAGAAGTACTTGATCATCTGCGTATTTCACTGTTCTTATAATCCTTCCTCCAATTTTGAAATCCCCTGTGCCTTCTAAAGCTTCTTGCATTAGACTTTCTCCATATATATTGAATAGGGTTGGCGATAGGCAGCAGCCTTGTCTTACTCCTCTACCGATATTTATTCCGCAGGTGTTCACATTCTCAAACCTGACCTTTACAACTTGATTCTCATATAGATTCCTAATCAGTCTCCTGTCTTTCCAGTCTACACCTATATCCTTTAATATCTTCATCAACTTTATCCAATTTACTCTATCAAAGGCCTTCTGCCAGTCTACGAAACATGCGCAGATATCTTGACTGTATTCTATTGCCCTTTCTGATATGATTCTAACTACTCCTATAGCATCTCTAGTTCCTCGTCCTTTTCTGAAACCGAATTGATCTTCCCCTATTATTTCTTCTGCCTTTTTCTCCAGCCTTTTATTAAGAATCCTCGTGATGATCTTCGATGTGTGTGACAGAAGGCTTATAGTTCTGTAATCTTTACACTGCATTGCCTTTGGCTTCTTCTTTAGAGGGATCATTGTTACTTCTAGGAAATCCTGAGGCCACTCTCCCGTGTCGTAAATCTTATTAATTAATTTCGTGATCACTTTTAGTCCTTCTGATCCTATGACTTTAAGTATCTCAGCCGGTATTCCATCGCTGCCCGTGGCTTTCCCCTTCTTTAGTTCCACTATCGCCTTTTCTACTTCGCTCTCCATAATACTAGGTCCTAAGTTGTCTTCTTCAATGTTTTCCTCATTTTCCAGTTCTATTTTTGCCGCTCCTGCCTGTTTGCTGTATAATTCTTTAATGTATTCTTCCCATACCTGTGCTACATCCTTTGTTTCTGAGACTATCTTCCCATCCGTATTCATAATTCCTTTACCACAAATTCCATTAGACTTCTTATCTTCTAATTCCAGTGCCCTAGCATACATCATATCGTACCGTCCTAACTTCTCCATTTGTTCTATTTCATCACATTTTCCTTTTATCCAATTTTCTCTAGCTTTATCTGTTACCCTTCTCAACTCATTGTTTATACGCCTATAGTTGGCTCTACCTTCTTCACTGTTAACGTTTTTCCATTTTCGTCTCTCATCCATTTTCTCCAGCATTTCCTTCGTGATCCATGGTTTTCTGATTTTCTTCTCTTGATTTCCAATCTCTTTATCCAAGGTATCCTTGATACTGGTTTTAATTTCATCCCATTCTATATCAACGGTCTTCGGTTTGTTTTCCAACTTTCTTAGGTTATCTTCCAACTTCATGCTGACTACATCCTGCCTTGCTTTCAGTTTTTCTAGGTCCCAGGTCTGTCTTTCTCTTCTCGTTTTTCTTATTTGTTTGAGCTTTGTACTCATGTCAAGTATTAGAAGGCTGTGATCTGAATCAATGTCTGCTCCTTGCAATGCCTTGCCTTATATATATATATATATATATATATATATATATATATATATATATATATATATATATATATATATATATATATATATATACCTGAGCTGCGTGCGAGCCGGGCGGCTGCCCAGGGCGCAAAAGTTTTGGGGGCCCTATCCCGATCATTTATATATGCATTACTTGCAAGTGAATAAAAATTTAATACCAATCTATATCGAGGAACAGGCTAGAATCTTGATGGCATTCCTTTTAATTTTACATTATCAATAATTTTCACAGAGCGATGAATATATTAACATGAACTTTGTAAATATCTCAACAAACATTAACGGAGGGTGGCGTTGGAGCGCTAACTCGCCCGGTGTGCCAAAATTCCTTGGGCCGCCGCTAATATTGACAAACATTTTTTTAAATATTTTATTCTAGATAATTTTCGTACATTCTTCATACTAAAGGACCGAATATTTAACCAATGTCTTCCAAACACGTTCTTGAATCTTTTCCAATGTCTGTTTTTTGTTTTCTTCCTTTTTATGCGTTCTTTGCACGAAATAAACGCATATAGGGGAGGTCCTTTCCGTCCGTTCGTCCGCATGTTAAAACTCGGAAACCGCTGGACGTATTTTGATTAAATTTGGTATTGGGGAGTTTTGCTAAAATTGATCGAATGATTCCAATTTTGGTTAAAATCGGACAATAATAACGACTACTTTACATAAGTACTTACATGTATTTTACAACTTACCTTGCTAGCTTCTCGTTAAATATTCATTTGAGCGAAAAATATTGAGAACATTGTGAAATCTCAGAGAACGCATTTGTGTACTCCGATATGGAGCCAGGGCCGGCCGGAGTTACGGGCGAGCAGTGGCTGCCCGGGGCGCCAAAGTTTTGGGGGCACTATCCTGATCGTTTATCTATGCATTACCTGTAAGTAAATAAATATTGAATACCAATTGATATCGAGGAACAGGCTATAATCATGATGGCATTCCTTTTAATTTTTTAATATCAATAATTTTTACAGAGCAATGAATAAATTAACAACAAACATTAACGGAGGGGGGCGCTGGAGAGCTATCTTGCCCGGGGCGCCAAAATTCCTTGTATATATATATATAGTTTTCTTATCGTGAAAATCCAAATCTCATCGGAAAACGTTACAAAATTGTTTTCAGTGGATTTCTTCGCGTATTTTATGCACTTAATTAATTGTTAAATTCTGTTTTTGATTTTATTCTCATATACGTAAGAAATCTTGCTTTGAATAATGGATGGAGAGAACGCAATTGTGAAATTCTTTTGTTGGCTTTATCTTTTTACATAGCAACGAATAAGTTCTTGATTTATTCACGGACGTATTTTTGTGTTGCGTTAGGCTTTTCAAAGGAAACGGTCTGGTAAATCAAGTAACTTATTTGACATTTAAAATAGGATAATAACGATACAACTGACATTATTTTAAAAGATGCATTCCATATTGACAATGGATCATTGGTTTGGTAGTTTACATTGCCATTTTGCATTACCGCTTCACTAAGTTCTACCGTTTAAACTCTTTAAATTTAATATTTTATTCATTCCCACCCGTCATTTTTGACTAGTATGTAATAACACGCTTAAATAAAACTAATCATCATCAGTGTAAAATTAAAGCCATGACTTAAGCGATAAAACAAGTTGGTGAGAAGCGAAATTCTTTTGAAATTATTACCGAAAATATATCGCAGAAAAAATTGAAATGCCATTAATTAAAAATCTCCGAGGTCGGTTTCATGTCGAGCGATGTTTATTCATTGCGGGAGGTTCTTTTACTACTGTGGATTTGTATCCGTTGTATCTGTTGGAAGACCGTCGGCCGTTTCATCGACCATATCAAGTGGTGGAAATAAACATTGTCGCAATGTATAAATACTGAAAAGGGAGAGAACGTCAGCATATGAAAAAGATTACGAATTGCGTGAAAGAAAATGCATAGATAAAAATGAAATGAAAAAGTGAAAAACGGAAATAAATATAAAGAGAATAAGAGAGTATATATAGGAAGAGGGAGAAACACAATGAGAGACCCATCCTCTGCAGATGGCTAGAAAGATAAAAACGAAAATAAACGGAACGGAAGAGAGGCAAAGATAAATAGACGGCAAGAAAGAAAGGGATAAAAACAAGGATGTTGAAAGTTTAAAACAAAGATAAAGATGAAACGAGTAAAAGAAAATTGGCGTCGATGATGGGAAAGCGAGAACAGTCAGCAAGAGAAAGCAGAGAGAAAAGGGAGAACGAGAGAGCGAAATAAAGAAAATAGAACGGGTACCATATGGCGTGGAGTCCATTGAGGGTGTACAGAATAGGAGGCTTGGGAAATCCGAAGTGGGAGAGAGATAAAAAAAACTTTTTGGCGCTCATATGGAGGTCGTGGTGTAATTGCTCAGAGAAATCGGAAACGACTAAAGAGAAAATAAGGAGAAAAGGAAAGAGAAATACGGTGTTGTGGAATATATGAAGATGGAATAAATGCCGGATGACTTAAGTGGAAAACAAAGCGATTGAAGCATGAGGAAAATGAGTCCGGAAATGCCAGAAAGAAGAGTCAAATTTTTAACTCAGCAATGTAATTATAACAAAAGTGGAATACTCCTTTAGCCAAAACAACTATCAATTAATGTAATTATAGATTGTACCTAAAAATGTAAGCAAGGGCTGTGTTTGCCATGACGACTCATTTAGATTTTAACGTCATAAATAAACCCTGTAGGTCTATCCCTATCTCAGTGCAGAAATTACTTGAAAGTAGGTTATAATCGATATTCAAATTTAGGACTTTAAAAAATTATTTTTCGTGTAGAGAGGATTCAAACCCATGTCAAATTTGCACGAAAATGTGTTGATTATCACAAACAACGCCGATTACTTAAGCTTCTGACAAAACGAAATTATAATTGGCGTGAAATCTAATAGCAACGTCGTTCACCTTAAAGTTCAGCGAACCACAGGTAGCATATTTAAAAAAGTATATTTTCAAAACAATACTACACTTAGGTGGCGCCAACTTCTAGTTATCGAATTGTAATTATTTAAAAAATAATTAAATGTAAAGTCGATGCCTTTGTTTCATAATCGAAGAAGAATTGAATCAAATTAACCATACTCCATCATTTCAATGCAATCAATTGGTGTTCGATGACGTGATCTAACGATAATTATGGCTAAAAATTGTTAACCTGCAATATGTAAATGTAATATGTAAAATTACTTTAGGGCGATGAGAAAATGAGGACAATCGCGATAAAAATACGCTCACGCATGTGCAACTTAACCGACGCCTGACTATTTCAGCCCTTCGGCCATCTCCTCCGTTTGCTTTCATAAAGGAAACTCAGCTGATTGAAACGCTTTGTGCAGACTTTTGTTCAAAATGGAGATTTCTTACGGGGTAAGGTGAAACGGAGACTTTACTGTTCTCAAGAATGAAAGAGGGCGCCTCGGGAGTCGCATTCTGTATTGCATCCGCTTCGGTGCTTCCCTACGTCTCATTCGCAGCCGAAGAGTCATGGCGTGCAATAATAAAACCATTACTCAACGCACGTGCATTGGCATTGCGTCTTATGCGGATATTTTTATACGACTGCGATGACACATCAGTTGTTGAGAAGCGGTTCCGTTCCAACTACGTTTTTCAGTTCGAATTGAAATTAAGATTTGAATTTATAATTTAACGGAAGTGGCGAGAATATGATCAACTGTTGCAGGTAGAAAATTAAACAAAAATATCCCATCAGCTGGAATATAAGCCAAGGTCTTCAAGCGGGTATAGCTTTAATTTCCATCTCGTCTTCTTTGTACTGCTTGAGGATTTACTTTGATCAGTGTGTAGTTAGTTATATATCGTGGGTGGCCAAGCCTGCTTACCCTCAGAGCCGCATATGATAATCTTCCTGAGTTCGAGAGCCGTAAGACACGCATTCCGCGCACATAAATGTATGAACAGTAAACACAGCTTGTATTCGAAACAATACAGAGAGACTGCATGTCCATTTAGTTTTCCCAGAACGTCTTACTCGCACCGCGTTATTGCATTCTGACGTAATAGGCCTTAATTTTGGAACAATCTTATATGGAAATTGTCCACTTCTTTTCTACTGGAATAATTTATTTCCAATAATGTGGTGAAGATAATGAATTTATCATTTATACATATAATACTTGATTTATAATCTTTGAAATTATAAGGACTCCATGTCATCCTATTTGAAACTGACATTTCCCGAAATTGACATACAGTCAGACCCCGATTTAGCGCCACCGTTTGTCCAACACTGACATTGGCGCTAAGGCGAGGATGGTGGAAAATCGAGGAATATGCTTGATCTATATAATAATAAAATGGAATTTCTGTTGACAACGATTCATGGGCGGTATGCTTTGAGTGGTACTATATAGGGGGCGCTAAATCGGAGTCTGGCTGTATATTATTTTTATATATTAGGATTCCATTAAAAAAATTGTGAATCTAGCAGAAACGTTTGCGATAGTAACACGATTACTGAACTGAAAGATTAATGATGGTTTGACTACATCAGCTTTAGTGAATTTTCATCGCAATATAGCCGCTTGAACATTAGTATAGAAAGGCGCCGTCTTCCACTATAATACTCTTATAATTCTTTGATGATGCTCTATAATAGGCAAAAGATTTAAATATTTATGGGCTGCGAGGGCATTCACGTCGAAGCATCGTTAAACCCTCCCATCGCTCCTGGCAAAAGAAACCTCCACAATAAGTCTTCCAAACAATAGGTGGAGGCACATAACTGCAAGGGACACTCCTAAATCTAAGTGCCCTGAACTCTCGCACTCAATGCATCGTTTGAGAGTGAAGGTGGCACTCAAAGAGACATTAAAGGGGTCAAACTGAGGTGTCTAGTACCGACATGCGCCACAGAGGGTCGCGACGAGGTAGGAGGACGAAGAGGAGAGGGAGTGGCGAGCGGCGATCAATCTAGCATGCCCCTTCGGATTTACTGCAGCGACACCACCACCGAAGGGTTTTCGAACTCGCGCATCGGCTCTTCCAATCACGCCAGCATTTTACGCTTAGAAACGTTTTTACGCGTCGTCGTTCTCTCGATTGACGCATTTTACGACGACTACCACGGCAGAATCTTGAACGCGGACGCCATGACTTATACGCACGTTAAAATTTTCAGAAATATTTCGAAAAACAGCGCACGCGCAGATGAATAAATTCTGCGGCTTTTACAACTCTTCCGACGTTTTTAAAACCCCTCGACCGTTTTTCCGGAACCGTTACCGCGTCATCGACTTACGGTCTCGGAAATTCTTTTTTCCGATGCGAAAGCGTTATCTTTCATTGCTGGAGGAAAACAATGGTTTGGTTTGATGATGCTGACAACATCTCGTATAAAGTAGGACTTCCAACCGTGGCCTTTTAAAAAATCCGATCAGTCGATGAGCCCCAGCTGTCAGCTGAAGAAAGTTGCAACTAGCAAGTGCAGGAAGATGTTTTAGTATTTGATAAATGAATGAGCGTTCTGCAAAAGGTTTTCCATTCAAAATTTTACGCAATATACTGCACGTGCAAGTGTCCAATTCCATAAACTTAAGCGTTAAGTTAAAAAAGTTAACTGATTTGACCATATGCGCCGTTACTGAGCTGAAAAAGTTGAAAAATGGAGAGAAATGTGAGCAAAATCTGCTAGAATAATCATTTGCAAATTTAAAACAAACATTTATGAGGCATTATGGAAAACAGGGGAAACATGCTGCAAAACAAATACAATAAGTTCAAGAACAAACTCTTAAACAAGTAGGGGTGTACACGGGTTTCCCGTGGTACAGAAGTGATTTTCGTCAAATTCGCTGTAGTATAACCGTATACTCATATATTTGCTTTGAAATCAGAAAATTAATTTTCCTCATATTGTGGTAGTTCTGCTTTTTTGATCCGTTCTAAACATGCTCATTCCGTTTTCCCATTCTATACTCGCCCTACAAACGAAATTTATTTAAAATCCGTTCAGTCAATACCTTCGAAATTCATAGTTTCAGAAAAATTCTAACCTTGATATTGAGGTAGCCCTGTTCAGTTCACCAGGTTGAATAAATATGCTATTTTGGTTATTTATTTATATGAAGATTATATATACCATATTTGGTTGAAATCCATGACGTCAGGTCTCTAGAAATACGTGTAAAAGAAATATAATTTTACTTTTTACTGTGGTAGCCCTGCTCTTTATCTCCGATTTAAATATCTTGATTTCATTACGGTATGTTATACAAATCTTATGTGCAAATTTAATTGAAATCTGTTGGGCCAATTCCTTCCAAATCCATAATTAATGAAAGAGTTTCATTTTTAATTCTGGCACCCCTATTTAACTGATCCAGTCAAAATATGCTTATATGGCTTTGTATATATGTGTATATTATAAATATTAGATTTGGTTAAAATTGATGCTGATATTTCAACACAAATACGTGTAAATTTTTTTTTATTACTTGTGTTGTGGCAGCCCTGCTTTCTATATCTAAACAAAATCTTGATTTTGTTATTTTATGTTTTCTGCCTCCTTCCTACAAAATTTAGTTGAAATCGGTTCAGTCAATTCCTTCAACATTTATAATTACCGAAATGTTAAACTTTAAAATTGTGGCACCCTTGCAATTTTGGTCATTAATTTATGTGAGTATTCTATGTACCAAATTTGGTTGAAATCGGTTCGGCCAATTCTTCCCTGATATATGCGTACGGACGGACGGACATCACGAAGATAATAGTGCTTTTCAGCAATGACGAAAAGCACTAAAAATAAGTTTCAGGGATATATAGAAAATCAGATGACCATTTTGGCTACAATGCAACAATCTTTAGTGGTAATTCATCTAAAATAGATTCTAGAATATCTATTAGAATTTATTTTCTGTGAATTACCACTGTAGCCAAAATGCGCATCTGTTTTTATAACCTTATCGTGGCCGTTAGAGATACCTGAGAAAAGTATTTTTGTAAGTGCTTGTTTTTAAATTTTTTTTTCAGCCATAATACGAACTCGATAATTCTCTGTTGAACAATTCTAGGAGCGTTTACATAGATTACTCTCAAAATAAAGATTTTTATAACTTACTTTTTTTCTTTTACTTTCCTTATCATGTATATCGCTAATTTCTCTCCCACCCTTCGCGTATTTCGTCAATTAAAAATTTCCAGTCATAAATTACTGCGCAAAAATTCCACTTGTGATGCATGTTTTGGATCGAAGATTATGCTTGCAAAATCCGAGAGAGAAAAACTTAACGTCATCGTTTACCTTGGCCCTCCTCCGATTACCCCTTTTGTGGCGTAAAAGCCGTGTTTTTCGTCAGCACCAATTTCTAGGACGGTTCCGTTTTACGGGAGGAAATCTAATCAAGCGTCAAAATTCATATATTCATTCGCGCATACGATTACGAGCAGAAAAAGGGACGAGAGATACGAATTGTCGGCGTTAGCCAACTCTTACGAAACGAACCAAAGGGGTCAACGTGACTTAACTTCCCTCCATGCTCCTTTGCTCCGCATACCCTTCGCATTGCACAAGCCTGGAGGAGGGACGAATAGAGGATTAAAAAATCCGACGGGATCCGAACCCGGGACCTCTTCGGGCAAAGCAGTTTCCTTAAATCATCCCACTGTTTTTCTGTAGCTGGAGATAAGATATAAAAACCTTTTACCTCAAGTTACCCTTTCCTATGTCGCGATTAGTATTCAACCTGCGGATTCTCGAACTCAAAAACACAAGGCGCTACATTTTTGGCTTTAGCGTCGTTCTGACTCGCATGACTCCAAGAATAGATATAAGACATGAAGGAGTGAACTTTTTCTCCGTTAAAATTGTGTCGACGTGATAAAACAAGATTGGAAAGGTGTACCCCATGCCTGAGTACACAGAGTTTCCAAATGCGTTCTTTGAGATTTCACAATGTTCTCAATATGTTTCGCTCAGATGAGTATTTAACGAGAAACTAGCGAGGAACATTGTAAAATACATGTAGGTCTTTATGTAAAGTAGTCGTAATTATTATTCAATTTTAACCAAAATTGGAATCGATATATCAATTTTAGTAAAACTCAAAAACACCGAATTTTATCGAAATAAGTCTAGCGGTTCTCGAGATGAAACAAAGGAACATTGTAAACTACATTTAGGTCTTCATGTAAAGTGGTCGTAATTGTTGTCCGATGTTAACCTAAATTGGAATAGCTCTACCAATTTTGGCATAGCTTCCAAATACCAAATTTCATCAAAATACATCTAGCGGTTCCCGAGTTGAAACAAAGAAACATTTGTCAACTACTTGTAGATCTTCATGTAAAGTGGTCATAAGATTTGTCCAATTTTATCCAGAATTGGAATCAGTCGACCACTATTAGTAAAACTACCCAATACGAAATTTCTTCAAAATACGTCAAGCGGTTCCCGAGATACAACAAAGGAACATTGTAAACTACATGTAGGCCTTCATATAAAGTGGTCGTAATTGTTGTCTGAGTTAAAACAAAATTGGAATCGATCAGCCGATTTTAATGAAATTCCCCAAAATCAATTTTGATCAATATACATTAAGAGGTTCCCGAGTTGAAACAAAGGAACATTGAAAATTACATGTAAATCATCATGTAAATTGGTCCTCATTGCTGTTCGATATAAACCAAAATTAGAATCGTTCAATTAATTTTAGAAAAACTCCTTAATACCAAATTTTATCAAAATATATAAAGCGGTTCCCGAGTTGAAAGAAAGGAACAAGTTATATAAGTGGTCGTAATTTCCAATATGCCATGCATTAACAATCCGGCGGGAGTAGATGGGACTCTCTTAAGGTCGTCCTAAGAACTCGTCATCCGGCGGTAGTAGATGGGATTCTCTTAAGGGAGTCATAATAACTAGTCGTCCGGCGGTAGTAGATGGGGTTCTCTTAAGGGTGTCCTAAGAACTCGTCATCCGGCGGTAGTAGATGGGGTTTTCTTAAGGGACTCCCAATAACTCGTCATCCGGCGGTAGTAGATGGGATTTCATCAAAAAACATAAAGCGGTTCCCGAGTTTAAACAAAAGAACTTTGTCAACTATTTGTAGGTCATGCATAGTGGTAGTAATTTTTGTTCGATTTTAACCAAAATTGGAATCGGTCGACCAATTTTAGCAAAATTCCCCAATACCAAATTTAATCAAAATACGTCCAGCGGTTCCCGAATTGAAACAAACGAACATTGTAAACTACATGTAGGTCTTCATGTAAAGTAGTCGTCATTTTTGTCCGATTTTAACCAATATTTCAATCAGACGACCAATTTTAACAAAACTCCCCAATACGAAATTTCATCTAAATGCATAAAGCGGTTCCCGAGTTGAAACAAACGAACATTGTAGCTCTTTATGTAAAGTGGTCATCATTGTTGTCCGATTTTGACTAAAATTGAAATCGGTGGACCAATTTTAGCAAAACTCCCTAATACCAAAATTCATCTATAATACGGCCATCGGTTTCCGAGTTTTAACATGCGGACGGACGGACGGAAACGACCTCCCCCTATATGCGTTCACTTCGTGTACTTCGCGCAAAGAACGCATAAAAACGACTAATCCGCCATATCCGATGCATGGTAACGCACGTAGAGTCCCCAGCTTTCTTTCCCTCGGACGCCCTAATTTTTTTGCTCGGAATCTAATCCAGTGCTCCTTTTTTTTTAAACATTCCTCAGGTCGCAGTTTCTGGATCTGATCGAACTCTTCCTTCTCTCTCACTTTCTCGATCTGATTTTGAGCTATATTCTCTTTTTCAATCTTCCATTCTAAGGGCCGCGTCTCGGAACGCTCAAAAAAAAAAAGTCTCCCAAGATGTCCTGTCCACTTCAGGCGTCGAAACAAAATGCGTAAGAAGGAATGGAGGAAAATGGTCCATTCGCAACGGCGAATAATTTAAGCATTCATGACGCATGCTCATTATACGCTGACAAACGCAATGGAAATGAAAATGAGGACGTAACTCGAACAGCCAGGAAAGTGGAAATGAAATGCCTGAATAACATTTGGCGCGCATTCGTGTTTTTTGAGCGCCCTTCTTTATATCGCGTCTCTCAATTGCATTTTCCAATTCATTGGTCGTTTTCTGATAAATAAAAGATAAAACATCCATAATCGAATAATGTAACGTCACAAAGTGCAATAATCTTATTTAACCATGGATTCTCTCATGAAAAAACTTAGTATATCGCTCGAGGAGATATGAGATTGCGCAGTGGAAGCGAAATCACAATCCGAGAGAAGACGCTGTTCAACGTGAGAAATTTAGGGCCATAATGTTTTATCAAACATCACGTTTACAAAAAGATTATTACCTTAATACGACACCGAGGTTGAATAATTTTTCTCCCCTTCTGCGAACGTTCGAGTTCTCAAGATAGGTAGATGGGTGGTTAGCGTGTCTGGCTCCCAATGCTAGGGTCGCGAGTTCGAATCCTGCCGAGGGCATGGTTGTATGTGTTCGTCTTTGTTAGTGTTATCACGCTCATTGTAAAAGTCCGTTAACGGCTGTTTATGAGCTAATGTAAAATAAATAAACAAATGGTTTGTTTTATTAGAATTAAGTATATATATATATATACTATAAACTATTTCCGTAGTTTAATTATTGACATTAATAGATCTGTAGTTACAGCTTTAATGAATAAAATTTTTAAAATTACCTGCGAAAGAAATAGCTGAAAAAATGCTTTAATTATGAATAATAATATCTTGGTTGAACAGTATGCCATCTTGACATTTTTTTAGGAAAAGGAGTCCAATCTTAATATTCATTTGATGGCCAATGTTCATCTATCTCCACCTCTTTCTACGCCTATTTAAAATGTAGGGAAATTGAACACTTTTCGAGTAATTTGGTATAAATAATAATAGTTTAGGATATCATATACATTTACCAGTGGCGTTTCGGAATATGTGTAGCCCGGTCCCCCGACAAAATAAAATTGAAGTTCAGGAGAAAATTTTAAGGCCCTCACAAAAATATGTGGGTCCCCTTAGACTATGAAAGGAAACCCACCGCGTGAGGGTTGCAGGGGTGTCCAGTACGCCACTTCCACGTATTTAATCCTATTAACAACTTTTTCGTCAAATTGACATGAATTATTTACAAGCTAAAGCGACAAGGTAAATTTTTGTTTTTTTTTTTGTCGAGTCAATTTTTTATCTACTGTTTTTAATTTAAAATAGCATGGTGCTCTTATTCAAGCGAAGGTTGTAATTACGAAATTCTATCAAAATCCGTTCCAACAATGGGTGATTTCATAGTAGCCCGAATGTAGGGTTTCTTGTAAAGATTTTATCCAGCGATGATCAAGTTATAAATGTCGCTCCTTAAATGCTTCCAATAACAAATTCCATCAAATATCTCGAGTTATTGTGACGCTATCGTATGCAAGTAGACAGACGGACATGGCGAGAAAAGAGGCGCTACCAAATCGTTGCGAAACGGTTATAAACGTGAGAGAAATCAAATAAAGTAGTAATCATTGATTGAAAAATCTTTTTTCCAAAATAACCGCGAGGAAATAATAATAATGGGGATTGTAATTCTTTTAATTCATCCACTGAAGAAAAACTGGTCCGAAAGTGCGCTTTTCGATAGTGAATGATGTAATACAAGAAATTTTATTCTGTATCATCTCATTGATATGGAAACATTTTTTTCCGCGATTTTAGAGCCACCTTAAAATATGGACGTTTTTATGATTATTTCTAAGAATTGGGAACTTCTAATAATCGTAATAATGTGAAACAATAAGAGAATACAAGTTCAAAACTTCAGATTCTAACGTTACATTAGACCAAGAAATTATGTATAAGCATGGATTATTACATAATCGAAGAATATATTTTTTACGAATACAGAATCGTTGCATTAATAAAAAATAGTAAAATTATAATCTAATACCACGAACAAGGAACCAAATGACTGGTTTTGTGCGGATCTGCATTTTTATTGAAACACTTATTTTAACTTGCTTCCTTAATTTCATACATTGAAGTCTCGGTAGTACATCATATATAATACCTAGCGGAATTTACTCAGTCATTGTTTGTTCGTATTGGCGTGTGAGAGAGTATTCGTCGCATTTCCTTCGATTGAATTTTATTCAGGTTCGCTAGAATTTAAAATACCAACCTCGTTGTAATATATGTAATTAATCTACAGATGGGTTGATATGTGACAGTAATTTTTTTTAAGTTTTCTCATGGGTGGCGCTTGAACAGTATATACATAGAAACTGTTAACTTTAGAATGATTATACAGTCAAACCCATATTTAGCGTCACCGTTCGTCCACCACTGACATTGACGCTAAAGCGGGGGTGGCGGTAAATCGAAGTATCTGCTTGCTCAATGTAATCATAAGGTGGAAGTTTTGTTCAGAATGATCCATGGGCGGCATGCGGGAGTGGCACTATATATAGTGGGCGCTAAATCGGGGTCTGACTGTATATTAAAAATATTAAGATTTGATGAGAATTGTTGAGGTTATAAATAAGTACAGCAGATGAAGCGGAAAACATTCTCGGATACCAACACTTCTTACGTTATACTCTCGCTTCCCTACAACTCAACACCACGCCTTCCATATTCATTATATTTCAGTTGGAGCAGAATCGCTTTCCCCACCCCTTCTCTCCCTTCCACTCTCACTCTCTCCAACTCTTTCCACCCTGCTCTCGTACTCCCGCCCAATTCGTCTTTTACTTCTCTTCCAGCATCCTCTCTCTCCCTCTCCTCTCTCACTGAAAAAAAGATGCTAGCAGCGCCGATGGCGACACCTGGCGGAGGAGATAAATGAAAGTCGCGGAGCGTTCAGGTAGCAATTTCGGATGCGAATCCAAATACGGCGAGCGCGGTAATTACAGGTGTGAGAGTGGAGGGAGGGGGGGGGGAGAGAAAAAGGGAGGTAGGAGGATGAGTGAGGGAAAAGGAGGGAGGGGGCAGAAGAGTGCGAGGACGGACGTGGAGATATTAAAAAATGTTGGAGCGAAAGAGAGAGAGAGAGGGGTGAAGTCATATAAAAAACAGCGGAACAAGATTTAAGACAGCGCAACGTTTTGGACAAATTATTTATTTGTTCAACGAGTAACGAGTTGGTTTAGGGCAATTTGGCCAGCTTTAATCTACGTTGTTTTTACCGGTTGTCATAATGAACTCCATTACTTAAAAAAAAAGACAAACGGCAGCGCGTGGACTGCTTCGTAATGATGGGGTTTCGCCTAACTTCGCAGCGCAGCAAAGAAAATATCGCGATGAAGGATATTTAATGCATTATTTTTGTAAGATTTTGAAGAGTTTCTGACGAATTCTGTAATTTTATCATGATGTCCATTATGCTTGCAATTTCATCGCATGCCGGAAATATGTAGTGTTCTAAGAAAGATAAATGAATTTTGATTCACAGAGAATGGGCGTACTAATTGGGTGCGTACTTGAGAGAAATGGCGAGAGATACGCATCTTAGTACTTAAAATAGGATGAGGAGATAAAGAGCACAAATTGCGCAAGAAACGATCGCCGAATTACCCGTATTTTCGAAGTCACACATGGCGGAACATAATTAACACCATGCGTACGTAAGAGACCGTCCATATATGACGTCACGCACCGAGAGGGGGATCCGACTTGTGTGACGATGGGGAGTAGGGGGGTTTTAAATTATGTGACGTCACAAAAATAACACCAGCACCATCTAACAGAGAAAACTACGTACGTATATTCTTTTCCACCCCAAGAAGACAGCATTACGCTTATGGCACGCGCAGTTGCCAAATTTCCACGGGGCTATATATCGTCCCGTCTTAAACGCTAAAAAAATAAAACTAATAATTTAATATAGATCACTGGATGCCAATAAATGTGCATGTTTTATCATAATTATTGGTTAATCTTATCGCTTAATTATATTTGGTAATTGAAATTAAGCATATTATTTTCGTGAGCTATTTGCAACATTATCATTTTAAAACAAAAAAATTGTAGGAGTAATTTACAGTTAAACAGAATAATATTATCGCTATGAATCACTACGTCACTCATTGAGGGCACTCCTTCCGTAGTGGAGTGTGTCGAAGGCCATAACACGTCAAACAATCACTTGCTTTAAACTCCTATACGAGACCGTTTCATTGTGTCAAACACTGGGTCCTTCTCCCTTGGGAAAAATCTTCGGCACTGTCCCGTCGGACAATTCCGTTCCTTCCTTCATAATTCGCACATTTTACAGAGGAACCAAAAAGCTGGCACCTATTGACCATCTCCCATCACGAACCATAAACGAGATATGCGTGAGAATATACTAGCATTTATGCTAGCAAATATGCGACCATGGCATACGGGCTTTAGGAACATCTCGGTGCAAACCTCTTGTCTACTCATTTAAGCGTCCTTTTTGAGGATTTGCAAACGATTTACTTCCGAGGAAGCCTTTCTTTACAGGTTGTGAGATCGATGGTAGATTTTTAAATTATTTTCTACGTCTCATTTCTTCGAGGTATTTTTTGAGGCTTCAAAACTGCTTTTTAGAGCAAGGCGGAGGAACCCAAAAAACAGCTTTGTTAAGCGTTATATTTTTAGCTGCTCATATATACAAAGTTTACATAATTTTCCCTTGGTTATAGTCTTAGTTGCATTCTTAATCCCTCAACGTCGTCCTGCGTACTCAGGACGAAAACTTCATATACTGAGTACGCCGCGGAGATCACTAAATTTCTTTATTTTTTTTGACGCAATAAATTTTCTTAATTCTGAAAAAATTGATATATATCAAAACAATAGCCTTGGGCCTTCGTATTGTGCTTAATTCTGCAATTGTCACTGTATTTATTTTTACCTTTATCATACGTTAAATTTTGTGGTTGAATTTTCCCGTAGTTGCGCGAATTGTGGCTTCTAAAAACCCTTATTCAATGCTGAGAGAGACGAACCGAAACTCTGCATTAAAGCTACTGTGTAATGGAAGGGGGTGTGGGCACTGTTTATCTGCACTGTGACGACGTCTCTTACTCTTGAGATGAATATTTTTTTCTTATGCGTCAACGCTTGAGAGCTGTATGGAAAGGGAGGAGGAATGGTCTTTTGGTTTGGGTCAGTCAGGTTGGTCAGCTTCAGCATTTCTTGAGAACAATTTAATGAGAGCGAGAGAGAGAAACACTTAACTGAGATCATTGCACAAACAAGCCCATTCAAAGATATTTACGGCCGAAAGTATTATGTATTTCAGAACGCACTGTTATATTGTTGTGTGCATTTATAAACAAAAAGTGATTTCAAACCAATTATATCTTTTGCAAATTTGTATTTGGGGCGAGGGGGGGGGGGGGGCAAAGCTTTGTGACGTCATAAATAGGGGGGGTTGAGTTTTTGTGACGAGGGGAGGAGGAAGGGTCAAAAATCCGCCAAAATGGCGTGACGTCATTTATGGACGGCCCCTAAGGCTAATGCCCGAAATTGGTTAATGACCCTGTTTGCCTGCTTGCCCATATGAAAGAAATCATAAAAAATTCCTAAATTCCAAATGAACCTTACTAAAACTAACCAAAGCAGGTTTTCGGGTTTCTTTTATTGACGTGGCTGCGCAATAATAACCGAGTTTTTTAAGTATCCGGATTTTTTAAGCCAAGTCCTCCTAGATGATGTCGACATTAGCCTACTGTCCTTGCAAAAAGTCTAGACACCGGAGTTTGAGACCGTATAACTCAAAAACAAGCGCAACGATTTTAATGGGGTAAAAAGTAGCGGTTAGAGAATTTGTCTACACTAATTGATGTACATCTTAAATTTTTAGTCTATGTTTAAATATTTTATATTGGACTACGTCTGGCGTATTAAAACGGCGGGAGAGAGGAGGAGAGAGCGCGCGCTGTTGCTGCGCATTCATTGCACGCCCGGGCATGTAAATGGCTCACTAAAATAGAAGACGTGGCAACAGGGCACGCTGCAATTGCTACTTTCCTTCTCTCTCCCGCCAGTTTTGCTAAGCCATAGGTTATAAGGCGGAGGCAGAATGTAGATAAAATAAAAATCGGTATCATTTTTGGAAGTAATTTTCTGATGTTATTTTTGCATATTAGTAATATAGACATTTTTCCGGTGACAACGGTACCTCTTAACTTTGAAAACAACTCAGGATTGACGAAAATAGCCGAATTTCAGAAATGTAACAAATTGGGGTATTAATGTTGCAGTTATAAAATAACGCTTCCAGATACGTATTTCTAATTGTTTTAGGTAAGTGCTATTAAAATTGCAAGTTGATACATTGTATGGTTTCTGAGATTTAAACATTCAAATTGGTCTTATCGTATTTCCAGGTCTAAAAACAGTGTTTTTCTTCAAATGCAGCCCAATATAAAATATTTAAACAGACTAAAAATTTAAGATGTATATCAATTAACGTAGAAATAAATCATCTAACCGCTACTTTTCACCCCATTAAAATCGTTGCGCTTGTTTTTGAGTTATACGGTCTCAAACTCCGGTGTCTAGACTTTTTGCAAGGACAGTAAATTCGGAAATTAATCGTAGCATACAAATACACAGACACAACTCTATATTAACACATTAATTGAAACTCATATACCGAGGTTCATGGGATTTATACTGTCTTATATATATATATATATATATATATATATATATATATATAATTCCAAGCAAACAACCTTTTCCGATAAATATTTTATTATCAAGGTAAGGCGACGTAACTCTTCTCAAACTGTTAGAAAAAGTTTACGAGAACGCGAAATAAAATATTCGTATTTAAAATTCAATCCGATTCCGCCGATAAATTGCGGCAACGCCTTAAAACCCTCCGGAGGCCACGCAAGCGATCCTAACGGTGGAGGAAATTCGATTTCGTATCGTAACAAATAACAATACCACTCTCTCTCTCTCTCTCTCGAGAGAGAGAGAGAGAGAGAGAGAGAGAGAGAGAGAGAAAGACTTCCATCGGCGAGCAAACCCGATTCGTTCTCTCTCTCCTTCGTTGTTTTTTATCATTTTATACATTCGCGCGACGAGACGGTCGAGGGAACCATTCTTCAAAATATTAACGAGAAAACGGACGCGAAATGAATCTGTAACCTCTCCGGCCACTAATTTAGGACTGAGATTTCGCCCGCGAAAGCCTCCTCCCAAAGTGCTAGGCGCTCTTGGAAAACCATTCGCCGCCACCCCTCTTTTCCCTCCGAGATCCCCTTCCTCCCCATCCCTCCCCTCACACCTCCTCATTCGCCTCACGAAGGAAGAAAGAGGGAAAAAGAAAGGACTGAAAGATGATGCAATTGAAGGGTTGCGGAAGGAGATGAAAGAGGAAGGAGGGAGAGTGTGGTAAAGCGGGAAAGTGTCCTGGAGGGCTGGGTTTGAGGGCGGGCTTTACTGTATTAACGAGTGAGACGGTTTGATGGAAGAGGAGAGGTGGAAGAAAGGGCCCTTTGAGGCAAACAGAGAGGGGGGAGAGAACCTCGCAATTGTGCCGCGAAGGCGTGGAGGAGAAAAGGGCGCCGGGGAGGCACAAGGTGTGGAATTGAAATGTCACGGACCCCTGCACGCTCAATAATCCCTTCCAACATCTCTTTACCTCACACCCCTTCGTCCTTTTACCGCCACCCCCTATACTCCGTTCGCCCATCCACCCCGCCCGACCCCGCCCTCCCTTCGTTCTATACCACCTGACTCGACTCCCACCACGCCCTCTTTTCCCCTATCAAGGGACAGAGCCTCGTCCCCCGCGGGAAAAGAAGAAGAGACTCGGCTTAAAACGGAGCGTTAAAGACAGGCTTAAGGATGACGAGGTTTTTGTTTATGCTGGGGGAAGGGGGTTACCGTCGCTTGGAAGAGATTAGTCTCCCCTGAATTTTTCAGAAATAGATCGGCATTCATTCGTGGAAGCGGTAGGAAATAATGACTCAAAAACATAAGGAAGATAAGAAATAACCTAAAACATAGGTAAGAAAAGAATTGCAAAAATATTTCTTAATTTGTTATTGCAATTCAAAAAGAAAAGCCTCCGTAATTTGTTTCGCTGCTAATCCAAAGTTCTGTATTTTCGTAGATTAAAATTTATAAAATCAAATTAAATCGATCGATAAATCTTTAATGCTGGGAAATCGCCTTTTCGGTAAAATTATGTTTTTAGACCTGATTACAACGCCAGTCTCTGGCATAACTTATAATGATTCCATTGGTATAGGTGTTCTTTTATTTCAACCCATGCAAATAAGCGATCAACTTTACTTATACATGATAGGAATATTTATTTATTTTGTTCAAAATTCTAGTTTAATATAGGTAATTATATATAAGTTATAATTATAAATATAAACTTATGATTTCTTTGCGAGTTGAACAGAAAATGCCCTGCTGCTTCTTTATTCATAAAAGGCGGTTATTCATTTGAGATCGAATTTAAAGAAAATTTAAGTTCCATTTCAAATCTAATAGGATTTTTTCCAATAAACAACTTTAACTTTAATTCAGAATAAGTTACTTGCGAAATGTCTAATAGTTATCCAAATAGATTGTAGAACACGTGGGACGTTTCACATAATTTTATCGATACTATAACTACAAAAATGAAAAGAATCTAGCTCATGATTTTATTCCAATGTCTCATTAAGGCATCCAACTCTTTTGGCCAGGGACCGGTGGAAGTGATGAATTCTTAGGTGGGACGCATGCTAACTAAGAATGTTTAAGGTGGTCCACAAGAATTTGCATCGGAAGTTACCCAGAGATTTTGTGGTGAGTTAAATCAAGTCTATACATTTTTATAGTTATATAGTTTCAAAGATAAAGGTTTTATGACCTTAATTTCAATTTAAAAATATGTCATAGTTTATTAAATTGTATGGGTCGATTTGTCGTCGTACCTATGTGGGCAGCAAATTGGCGACTCTTACTTTAGACCAAAAAAGAGTTAAGAATAGCCGAAAAAATTTAAATCACATATATATACCTTCCTCAGCGGCACATTGAATAATCAAGGATCGTGTAACTACCACTGAGAACGCCTTATTTGTGGAACGGCGTACGTTACATTTGTTCGTATAATTTCTTTGCCATAGTATCGTAGTTACATGGATCATCAACCGATAGGGTTTACACACGGGATAAAGAAGAATACATTAAATCGTCTAAGGAGCATTTATGATTTAATTAATACAACTCGTGGTACGACGATTGGCTTCTCCGTAAAAGCGCTTTCTTGCTTCAAATTTGAAACTCGGTTAAAACTTTTCCTCTTCCGATTTTATGCAGTTTGAAATGTGTTAGCAACAAGGCCATTTGTTTGCGTTATTCCGCATCTTCTTCTGGCGATCAAGAACCCTTCTCGTAGAAAACACGTGGGAGGGATAGGGACAGACCAATCTACCGATTACGGCCACACTAAACATCGGGATTTTACTATGGAGTCTAAAAACTCGTTTCCAACGGTGACTCTTAAATACTCGAGAGGTATTTAAACACTTCACCATGTAATGCTAAAGGCATTGTTTGTTTGATTAAACAAGTTCATTCCACGCGGGATATGCATATGGATGAGGGAATTAAATTATTACGCCCGTTACAGGCTGCGTCCCTATGAGTGCTTATTTGTGCGCAATAACGTGGGAACGCATCATATCAAAAAACAAGGGAAGAAGACATCAAGATAAATAAAGAAAATTTATGAATGGGAAAAAGAGCCCTTTGAACGTACGTCAACGCAGCAAGCACCAAAAAATAAATAAAAAAGATTAAACGCCTGGGAAAATGCAGGAGTTCATCGGAAATTTAACCCTGAGATGAAGAAATAATGAAGCGATTTTCTCTCGACAATAATTAAGAGCAATGCCGTTCGTTAAGTTCGATCCGTCTGTAAGTTTTATTGGTAAGGACTGTAGGAAAATTAAGATTATAAATGAATTATAGCAGTAAGTAAAGATTTTTAAAACTTTAATATGCAAGTTAAAGAGTAAAAACAAAGTTTTCCATAATTTAGATAAAACTTGACTCTATAACCAGAATTATTATATTATTATTATAGAAATGTTCTGCTTATCGATTAGAATTATATATTTTATTTATTTTCCAGTTTATGATACGGAAGTGCCACATATATATTTAGCCATGTATAATCAATCCGCGCAAGGTAAAACCGCGTTTGACAAGAGTTTATCGCATTCCCATTTTGAAACAGGCTAGATTTTTTTACGGCGAATGTTGAATTAATTGCCACATGAAATTCGATCCTAACTTAATCTCACCCTACTTTTATAAAATTTCTGGATGGTAAAGATTTTGTGTGTGAACCGACGCGAAATGTATTCGTTAAGATCGTCCCACGCGTTGGAAAATCCTTCCATTTTCGCTTTGCCTTTTCCGGAGTCGGTCCCGTATCGCGGCCAGACGCTGTGACTCTTGTTTTGAACTCGAGGCATTAATTTCACGAGTTAATAGGAAGAGCATTATTAACCAGGGAATTAGCCCGTCTCACCTGGAAATAACAATCCGTTCAGTTTCTCTTTTGCTTTATTCGCTTGTTCTCCAGATTAGCTTTCCCAAGGTCTAACACAACTTCGACCACCCAATGATTTCAAGTCATACTGTGTTCTCGGGTAAAATTATTTTGAATTATTCCACCGCGTTTGCTAAAACTTTGTACCTTTATTTCGCTTATTTATACTTATTTAATAGAAATAAATTTTGCAATAACATGGCACCGTACAGTTTTTATTTATTAAAAGAAATTTACCATGCTACTTCGCAAGAAGGCTATCGATTCCAACATGCATAATATTATACGCATTGACTATTTCTCAAAGAGCTTACATTAACTTATAACTTTAACTTAAGCTATTTAGGTAAGGAATCTTGCTTCCTCGTATACAGAGCCTGCCATAGGGGGGTGCGGCGGATACGAGGCATCCGGACCCACGAATATTGGAGGCCTCCGAAGTTTGTGAATGTCAATAATTAAACCATCAGGTGTAAATTTTGCATAAACTTTTACTAAAAACACTTGATTGATTGATTTCCAATAGAAACAATCCGAAAAAATTATAATTTTTATAAGCGAGGGCCCCATAAATCACAGAATTATCTACTGTTTACTGTATTTGCTGTAATGTTTTTTGTATACTTACACTCTTTTAACAGAAGGTTATTTTGCTATGTCATGTAATTAAATAGGAATCTTACATTTAAATATCATACATTCCATTTATTAAATATCAAAACAAAAATATCCTAGGGCATTATCGTCCTCCTAAGAAAATAACTAGCTTTCGTAAAGTTCTCAATTTAAATGACTCGTCATGAATATTTATTGCAGATAATATGTTGCAGAAGTATTTACTATGCGTATAGGATGTTCCCCGTTATTACAGTTTTATCACAGCATTGCGTAAACTGTTATTTCTTTGTAAATGCCAATCAAACTTTTTTTAGAAAACTATCACTGTCACATAGGCCATTTGTTTCACTTTTTATAGCAGTAGGAAGAGTTAATAAAAAGCGAGATTTTTTTAAGTCTCGCGCACTTAATACGACCCACATTAAGACATCCCCTTGACGTTCGACTTAACGAGTAAAGAAATAATCAGACGACACCTCTCATTTATATGCCCGGAATTGAAACGAATTCACCGTTAAGGGAGTGAATATAAAACTATTCAGCGAAGACACAGGACGAATGACATTTATGCGTCCTTTCCCCTTAATTTATGCAAAAGAAATAATTTTTATCCGGGAAATTTGAATCCGTTGAGCAAATAAAGTGGTGTGTCAATTTCATCCGCTCTCTTCCGGCATGGACTACAAAATTCTTTTAATTTAATTTTTTATAACTCGAAGATGAATTCGTCCTTTGTATCTCCCTTTCAAAAATTCGACGACTTTTCGCTTAAAGTTAGTTGTCACAAGATTGATGATCCAATTAATCCTTAGCAGGTGAATAAACATTTATTGGCCTCATACGTACATATATATATACATACATACCCAAGCGATAATTGAAAATAATCGAGCTTTTGATAACTCTTTAATGCTCATAAAGGCAAAAACCTGCGCCATCTAAACCAGATATCAGTCAAACTCAAGTTCCCATTACCGCGACGTTTCTTTCCAATAATTTCGTCTCAAGACGTTGATTTCATTAGCGAAGGAGCGTTATAATTTAAGCACCCTTGTTTTTGGCACGGCGCCATTTTTACCATTTCTTCTCATCAATTTATCCCTAGAGAGAGTGAGAGAGAGGCTTCAAACTTTTAACGGCGCCGTAATGACCGCGCTGACTGTTTTCGATCTTATCTCGGCGCGGCGTTTGCACTTCACGGACGCTATTTGAAGTAGATCTTCTGACTGAGTTTACTCCAGAAATCAATTTTCTCCCTGGCGTCCCTTGAAGCACCCGAGTTATTCCTCTTAATAAGCCGGCTTATATACTCCCGCCATGCCTCTCACGTTGTAGACATTACAAATTGAAATTTTTTTCTAACGGGCGGTGTAATCATAAGGATACGGAGAAAAAGCTACGCTGGGTATAAAAAAAAACAAAATTGTTCCTGAATTAATAGCGCGGAAAGAGTTAACTCATTCGTCCGAACGGAGCATTTTGATTTGAGGCGAGGGAAAAAGAAGGAGAGGAAACGCTGAAAAATGGGCGAGAAAGGACAGCCCTTAAATCTCCGGGCGTCCGATATATATCGATAGTTACGCAATCGAAATCAATAATGAGGGCGCTGGATGGCAGGAAAATGGAGATTTACGGCGTCTTGTGTATGCCGGGAGGTCTCGGTGGCCCATTTACATTTGGGACGGGGAATTATTCGGCGACGGAGTGAAAGGTCCTGGGAAACGAAGGGGAAAAAAGACGCTTCGAGGAGATATGGATCGAGGATGAAACGAGAAGAAAAAGAGACCACTTATGATCGGAGAAAATAACACCTATCTAGCACACAATCGGAAAGATATTTAAGGGGGGGAGGTGCATGGAATCGGGGCATCAATTTGATTTTGTGTGAAGGAGGTATTGCGTAACTGATTCGGAGGGACAATTTCATAACATATTATAGGAATTAATTTGAATCGGGAATGATTTTATTAAGTAATGGTCGTAGAGTTTATGATTGATTCTCGATAAAAATGTCATTTTTTCTACTCTTTAAAGGGAAGTATGCAAATAAATCCAACATGAGGAAGAAGAACGCGAGTTGGACCCCATGTCATAACCAGAGTATTCCTCTTCTCTGAGTTATTTTGTTAGATTAAATTATCTGATATATCGTTCCGTGCATAATATAAATATGGAATACTTTACTTTCTATCGTGGATGCATTCAAAATCTAATTATTGATCTTTAGATGAGATAAATATCTTAAATAACGAGGAGCTTAAGTTAGATTGAACTTGAATTGTCCTGATATAATTACTGCTTATTATAATTCTTTAAGACAGTTATTAAATTTTTTACGTTAAAAACCATCTTTACAGTTAACACACAACCTATAGCTAACGAAAATTTAAATTATGAACGATTTCTCATTTTTTAGTGTTTTTCGTCATTGCTGAAAAGCACTATTGTCTTCGTGATGTCCGTCCGTCCGTATGCATATATCAGGGAAGAATTGGCCGAACCGATTTCAACCAAATTTTGTACATAGAATACTCACATAAATTAATGACCAAGATGGCATATTTGGACCGGATCGACTGAACTGGGGTGCCACAATTTCAAAGTTTAACTTTTCGGTAATTGTGAACTTGGAAGGAATTGACAAAACCGATTTCAACGAAGTTTTGTATGGAGGAGTTATGCAACATAGAAAAACAAAATCAATATTTTTAGTGTATATATAGTATAAATCAGTGCTGCCACAAAAAAGTAATAAAAAATGTTCTTTTTACACGTGTTTGTGTTGAATTGTCCGGATCAGTTTTAACGAAATTTAATATTTATAATGTACACATATATACAAAACCATAATAGCATATTTGAACCGCATCAGCCAATCAGTGGTGCCACAATTACAAATTAAATCCTTTCAGTAATAATGGATTTGGAGAGAATTGGCTGAATGGATTTCAACTAAATTTTGCATATAAGGTTTGTACAACATACTTTAATAAAATCAAGATGTTTAAAGCGGAGTTAAAGAGCAGGGTAACCACACTAAAAAGTGAAATAATATTTTTTAAATCGTATTTTTAGAGAACTGATCCCATGGATTTTAACCAAAGATATAATATACAATCATCATATAAATATATAACCAAAATATTAATTATCAACCGGGTCGACTAAACAGGGCTACCACAATATCAAGGTTAGTATTTTCTGTAACTATGAATTTGGAAGGTATTGGCCGAACGGATTTTAAAGAAATTTCGTTTGCAGGAAGAGTATAGAATAGGAAAACTAAATGAACGTGTTTAGAACGAATCTAAAAAGCAGGGGTACCACAATATAAGGAAAATTAATTTTCTGATTTCAAAGCAAATACATTAGTATACGATTATACTAAGGCGAATTTGACGAAAAGCACTTCTGTACAACGGGAAACCCGTGTGCATCCCTACTTCTTCGTGAATATTAACATTTAAAATCACGTAGGTTTAAAAACGTATAAAATAATATTCTCAGTAAGTAATTTGTTAAGGTTGTGAGACCATTATTAAACGCACCAATCCAGGATATTAACTCATAATTGCCTTGTATTCTGTCAGTGCAATATTTCATCGATTACTAAAAAAATATCCACATAATAAACATCTTTAAAGGGATTAACAAGCACGAATACTTGATCCCTCCGCCATAATTTCTTGAAAAACGAGTTGAAAACGTTAACTAGATTGTTCAAGAGCACGAGAGGCGTGTTAAATCGAGTTGACATATCAGAAGCATGCATTCGAGGGCCTTACGAAATTTATAAACATGATACTTTTAATTAACGCGCCGACTTTCCTGGAGCAGATAAAAAACTAAATAAAGAAACGTCCGCGTACGAGAGCGGCCCAACCTTCATCATCGCCATTCATCATCGGATAAAAAGCGAGTCTTTCTCACTCAAAACAAGGCAACGCAGCGTGACGAGAAAGTTTGCCATTTTCGGAGGGACCTTTTTCTTTGCAAAAAATACGCCTCCAATAACATCTTTTTTACATTTTAGAGATAAAATATACATACACAGTTGAACCTCTTTCATCCAGAAAACTTGGTACCGGAGGCGTTCCGGTCTACAGAATCTTCCGAGCCACGCGAGGTTAACAGTATCTAATGAATGTGCTGTTGCTGTACATACTAATTTATTCCTTTTATTTCTTACCACAAGGATATGAGTAAATAAAGCACGGGAAGATATAGAATAATATAGAAATGGAATTTTCCACCTATGAGGTTTCTTATAGAAACAGTTTGTTTTATCCCAAACATTTCGGCTTGAGGGCCACATAATCCAGTTCTGCACTAATGGCGGGCCACACCCGATCGAAAATAGAGTCGAAGAATAATTTAAGGATACTAAAGGATTTTGCTATGGGTCAGTATTACCTGATTTGTTGTAACTGTACTTATTTGTTATGGGAATAGAGATGTATAGACAAATTCTATATTTTTTAAAATTTTATTTTTTTATTTTATACTACATGGTATAATTTAATTGTAAAAATCATTGCGGTCAGGATGAAGACATTCGGCGGGTCATAGTTTAGGCACCATGGGCCACATTGAGTAAGTGCGCGGGCCACAGTTTTTAAGTTTTACGGGCGTTTTTAACGTTTTAAAAACTATATCTACAGCTGTGGGAAAACAGAGAACGGGAAAATCTAAACGCCATCCTCGCCATATTTCCGTGCCAAGGATGTTTTTTCCCGGATTATTAAAAATAATCAAAAAAATCATTCCGAACCAGAGATGTTTCCGGACCGGAAAATTCCGGATAAGAGAGGTTCAACTGTGCATAGGGCACCGGCCGGCTGATTTAGTTGCCGTCGGCCCCGCAAGGGAAGCTAATAGAGGCAGAGAGAGGGAGAGATGGAGAGATGAAGAGATAACGGCCGGGTGGGAGTGAGAGGAGGAGGAAGGGGTGGGGTCCCCCGAGGAGGAGGAGGGAGGAGAGCGGGAGGGAGGAAGGAGTAGAAGGCGAGGGAGGGAGTGTGACGCTGGCAGATTTCTTCCCAGAGAGAGAGAGAGAGAGAGGAAGGGAAAGAAAGAGTGCGGGGGGTGGGCGGGGGATGTGTGGGTGGAGTGGTGAGAGAATGGAGGAAGGGAACGTGTAAGAGAAGGGTGGTTTCCAGGGAGAGACTCCAAGGCCACGCCGCTGCAGTAGTGTAGGGTGGGAAGCGGGCAGCGGCGAGTAATTGAAGATAATAAGTTACGGGCCCCGATGGTGGTTCGTGACGGCGTGGTCCAGAGAGAGAGAGAGAGAGAGGGAGGGAGAAGAGAGAGAGGGAGGGAGAAGAGGGAGTGGGAGGGACTTAACCAACATCTTCCGCAAAATATACAGGCTTGAGAGAATGAGAGAAAGGGACAAAAACGGGAAGTTTGTGATCGGAATTCTCGCTTCGTAGCTGCTTTGTATTTAAACTTATTTAACGATTACTTCTGGAGGATTAATTATCGCCCTATGAGTTTTATCGCAGACGTATTGGTGAAGAAGTATGCCTCGCCGAAATTTAAAAATATTTTCCTATAAATTGCAATCAATATATCTTTATGTTAAGATTCTCAGTATTGGGAAATATGATGTCCAGATTCTTCGAACTTTAATTAGCTGAGAGAGTGCACCGTCATGAAATGAAACTGGAAAGTAATTATGTAATTTTCTTTTCGAATATTTCTAATTTATAAAGTCACATGTTCAATTAAGACTAGATGAGAAGAATTAGCGTTTTCTTCCGAGTAATTGTACTACTCAATATTAATTTAAGGTAGTATATCGTAACCCTATATCGTATTACGACGAAAAATATCGTGTCTGTAAACACAAAATCTTCCAACACTCCATTTAGAAATAATTTTGAACAGGAAAAAATTCTGCTAGGACCGGGAATCGAACCCGGAACCCGGGTCTTCCACTTACCGGGGAGATAATTCTACCATTGAACTACCGTGGCATATAATTTTTCCCGTTTCTGAACGAGGGTGTTTTTCTTAGTTGGGTTCGGGATAGCCAACCAGACCCAACGGACGTCCTCCAAGAGAACGTCGAAGAAAAGCTAGAAATTGATGGAATAATGTGATACTATGCAGATAGGCATAAGCTGTAATTTGGGAATAATTTTGAACTGGAAGACATTATTCCCAAATTACAGCTTATGGCTATCTGCATAGTATCATATTATTCCATCAAATTCTACACTCCATTTAATTCACAACATTGACTTGTTTCATTTGTTTTCAAAATTAATTTAGAAGGAACCAGAAATGTTGGCTGAACCTGCTGATGACCGTTAATATCAGGTTTTTAATCTCATTGAGATCCACGGAAAGGTTTTGGTGGAGGATAAAAATCCAAAAAAGCTCAATCATATTATACCCCAACACATATCGATCGGCACGATTCTTCGGCAAATGAAAGGCTACCGTATTACAGGCCAAGGTGTGCCAAATGTGATACCCACTCAAACCAGGCCGTCAAATTGGCCTAAAAAAATCAGACAACCGCTGACATCCTTTCACCCTCACAATTCAAGTGCGATGGCGTTATTAATAATAACTCCATCCTCTCAAGATCAGGCGCAGATACTCCAGATTTAGTCGGTCCACGTGCGTTGCGACACGGGTATTCACGCGCGCATGCACACATTTAGTCAACATATATATATTATATATATGTGTGTGTGTACATAACCAGTATTTGTATATATAGAGATTCCGTTCTACTATCTCTTTTTAGCTGAGGCATTTCTTGCTCTCTAGCGGGGGCTTCGTGACCAATGGCCAATGTCCGAACTTGCCCACTGCCGGCCTAAAAAAGAAAAATATCCTTTCTCCCCGCTCTCCTTCCAATCTCTTATTTCGCAACAACGGTAGCTCGGACAGAGACATACAAGACCACTTCGACAGTCACGGAGCCGTTTCTGCGCTATAAAATCCATACGATGTGGCGTTAAAAAGAAAACTGTTTATTCCTCTTGAAAATAATATATTTCAGATTTATAGGCATGTGTACTCGCTACCAAAGAAAAGGTTTCAATATGTCTGATATAAAGACACCTGTAAAAAATATATTTAAAATAAGTCTTGTAATGTTTTGAGTGCGATGTGAAAGTTTGTGGTTCTTTATTGCCCATTGCATGTAACTATGTAACTGACTTATCTTTGTGAAGCTCTTTAACGTCTTTGATTAATAAGGTATAAAGTAAAAGATACGACTCGTGTAAATAATGGTGGGGCATTACCTCCAGTCATAAAATACGTAAAAGTATCCGTGTTACCATAACATTAAGGATGACCTTTTATATAGCTATAGAATCGTAAATTTAAAATGTAATATATTGATTAGCCATGCGCTTCAAATTAAATACGGGAATTTGTAGCTGCAATCCTAATAAAATCTATTGCTTGTGTATCTTCTCGTTAATAGAACGGAGTGGGGAATTGTAAATATTTCCAAAATGTCGTGATGAAATGCGAAGCAATTCCATTTTAAAATTAGTGTATAGATCGGCTAATAACCAGAACTCATATCCTTTAAAACTTGCTTAAGAAATAAGTAAATGAACCTATTAAAGGAGTGCGTTTCTTATACCAATTAAAATGTCGATGTCAACAAAGTAACTTTTAAGATAGTTATTATGAACGTAATGTTTGTAAACTAATCTAAGTGATTAGCGATACTACATTAAAACCATTTCACGCAGAAATTATGCCGTAGGGCTATAAAATTAAAGTGCCTCACTTGGTACAGCGATAGTACTCTTCAAATTGATTTTTATTGAGGCTGGGAATGGAATGAATTATTTTGACCGACCAAAAGAAAATGTTCATGCTTTCATTCCTTTTTTTTTTCTTATTTTGTTTCCAATTGTCAGGAAAATAAAAATGATCGGAGAATAAATTCATGTATTCAGAAAATAACAGCTAATAATTCAATGATTTTGGAGCAAGAGCCCTTAAATAATGGGAAACAGGGAGAGAAAGAGGTAGAGGAAGGATGAGAGGGAGAGAAAGAGTGAATACAAACCTCACTTATTTCCTCGATCGATATCGACTTATGCACCTTGTATTCTCTCATTTCCTCCGCGAACACACACAAGCACGCACATACACACACGCACTGCCATTTTCATTGAGAGCGAGGGATCGGCAGAATTCCAAGCTGGGGAAGAACGGACACTCATTAGCGGAGTTAAAACTCCCGCCATTACACTCTATTCGAGGGTGTTTCCAGGTTTTTAAGGAGGTTGCAGTCGGGGAAAGGGGAGAAGAGGGTGCGAGCGCGCGTGTGTGTGTGCGTGGGATGTTGGGGGTGGGAAGTAGCTGCGTCGGGGTGGCGAGGGGAAGTACTCAACGCAAGGGTGTGGCTCACTCTATAACGTCAGAGGTCGGGGATTAATTAGGATAGGGCTGAAGAGGCAAGGAGGGAGGGTCGATCCACATGTAGGGGGAGAAGGGGGAGGGAGGCGTCTGGAAGGGACCTCATCTTCTCCCCACCATTCACCCACGCCCACTAAAAACAGCAAACACGAAAAGGCAATTCTCTCTCTCTACTTTTTTCATTGGGACGGACAACGGTCAGTGCAATTTTCCACAGAATACGCTTTCACGTCCTTGAGGATGTAAACGTGAGAATATTAGCAAATCGGAGAAATTAAATGCGTGTCGAAAAAAAACGAGGACAGCCATTTTGTATAGGGTGGCGACTGATTCCTCCGAGGCGTGGCGCTGTCGGGGTGTGCGTTGAATTGCTTTCAAAGGTTTTTGTATAAACGCTCATGTCGTTAACAGGTGGTGGATAAAGACAGGTATTTTTTATTTTAAAACGTCGACAGGAATATTTAACGCAATTCTGATTCAGTACATCCTCATTAACATCTATTATAGTTGGTTGCAATGTGCAATGTAATATAGTAATGATAAAAACCGAAATACCATTTTCTAATGATAAAAAAGTGATTGTTCAGAGGTTGTCCTTCCACGGTACTCGAAATACAAATATGGACGTTACCTTCTAAACATTTGAATCGAAACCTTTTTTCCCCTAGTGATAAGCGAGAACAATTGTTTTGTATAATTATGAGTCATCTTCCTTATCAATATCAAAGTTAATGTTAAACCGAGAATGGAGTTTAACTTTCTCAGTGACATAATGTTGTCGGTCCTTAAAGATAATACTGCCGCTCGGAAAACGCTCCCCTCGTTATATTGTAGAAAAACCGATAAAGTACGTTAGTACTATAACAATGGAGTTCAAGTAGAGAGATAAAAAGTGGACGGTGCATCTCGTAATATTATTTAATCGAAATCATGAGAAAATTGAGAAGTTTGAATACCAAATTGTGAATTAAATAAATAAATCGTTGAATTTTGTTAGGAATAGACCACACAGCCTTGCTAACGCTCAAAACATCTGAATCACAAATAACTACCGACCGAAGAATATAATGAAAATGTACGAGTTGCTGCATCGATTTGAAGGAACAATAACGCCAATAAAAATTTTAATTGGGATTTTTAAGAACCGTGGCTAAAATGGTAACTTGAACGTCAAGCATTGTTACCATATAGAGGACAATAGCCACCTGACTTGGCTTCCGTAGGACATCGTGAGTATACACAGAGAATGAGACAGATCGTTTGAGTTATAGCGTCAAAGCCCAAGGAAAACTAAATGTTTCGCGTTGAATTATGACTCTTCAAAAATTATCGATTCAGCGAATAGCGCGCTTCAATGATACATACGTTTCGTTCTAACGCTGGAACACAACGCGGCTGATTCGTCCTCCGTAGGACACCACAGTAGTCTAGAAAGGGAGAGGGAAAAGATAGGAGATAGAAGAGGGAAGATGGATTTGGAGTGTCTGGGCAGTGATGGGGAGAGGAAAATCACAAAATGGTTTGGAGAGAGTGGGACGACATAGGCGGCAGAGAGGGAGGAGGATGGAAGGGAAGAGGGAGAGGATCGCTCGGGATATGAGTCATTACCGGGAACTGCCCCTCAACCGTGATCAAACAAAAGACGGCGATCGCAAGCTTCATGGTGCTCTCATAAAATAAACGGAATTTGCATACGCTCCCGCAAAAAGCGGGCGTCGTGCGCATTCCACTTTCCGCCCACACTTCCTTCCACCGCTTTCCCCCTCTTTTCATCTCGCTCGCACGAGAGAGAAAAAAAAGATTGCGCCTGCTACGTCTCGCAATCCTCTTCCCTCTTTCACGATATCTCATTTTATACGCATCACTTTTTCTCCTTCTCACCCCGCCTCTTTCTTTGTTTATTTATTTTTCTCCCATTAATCGTATTCTTTATCTTATTTTTCTTAACCGTCTATGTATTTCTCTCTCATTTCTCCCACATCTTTCTTCTTTTACGCTTCTTTCTTCATCTATCTTCATTTTCCGTTCATATCTATATATCCAAAAACTCCTTGCTACTTCTTCGCAATCACATCACTTGTGACGATTTTCTCAATATTAGTAGGTTTCTTGGAATTAAATATTTGTTTTACTTAGAAGCCTCTTATGCCCAATAAAAATATATATTTTTTAAATTAAGTGCTGGAATAAAAGAGCAACGCCGATCAAATGAAGTATGCTCTCTATCTTATGAACTTCTAATATAAAATTCCACACAGAGTAAATGCGGAGTTAGTTCATGCGCACGAGTGTTTTGCAATTATCGTCAAAACCTCAAAATCATCTTACTCTATTAGATAAAGATTAATAGCGCAATAACATGCTATGGGCTGTATCGTTGCATACATATGACCTCTATGATTACTTGTCGCAAAAATTTATTAAAAATTTACATATTCTTTAATTATTAGCGCGTTTTTATTAGGCGCTTATAGTTACACTGTCTGTCCACTTGCTTAAATTCAAATTGTGACGTAAACGATAGAGAGTTGAAACTTGGAGGGTAGATTTCTGTAGTGCTGACATTTATTTTTCTTTGGATTTTAGTTTTGAAAAATATTAAAGTTCGGATTGGGGCCCATTTAATTTTTTTAATATCTCAGAAGGTGTAGGAGATGGAAAGCTGACATTTTTAGCGTACGTTTTCACATTAATGCCACTTATTCTTGAAATGTTTGAGAGTAATCCAACAAGAAAGTCTTAGTTTATTTTTAACTTGAAAATTTATTACACAGTTTTATTTGTTGTTAAAGCGAAAACAATCTTTGTTAGCAATTGATGTAAACAAGATCTGTTACAAATACGATTACTTACCATTCGTGTATACTCACAGAACATAGTAAATTAAATGAAATTTATTATGTACGAAGAAGAAATTAACATAAATACTACAATTCCCCCTTTCGTGAGCACGAAACGCTTTCTAAGTGAATAAGAGTGTATAATTTATGTCTAAGGAATGAACTTGAACGTAAAGGTTACGTTACTGTTATTCAAGTAAGGTATGTTTTAAAAAGTGTTCGATTGTTTTACTTATACCTCCGAACGTATTAAAGATAAATAGCTGAAATGTTATGAGTACATTTCCACATTGATGCCATTTATTCTTGAGAAGTTTGAGTTTTGAAACAGGGCATCGAACCGGAGCCGAAACGAAAACCTAAACCGAAAAAAAACGTTATTTTGGCTGGAGTGAAACCGAACCCGAACCGAAAAAAAAATATTTTTCTGAGCCTGAACCGAAACCGATTTATTTCGTTCCATTTTTTAGGTTTGCATAAACAGTGGGAGCGAAATAAGGGTTTTTCCTTATGCTTTAATGTGATTTTTTTGAAAGTCTCACTTTTCAACACCGAATAAGACAAAGGTTAATGGTTTTCTTGAGAATGCATGGTCAGAGGGTCAAGGATACGTCCTGCTGAGGTTTCCCCGAACCCTGTTAAGCGAAGCTAGTGGAAAGTAACTTAGTGGTATTTTGATGACAGCCGCTAATCGTCTTTGTACCCTCCCTCTGGGCCTAACCCGTGGAGTGTTCCGAGTAAAAATGTTTCACGACTTTTAACTTGGATTTTGCTTAAAGTTAAAGGTTATTGTCCCCATAATCTTTCATCCTTTCTCCATATGCTTTGAACCCTTATATTCTGCTAGTCCTCCTTTGAAACTTATCCAGGATGGATCGCTCCGCTGTCGTGCTTTTGTGATATTCTTACTTCTGTTATCCTTTGTTACAGGTCAGTAAATTTCTATTTACATAGTGAATCTTATACAAAATCTAAACACATATTAGCATTCATTGCTTAAAACTGAAGAGAGATTGAGGATTAATGCGAATTTGTTATTTTTAGTGAAGTATTTTGCCGACTGCAAAAACGCACATTAGAGACTCCACTTGAAGAAAAACAGTTGATGACGCGCTGAATATATAAATCTAATTTTCTGTGTGTGTTTGATTTCAAGAGGATATTTATTAGAGCGATGTAAATTCGATTTCGTCTCCATTTCCCCTGGAAAAACGTAAAAGTCTATGTCCTGACATGCAGACGTTTTTGGTTATTATTTTAAAATATCTAAGATATTGGCGAGATATTTGCATGGCCACAAAGATAAAAGATTGTAGGTTATCATAAAATTCGATTTCTCAATCGTGTTTCTTCATAGATTCGCGTTTCTATTAATTTTATCATTTTGGGTTCTTGATAACCGGTATAGTTGGATTATATTGCTGTCCTCATTCTCATGCTTATTATACATACTTTTAAATAAGCAACTATTTTTTCTAATCGTCCTAATGGTTTTCAATGAATCTCCCCGAGTTGTGAAGGAGAAATAAATAGGGAGAGGGAGGGGAGTGCAAGTGAGAATGGGGATAAAGCAAAATGAGAAAGAGAATATAATATGCTATTCAACGCTAGACTCGTACATAATAAATGCAGTTGTTGTATTTCAACGTCATTGAATTTCTTCTTCTTGGAAACATTTTACGGACTCCTCTCCTGTCCTATACCTATTTCGGTTGATTCCGGTTGAATTTCAGCGGACGTTTTCTCTATTATGTACAGTCATTACCAAAAGTATTATAACAATTTGTGCAACCTCGCTTTCGCGGCAGACTGAATTTTAACTTCCCATAGGTGAATGTTATGTCAATCGGTGAATATGTTATTGCTGTCGTGACGCCACCTCAGCCTTCAGGGTTTATTATTGTATAAAATACGACGTATTCTTACGTATCGACCGGAGTAAACGAAGATTACTCCGCGTCTTGGGCGATCGTTTGAACGTACTATTATAATTCGCCGTTTTTATTTAATAGTCATTCTTGCATCGTGATGATAGCGTAAGCGGCCCCATGGAATTGTTTTTTGTCCAAATGAGGGGTTGTTGGGGGAGGGCTGAAGCAAACTCGCTGCATAATTTACGAGTTTAGAATCGATGATATCATCGGTTATCAAATTCCCAGGTTCGATGGTATTTGTTACATAACGGAAATAGCGAAAGTGGCAAGGCACAACTCTCAAAAACAGTCGATATATATATATGAGAATAATTTTGAAACGAGAAAAAAAAAGTCTGCTATGACCGGGAATCAAACCCGGGTCTTCCACTTAGCCGGGCGGATATTCTACCATTGAACTATTGTAGCAGACTTTTTCCTTGTTTCAAAATTATTCCCAACTTTACAGCTTATGCATGTCTGCATAAGATCTTCGGATCACTTTATTCCATATATATATGAGTTTAAAAAATTAAAAAAATAATTTAGCAGTTTCTTCTTCCATTACTTGCTACTTGATAGCATTCTCTATTTATTCCACGTTAAACACCGACTTAAGAAGTCAGTTTGACTGAGGGAATGCACGAGGTTGTAATGCGGTATATCTTTTTTATAATTCATTGAGTTAAATTGCAGTTGCAGCCATCATCATTTCATTTCACTTCGTTATTAAGGAACCTCATCTTCACAGAAGAGTCGTAGGTAATTGCAAGATAAATCAATCTCTGAACTATGTGTAACAGCTCAGTAAAACGTGCAGATTTCTGAATGACTTCGTTCAAGTTTTTGCGGGTACCACTGGATAGTTTAATTTTTTCGTGCGCGCGAAACATTTGAAAAATGAAGGGAAATGGATTATCTACGGCGAAGAAATAGGCATTTTCTTTACGTATACACAACGTTTGTAAGATAAGTGAAATGAAATTGGTAATTTACGACGAATGTATTAGGTGAACATGCAGATTATATTACAACTACTCGGATAAGGTATGTTTTAAGTAATAGTCGATTGTATTGTTAATTACAATTGATTATAAAATTAGTCGGTGAATAAAAATTCGACATTTCCTTTGCATCACTACTGGTATTTCGGTTCGTAGACATCATACTAAGCCATTAATATTGTCTTTTTTGACATAATTACATAAATCGTAAAGGACGCCTCTGCCTCGCATGTATGCACGCATGATGTGTGCATCTTTCCACTCTTCTTTACTTACTCCAAACATAGTAAGGAGGAAAGTATTTTTTTCATGAAATAAATAGATTTCGAGATTTCAACGGAAATACACGTTTTGAGGTCCCCTGAACACGTTTTCACCATTTTCTAGATGATGTATATGCGTGTTTGTGTATGTGATAAAAATATCATGGTTGCTTTAACTAAAAACTATTAATCTTGTCGACGCGAAATTTCATATATGATATTTTCGATAAAGAAACAAGAGTTGATTAGTTTTTAGTAAAAATAGCTTAACCGGAAATGAGTATTTACACTTGTCACATCCGATTTATTGAAATAATTGCTTTAATATTCGATAATGATGAGCGAGGCGGTGGTGGTGATGGTGGTAAGGGTGGGGGTGGTGGCGAGGGTGGTGGTGAGAGTGGTGGTGGTGGTGAGGGAGGTGGTGAGGGTCGTGGTGGTGGTGAGGGTGATGGTGGTGGTGAGGGTGGTGGTGAGGGTGGTTGTGGTGGTGAGGGTGGTAGTGGTGGTGGGGATGGTGGTGAGGGTGTTGGTGGTGGTGAAGGTGGTGGTGGTGGAGGTGTTGGTGGTGGTGAGGGTGGTGGTGGTGGTGAGGGTGGTGCTGGGGTGAGGATGGTGGTGGTGAGGGCGGTGGTGGTCATGAGCGTGGTGGTGGTGTTGTCTTTTGAAAGAATAACAACGGTTTTACATCAAATTAAAGACTAAAAAGTAAAATTAATTTAATGCCTTTCATACGCTACGTTTTACTGTTCGTTACATGGTGGGAGAGGGCGCTTGCGCGATGTGACGTGCGGATTTCTATTTTTATCTTCCTGACTTGCGATAGTGAAGACGTATTTCGTTTAATTAAAAAATAACATTAATTAATATAGATTTAATTTAATCCTCCTGAAATTTTCCTCCAAACATTCCAAGTCGTAGCGAAGAAAACCGGTTCGAACCGATTCAATGGTGGTTGCTGGAGCGAAACCAGAACCAAACCAAACAGAATTTTTTTGTTTTGTGTGAACCGGAACGTAAACCGGAGAGAAATAAATTTTGGTTCGATGCCCTGTTTTCTAAACAGGCGAACAGGGATGAACGGAGGATCGTTCGAAATTTTAATCGAAATTGTTTGCGTTCTAAACTTAAATTTCATTGTGGAAATGTCAATAAAAGAAGAATGTTTTTATTTAAAGTATATGTTAGTGTAGCATGATGAAGCGCAGTATGATACTTAGTAATAAACTTCTCTCATTTAAATGCCAACCGCACAATCATGTGATACCCCTCCCCCCGTTATAAAACAAATTAAACTCTAGTGGCCGACTATATGGCGGTATAACCACATGCAAAATAAAACTTGAAGCTTTGCCATGTGGCTCACGAAATAAGAAATTTTCGTGAATAGAATTTTTTAAAATAATTTTAGAATGAAAACCCAAATATAATAGAAAAATGTTAAAAGGCAGAAGAGAACCCAAAGTGTAGTACAATAAATATAACCTATGAGAGAGATTTTTGGGTATGTTAGGGTTCTATAAATACAAATGACAGAATATGAGCTAAATTATATGCAAGTGTTTGAAAAAATATTCGAAACAAAACTACTTTGATAAAATAAATTTTATTGTTACAGTTTTCTTTATAAATACTAACTAGAATTTTTTATATTTGTGAATGAAGTAGTATTTAAATCAATTAATCCAAACAATCATTTTTCTAGACTTTTCAACGACTAAACAAAAACGCTCTATATCGTCTGATAACAAATACAGGTTAGCCATAATGTTATGCAATATTTTACATTAAAATATTTCTCAAAGCATTCTATAAATCATGGTATTATTTTCTAAACTTCAGATACAAAAGAGATTAGTGGTAATGTTCATGTAATTCCAAATCATCACACGTGACGCCCGTAACAATATGTGTTCGCTAAGCAGCTTAAGCGAACTTCGAGAAAATCAACCGTTCCCACTCATTCAGTTTTTCCCTTCCCTCTCAAACAACTCAACCTCCCTATTCTCGCAATCTCTTTATGTCACCGGAGCTCACTATTTTATCCTACCGCCCCTAGCAAAAAATCTGCCATTAATCGGAAAGCAGCCTATCCATCGTAAAAGGGAAAGAGGGAGGGAAGGGTTGAGAGAGAAGAGTTGATATGGGGTGGGGCAGTGGGCCTTGCCTCATTTCCATCCTCTGTGGAAATCACGCCCTCTATAACTCCAAGACTACTAGAGTCCGCCCCCGCGCTTCAACCCCTTCTAACCACCCCCGCAACATCTTCGAAAAGCCGCAAAGCTGCCCACGCGCCGCCTAAACAATACTTCCCTTGGCTAAAATTTAATCTCGTATCAACCGACAAGTCCTCCATTCAGCTTTTATATCCATCGGCCTAATGTGTTCTTATGGCTAAATCCCAGTCATTTATATTTATTGAATAAACCTATGTTCATATGTGTACAATACTTTCATATTAAAAAACCATGCTGCAAGGATACACATATTAGCGCTTGTCAAAAATTAACGTGGTTAATTTATACTTTAAGGCTGAAATAATAAGGTACGAAATTCAAAGGTATCATCATGTTTATTTAATAATTACCCATTGCTTAAAGTTTTTATCATATGTAAAATATAATTTTCCAAAACATTTGCTACTTAAAATTTTAAATAATAAAATTAAAGGATATCAAATTAAATCAAATCCATCTAAGTAGCTCTTCTAGTTTATTTTATGTTTCTCCCCCATAAACAATAATTTGCGTTAAATTTTGAAACAATTGATCTCGAATTAACAAAAATATTATTTGAATGTAACACTAACTAAGGAATTGACACATCACCATAACTGGAGAAGAGTAGCACATTTCCTGCAGAAATAAAAACGGACCGCACGGCAAAAAATCAAAACCTCGCGATTAATTAAACTTGAACTCAATGAGCGCAACATTTCCCGATATTTACCGTTTCGATGGCAGAAATTTCCTCTTTCTCTCCAACTACTCTCAAGCACACGCGAGCCATCCATTTCTCTTTAATTTCTCAGGAACTAATCTAAAAAATATATAATACAAATAGTATTGCTTGAAAATCTTTTCTTTCGCGGTGTTTCCCTTTCGTGCTTCTTCATTCGTTACAACTTACGCTGATCCTCCCTTTATTCCAAAGACGACGTACACCCTATCATTTTTGTAAATTAATAAGAAGAAGCAAAAGAAATGTCTTCGCATTGAAACCGGTCTTCTCGTACATCTTCTTCTACCGTCTCTTGAGGGATATGGATAGTCGCTGCACCTCACCATCGGTTTGCGAGTGGGCGGCGAAAAAGCGTTTTAAATTCGGATCGCGCGGGATTAAAAAAAAGCAAGAATAACATGAACGAATTGGGCGCGGCCTTCCAGACGTGGACCCTCTTCGGGAGCGTACATGGAAGCATCGAGAATATATACGTATTCATTATACGCGTACGTATATAAAATTAAAAAACCCAAAGAAAAGGTGCCTATAAATTAAAATCAAATAAAAACAAACGACTCGAGTTACCGTAGCATTATCAAACGACGCCCATGACAACATTAAATTTGAAATATTTACACTCATACACACACACACACACACATACACAAACATACACAATGTAAAATGCATGCAGAGGCGTGCCTTCGACAACTGCTTTTCTGCTGAGGAAATGTGCGGGGGTGTGTTAAGGACAGGTGCAGTGCACGTGATGAGCCTGACGAATGGGGATACGGGGGCGGATGGTAACGGAGGCTTAGGTAAGGTGGAGGAGGAGGGGGAGGAAAGAGGCAAAGGAAGGAGAAGGGGGAGGGGTTAGGAACTAAGGAGCGATAGGAGGGGGTGAAGCGGGTCTGGGGATGGGGATAGTGTGGGTGGCTCAAGCCAGGGCACGTGGGCGTTCACGGATGGTGGCGACCCAGTTGCCCCGTTAAAGAGAAGTCCCCAAGGTTTTAAAGAAAGTGGGGATAGAGAGATAGGTGAAGAAGATGTTTTAGGGTGGCGAGTAGGAAGATCCATATATCAGCAATTTACAGGCAGATACATATTACGAAGCGAATGATTATACAGACTATTAGAAAGAGGAAGGCAAACTGGGTTGGACTACCTGAGGAGAGAGAGTATGATTAAAGACGTGTTAGTAGGAAAACTAGATGGAAAAAGGGAAAGAGGTAGGAAAAGGTTTCAGATGTTAGACGATTTAAAACGGAAAGAGAGTTATCAAGATATGAAGAGGACAGCGGAAAATAGGAGCATATGGAGAACCAGGTTTAACCATGAATAATCACGGACCTGTCTACGGACAGACTACCTATGATGATGATGACATATAACAAACAGGAAACACTTATGTGAAACCCCAGCACAATTAATAAATTAATATAAAATGGAGATCACAATTAGGTTTATAAAGGAGGGATCTGAAATTTTTATTATTAGTAGACTTCGGGATAATACCGAAAAGCGTTTAGGACATTGAAATTAAAATCCGTAGGTAAGCATGGAAATTTTTCCCGAAGAGAGATAACGTGATGAAATATGCGATTGAAAGAAAACGTGAAGGCAAAAGAGTGAGAGGAAGGAAAAGGTTTCGGCTGTCTATAAAAGTTAAGAGTTACCGAAAACTAAGATATGCAAACATACTCGCATCCAATCCACTGCAGGACGAGATCGTACACTACAATTGACTTGGTTATGTACCACATAGATCCAACATGTTCTGATTGTAAACTTCTTTCCGTGAAAACTATTAATATGTTCGTGAGTATTCTCAGAGAACTTATGATGCCTCTTGAGCTCAAATTGAATATATTTGACGCATAGTATGGACGACACTTGTTTTCGATCGAATCCAGAATTAGATGTCTGCCATGTTCTTTAATACCAATATTTTTCGTTCAGAGTCAATATCTCATAGCTTCCTGTTAATACGGCCTCGGTAGAGGGGTGGCTAGCGCGTCTGGCTCCCAATGCTAGGGTCGCGGATTCGAGTCCCGCCTTGGTCATGGTTGTTCGTGATTGTCTTTGTTAATGTTATTGTTAAGCCAGTCTAATGTAATTGGCCTCGTGCTGTAAGTAGATTATCTTGGAAATAAATAAGAGAAAGATACACTGGTCTAATGAGGTAATTCGATCTAAATTCTGGGTATCATTACGTGTATTTTTCTAATAGGCGCATGGAAACTCGTTTCATATATTCTCCTTGACTCTTTTAACGATTCAGTTCTGATTTGAATCTACAAATTTACAAAAATTAATGTTGATTTAACCGAGAAGCATTTAAATCTCAGAAATTTTCTCTATCAATATTTCAATTATTTCGCTAAGCCTATCCGACTATATTAAAATACTTTATCACCATAGAAGCGTGGATAATATAAATAAATAAATATATATATTGAAAATATTGTGTAAATTCACTATCAGAAAATAAATTTACTTATGACATCTATGTATTCTTGCATGATTTCTAAAGTTTTCGATGCATTAATCACGGATGATATGTGGATTGAGTCGAACAACCTTTCTCAGTCAATAAATCACAAGCATACGTAGGTAACTCTTGCTCACGCGGCTGATAACCTCTCTTACGACTTGGACTCTATCCATCTTTACTATATCCGCTGAGAAATCCGGCTCATTCTCAAGGTTGAACCGAGTCAGGTTGATTTCGAACGGTGGGCATTTTTCAGGCCTGAAGGGAAAAAGAGAACTGGCGATATTCATTCAGTCTCTCTCTCTCTCTCTCTCTGTCCTTTTTTGCATAAGAATAATTCTTGCGCGTTCCAGGATTCTTGAAAGATTTGCTAAAGAAGAATTTTGAATGGTACCATGTCCACGCAGTTTGTATGATGATTTTGAGAAAATCGTCTGTAAATTAAAAATTATTCTAACGGCTTGCCCGCTTCTAATGTTGATGATGCGTGTCCAAGTTCTCGTGATATAATAAATTTAACGTTTTGGTTGTTTTTTTTCAACTTTTGATAATTTTCCTTATACGCTTTATTTAGAATTTTTATTCACTTAATAATCATTATTATCTAATAAAAAACGGTCTCATTTTACATTTTTAGTATCGTTTCCTCTCTGTATTTTCTTTACTTATTACTTCGTTTTATTCTTCATAAAAAAAGCTTCCAGGTGACCTTAAGCTCATTTTATAGCAGTGATACCCTTACAGGATTTTTCAAGTTAAAATTCGGTTTCTAAGGGCTGTCTTGGAAAAATATAGTTTGCGTAGATTAATAATTTCCTATATTTTTACTTGTTGAGAAGTATTTGCCATTAATACCGTAAAATAAAATAGCTCCATATCTATCTACTATCCCCTCTTTTTGGACACGGTAATCAGCGAATATTAGCACTATTTAATGGAAAACTTATCTTGCTCTAGCATTAATTTTTTTTACAATATAACATAAGGGAGTTTTGAATTTTTTATCACTCAATGTATCCTGCGAATAAAATTTGAATTATAAATTATAGTAGTCCATTAGATATAACTAATAATCAAATACCGCTTCATCACAAAAATAAATTTGGAGGGAATGACTAAGATTATAATTCAACTTCCAAAATCAACAAAAAACCGCTTTAGGCGTCGTACTGAGAAAAATCTCCCTTCACATCTCTTTGTCCATTCGCTCATTAGACTTGTTTTTCTTGTTATATTGTTTATCATCCTTTTTTGCTTGAAATTAAAATAAAATCTTGAAATTTTTAGGAATAAAATATATTAATTTTGAATGCCAGTATAAAAATATCCGTCGTTAATGCCATATTATTTTGCAGAAGGTTCCAAATCTTTCGGGCTACAATAATAGCTTATTGAATAAAATTCTGCGTTTTGAAAAAATCCATAGAAATATTTTTTTAAATGCTCAACTTCTAAAACAAAAAAATCTAATTTTAATTTACCTTTCCTCTATATTTTTTATGTAAAAACTAAATTTTTCATTTGATTTCATACAAAGTAATTAACAACTCTCTCCAGCAGATACTTTGATATTTTACATAGCGAATCACATGTTTAATATTTCCCCGTCATCGCACCTCACATTTCGCAACGACTGATTAAAACTCTCATCCAGCGTATTTTACGACTATGATCCGACTAACCACGTTTTTATGTCGGGCGGAATCACGAATCGCGAGCTCGATGAAAACCTTTCTAATGCAATTAAATATGCTTAAAAACATAAGCGCAAAAAAATTCAAACTTGATGTAAATAGGTCTGCGAAGCTTTCACCGCGCGCGCAAAAAGAATGCGCTCGCCACTTCCCTAGCCATAAGCCTAGTAATGATTTTTTTATGGGCGCATTTAAACCAATTAAGGTTAATGGGACTGGATTATAGAGTGGGTGGCAATGAGAAGTTTATGCATAGCACGGACACTAATATCGCATTGTACGGGGGGGAAAGCAAGGTTGATGTGGAGGCTAGAAGATTTTCAATTAAGCCAACTCCGCGTGGTGTTGCAAAATTCAATTTTCATTATTCTTCCATGTGAAGCCGGAAGGAAAACCGTAGAGTCCGACTGATAAATATATATATTGTGAAGCGAGATAAAATTAAAACTCCTTTGAATTCGAGGGCATATCGATAGGTCTCTTCAGAGAACATCCTATTTACAAGGAAACTGTAATTGAAAACAATGAATTAACAGCCAGCGATAGCGCATTTCGCGATTCGATTCAATCGACGTTTGAGATTCCACCAGATGTACCTATTAAATCGTAGTCCCATCCTGGAGTATAATAAGTATTATGCATGGTAGCCATCAACAAAATTATGCCTAGTTTAGAATTGATTGTAGCTATTAATAGTTAAGGTATGAAATAAATAATAACCTCTCTTAGCTTCTTGTTTTGAGATCTTTTTCTTTATTTAAGGATTCGACAAAAGCGCAAGTGACGAAACTAAATAATTGGCTATTATTTATAGCAGAAGAAGCACAATGAAATTTATATAGTTTTTTATAGAGAACGAGGAAGGATTGTTTTGCGGATGGCAGCAAAAATAATCCGCCTTATCAATGCACCTCGATAAAATTGTAACCGCAATGAATCAAATATTTCTCGTTTCATACAAAGCGCTTCTGTGCTGTCTGAAAAAATGAAGTGGAAAATGTTTGTTTCGCAAAACACTTTTAGCCGTTCCCGCAAAAAAAACCGCTTTACCATAAACAGCCATTGGTTCCACGGGAAATAACTGAAATAAAAGAAAAAAGTTTCGAAGGGGAGAAAACGGCCGTTTCTTTACATGTGGCGTCGAATATAATCATAAGCTTATAAAATAGAGGCGCGGGTATATACGCGAGATTTCATTTTTTAAGTTTAAGACGTCCTCAAACCTTTATATTCGAATTGCAGTCCAATTCTACTCAACGCTCAAGATATTTCTCTCAACGCACTCTCCTAAAAGTTATTTTAAAGGAAAAATCGCCGGTCTAGTCGATAGCGCTATTAAATATCGACGCCTTGACAACGGTGCCATTTTGCGACGTCGGCGAAATTGTTATTTTCACCCATCTTCTCGCAGCGACGAGAGAGAGAGAGAAAGAAAGATAACGAGTGAGTCGACCCTTCCCCATCTATGCAGAAGCGATTATTTTCGCCCGAGCAATCGAAAATGACAGTCGATAAGTCGCGGCGAGGAGAAATGATATCGGTTCCAGTCGATGACTCTTTAAAGCGAGCTAATTGGTTTCGCGGATTATGTTGGATGACGGGTGCAATTTTAAAAGCTGTCCGCAAGCCGCCCGTAACACTCCGCCTGCGCGCACCTAATGGTGTTTGAACATTCCCTTTTACGCTGCCCTAACCTCCTTCTAGGAAGGCAGTCATATTTTTTTTTAAACTGTCGACTCGACAATGTGCCTCTGTACGGAAGAACGTTTAGATGATAGAGTCGAGTCATTTCGCTCGTATCTATGCTATTCTTCGTCGTGATAATTCACTTCTCTCTCTCTCTCTCTCTCTATTTCTCTCTATTTCTCTCTTCATTTCCCAGCGAGAACGTGAGCCAATTAACGTTCGGCATCCATTTGGAATTCCTTCATAGAGAAGAGAAAGAGGAGGAGAGCGAGGAATAGATAGAGAAAAGACTGCATACTAAAAGGGTTGTTCTCGGAGCTGACTCACATGCCAACATGTTTTATAAATATGAAATTGGATTACGGCCGCCAAGTTCTTTCTCCTCCTTCCCCCATCTCATTCTCTCTACCGCGTGTTTGTCGTCGTCTATCTGAACGGAGCCACGTAGAGCTTACGGCGGTGAGAATTTACGATACGATGTTCCGTGGCAATATGGTGTCGGATGCACGTTTCCTATGGAAAATGTTTTTTAGGAGTTAAGTCGGAGAAAATTTTCATCGGATTTTAAAATTGACCGTTAGGTTCTTGCAATTAAATAATACATTTCCGTCCCTTATGGTTTTTTGTGAGATGGTTACATTTTATAGTTGCAACGCCGATGCATCCTTTCACGCGTGTGCGCATTACTTTACATTAATGCTGTGCGACACGGAAAACAGTCGGATTTAATATTTTTAATAGCTATTCTTAAATAAGCTTTTCTAAAACTTTTGATTTTTCATCTATGTGCCAATGCTAGAAATAACAACTTAAAACGCAATTAATTTTACTATATTTTAAGACAGTATTTATCTTTAAATAAACCCAAAATGCTTAAATTTATTACTGATGAAATATATTGCGCTAGACACATCTGAAACATTACGGATCCCTTTTGTCCGAATTTGTACTTTTAGTCACCACATTTTGTCAACGTTCATAAAATTTATTGTAAAGAATTGAATCAGATTTTCGTTGGCATGACAAAATCTAAACGTTTATATAGCACATATAATATTTATTAGCATTATATGTTGTATTATCGGCAGAAATAAACGTTACCTCCATTAAATAAAACATCATAAAATATACGATTACGATCTAAACAGACGCAATGTTTGACGGTTACTATATTCTGAAATGGTAAAGTTCTGATTCAAACCCGAAATTCACCAAAAAATAGTATCTTCACAAAGATAATGAAAAATAATATTTGCGCCTTAACATTTTACTTTTTCCTCGTAGATCAAGCACTTTCCTTAATTAAAGTATTTCTTCGGTCAAACGCAAATATGAATTTAAATTGGCGCTTTGGTGAACGTGTTTTGTTCGTCTGCATAATCACATTTCTTAAGCCATAATCCGAGAATGAGATAAAAAATAAATCACTTTTAATCTTTTTTCTCGCCAATTACATTTCAACTGCTACCCTACCCTACTCTTTCCTTTCAAAGATACACTCACTTAATAACCAGAATTTTCGCCTAATGTAGTCCTTTCCCCACATCTCCATAACACTTATCCGAAATACCATTAACCCTTCCGATTAACAACTTTATATCGGAGTGAATCCTAATGGAACAACGGGAGCATTTAATCGTTACCTTCCAATGTCTACTCTCGAGAAAACCTCAGGATTCCAAATTTTATTCTCGTCAAATTTGCCAAGGCAGGGAAGGGGCCAATAAAATAAAAGGATTTATTCCACCAAAACATCCACATTTTTTAAAAAGTGGCGCTACCTCCTCCCTCTTGTTTTCCTCTTCTACTCCTCATCTCCCCGCATCCTCCCGATTCTCCTCGCTCTCATTTGCATTCGGGCTGACCTCTAAAGAGCTGGGTCAGACCCTATTCCTCACTCGCAGCCACCAGGGGCAAAGCGGGACTTCCAGACGCTTCCATCCTTCCCTTCAACCCTCCCCTCCCCCTCACTCTCTCACCCCACCACTGCGCATCTTCCTTCTCCTCTCCTCCTTCCCCTTTCTCTCTCTCTCCCGCTGTTAACTCCTCCATCACGCCTCCTCTTTTCCCCCCTCCCTTCGCCAACCTCCCCATCCTCCTCCCCTCCTCATGGAGTGTGGAGGGTGGAAAGGGGAGGGAGAGAAAGAAAGGGAAGGAGAGAAAAATCTAAGGCACGGTGAAGCGTGATATCCGGTACACGGATATTGTTTTTCTTGGTCCACGACGATCGACCAATCCCCCTTCATCTCCTTTACCTTTTAGTCTTTCTCTCTCTCTCTCTCTCTCTCGTTCTTCTTCCTATCCGGTCGCTCTCTCTCTCTCTCTCTTGCCTACGTTTTCTCCTTACAAATATTTATTGCACCATATAACGGTCTCCTTTGGGTGGGATATTAAAAGTTCTCCGACAGGATTGTGCACTCTCTGGCGCCATTTCGTTTGTTTTTATTTTAGCTGTGATTCTCTCACGGTTTTAATACCGGTATCGTCTTCTCGGTCCTCCTAAATATTTAACTCACAGATCCGATGTCCTCTCCTCGTGTTAATGGGAAGCGTAGATTTTTCGGCCGAATCTCTCGCCGAGCCGACTATGTTGTTGGCGATCGAGGTACGTTTAATATTTTAATCTCCGGGTTTTTCGTGACAAACGGAAAAGACCCGGATGTGGATGCATTTAAAAGAAACCAACGAAAAGAAAATATTATTCGTGAAGACGATTTCTCGCGAACGGGGAATGTAATATTTTATGTTGCTGAGCGTTTGTTGTTGTACATACGAGTATATTCCTTGCAATGATTTCTCTTTATTCAACGCAGAATTTTTAAGAAAAAGTTGTTTGTTTATTTTAGGCAAATTTTTAACTCTCGACGATATAAAAATTAATGTGAGATTCGTGATGCCAGTGTGCATTTGCCCTTGATTGATGGCCACTTCTGACTTTCATCCCGCATTCATCCCGGTTCGTGCTTTTGAGACCTTCCTCCATGTGGATATCAATTTAAATAATAGGCCTTCGTGATATAATATTAAAAGTGTTCTGAATTAGCAAAGCCAAAATGTTAAAATTATAAATATCCACGAGTGAGGTTAATGTTTTTATTTTTGGTTCAGGATAACAATGTACTTCATTTGATTCCATTTTTTTCAGATTAAAAATTAGTCGTGATAAAGATGGCAACATGTTTAGTCTTCCTTACGGCATCTAAAAATGTTTTCCTTGGAATTTTGCCTGAAAAACTCAAAAACCTAGAAACTTATGAATTTTGTTATGCATGTTGGAATCAGGCCAGGAAATTCGCTTTACTTATACTAATAAAATAGCTTGAAGACGCAAAAAAACCACTTCTTCTTTAAAACAAAGGAATAGAGAAATAACTTTTTGAACCTTGTCTTGACCAAGTAAAATATCTTACTTGTTCCGCGCTGGCATGGAGCTCCATGCTCGTGGGTGTTGAAGGACTCTCCCGATAACGAGAAATCTTTGCGTTGGCATCTCGGTAAGGTACGTAGGCGCTTCCTAAGCAGGAAGTCCCGATTTCGAGGCCCGTCACGCTCGCTGATATCGATACCTTGCGCATCAACGATCTTATTCGCCTCTTCCTGACTGACCTTTGCTCCTTTAATTGAAGGTCCAGGTTGAATAATAAGCCATTTTTCAACAAATACAACGAGTATTAGAATAAATTTATATAAAAAGGATTTTTCCCAACATATACAACTTAAATATTTAATAGGTTTCTTCCTATTTGCCCATACGCTGAAACTTAATTCAAGTTAGTTTTAACTCGGACGAGATGCTGCCCTTAATGTTCGCTTGCGTGCAGAATGATAATGTATGTTTATTCATTTATTTACCAATTTGTTTATAAATATAAGTTTTTCTTTGAAAATTCGAAATATATACTAATAGACAAAGTATTGCCGGATTCTGCTCTCATGTTTCACATTCACATTCGTCTTTCTCGCGTCTCATTTTAAAAAAATACTACTTGAGATAAAACCCATAGATCTTCGCCGTGGTTTTAAAATGTTCATTTCGTATTTCTCCCATCTGACGTATTTGCGCACTATATCCACGCGTGGACCAGGATTCGAACACCCCGACCTCAGTGTCGTCGAGCCAATAATCCCTCCCGCATCCCCGTTACCGATGCCGCCGTCGCATTCTGTTGCTGGGATACGGAGATAGCATCCGAACTCAACCCAACCCGACCAACAGCGAAACGAACATCAATAAACCAAATCTCGCGAGAATCGGAAAACACGCACCTGCTTGTTCGCACGGATCGATTCCAGATCCGTATACCTCCACGTGCGCCTTATCTCAATCCCTCCTCCCGGAGCCCGCGGACGTAATAACCCGATTAGCCCCTTAGACTATCGGAACGGACGAGATATAACTTTTAAAGCGTTTGCGTGGCGCCACCTTCGCGTTAACGCCGCGCGCATATATCTCTCCGACCGCAGCAGCAGAAGACTCGGACAGACAGACATGGGAGGCGAGTAGATACACAGTCCTACTAATGGAACATGCTCGAGGGTACTTTGGAAGCATACCAATTAAAAGATTGGGAGAGGTATAAAAGATACAGCTTCTCTCTCTCTCTATCTTTCATTCTCTCCGTTCCGATCCTCGTTGCTTCTATCTATCCTCGTTCCACTGATTTTTCGCTCAGTTTTAATCCACTTTTAAATGTGTATTTTTTCCAAACTTGATCAAATTCGTAACTAGTACTTCCATCCCTGTCTATCTTCCCGCCCTCTCATCGCTCCATTTATTTCTTCCCTCTTCAATCCACTTTCATCCCTCCCAAATTCTCTCTCCGCTCACTTTTCTCTTTCTACCCCACTTCTATTTCCGTTCCGCATTGTCTCCGTTTTGTCTTTTGTTTTTACAATCCACTCCTATCGTCTCTCACTCTTTCTTCTCGCTCCCCTAACTTTTCATCCTTCTTTAAACCAAATTCCTTCGATCCACTTCACTCCATCCTCTTACTCAGCTCCAATCTTCGTATTATAACCTCTCTATCTATCGATATCTATTAATCTCCCTTATTCTTTCACTCTCTATTCTATCAGTTTCTCTCTCTCTCTCTATATTTCCCTCTATTGCTATCTCTTTTCTCGCTCTCTTGCTCTACCTTTCTCTCTCTTTAACTTTCTTTCTCCCTAGTTAGCTGTATTTCTCTTTCTTTTTCTCTCTCTTCTTCTCTCTTTAACTTTATCTCTCTAGTTAGTTGTATTTCTCTTTCTTTTTCTCTTTTCCTCTCTCTCTCTATAGCTGCTCTCTATTTAATTCTATTTCTCCTTTTCATTATTTATTTCTCTTACTTTCCTTTCTCACTTTATATTTCTCTGCCATTTTCTCATTGTTCTCTGTATTCAACTAATTGTCTACCCTTCACTCATTCACTTCTTCCAATCAACAACTATTCCTCTCTCTCTGTAACCCATTCATCTCCCTCTCCTCTTTCTCTCCCCACCCTCCAATCTCCCCTCTCTCCCTCCTCCCTTTCCCTTCTTTCTCTTCATCTCTCTCACTCTCTCCCTCTCTTACTTCTTTCTTTCCCTTCCTCATCTTCCCTCACTCTCCCATCCTCCCTCTTTCTCTCTTCATGGATCCCATACTCTCGCTCAATCTCTTTCTCTCTCTTCCTTTCTCTTTTTCTCTGGCGGTATCTTTCTCTCTCGCTTCGTCTTTTTTATATCTCCGACCATCTTTTAAAGAGTAAAAAGGACATATTCGCCAGCAGCGAGGGGAAGGGGGGGGCAGATCGGGGGCAGCGTCAGCGGCTCCCGTCCAGCGCCTGCCAACTGGTTGATTGATTGATGGCTCGGACTCTCTCCCTCTCCCAACTTCCCTCACAGTCTCCAGCGATAAGGAGGGAGAGAGAGAGAGAGAATTCGTACAAAAGGTGCGTCCTTGGGATACACACGCGCACACACACACACACCAACAAAGAGACATGCTTTCTCCGCCTCGCGAAAGGAAGAGAGAGAGAGTGTCAGCGAGTAATTCGTTTTGTCATCTACATTGCTCAACTCTTTGTTTTGCTCCGTTTTTATTTTTTCCCTCCTCTATCCGGGGATCCGTGGGGGGTCTCGATTTTTTCAAGCGAGAGTTTCGTTGTCCACTCCACATTGGAACCTGTTTCTTTTTTTTGCTTCGTTGTGTTTATTATAAATAAAAATATATATGTGGGGAATGGCAATCTAGTTTCATGGCGTGAGACCGTACTTTAGCATAATTGCGTCTTTTTATTGATGCATATCTCTGAATTACGCTAATTGCCTGCGGCAGATGTAGGAAATATCAATATTTCATAGAAAACACACACACATATATATACTTCAAATGACATTTATGTGGTATAACAGTTAATTAGGCGAAGTTCCGCTTCAAAATTGAAACATGATTGAAAACCATTTAAAATATTAATGTAGTCAAAATTTACACCTTAAGAAGTCATATAAGTAATATACATAGGTAAGATTTCGTTTTATACACTCGTCACAAGATATACATGCATTCAGATCATATGAGATGCAACCGTTCTCGTTTCTTGCTTAAAATTTATTAAAAATCCAAATTTACCGTGATTAATAAACTTTAGGAATACTATTTAATTCTGAAATTTTAAATGACAATTGAAAGAGACATTCCCGGTGTGCACAACATGCAGACAGACTGAAATTACAAATATGAGTTTGTTTGCATTTTCAAGTTGGGGCCGATTTGAAGGAAATCCAAAAAATACGCCTGAAACGTAAGGAAACCATTGAAAGTAGAAATCGACGATTAGTTTTCCTTAAAAAGCGATCAATTCAAACGAAAGCTGGCTATCACCGGCCGAATTGGATTTTCAGTTCGCTTTCAGACTTCTCAGCCATGCATGATGATGGATTAATTATCACGACCGATGAAAAACGGATCACGAACTTTCAATCCCATCGTTGGTTCATTGACTAATAGGGAAAACTTTTACCGTTAAGATACTTTATCTCCGTTTTTAAACGCTATCTCGAACCGATCTCTTCGCCTCCTGCCCTTTCCCCATGCCATTAAAAGCGCCGCGGTAAAATTTTGCACCGTTTTTATTTAATTTTTTTCATTTCAAAGATAGCTGTATCTAGTCTTTTCATTCACTGCTTCAGAGCGTCATGCACTTTCATCATCCTATTCGATTATAACGCGCTTTTACAAACACTATGTCATATTGGTAAGAAATCGCACCCATTGAAATACAACGGCTACCACTCCAAGCAACGATTTCATCAGCAATATTTTTCACAGTTACGAAATAAAAGTTTAAAATTGATGCAGTTTGGAGTATGACGAAACAGTTGTACCGTAAGATAAAATTTTTTTAATTCAACCAGTAAAATATTACTCTAATTTTATCAAGCATTAATTCCAGGAAATTATCACTCTCGCAGATTTGAGAAATACATTTTAAATCTTCGACACATTTGTTGAAATTTTTAAGTGCAAAAATCAAACAGTCTCTTTCGATCGAGGGAAAATCGTTGAATCGCTTAATGTTTCCTCCATCGACGACGGAAACGGCACGCGAAGCACTCTTAAACCCGTATTTTCCGTCGTCGCGTACGATTGTATTTATGCCGACTCCGAACATCTGTTATCTCCTTTAATGCGTGAGGGAGCTTGCCCATTTTACGATCAGGAGCCACAAAACCGAACCGACCAATCATTTCCCTCTTGAAAATTTTTACGAGTGCGAGGAAGCGGGCAGTAAAGATAAAAACAAAAGAGTTGAAAAGGTGAAAAGTCGGAATAATAAAACGCGCCTACGATTCCAAGGAAACCATTGTTATCGGATGCCGACTGGATTTTTACCGTTTAAAAATGTTAAACCGCGTGGCGTGAAAGAATCGGAATTTGTACGCAATTTTTTTCTAAGCTCGATACGATCTCTTTCTTTGGTAATATTACTTTAAAGTTGCCGTTTGTTTTCTCTCGGGGAAAAAACTTTTGTTTCTATCCACTCGCCGAGATCATTCAAATAAACAACAAGAGTGGAAAGACGCACACTTCATGCGTGTGTACATGAAAGGCAGATTAGTTATTTACGAATTATGTAAAAAGGTTTAAAGAAGGACAACATTAATGGCTTGATATAAGATGCCAATATACTGCGGAGCGATACACCAGAAGTGACGCCAAATAAAAGTTAAATTTTTGTTCACAGCAAGGTGGCACCCCTGCTTGGGTTATGTCAGTGGTTACCAATCTGTCGGGTGCCCCGGGAGAGGGCAACAAATGTGACATATAGGTAATATTTACTGTCTGGTTAACCATCCTAATCGTTATACCCAGCGCCGTAATTAGCTATTTTAGCACCAGAGGCAAGCTACCAAGTATGCGCCCCTTTATAAAAAATTCTCTAAAACCTATATTTTTTACTACATGGATTTTGGGTGAACAAATTAATAAATAAAAATAAACTATAAATGGTGTAATTTCTCTCTATAAATTTACATATTTAAATATATAATTATAAATATAATTACATTCATAATTACACACAATTAAAATACAGCCAGTATAAATATTTTAATATTAATTAATGTTCGTGATTTTAATACAGCAAACTCATCAATAACATAATCGAAATTTATAGTATCTGCTGTGCGTAATGTCTGGAACAAGTATAGCAGTGAAATCACCCCTGTCCTTGTGCCATGCAACCTCGCACAACTTGCCATTAACCATTTTTGCGCCTCTTCTTTAGTTGCGCCCGGGGCAGATGCCCCGCTTGCCCCGCCCTAGTTACGGCACTGGTGATATCTTTAACGTGCAGCCGTCAAATTCTTCCCCTCAAGTTGCTAAGACATATCGTTTGCGTCCACGCTTTTCTTAAGGTGCCTATAATAAGTGCAATTGGAGGTCCAGTAGGAATTGTATATTAACTGTGATTGGACATAATATGCAGGAAATCGCACTGACAATTTTATTAGGGGAATGTTGGCGCGGCTTTCTTATGTTTGGGAACCACTGGTTTATGTGGGCCATTTATATAATTTTCTTATTCAGCTTGTCCAAACACTTTTTAGAACCAAACTTCATGAAAATCCACTCAATAATTTTGGAGATGAAACATGCGGACAGTTAGACACTGATTGACCATTCATTAAAATTTTTTTTAAAATTAAAATTAAATTAATCGATTATGATATCATGTATTTCATTTATCATCGCCGGACGGATGCCATTTGAACGTTGCATATTGTGTGTGTAATTGTCACAGTGTTCTTATTATTTCATCGTCATTTTTAGGCCTTCGTAGGTTAGTGCAGGGACGCGGGTTCGAATCCTTTTGTTTGCATGATCGCGTGTGCTCGTTTTTGCTATCAGTTCGTTGTAATAGGCCGCGATGTGCCGCTTATGTGTAACTTAAAAATAAACATATAAATTATTGTTGTCCGAAAATTTACGCCGCCATCAACTGAATTTATCACTGGAACACTTTTTGAAAAACGAACTCCTCCACATTCTTTTCCATTCACTTTACGGCTAACGGTTCCAACCTACTTCCCACTTCGCCCACAAGCGATGCAGCATCGAAGCACACGGCGTGTGAGCGAAAGAAGAGTTATAGAGAGATAGCCATCAAATACAGTCCCTTATATCGTTCGCAGTCTCCTGCTCTCTTTTGCGGTGTCGAGTTCATCCCTTCCGTGGGAATAACCCTTAGGTGACCAATGGAAGAGAATTAAGCACTCCCCACTCTCACCCCCCCTCCCCACTCTCACCCCCCTCTCCCCACTCTCGCCCCCCCCCACACAGGCTACGATTTCCGCAACCACTCACCGCCTACTCAGCAGCGCACACCGTCTCCGACGACAGACCACGCGCGCCCCGAGGCTGTAGGGGAAATACCCCCCTCAGGGGGCAAGGTACCGCGCACCGCTCATTACGGCGCCTTTGTTGCGAGAATCATCCACACCAGCAGTGCTCCGGGCCTCTTTCTGGACAGAGCCTCCTTCCCCCATATCCCTTCTCGTTCGCCGATTTGGGGATAGGGAATTTCGTAACGAACGAAGGGATTCGTGCGTGTTGCAAAGGCAAACCTTCGCCGTAAAGTTAAGAGAGAAAAAGAAAAATCAGTCCTGGAAATAATTTGAACCTATGGAAAAGAAACGGATGTGTCACTGTTTTTCGTAATGATTTCCTAAACAGCTGACAAACGTGTCTTAATACTGCTCTACTGCCCGTACTCGGTTCTACCTACAGATTGAGTAAGAGTTATAAAAGTTAATGAATGAAAGTTAATGATTACATGTTCGCTAGGAAAAGAGTTTATTCAGGAACAAGCCGAGAGAGAGAGAGAGGTGTATGCTTACCTCTTGGATCCGCCTTTGGTTATGAAAGACATGAAAAGTTGTGTAACATTATATAATGTGTGAATTGAACGTCTACGTATCACAATACGAAAAAAGATGTTTAAAGTGATTTAATTCAGCTGGAAATAGCAGTCCAAAGTATGCTTTTAAGATTTGGTGGAATGTTTTTCATTTAACGAAATGTGTTCATTTGACTTGAATTTGATGGCACAAGATGTAAACGGCATCGCGTGAATAATATGTAAAAATTATTATCGAACCGCCAAATTTAAAAGAAATAAAAGATTTAGATACGTTTGAAGAACTTATTCTTATGACTTGTCAAAAAAGAAAACTTTTATTCCATTCATTTGTAATTTTTTTGCTGCGATTTTAATCATTTTAATCCTCATTTGACATAATTTTATTTCTGCGGTGTTTTTTAGTAAATTTCTCATTTGTTCCCGCCTTAAACTTTGTCATAGTTTTTCTTATTTTAAACAGTGTCCTCGTCCATTCCATTGAAATTCCACGCAATAAAGTTATTTTCTTTAAGCGGTCCATTTCCCTCGTCGCATTAAGTCCTGCGTGAAGCAACCGTTAATGTTTATCAAGTCGTTTTCAAGGGCTATAAGCGATAAACAACACCCGGATTCAAGGTAAAACAAATCTTGGATGAGAAAAAGTGTACCGTGTAACATGAATTAAGTCCATTTCCCGCGCATAACCAGTTTAGAGGCATAATTTTAAACAGCCGAATCTCATTTACTTCGTTTAGGATTGCCGTATTCTCAGCACAGATAAGATATGAAACCAAAATTATTCGTCTTTTTTTTAAAGTTGCCTCTCCGCATTAATTCTAGGAGACATTTCCTCAACGACGATGCCCGCCGTCCGTTTCCATTTTTACCTTTTTCTAGCGATCACTAACCTTTTGCGGTCGCTGCGCGTTTAAGGCGGCGACGATCACAGAGACATCTGGTGACGGCGCCACGAGACGCGACCTGTTCTCCCTTTTTCAAAAATCTCTTCTCCATCTTCCTTTGCCTTTTTGAGCCATAGTTCGAGCACTTTACCATAATTTCTTCCCTTTATTTTCTGAATGTCTTTGTTTATTCCCTACTTAGTTAACATTTCCATTCACCTCATTAATTTTCAAAATCTTCTTTCAATTTATAATTCCGTTATTACGAAGTACCGTTTTCTCATTTCGGGAAAAACGGCTTCTAGATAACATCGGAATCTGTCATGTGCGTTCATTGGTTATGAGAGTTTGGATTGTAATCCTTCTTTCAATTGTTGTCCAAGAAACTGTATTGTTCGTATACGTTTTTGTATTTAATTAAAAATCATTAATCTATTCGTTATAAATTTGTATGCTTTATTTTAGTTATTTCAGTGGTCATGTCCTAATTTTTATGAAGTCCCAGACTTTAACCTTCAACCGTCTACGTCAACTTTTACCTCGAAAATTGTTATACGTGAAGCCCAAATAAAGAAGAATAAATCCCCATATTGTACATACATTTCATTCCGTCAACTATCGCGCCTTTGTCTTTTAATATAGGTATTTTAATAAAGGCCTTTAAGTTTACAGTTCAAGCACATACGTGGTTAATAATGTATGTTAATTTTGTAGCCTTATTCGCTCGGAATCAGAATACCTTTTTTCCTCATTCCAGTTTAAAGTCGCTGTATTATTAAAAGCTTTGGAATAAAATTTTCGTCTTAAAAAATATGATCGATTAGGTACGTTTGTCTTTGCTTCGCATATGTTTTCTTCCGACCTAGCGCAATTATTTCAAAACTATTATAACTATCTATACTATATACGTGATTCTCAAGTGCGGCCACCAGAATACTTTAATGCGGCCATCAGTAAAATTATATTTTAAACAAGAATAACGAATATGCAGACTGCAGTGGATATACTGCGATGTCACATTTCTTTTAATTGTTGTTGTTATTTTATATCGTTAAAATTCTTAGGTGCCTTACGTACACTAAATTTGACAATGCAGCCACCACAAAATGGCTGGTGGCCTCAAGACGAATTTTTCTCTGAGAACCACTGCTATATACTAAACTACTATTCCTTTTTATCCATCTCCCTCAAAATCAAGTGATAGAATCACTTTAGTGCGTAATGTTTTTAATCCTACCGTTTGTATGCCACAGTCCCCTTCTACAAGCCATGTCCTCGCTTCAACCAAGGAGATTTCGAAGATCGTGGCTCCCGTAGATCTATCGTTGAGGGAAGGATTAGAGGCATCGCAGGACGGAAAACGAAACAAACGAGATGGGCCCCACTTCGCCGCTCACAGGATATTTCAAGGAGGAGGTAAAGGGGCCCCGAACATTTGACAATTAAAAAGGTAGGTTGCGAGATACAATTTAATAAATACCGTAATCGGTGTCGTAAAAAATGCAAAAGAACTCGAGGCAATGCGTAAATCAAATATTTTTCTCTATCTTCAAAAATTCCTTTTTGTTCATTTTTGGCTTGAAAGAAGATTTTGAACCGCAGTAATCACACCCTCCTCCATGTCGAAGAATGATTACGATAAGAACGTTGAGGAGAAAGTAGTGAAGCAGTAGGATGTATGCACGCGCGCCTGTCCAAGAAAGCACCACCACTCCCCCGTCTATGCTCGCCGCTTTTCCTCTTCCATCCCCCGCCTTCAGGTATTTGTTCCTCTCCGTATTCTCGGAATCTCGTCTCTCCCTTCCTCTCTCTCTCTACAGTGAACGGACGCGCCTTCCGAAGAGGTCAAACGGATACCGAAAGAGTTCCCTCGCAAGTAATTGGGCCTCATTGACGGCTGGGCCATTATACTACCTCGTCCCCAACTCCGCCACCTCCGAGAGGCGAAGCGGTCAGCCAGTCGCCGCCTCCGCATTGAATCGGATACCAGCGGAGCTATATTCTCTCTCCCCACCGATTCGTTTCTCCTCTCTCTTTCTCTCTCCTCAACTCTCCTATCCCCTCTGCATCCTCTTCGCTTACAGCATCGGGGATTGTGCCGAGCTCTCTTAAAAAGCTCCATTCCCCAGCCAAGGGAACGCGAAAGCGGGAATTCTTCGGAGATCGGTCGGTTTGTGCGTCTGTCGGAATACTTCTGCGGGTGAATGGGCAAGAAGTGTGGCGGAATGGGCGTGCGGAGGTAGGGGTGGGGTGGTTGAGTGAGTGTAGCACCTGGCTTTTTAGCTTCGGGGAATTTTCTGCTGTCTCGGTGACAAGACCTCGCTTTAAAAGCTATTCGGATGGGGAAAGGGGTCGAAATCCCTCTTGCGGATTCTTTAGGAAAGCCAAGATTAGAACATTTTTATTGCGAATCGAAATTTTTACAGTATAAACTTGAGGCTTTTTTTTATTACTTTATACTGAATGGGAACGCAGTCTGAAAATTTTAGTTGCTCACTTCAACAAATTGACTATTTGCGAATTAATCCAAGTAAAAAGAAAGTAGTAGTATTAGTGAAGAGTAAAGAGAGCAAATTAAATCATATTCTTTCATTTATTCCATAATTTAAAAACACCGTGCTACACCGGTATATGAATTTACCCATTGATAAAAAAACAGCAAGCGGATGCCAGTTTTTTCGGAAAGAATAGAAAATACAATGAAAGATTTGTACTGGGAATTTCAACTATGTTCATTGTTATTTATTCCAGAAAATTACGCCATCACGTAAACACTCGTTGCTAGAAAATGCTACTTACTGTTCTAAGCTAAAATAAGACACTTGGATGACACCGCTCAAAAAAGATTCACTCCGACAGAAACTAGGAAATATCTGTCGGAGAAAAGATTGATAAAATAACTAAAGATCTGAAAAGGATACAATAACTATAAAACCAATTACGTAAATTTCCAAAAGACATCGTGACTCGTTCCTCAAATAGTATACAACAAGTAAGGAAGACTCCTCTCCATTCTCGGGCTCATTGCGGAAATCGCATAAAACTTAGGATTTTACCGCAGATCTCAAACCACTTCATAACGATTCCCGACTTTTAACACGCGAAAGCGCGTAGAAAACAGGATTCCTATGCATGAGAACAATTTTCATCCCGTGCGATCAAGGATTCAAAATTATTCCTCCCACCGCTTTCTCCACTTTATCTCCCTCCCTCTATTCATCTTTCGCTCTCCCTCTGTCTCTGTCCCTCTTTTGATTCAAATAAGCAACGTTGAGAGTTGGGAGAGAGAGTAATACGAGGCGGTTTTTCCGGGAGGTGAAGAGGTACAGCAAGAGAGGGAATGAGAGTTAGACGGTAGTAGTGAGGACAGAGAGATACATGCGCATCAGCAGCGCAACCGCCAAGTGGACGGAAGAACAAGGACAGGGAGTGAAGGGTGGGGAGGCGATATGATCGCCGGAGAGCCGTTGCTACTCATTGAATCATAAAATGGAGGAGGAAGGGGGCCTGTAAGTGCGGAGGTGGAGAGGAAAGGATCGAAGGAAAAAGAAAACGGAGGTAAAGAGGCAGTAGTAGTGTTTACGCTTCTCTCTCTCACACCCCCTCCTTCCCGACTTGCCCGCCCTCTCTCGCCACCTCGCGTCAAAACCGATCCGGAGCAAAGTACGTGAAGTACACACGCACACACACTGGAGTGTACAAAACAAGAAAGTACCACTACCGCCTTGATGCATCAGATCATGAAGCGCTTAAATGCTCGATGGATACACACGGATCGAGGGAGGGAGGCAATAAAGCAAACCACCGAGAACCGAGAAAGGAGACACGAAGATAGGAGGAGGTTAGGGTCCCCAAGGGTATCTCAAGCGGTAGAGGAGTGAGCGCGGAATGGATAAGAGAGAAAGAGAGACTCTCTGTTTGCATCCGACCGACGGAAAATATTAAGCGAAGAGGCGAGAGATCTCGTCCGCATGTATGTGTGCGAGTGTGCGCTAGAGAGATCGCACGCTTTATCAACAGTCCGTTCCGAAGCGACGGGACGCGGAGGAGAAATGTGACGCATGTGCGGTCACGGATCCCGACTCCCGTCGGTCAATTTCCCGTTTTGCCGTCCTACGCCACATATCGTTCGTTCTACGTCTCTCCCCCTCGCCGACTCTCTCGAAAGGTACGCCGCGTGAAAGGGGTGGGTAACAGGTGCTTTTGCCCTCTCTCTATCTCCGCCAACGTAGAAGAGGGTCCATGAAGGTATTAACGCTAGAGGAGAAGCGGGAGTGGGAAAGGGGATAGGTTTGGTTGGGAATGAGAGATGAAGTAGGAAGCAAAGGGCATAAAAGGATCTGTCCCTGTCTATTCATCTCTCTAGCCAGCGCCGACTGGTGGTAAAGGAGAGAGAGAGAAAAAGGAACTGTTATCTCCCTCCGGAGTCATTCATGAGGAAGCAGATTGAAGAGAGAGAGAGAGGAGGGAGGACAGAGAGAGATGTCGCTATGAATTCTTAGCGTGCGCTAAGACCCGTCGCTCGCCAGGGGCCGTCCGTGGGTCACGAACCCCCAGGATACGGAAGAATATGAGTGAAGAGTTGTCCGCTCTCACGCCGCGCCGTGAGTCAATGCGACCTGAATCGATTCTTTGGAGTGAAAGGAAATGGGATGTTCTAGCGAGTTTTAAAGTATAATTAAGGGAGATCGCCAGACCTATCCGTAATAAAGTTTCAGGGAATATGATGCAAAATGTGGAGACGCAAAATTCTATGAATAAGCGGCGGTGCATTGTTTTTTTGCGCGGAATTAAATTGAAACTTCCCGCAAGGGCGGAATTCGGCCAATTTACTTATGTCTTTTTCGTCCATATTTCGCTCGATGAATTCACTTTTGTCAAACTAGCTCCACACTGATTTAGAAGCGGTTACTGATTCCATCAAGAAAAGAAAGCGAAATTTATATTTTTCGAAGCTGATGGTATAGTTAAATTATATATATGTTTTCTGTGTGCGAATAAACCGTAAGAAGGATTGCTCAATCTGAATTACTTGGATTTTCGTTGATAGCGTCCATTCGGAGCTTCCTTTTTATATACATATTTTCTGGCCCTTTTCAAGTTTGTATATTTATTAACCATCACCGATATAAATATCACTAGAAGGTCGATTGTAATAGGCTTAGTGTTAGCAAAACTATTGTATGTTTATATGAACACCAACAAAGCATAAACTAATGATGTTCTACAAAAACACTGCCCCGATTCGGGTCAATTCTATCCTGCTTTTTACGTTAATATATTTGTTTAACATTTAAGTAGTGTTTTACTAAATTTCCTATTTTAAAATTAATCCACCTTATAAATCAAGTTTTTCTTAATCCGTGCCTACCCCATTTCCAGTCCATACAGTTAAACGTAGTTTCACTTTAATTTCATTTCTGTACTATATGTAAAATTGATATCTTACACAATGTGCGATGAAAAAACTCAATCTCGATAGATGAAAAATGAAAACCGCAACAAGTAAGGAAGCACGGTTCAATGTAACGTCGCACAAACGTGCTTATACGAAAAAAAAACTAACGGAAAATTAGCTCCTTGTATTATTGACTGAAAAATTCTGCAATTTTACTTGAACTCGAGACAAATGTGATATTAAAAAAATTATAGCCATGCGCGTAGCCCGCGTTGATATTGCGTGCACCATTTTGACGGTATATGGAAGAGTGGCTAACGACGTCGCTTCAACGACCCTGTCAACTTCTGACCGATCGCTTCAACTTCACGAATGCGGCAAACGCAACTCTAAATCTCGGCCTTTTTGCACTGTTGGTCAATCCCATCCGCTCGCCTTTTAAAAGAGATCGGATAAGAGAAGGGATTTTCAAAAGGCATCCGCCAGACAGCCAGAGAGAGAGAAATAGCGGGTGTATATATCAGTGTGTTTGATAAGTGGATAATTTGATTTAGAATAGTGAAAGTGAGAACGGACGACTTCTTCGATCGGGCGCATAGAGCGCGCGTGCGCGGAAGGAAGGGATTTATACGGTGCGGAGAGACAGATGAAATGTATATACAAACAAACAAATGGACGAATGCATACGTGCGGAGTGTATTTTTTCCTCCGTGAAATGTTAACGTGCGGACATAAATGCCTACGAAACTGTTTCATTCCACGGCACGGCGAAGGGATCAGAAGGGAAAAATGAAAGGGAGAGTGAGAGAAAGAAACGGGCGAACTGTCATGATCGAGATAGTGCCAAGGACGAAATTTGGATTATCAGTGCGCAGGAAGAAGCAGTTAAGAGCTTAACGGTGTTTACTTCCGAAGCCGCCTAGATTAAGGAAACGGAGAATGACTCTCTCTCTCAAGCTCGTTTAAATCGTTCTGTTCTTTGCGTGCCTTGAAATATTTTGAGTCTTATTCACGACATTTTGAATAGTAATCATGTAATCATGTATATGTATGTATATAAACAAGGAAAAGGAAAGGTAGTGATGAGAGTGGCAACAAGGTGTTATATATATATATATATATATCATCAGCACTTTTCAATCCATTGACGGATGAAGGCCTCCACCTGACTCCATGAGTTTTCCCTATCTTCTGCTTCTCTCCTCCAAGTTTCATATAAGAACAGAGCTCTCATATATAGAATTCTTACTGAAGGAAATAAATGTGAAATCAATTAATTCCCTCCCCTGATTCGATGGTCAATTTTGGATTTCAATCAGTAAATTACTGTTTGATGTATGATAGTGATGGATCAAAAAAATTCCAGCGTAACTTAAGTTTTGACATTCCGTAAAGACTATATCAGGAAACATTTATATGCAAACCCATTCACGTGCGACATTCTAATGGAAGAGTTTCGCATGGCATATATTTATACATTTTATTTTTATTCCGAATGACTAAAGAAGAATGAAGATGTCCAGGTATTTTATCAGCGCTCACTTGCGTCGAAAACTAAAAAAGATGGAATCACGTTTCGAATACAGTTTCTCAAATATTCTGCGGCCATGAGACCGCCTTCTCATTTTAGTGAAAGACATTAACGACGAATGGAGGGAAAAAATTCTGTAACACCAACCCAACCCATGCCCCGGCGAAATCGATGGCCCCTTATCTCATTTCGGCCGGAAAGTGCGTCTGACTGTTGCAACCGAATTCTACCCCCTCCCGCTCTCTCTCTCTGGTCGTCCCGTCTACTCCCTCCTCCCCCTCAATTCCATTCCAACTCCACCCCTTCCAACACAACTCCACCCCTCCCAAACCCTAACCCTCCCCACTCACCCCCTCTGTCTTTGCCGATTTTCTTCTCGCTTTTTTTCAACCCTCTGTCTCCTCTCCCCCCCCCCCCCCCCTCATCGCCTCGCCCGCCGCTCGCGGGGCATGACGGGTAATTTACGATGGGTTACGTGGAAAGGGACGGAGACACGGTCCCTCTTTTCTTTCTCCCTTTGCTTCTCTCTCTCTCTTTTGGGGTAGACGACGGTCGCCAAAGCCGCCACGCCCAAACCACGGGACAACTCCCAAAATGGCTCCCCTCGATACGAAGGGGAGGATAAGAGGGAGGAAGAGGAGGGAGAGAGCGAGGGTAGACAGAAGGGAGACGAAGAATGAGAGAGATAAAACGGCGGAAAGCAGGTATTGGTGGAGGAAGGAGTAAAGGAGAAACGAGGACGGAAGAGGGAGGATGTAGTTTTGGTCATTCGGCCAAACGTTAAAATACAGGTGTGCGATTTGTGATCGTTTCAACTGAAGCTTATCCGAAGAACTAGAGAAACGGTCAAGCGTAGAGTAGCTCGTCTTGATTATATATCGACTATAGATTACTAGTAAAAGGTGCTTGCATTCTGCAAGCATTTCATCTCACCTTGAAAACACTCATTTTTCAGAGAGATATTTCGTCATTGGAAATATTTTTATAATTCTCTAGATTTCACCTCTGTACCGATTTTCGTTCTTTTTATATGTAACAATAATAGAGTAAAATTTGAAATTTTAAAAATATTATGCTTTTACTACAATAGGGTACTAAAGCCACACATTTAAGCCAAATTTTAAAGTTGTAGCTTATCTAAAAGTGAAGTAATATTTATCTATTTGTTTAAATTTTAAAACATTTTAACAGCCGCAACAGCATATTCATCGAGATTTTCCAATGTTTATTTGGGTATGTGCACTAAGCTCTAAATAACTTAAAACTTTCAGTTCCAACACGATTTTGGATTTTGACGTCGTTATAAGTTTACGCCGTAGTTTTAAATCTATTGCATGATAATACAATCCACTGATTCTCTTTAGAAGCACTAAATTAAAGTTGTTATTGTGTACAGTTCATCAACCCCCATAATTGAAAGGAGTACCTAACGTTCTTTTATTTAATATCATACATCGCTTTTTAAAATTATGGCGTCACCATATGTATACGTCTTTGCTTGAAATCAATGGGACAATAAGAATTTCCCTATTAAAAAGCATTAAAGCGATGCTATTATAATAAGGACTAGAGAGCCTGTGACGCTTCGCTGTCACATTAAGTTGATTTTGATTTTTTTAAATAATTAATTTGATCAGACACATTTATCTGACAAAAGATGTAAACTTCTTTCTTCGTAAATATTACAGAATAAATAGACTCAACATAAAGACATAAATCAACATAAATCTATACAAACAAAATGAAGTAATATCCAAGGGGCTCTATTTTAATCTTATACTGTAGCTGAAGTTCTTTATTGTTGAGCATCTCCTTTTTTCCGATTAAAAACACAATTCTTCGTCAATTCGGCACGGATTTGAATTTCGTCTTCAAAAATAAGAAATCTCATTCTTTTAGCTATAGAGTTGTTTTCATTCCGAGTTTTTATCTGAATTATAACTAATTTTAAAATGCAAATTTATGAAACTCTGCACAGATTTCCATGTTTTTCTTATGGAGTATTAAAATGGAACATTGGGATCAAAAATACCCCACTAAAAATTAAATATTTTGGAATTTTCGATTTTTTCTGGTTGGTTGTACCTAATAACCTATCATCCTGACAAATTTCAGGTCCGTGGCATATCTAGAAGTACCTGGGGTTTTATATCATATCTATATCCTATATATATGTCCTATATCCTCCATAAGAAGCAGCTATTTATAATAGATATGTCTAGTTTCTCGAAGCTTAAAAGCGAAGGATATCTACTGTTACTAGTTGAGAGTAGGAACGAAGCGGACCCTACCGTATAGGCAAGCTAGGCAATTGCGTAGGGCGCCATATGGTTAGGGACGCCTCTTTTATATTGTAATATATATGTTTTATTTTCTTTATTTTTTGATGATACGCAAAAATTTAAATTTATTTCATTGTCTCGATCAGAATCTAAATTTAATACTTTTAGTGAATCTTACAGGTGTTTTTTCGAGAGGGCGCCATTCAGATCTCTTGCCTAGTGTAAAAGAAAATACGCTGGAAAAAATCGCCAGAACCGACCGATAATTGCAGTCATTTTTACCTTGATGATCTCCGTTTGAGTTTAGGTATGGTGGAGTGACATGGCGCGTCATTCGCAGTTTGCAAGGTAATAAATTAAATGTAGGAAAATGAGAGCGAAGAGTGAGGAAAGAGGAGAGAATTAAATAAGGGGCGAAGGAAGAAGGATAGAGAGAGAGAGAAAGGAGAGAAGAAGAAAGAGAATATGGAGGGAGATCAACTTATGAGGAATGGAAGAGGGAGAGATGTATATCGAGAGGATGGGAGGGGGATGAAAGAGAGGGTTAGATAGTAAGATAGGGGGGCGGATAGTTGGAAAGAGGGGAAGAGAGAGGGAGGAAAAGATTGGAAAGGGACAGAGAGGGTATGCTGGCGCAAGAGGCAAAGGAGAGATTCAGACAGATGGAGAGAGAGAGAAAAAAGGGAAAGACGCCAGAATAAATGGATTTGCTAAATGAAGCTCGTATAAAAAAAGGCAACCGTAGGTTTCTTTACGGCTGAGGTTTCGGATGAACTTGAGGTACGCTTGGATGCTCCATCCGGCGACAATTTATCGCGCCTGCGAAAATTTAAGGTTTCGAAAGACTTTTGGGCGTGTGCGGCTTAATTTTGGGCGTTTTGAAATAAGCAACGGTTAATTTTCCCGGCAATGTCTCATATTTAGCGAAGACAGGCGGTTATTTTAAGATATTTACGCGCGAATGTGATGCCATACGGTTTCTTTTTTGATGCAGTTGAGTGCATTAAGGTTCCATTTGACGGATATTTGTAATTTGTAGCTTACCTTCCAATATTGCTGCCGGTATATTAAATCGTCATTATTTCGGTAATCGTGTTCCCAGTTACTTATATTTATGTCGTAACTTTAAATTTTCAACGCTTAGAGTGGTAAATACTCTCTCAATAATTCACAGTTTAGTTGATTGATATTATGATTTCGCGTAAATAATTTCATGGCAATTCTATTAAAATGAGAACCGATGAGGACTTACACTAAATCACCCTAGCGAGAAGGTGCTCGACAAGTTAGGCTATAGCTTTTAACCCCTAGAATCGATAATTCATTTAGGGTGAAAATAGCATCACGTAAACATTACGTATGCATGGAAACTTTTGTTTGAGGAAAAGGTTAATAGTTAGCTCTAAAATCTTGGTTAAGAGAAGTCCGTACACGTATATGGACAACATCTTTTGGATTAGAATCTCAGGTTCCGTACATGTTAATGGTGAACCGACCCATGAGTATGATGACAAAATGCGAAATGTTTCTTTCCTCCGTTTCCAATGCACTAATTTCATTAATTTCTCTAAATTTAAGCATATTCTGAGCAATCATATTTCGGTTAACAACTGACTATTCACCCGCACAGTTTCGGCTTTTTAAAAATAGCAATGGAATAAATAAAACGCGCGAGGCGTCGAGCTATGAGCTACGTTTATTTTTTTAGTTAATCAATAACCTGGACCTTTTCGCAACGCGCAACTGATAAGCTCAAATCCAACCGTGGCGTAGCCAACGCCCCGATGACGGCAAAAAATGCGAGTGATGAGTCAATTTCAAAAAATAAATCTACTACTCTCTGTAAGCTCGGCGGAAACCCCATTTTATTATCCCAGACACAGCGCTCGGCCGTAGAAGAACAAAAGACAGGCGAAAAAAGTAATCCTCTTCGGGATTTGGAGAAAATAAATCAGGCAAAAAAACATGGGCCGAGGAAGGGAAGAAAGGCTCATCTGAGTGAAGGTAACAGATGGACGAGCGGAGAGAAGGGAACATATATCCCCGAAGCTAGATGGAAAAGACAAAAACGAAACGCACTACCTCGCATTGACATGAAATGAAGATGGAGAGAGAGAGAGAGAGAAAACGGAAAGAGGAGAGAGGGGGCGGCGAAGAAAGGAATAGAGTGGAAAATAGAGAAACGTAGAATGATACGAGAAAGGTTGAAAGGTTTGAAATATAGACTATGGAATGGTGTTTTACCACCGAAATGTCGCAAAAAAACGTCGTATATAAATGGAGCAATGATTTGGAATTGATAATACGTCATTAGGACAATTTTTCCTCTAATAAATTGATCGTGATGCATTGCAAACACATTATTGCGCGTTATGATACTCGAGAGTAAAATTATAAACCCCTCACTCAAGAATTACATTATCTATTCTATATTTTATATTCTATTTATCTATAGAAGATTGATGCGCAAACATGTTTGTGACTACTATTCTGATATATTAGAAGAACGTAAGAAGAAAAGAGCTAGCGAGTAACAGAAAGTAAAAGACAGACAAAGAAAGACAAAAAGGCAAACAGAGAAAGGGAAGATTTTTGAAAAATATAGAAATAGAGGTTCCTAGATGAGATAACTGAGAAAAGGGTACGAGAGAGGAGGAGAATAAACAGACAAGGATAGTTCGAGAAAAATCGAGAGGAATAATTAAGGACGACACAGAAGTGTAAAAAATGAGTAAGAGAAACGAAAACGAGGAATAGAGAGAGAGAGAGAGAAGTGAAGAGACAGAAGAAAGAAAAGAGTAACGAAAACGAACAAGGGAGGAAAAGAGAGAGGCGAATGATTAATGCGGATGAGAAAGTGAGTGTGAGGGAGGTGAAGGAGGAGAAGTGATTGATCAGTTCTTGTGCATGTGTGCGTATGTGAGAAGGAGAAAGAGGAAGCGAGGAAAGGGGAGAGAAGTGGAAGTGTGGGAGGGAATTCCCCGCGGAAGGAATCAAAGCAAAACGATACAAAAAAGGAAGAACCACATCGGGTTGGAGAAAGAGAGAGAGAGATGCGATAATAACAATGAGATGACCAAATTAGGGGCGGGGGAATTGGAGGGAAGACGTCGGCCAAGGTGTGGCGAGATTCCGAACTAACGGAAGGAATGAAGGGGGTGTGGGTCGGATGGATGTTGGACTCACCTCCATCCTCTCCTTCACTCACTCCCTCTATCTCCTCCGACGAAATCCTCCGAGGGAGGTTTGGGGGGTGAAACAAAAGCGAAGCGGAAAAGGGAGCGGGAGTTGGGATGGAGGGAAAAATGGGAATTGCTTCGAAGGGAAGAGATTCGAGGGGGGGTCGGCAAGGAAAAGAGAGAGAGATAGAAAGGGGTACGGGGTAAAGGTATAGGGAGGGCGAGGGGGGATTTAGGACGGGGCGGGGGCGTGAGCGAAGGGAGAGGGTAAGGAGAACAGTTTGGGAGAGAAGGGAGGGGTTCGAGGAGATAGACAGGACAATGGGTAGTTAAAGCTGTGAGCCAGGGTTGAGACGGGATGAGGAGGGAGAGAGAGAGAGGATATGGAAGGTTAGAATAGAGGAACAAGTAGGAGTGAGGGAGGAGGAGGAAGGCGGGGTCGAGGGAGGTTACCGGGAGGAATGGGAAGTCTTAAGGAGGAGAGTAGGAAGTATGGGGTGAGGGCAGGTAAGGAGATGGTAGGAATAGGAGTGGGAGGAGTTGTGGGTGAAGGAGGGGATGGGATGGATTCGTAATGGAGGATTGTGAGGGGGTGGCATTACGCCAGGGAATGTGGTTCCACTATCTCTCTCTCTCGCTCACCCGAGTTGCCAAAATGGATACACAAAGGAACCATTGGAGAAATTAACGGTTGCCATGTCACTATCAGGCGCATATACCTCATCACACACCAATTAGAATGTCTGCTATGCGCGCCGTGACCTCATCAAACGGTGATGTTTTATTTCTCGGAACTGTTTTCAGAAGATGCTGTTCAAAGAATAAATAGGCTTTAGGGGCAGGCTGAAATTCAACTAATTAAACCCTGTGTTTCACGACTCCGGAACCTATTTTTATAATTCGCGCGCTTGATAGTCTTTCCCAGTTCGTTAGACTTATTGTGCTTCTCTGTGGCAATTTTTAAAAGGCGTTCTTAATGTTATTTGTTAAAGATAAAATAACCCAAATAAGCCAAACGTGATAAGTTATTTATTTTAATGCATAAAATAGTTGGTTTGCAATTAATTGTTTTATTGATTACATTTCCCTACATTGGAATAAAAGTCGATTTAAACCAATTTTTGTGTGACTAAAATTGTAAAAGCAGCTTCCCCATTATTTACATATGTATTACTTCCACGTCATATGTATAATTAATTTATTAATTAAAGCGAATTCGAAAATAGATTTTACAAATAACAATCACTAATAAACATGCTATTTTTGTATTTGAGATAAAGTAAAAGAATTTAAAATGTCGCTATTTCTTAAAACGTACCCATAGAAATGAAATGAATTTAACGCCCTCTCTCGCTGATTTATTATATTACCCCAATCCCCATTTTGAAATGCTTTAAGAACGTAGGCAGCGATAAATTCTGTTATTTAAACATGAGATTTCTATATGCGATAGGCGTTAGACAATTAGGTTATAGGCGTAATAATCCTCAAAGGAAATGTACAATCGTGACTGGTAGTATATAAATTAGTGTAAATTACTATGGGAAAGGGAAAGAGTAAAATTATATCACATTACTGCAAATCAAACCTGTAGGAGCAAATTTGAAAGCAATGCTTTCGTAATTATATGGCTCGTTAAATGCGTTGTCACGTCCAAGTGAAACGACAGGTAATCCGAAATATTAATTAATATGCCAATGTCTCTGACCTTGAATGCAGCCCGATTGTTCCACAATAGGAAGGTGAATGTAAGAGGATTTAGCCGAGAGAGATCGTAGTGCGTCATTCTCTATTTTAAGACAGGCTACTATTTATCGGATGCATTTCTCTCTGAAAATTATTTGAGCGAAAAAGGTAATAATGCATACGTTTAACATTTTGTAATAAGCATTCAAATCTGTTCTAATTTTTACGCGTTATTTTTTAAATTTATTTAATAAGCCGCTATGTAAAATAACTTTTGTTTAGTCGGAAGAAATTATGTGGACAAAATGCGGTTATTAAAGAAAACGTTGAAATATGAAGTGTAGGATTACGAGTGTATGATACCCGAAATATGAGGAAATAAGATGTGAGCAGATTACGGACTTTTTAGAAACAACTATGGCGTACACTAGGGGGAATTAGTTGGACCGAGAAGAAAGTTTTAAATGGTAGTAGGAGAAGAGTTTAAATAGAGCAACAAGGGAGGGACATAAAGAAATTAGTGGGTCATAATTTTAGAGGCAACGGTTCTTTGAAATAAGGAAGTAAACAGAGGTAGAAGGAGAAAAGGAATTTCTTAAAATGTTAAAGTTGAGGATGCTATGAGAAGATGAAGAGAAAGGGATTGGGTGGTACACATAAGGGTGGGATCAACCAAAACTAACAACTGGCAGAACATTCATGCACACATATATATTTCATCCCTGTAAATATTATAAAATACAATTTTCGAGGCAAGGGCATAGCCAAAAGAGAAATTTAAGTTTGCGGGATTTTTTTTGCGATCGATGTGACAATTTTTCACATGAAATAGCTGCGACAGGAGTGAAAAACTAAACTGGACGCAGAGCTTGTAAAGCTAGACCTCCAACCACTTTGTCAGCGATTCCATGAATTGATGTACATATATTGAAGAATACCAAAACGTGGCCTAAACTTATTTACTAAGCGAAAACCATACGAGTATAATAAAGTTCCGTCTGAAATAAAACGATGAAGAGTCTTTAGTTCATAGGTTTCACGCATTCGCTCCGACCGACAGGGCCACCCTCGGCTGTCGCGTATTCCAGCTCATCAGGAGATACGCCGAAGATTACGCAGCGAAATGTTTTTAAGGTCAGAAGGCGTCGACGGTGATTGACGGAAATGTTATGGCGATGGAAACGAAAATGGTCGGAGAGAAATTCTTCACGTATCGAATGTTATTTTCAGGCGGAAGGTAGGTAAGTCGGGTTCTGAGAGGCAATCGGACGGATGTCTGGTCCTGTTACTACCTCAGGCGACGCCTCTCATGTCATTCATCTCCTCTGTGTAATTCCCATCGCGTTTGACTCTATGACAGTCCCGTAAGAGAGCCTTCAACGCCTCTTAACGAATTTTGTCTCGCCGTGTTTATAAATTAGGTATATCGACTAAGATCGATGGTTCGTTGAAAGAATGAAATCAAGGAAGAAGAAAAATATGTTGATACTTATTTTTTCTCGAAAGGTTTTTATTTCATTTTATTGACACCGTGACTTCATTAGCGCTCCGAATGATTTCTCTTTTAGAAGCGATAAATTTTAAGGAAAAGCTTGTCGTAGTAGATTATTTCGTGTAAATTACATATTATTCGTAGCGGTTTATTTTACAAAAATATAGTATTTAAAAAAAATTCAGAAATGATAATACAATCACATATAGATAAATAATTTTGCATTAATAGATGGGATAGGAAAAAATATTTGAAATTTTAAATATTCAGCGGAAAGTTTCGGTAGTATTTAGTTGGCATAGGTCACGATGCAGCGTCTATTTATAATAAAGTATGCGTCGTTATAGCTTTTTTTAAAAATAAGTTTTGAGCGAACGAAATTCCGTTAAGTAATATATAATGAAGAAAATCCTAGAAAAAAGACCATGACACTTTAGAATCTTAAGACAAAACCCCAAAATACCCCTCTATTTGTCTCTTCCTCGCCTTATCACCATTTCTCACTTAAAACTCTACCCGCTCCATCGTTTTCCCTTAAAATTCTTTGCCTCATCTTATTTTTATCTCATCCCTCCCCATCCTCCCACTCTCTGCCTTTCTCTTTCCGTAACTCCCGCTTCAAAGTTTTCTCCCTTCATCTCAACTCCTCTCGCTCAATTTTTCTTTTCGCCTCAACTCCCGATAGAAATGAAAAAAATTGATAAAAACTAAATAAATAAGCGCCTTCATTTTAACAGAGGACCAGCCGGTCCTCCTTTCTAGATCATTTGTTTAACATCTTTCCGAAGGACCGAAAGCGAGTTTCGCCGCGTTTTGTTTTACTTTATTTTTTAAATCGTACCGATTTGTTAAGAGGCACTTTCTTATTTTTTCGCGCACGCACAGAAGGATAGAGAGGGAGAGCGGGTTAAATAAGACGGAGCGGGAAACAGAAGAACGATCCGGGGAAAAACAGATGACATACGTTAGGGAAGGAATGGTTGCCGATCACGTTTACCGCTCCGCGGAGGTAATACGCTAATGATACCCGTGTGTTATAGAGCTCGTGTGAATCCCACTCTTACGATCTTCCCTTCCTCCTCATTACCCGCGTCCTTGATTTACAGTCGAAACCGGCGTGAATGATTCCCTCCTTTCTTTTTCACCTCCTCCGTCCGACAAACCTCTTTATGCCCGCGACACGCATTTTAGGTTCGCCCCGTTTTCATCACTTATCCATTCCCCTTTTAAAAACCCTCTAAGTATTTCCCTCGTAAGAGAGGCGTTCGCGCAATTACCTATCGTTTCGGTCCTTTCGTTCGTTCTCGTATATCAATGTTCTCCACCAATCCCTATCTCCGATACGTATTTTTGCATTTTTTTAGCCTTTTCGATTAATAATATAGTACATGGCGACCGCCTCGGGCTCAGCTCGAAAAGGGCGCCGAAATAAGACTATAGCGAAAATCTTTCCATAAGCTTTCGTGATTTTTTCGGTATTATTTTTTATTCCTAGAGTACTTTTTACTACATATGTCGCAAATAGCCGTATTTTAAGCGTTAGTAATGCATTGGCCTTGGGTTGCGTCGTAGCATTGCAGTACCGGAATTGGCGTGCACGCGAAATGTAGAGCAAAAGAGTCGACGCACATCTATAAACAATTCTTGCACGTTGCATAACAACGACGACACGACGGCTTATTTATTTGTTTTCTTAAATATACAAGTTTTCTGGGTTTATTCAAAATTCTGGTGTTTTCATTTTACTTATTTTTTATCTCTGGCTACTGGGGTACCTGCAATGGCGGTTACAAAGCGGGCTGATTAACCCATCCCCTCCCCAAGGGATCAATCTTCATTAAAATATTATCTCAATTAGTTTATTTAATACTATTGGCAATCTATAAATATTTTGCAAATATCTAATCCGTGTATAATATACGCTGTGTATTTATTATAATGAGACGGTATTATTTTGCATAAATAGGTGACAGTAAATATATTTGTTTTCTTATTACCCTCCATAAGCTATGCACACAGATCCGCCCCTGGGCACGTGCGTAAAAAAATTAAAGGGACGTCATATTATATCTCGCCTCGGGTGGCAAAAATGTCTGGGCACAACCCTAAATATATCATTGACATTCCCGCCTCCTCACTCGATCTCTCAACTCAAAAATGTAAACTTATTACGTGTCCGCAGTGTTTTTCCGATCGATATCTCCCGATACAAATTTATTCCTGATCGCGCTTTGTCTTCGACGATTACGATATTTTTTACATTCTAAATTCAATTTGCGTTCGGATCCGACCACGATTAATGAATCGCTCAAATACTGTCCCATTGAAATTGTGTTTTATTTGTCCTTGATCAACGGTCGAGCCACCTTCATCCGGTTATTTAAAACTCTTTTGTCTACGATGTTTCGATTAGTTGTTCTAATGCAGGGGTGTTCGGACCGCATGAAGACTCTCCACCAAATCTGCGGGCCGCATTAAGGCACCACACTTAATCCGCGGGCCGCATTTCATATTTTCCCATTCCTCACACTTTTCGCATTCTTTGCACATTCACACACCTCTGCCACAAGGAGATAAATCACCCCAATCCTATGGTGCAGCCTTTAACCCATTCTTTATAAAAATATTACATTCGGCGTCGAGATTTAAGTGCTTCGGACACGCAAAAAACACGCTGGCAGCGGGATGAACATTCTTCTGCTCCTCAAATGTACAGGCTTTTTATAAATGAGAATGAACAATAAACCGCGCGTATTTTAAAGCGCTGATTTAATAAACTTCTTAAACCTCTTAAATTATTTACCAACATTTGCGTGAAATATTTTCTAAGAAACACATTTGAGTTTGCGTTGTTTAGCATAATGTAAATTACTTCGCGAGCCGCATAAATGCAAGATGCGGGCCGCGTGTTTGAGACCCCTGTTCTAATGGCTCCACATCGTCGTTTGTCGTAGCACTTAAGGTTCTTTATTCTTCAAATTCTGTAAATAAAAGGGGTCAATACACCATAACACAGTTACATTTCCCCTATGGTAGAGTGGAAGGAAATTCTATTCTGTTTTTGTCACTTTTATGACAAATATTCGCACAAGTTTGGCGTTCTTAATTTATTGAGCCTCTTATTTATTAATCTCAGCAGTTTAAACTTTTGAGTGGTTCCTTCCCTTTTACTGCTTTATATATATATATATATATGGATGTCAACAAGGTGTTGGGATGAGTTCTCTCTCTGTAGCTGAAGAAGGAGTAGTTCCGAAAGCTTTACGTTTGTGATGTTTCTGTGTTTTTGTGTTATTTTACGTGTGTCGCTTCGACATCCCCGGGGCCTCGCCAACCTGAAGTCGTCTGATTGGTGAGTGCTCACTGGGTTTCCTCATCTCAACACCTTGTTGACATCCATATATTCATTTTACCTTTCCTTTTCCGTAAGTTGTTATATATATATATATATATATGTATATATCATCCCTAGTCTTGCGTTGAAATCATTTTGTACTTGATTAGTATTATGAAGCACAAATGTTTCTTTTTTTAGCATAATCTAATTGTTGGCATAATTTAGTATACCTTTGGAAGTTAATGAGAAGCCATTTCGCCATACATGTATGCTTCTGAGTCACCAATACGTAGTAACTGTCTCAATTCAATGCATGTAATCCACGAATCCACATTTTCTATGAACCGAATATCAAACGAGCTATTCATTCTGCTATTATATTATATCAGTAGAAAAAACAAGTAATATTCTATCTTGCGAGCCTTCTAAAAACAACCTTGAATAAATATAAAATTAACGTACCCGAGTATGAATTGACGACTAGGACGCCATCCCTAAAGAATAATTTGTAATTCCCCAATGTACTAGTAAATATATTTTGAAGGACCTAAACGCATTTATTGAGACCAAAAATTACAGTCCCTGACCTTTGTATTTATCTAGAGAAAATACCAAGTTAAAAAAATTCGGTCAAGTTAAATAAGTAATCTAAGGGGAAGGTTTTAGTTTCTACAAGTTCGAATGAAATGAAAGCCGAAATAGAAAAAGGTCGGAGAAATTATTTGTAGCACAAGACTTAAAAACTCGGATTAATGAAACAGTTCGGTAAAAGCTTGAATGAAAATTTAAGAGGCGTCCAGTTGACGTGTTATTTTTTCTTTCTCGCATCCCGCAGGGGCCGACCGCCTGTTTCCACTACTTACGGACACCTTCGACCGTTGAAAGGACAAGGATTTCCAGGTGCCGTCGTAAAAAGGCGATAACATAACGCGACTGCGGAAAAAGCTGATACTGCGGCGCGTAAAAACCGCAAAATAAACTTCCCTCCGCATCGCCGCGAGTTGCGTATTTTCCACTCTTTCCCGCCCCGGCTCCGCCCTTGTCCCGCCCCAAAATCGAGAACTAGAAGGATAAGGGCAATAACGCCGTGCCATTTACAGAGCACACATCTAAATGGCGCCACCTTGCTTTATACTTTTGCGATTCGAGAGGCGTGGGGCGTGGTCCCTCGTTATCTCCCCCCCCCCCCCCTCCATAAGTCGTAGGAACGTATTTGCAAAGAAATAAAATAAAAAAGAGCTCAGCCCTTACCGCCGCACCATTTCGAAGCATAAACAAAAAGTTAAGCTCGGAAAGAAATCTCTCCCCTCGCCGAATCGTCCGATGTCCGACGCAAAGACAACCAAAGTTGAAACCGTGCCAAAACGATGCTCCGGTATCAGATCCCGCACTCAGCCACCGGGATCCGTAACATAGCTCCCTTGCGGACTTGCGGTCATTTTGGTGCCGGAAATGATGGTGTCATGTATAATTCGGACCTTTTTTTCAAGTGTCAGCAGAGAGCAAGAGCATAATTTTTCGTTTTGCCGTCGTTGAAAATCCGTTTTATTGAGACATAACGGTGTGGAATTAGGTGGAGGATAAATTGTCCTCATTCGAGATGGCTAAGAGTCTACACGTGCACTGGAGCTATGTTACTTGCAAATATTTCCTTTGGATTTACAGTAATTACCTAATAACGAGTTTGGATAATCGCATTATGTAAAATCTCGAGTTTGCATCTATTTTTACTTGAATATGAACATAATACGCATTGGAAAGTCAATCTTAAAGGCTAGATCTCCCATTTTTGCTGCATTTGATTCGACTAATTAATCTATCATTCCATGGCTTTTATAATTTCATCATCAAATCGACTTCTATGATTGGATATTAATTGCAAGTACATTACTTAGCCATCAATTAAAAATAATAAAACTAATCACGCTTATTTTCCCCAGTTAGTTTACGATTTCACATTCCTTAATTAATTTGAAGGAGAGAGAAATTAGTTTTTGCGCTAAAATTGCTGTAAGCTGCTTCACGAGCGACATCACCTAGTAAATGTGCTCGTAAAACTTCTTTGCTTTTCGATATCGGAAAATAATTATTCCATCAGCAGGCTATATAAATTTTCGCGCTATAAATTGTTTATCGGTCGGATCGATCATTCCAGATTCATAATAACGCAGTTATCATAACTAATAGCTGAAACACAAATGCGTCCTGCTGAGATGCTCCGGGCATACAGCGATGTTAAAATAAAATTAAGTGGACGAGAGAATAAAGGGTGAGAAGAGAGCTAGATTAACGGAGAGAGAGAAGAAACGACAAGAGTATCAAATGAATAAGTTTCGTTCAAAACATGGGGCGAGAATTATGATGAGGATTTCCATGCCTACGCGGATAAATTAACGATCCGGTGATGCTTACTGAGACAGTCTCTATCCGTTGTTGATGCGTTCGTTCGTGCGCGTGTGTTTGTAGGTTTGCGTTCTGCACCTCTCTCTCTCTCTTCCCGGCAGCAGGAAGAGAATAAATGACACGAATCGCGCAGTAGCAGGCATCGATGATTTTTCATCCCGCGCGAATCGTTCGCCCGGGAATGTTGATTTCCTGCGCACGACCTTGTGAAGTGCGAAAGGAGCGTCCCGCAAGCAGAGGGAGAAAGAGATGCGTTCTCCAGAGGATAAATTTAATTTGCGGCAAATAACTCGAAGTTTCGCATAAAACGGTAAAAGACGCCGCGAAAGAGATCGAAAACGTTCCTTATGTTGTTATCGGACGAGATGTGGACGGATGTCTATGGCGGTTCTTGTATCGCCGATGGTGATTCGAATGAGGCTTTAAATCATCGAAAATATCTATCGAATTTGAATGATGTAAATATCAGATAATCCTCGCCTGGTCAAGATATAAATTTTTCTTAAATGTTTCTGCTCCAATGCATTTGCAAATTTTCTCAAATTTTTATTTAATTTAAATTGAATTGAATCGATGAATTTTACTAAATATCTCTACAATACGTTTTTACTTATTTCAGTGCGGAAATTATTTTCCTTATTCACCGGACGGACAAGATGATGAACGCAACCGCACCGCAGAGATTCACTCCTTCATCACTATGGATTATAAACAGCATGGTCATCGACAGGCAAGAGTAATTACTCAAGACTTGGCGAGTAAGAATTTAATCTAATTGTTTTTTCTCAGCGTTAACATCTTTTACTACAATATTTTCGAGAGAATGTCATAATTAGTTATTATTATATTCCGTAATCAGAAGATATTAATAGAAAAGTTACGTATGATTTTCTTAAACGTTGAAATTCCAAGGAAAGATGGACAAACACTTTCAAACATTTTTTCTTTATTCGTGTTCCAGTCCATCAATAAAATATAGTGATATTACAGTGTTTGGATTTAGATTAATGAAAGTTTTGGCTGAATATGAATCACCTCTGTCAATACGTTCGGAAGGACTATAAGAAATTGGAATCTGCTTCCATCAATCGTAGATAGATTCCCGACGACTCTAGAACATAGCATATACATAAAGTAATTTAAAAAAGTTAAAAATAAACCCAATTCCAGTTATGCTACAATACTTCTGCTGAAATGATCATGGCGTAAGAAGTTCCACAAGGTATTGTTTTAGGGCCGTTATTTTACCTTGTTAAAATAAACTATTTGCCGTTACGAAATAAATCGAAGATACGTCTCTTTGAGGAAGATTTTTTCACGTTTATAATAAAAACCTTAGCGTAATTAATAAGCATATTCATACTACCAGAACCAAAGAACAGATGATGAGAAGGAAAAGTAGGTACGTGAAGGGGAAAAGCGAAAGAAACGAAAAACAGTTCGAGGCGGTAAAGGGTACGCATCGATGAGAAAGACATAAGAATAAATGTGGTCAACGACTCGATGAGTGGATCCGGGGAGGAATAAACTGGAAGGGTAGGAGAGAGTCAGAGGAAAAGAGTTGAAGCATCTAAAAAAGGGTGTAAAGTTTGAGACGAAAGGGACGGAGGATATTTAGAGTGGGATGGGAGAGAGGTTGACATTGGAATAGGGAATTCGTCCCGGGGGGAGGGGGGGAGGAAGATGGGAGGAAGAGAATCCCCTTTACGTGACACGCGCGTGTTTTTAAGTGGCTGTCGTTTTAAAAGCTACGCGTTGGAAGTCATTTATTTTAGGGACGGTCCTTCCACCTTCCCTCTCTCTATCTATTTAAGCTAGTGCTGCGACCTAGTGGACAGTCGAGATAAAACGGTCTAACTCTTGAAATTTTTTTCCCGCAATGGCTCCTTAAAGGAATTCGCACGAGAGGAGAGATGAGGGGTTTTTATCGCTCCGCGTCTGGCGTTGACGGACGTCATGGTGGAAAGACTAGTCTTTCCACCATGGACGGGCGTGCTCTATCGGAAAGATTTATCCGAAGGCGTAACGTATAGGCATGCGGGACAGATTGTAGTAGCGATTGTAGTAATTAAAAAATAGCTATGAAATAGTATAATTGCCTTCGCCGGAGGACGCGGCGGAGCGTAGCCAATCAGCCATGCGGAGATTTTTAATTTAGGTAAAATAATTATAAAAGTCGCATAAATGACAAAAATATTTCAATAGGAATGCCTGAAAAAAAAATTTCGTCGTACGTTCTATCAAGTTTTGATTTTTAAAATCCTGCGCCACTCAGAAATTCCGTTTGAACAATTTTAATTTTCGTAAACTCAGAAACACAGGAGAATAAAAATGCACTTCCTTGTACCATTAGGGACCTAAAAAGAATTCTTGGAAAGCGAAACACCTGAACGGGCATCTGCAGACACACAAGCAAAGTGGATACAATAACGAAGATTTTTGTAGTAAAAGGTTTATCACCAAGTAACAAATTTTAACACTTTGCATGGCAGGATATTTAACTGTTTCCAAACGGATATGTCCTAGCGACTTCTTCACACTACCTTTTAATGAGCTTTGTAAGCATTTGATTAGTCCTTGATCAAATACTTTTCTATAATAACGATTTATTTAACTCGGAAAAAGTTCAAGTTCATGCTTAACGATTCTCCCTCTAGCAGCCATGATCAAAGACGAAGATGATCGAAGTACCTCCAATGTTCTTGACTAAAACCAATTTCTTTCTGAGATAAAATAATGGAAGGAATAAACATCAATTCCCAAAGTGATCGAGTGTTCTTCTGGCGTAAAATTTGCATACAGACGCTGGAAATCGTAAAACAAGGACAATAAACGCCCCCTCGCCTTCCTTTCATACCGCCTTTGAGTTTCATTGGGCCATATAAGCGAGATGGGGTAATTCTGATGGGAATATCCATCGAAACCCAGCGAAATGAGAGTCAAGGTTTCTATCTATTGACGTGTTTTTTTGAATTCTCTTAACATGTGAAAACACTAACTGTTCAACTTCCACGGCTTTATGCGGCCTTTTAGAAAGCAGATACAACAACTTTCCAGGTGTGTAAAAGTGCAATTTTGTTCATCTCGTACTGGTAAAGAATCCAATGATCCTTGAAAAAAATTAATACACCGAAGGCTATTAACTTCCATTTACGTAAGCTTATATATCCTGGTCACTGAATAACGCTAATGAAAGGTCAATTAATACGCTAATCTGTAATTCAAATGCTTTACAAGATATATCGATATAGGTTATTATTTTGTGAATTGTATGGTGACAAAAGTTTTTTATTTTCATAATTTTAAATTTTTACCTTCGTAAAGTAAAGCAGATACCATATCATACACGTGGTGTCACATCATGAAGGAATTTTAAATAACAGTCGGCGAATATTTGCGCCTGTAAAGAGTACGAAGACAATTTTATACGGGTGGATAGAAGCCAGGTTTTGAGGCTTGAGAAGGAAATGCCTCTCTAACAACGCGAACAGTCGGCTCACACGGTTAGATTGACCAACGAATAATCACGCATTTAGCGCTCGTTTTTAGAATTAATGAGGTCTTTATGGCGTCTCTAATAAACTAAACTATATTTTTATCGGCCGCATAGCACCCTGTGATATAAACCATCCATGCCTACCAGTCGTACCGCTCTCTCTCTCTCTTTACGCAATATTATATCCCCATGCGAGATGCACCGAACATAGAACCCGCCCGACCTAAGAGCACTTAACATTAATTACCTTCTACATTCTATTCATACATCTCCACCTTTCCCATGCTTTTTTTCTCTTCTCCTCTGCTCTCTCTCTCTCTCTCTCTCTTTCTCTCGATCTCTCTACGTTTGAAAATTTATTGCTGACCTCAACGCATGCACTCCCGTAGATCCTACATCATCCGGGCGTCGCACGCGTTTCCATAAAGGAGGGATAGGCGATCAATTTATTCTCTCTCTCTCTCTCTCTGAGACCGACGCGATCCGTTTCCTTCATTTCGTTCGCGTTTCGCTCTTCTCCTTCGCTCGATGGGGGGTATTTTAACTTTTCCACCGCGGCGACGATTTTTTCCTCCATTAAAACTCCGTGAGCGGATTAAAAGTGAGGGAAAGAAGTGGACGGGGAAGGATACGTGGCGAAACACGTGTCGTCCGCAACGAAAGGACGAAGTTCGGATTTTTATTTTCGGGATGTCATCGGTGGTTAAGAAAGGATATGGACGTCTCCTCAGTAAGAAGAGGAGGGAGTGTGGAGGAGATGGATGCAGAAAGAGTGCCGTCTTCTCCCCTTTCCTATTCCTACTATCCTCCCCCCTCTTCTCTCCCCCTCTTGTCTCCCCTCTTGTCCCGCCCTCTTGTCCCCCCTCTTTTCCCCCTCTTGTCTCCCCCTCTTGTCTCCCCCTCTTGTCTCTCCCTCTTCTCTCCACCTATTCTCTCCCCCTCTTCTCGCCCCCTCTTTTCCTCCCCCCTCTTATCCTCCCCCCTTTTCATCATCGACAACCGCTGCGTATATACGCGCTTTTGACCGCCGTCGGCCTCATCAAGGGAATATCTTTCGCGTGTGATACGGCTCCGTGATTCGACTTCTTTAAAAAGATGCCTCTACGTACAAAAACCTCCTCATCCTCTTTAAACTCATCCACACACACACATTAGATCTTCTTTCTCTCTCTCTCTATCTTTACCTCCCCCACCACCTGTTAGGGCACGCACGTCACGTCAAGATTTTACGCGGGATTTAAAAAAATTCTAGGAGTGGAAGGCTAGACGGAAATCGTTCGAGGGGGAAGAGGATATAGGGGATGGGACAGAGGGAATAATATCAGGGGAAGAGGAAAAAGAGAGACAGTTTTGCATTGGAGACTCAAAGACGAGATGTCTTCCAGTTGAGTCAATGCTTGCCCGCTATCCTTCTGTCGTTTGTTTTTTTTCTTCGAAAAATCGCTTCGTTTCTTTTCCTTTTCGAGAAGTGATTTTTCATCGGCTCTGTCCTTCCTCTGCTCTCTCCCTTCGAGTCTGCAGGTCTTCTCGCTCCGATCTCTCCACAACCCTTAAAGCACTGTTCTCTTTCAGTCTTTAAAGCATACGAAAGGTTCCTCAGAGTACATTTAGCCATCGACCTACCTCTATGGAGGCGGTGGTTGCAAGGTTATTCGCTACTGAAATGATTAAAAAAAAACGTACGTTCCGAAAGATATCCAAGGTAGTAGCGGAGGTTTATTTTAACATGAAAAGAGCAGTTATGTCCTTGTATGAGCGAAGAGACCATTTCGTTACGGATTTCTTCACCTTGTTTTCTTAGTATATGATGCGGGAATTCCTGTCCGTGGCGCCTCAGTTTCGCAAATGGAGGCAATAGGAAACTTGGTCGCCGGTATGAAAGTCGCTTTGTCCTGTACAAATGCGTAAGCGGTAAATGCTACGTAACCCAAGCCATGGAAATGCGCGTCGTAGAGGCGTAGATGGGAATGATGCCACGGTTTCCCAAAATTATTTCGCCATGAATCGTGAGGAAAATATTATAACTCTCAATCTAAATTAGACTCTCGAAAATTTAATCGTATTATATTTTTATTGGCACATAGATTGAGAGATTTTAGAATTTCTGCCATCCTTTCCTATAGCGACAGTCGATGTTGTCCTCTTTTATTTCAGATATAAAAAAATGAATCATCGAGCTCACCTTATCGTAACGAGCAATAGATATTAACCGAAATCAATGTCACTATGAGAGCATATCTGAAAATTTCTATAAAGCTTTGTTTTTTGTGTCCACAAATTCGCTCAGCTTCAGCTAAGCCATTTTCATTGCTGACACTTTCACCGGCGAAACAGCTTTTGTTGCACTTATCATGTAGTCGCATAGGAACTTAGACGAATATATCAGTCACGATCCCCAAATCGAAATATTAACTCCCAAATTCATTATACATGATGAAAACTTCAAATTAGTAGAATCTCTTTGATATTCCATTGCGTTTCTAGAATTATTATGCAAATATCTATTATCCGAAAATGCGCTCAGCGAAAAATATACAGATTTTCATGTGTGTATTTTGCGTGAATGTTTCACAATGCCTGCACCTTTCTTTAAAGTGGGGACGACATTATTTTAGGAGCGATTTACACGATGAACTGGCAAAAATAATCAACCACACCGCCCAAAGATAAAGAAACGAAAAAAGATCCTGATGGACTTCCATGGCCAAGAACGAAGGACGCGTGCGCAGTTACTGCGTCAAGGCCTTGTTATCACCCAAATAAATGGATTCCAATTCCTTCCAGCCATTGGACATAATGAAGGGTTAATTTCTCCAAAGAGAGAGCCAAGGTTTGAGATGTAATGCACAATACGGATGGAGGGAGAGTGGCAGCACTAGAGAGAATAATTTAAAGCCGCGAACAGAAGAACCAACACCTACTTCAGAATAATTTATTTTTAGTGATTATTCTAAAATTAATACAGATACAATCTGGATATATAGTTACTTGACCTACAATCGATGGATTACGCAGAAGTTGAAAATTTCAGGAAAATCTACCGGCCATGAGGATTAAAAATTTTTTTAAAACCACTGAAGCAGATGCGCAGAGATTTATGATGCATATCCGAAATGACTTTCACCTTGAAGTCGCACTTTTTTATTGACGTCATCTTTATTTATAGGGTCTAGCGAAGGACGGAAATCATTGGTAGGAAAAAAACTTAAACAACTTAAAACAGGGGGGGAAGACAGAAACTTCAAAATAGGTTCTTCCGTTTTTGGCCGTTAAAGCAGAGGGAAGAAAGCCATACCCATCTCCGAATAACGGTGAAAAGAAACTTTTTTCCTCACAATTAACAGAAACACGCAGATTTTTTCTAAAGTGAACGATCTTAAGAAACGAATTTTATTAGGATCGCTAGATATCAAAAGCCTATTTCGATCGTAAAAATATTCCGCTGACTCGTTTTAATAAGATTTTTCCGGGATTTCTCATGCTTGTCTTGAATGGGCGATTCAATGGTAATTACCGTTGTCCAATTATTATTTATTCATATGACTCGCTTTAAATTAATTGCGAATTTAACCACGTAAAATGATAATGATCGCGACAAGATCAGTATCCGTGATCACATTGTCAATGTGAATATAATCTGATCGATCATTTTCTCCCTACCAACCCCGAGAAACTAGAAAAGGTAATGTGACAGAAAGAGAAAAACAGAAATGGGGATAAGGAAAAAACATGGGACACTGCGAGGGAATTAAAGTAAAAACAGGATTATATACCAGGGAAGAAATTATCTATTAAGACAGTGAATAATGCACTTGAAGAAAATACGTTAACGAATAAGTAGCTTATGTTATAGCAATTACAATCAGACCCAGGACAAGGATTGGCGAGCGAGGCAACCCCCTAGAGGGCAGCATACTTAGGGGGCAACAAATTTGAATAATTTGAACTTTTAAGTATGAGGTTTTATGTTAGAAATATATTTTATACATTTTATTTTACTTCTAAATTGTAAATATGATAGTTTTGAGAGATAAAATTGTGTACTGTATACTTTCATTAGGGAGGGGGTGTTATTTTCAAACCTTGACTAGGGCGCCAAAATATCTTGTTCCGGACCTTATTACAATACATATGTGCGCACGTAATACATTACAAAAGTTTCATAAGATCCAGTTATTCTATATCTAGTTTACTGTGGAAAGGAACTGCACTCTGCTGAATAAAGGTGAGGGAGTTACACATATAAAAAGAGAATACATAGATATACAGAGGAAATGAAATAAACAAAGAAACTTTTCGAAAAGCGTAAAAATTGAGTAAGAAATGCAAAAAATAGAAATATATGTAGCAGGAGATTTAAAAATAAATAAACTAAGGAAAGCAAAGACATAAAACGTCTTGATTTTGCAAGATGGACACCATTGCGCCACTCCTGACTCAGTCCGTCGCTCAATCAGAATTTACACGCACAAGTAAATTGGAGAATTAAAATCCTGTGGCAAAATTTTATTACTCAGACAGTCTCCATTAGGTAATCTCTAAGCAAAAAAAGAAAGTGAAAACAGCGTGGCGCGGAGCAAGATGCAGGTTAAGAAATAGCATAGATTAGGAGAAAGTGAAATGGCAAAGACTAGATCAGAGCAGGGATCGCCAACACTTATCCTCCGGAATACATCCGGCCCACCAATTCAAAAAATGAGGCTCTTCCATTAATTTGACGCTACTCTAATTAGGTTGAAGAGACAGCGTGGGCGAGATGATCGCTGTGATAAAAAACTCGATACAATACACTAAATGTTCAATTATTTGGTTATTTCGGATAATTTGTTTTTCAATTACAATATATACCATTTTTGGCAGTGCGCTTTTTTTAAGTTTCAGTAAAATTCTCAAGAAGCGCCATTAGGACATGCGACCGGATAAAAATTTCAAAATTATCACAAAAGTATATTTATGAAATCACCTATACGGCCCCAATGCAATTTGAATCGGAAACCACTGGATTTAAAGAGGAAGAAAGGAGATTTGAAGAAGATGAAGAAAGGAGTATATAGAGTGGGATACCTGTTAAAGAAGAAAATCCCGACTTGCTTTTCCTCCCCCCTCTCCCCATCGTCTGGAGAAACCGGACATGGACCACAGCACCAACCCAGAAAAAAAAATTCGGAGCCCCACCCACACCACCCTCGCAGAGCAACACCCAAACCCTCCCCCTTTCCACCAAAACTCCCCTCCCAACCCTCCCTTTTTCCTACACTCTCTCTATCTTCCTCTTTTTCTCCCTCTGCACTCCCAGGAACCCCATCTTTCTCCGTCTGTCCTTGAATCGGGTCGAGATACCTTCGCGGAGAAAACCCAACTTCTCCAGCCCATCCCTACTTCTTCTTTTCCCCTTTACCTCCCCTTCCCCCAGTCACTCCTTCCAGACCTATCTCTCCTCTCTCTCTCTCCCACACCCGTTTTCGGACCCTAACATAGTATTTTTCTTCCACTTTTATTACGATTCGTGCTCAGAGTAGTTCGGCCATAGTTTTTGTATTTTCGATCCGTGACCTGTGGAGGTTAATGACTTCACATTATTGTCCATCAACCCAAGAAAATGTGGTATATTATTTAAGTTTTTTGAAAAAATATATGGCGCATTTTTTTAACCGTGTCTGTCGCCGAGATGAAAATTGATGTAATCTTATTATTGTCCTCCGGAGAAATAGAGCAAGAAAATCATCGAACATCTGCACGGTAAGAAATTTATTGGAGGATAAATTACATAAAGAACGCATAGAGCCTTGAAAATCTTCATTCCTGATCTTAAACTTACGACTCTTTTCTTAGCTCCTTATTAAATATCATGTTATTATTTTTAGTATATCTGATTGAACGCATCTATCGTGGCATTAGTCTATCAATTGTGGCAACGTATATTTTCAGAGCAAACATTATTTTGATTTTTGAAATTGATTTATCGATTAATTTTATGGATTTTCTTGAAATTCAATTTCAAATTGCAAAGTAATAGTTAACTAAAAATACTTTTACAGAGGAAATATATTTACGGAATTTTTGTATTGATGTCAATACAATCCCTTATTCTTAAAAAATACTATTTCTATGATTTTAAAAACGAATATTTTAAAATTAATGCAGATTATAAACTTATACGCTTCTGAAGTGTTTTCATTTGTTGACCTGCCTTAGATACTGTTGTAAAGTACTGAATTCGATCATACGCACTGTCTCTCCGTAGACCTAATCGCGTAATTTTCCTCTTTCAGCATGATTTATCCTTTGTTAGTAATTCCCAGTATCTAATTTTGTTCCGTATTATAAAAAAGCAACGTTTTAAAACATGAATTTTTATACTTATTTGAGCTATGAAAATGCTTCAGCCTTCAACATCTAGTGTCAAGGCACGGCGGTTTTTCTGTGAACCATAAAGCTAAGGCGGTGGTTATGTAGTTAAGTCGCCAGTTTCCGATAATTTCTTCAAATTGAATAAAAAGCTCCCGCGCTTAAAAACACGCACGAAGCAATCGTTCTAGGCAATCTCCTCTTCCCTGCCGCCTTTTCAAAATGCTTTCAATTCAGACGCACGCCGCCCACCACTCAATCAATATTTCCAAATCCAAATGATAGATTAATCTTTCCCTCTCACTCCTCTGGCCATCTCCTCTCCTCCTATCGGCCTCGCTCTCACTCTTTTCCTCTCTCTCTCTCAAGCACTCCTGCCATTCCACAGCGGCGCCTTCCCGGCATGCCTCGCGGCAGCGCCCGAGGCAGTTTACACACTCCAACGCCTCGGCTGATTGGCGCTCCCAGCGAACCGGAGTTTTTCTTTTTTTGTTGTTGTTCCCTCTTCAATGCCTATCTAAGTCCTTTTCGTCTTCTTAAATCCCTCTATTGGATTACTCTCTCTTTCTCTCTTCCCATGCTCTTCACTCCTTCCATTTCGAATCCTCTTCAGAAACTACCATTTGCTTTTCTTTCCCACTTTAAACTTTCGATGAGGGCTTGAGAGGATTCTCGAGACTCCGGCGAAGGGGACGTTTTAATTGGTTTTTATAAACTTCATCAGAGCACCTTTCAACATTAGAGTTATAAATGATTGTCTCGTCGGATTTGCCTGGTTTTATTGGGACGGTTTCCGTGGCGTTTCACCAAAAGACACTTCACCAAAACTATTATTTGAATGCCATTTAGACATATTAAAAGGACGTAACCTGGAATGAATGCGTGAGATCTAGTTATCAGGAATTTAAACTTTATTATAATTGGGATAAAGGTTTATTTAATGGATTTTCATCATTGCAATTCTCCGTTGCTTTTAATTTATAGCTTATTTGCAAAAACCAAATCGCATCATGAATTTTCTTAGTGACGTTTAGCGCACTGCATTAACTGCTATGTTAATGGAGGAGACTGATTCGTAAATTTGTCATGGAATGGAATGCTATATTAAAGAATATACTGGACTGGCATCTCTCACTTTAATTGACAAAGCTGGTGTTTTCTCAACCAAGCGATTGAATATACGAAGTGAGTGTACACCCATTCCAGCTAAAGGCACCACAAAGTTACATTCAGACCAATGAATATAAGTTTTTTGAACATACTTCGTCCAACTGCATTAAAGTTGAAATTACTAATTATTAGGTGCTACATAATTATTCCAGAATAACATTCAAACAACAGGTCTGGTGGAAGGTCACGTCGGATGAAGGATCTCATGTGTGAAGTGACCGAGCGGGCGACAAACCTATCGGTGAAAGACAGGGTGAAACATCCGGAGATCATTTGTACATGATACTAACAGAGTAGAATAAAGGTTTTGGAATATTTCTGAATTTTTCGACGTTTGCACTTCAATATTGATATATGTTAAAAAATCTTGAAAAATGTTCATTTATCCATTGACAACTGCTTTAATAAGGTCTCTGATTTTAGGAATAATAAAATGAATGAAGTATATTGGTATGAACATTGTAACTAACTGATTATTTAGAAAATTACAATAGCCATAAAACGATTGGGAAGAGCAGGTTCGCAGTTCAGCTATAAAGTAACTGTCTTTATTAGTGATTCAACAATAGGAGATTCTGAAACAAGAATGCTAAATCAGATTTCACAGCCATTTTACGTCAACAGAAAATTTAATTGCAGCCATAAGCCGAGCCCGACAACTCTTTTTTAATTATGTCCATGGAGCAATATGATGATTTTTGTGCATCGGTGCTGACGTTCGTATGCCGATATATTATATCTTGTGAATTTAACGCAGTCACAGGAACCTTCGCTTGTAAAAGTCAGCTTATTTCATTTCATGCACTTTAGTTTAACAAAAAAAAACAGAAAAGTCCACTCGCATAAGCGTGCACTAGATCAGAACTGGAAAAGAAATTACGTAAAAGACGCTACATTAGCGCAGGGAAAATCCGATCCCAACATTTTCTTAGCGTAATAAACTCCTCTGGTTTTTTTTCTCGCGGTGATCTCACGAATGTTAAACAGGTTAACGGCAATTAAAGCCCCCGGTTGTGATATAAAACTTTCTTGCCTCCTCATCAGGGAAGCCCTTTTTCCCCTCGTTCTTTCTTCTCTCAATCCTCTTTCATCCACTTTTTCTCGACGCCAACACCCTGGATCGGACCTGCCTCCAGCCTCCTGCTTTCTTAATTAGGAAGGCGCGGCGTTTCTATGGCAACTCGAAGAAACCGTGAATTCCTGGGCCAAGGAAGAACCAAGTGCAGGTGTGTGAAGAGCAATGGGAAAGAGAGGGAATATAGTCAGCAAAAAACGGGAGGAATGAGGTTTTGAAAGATTTAGGAGATAAGGAGAAAATAAGCTTGAACAAGCTGGAAAAACCATGCAATAGTAGGGTTTATACCACCATATTACGTATATTGGAAGAGAATAACGAGATTTTAAGGTGCTCGCATTCTACGCTTGAGCTTCTTGAATATATCTGCACCGTAACCGTTGTAATTTTGGGGCCGAAATAAAAACAAATAACCTTAATTCGTACTTTCCTACATAATATAACCATAAATAAACTATAATAGCATAAACATTAAGTTAGAAAAATTACAAAAAGAAACTATAATAAGTGAATGCAGCTGCACTCAAAAAATGAAACTATCACGAGTTTACTATCTGTTTAACTAATCTTTAAGGTAATGTGAATGTTTCACAAATATAGTTTCTAATAATATATTTATTATTCGAATTACAGTTTTAATCCTAGCAAAATGTAGCTTACAATACAGTACTAAACTTTCATGGAAATCAAAGCATTTAATACTTTATATATACTTTTTGAGAATACAAGCAAAATTTTATTCAAATTATCGGGAGATTTTAAGATAAATTTCATTCTGATACGCATGAATAATTTAAATCTAAAAAATTACTTTTTCGTCCGATGAAACACTTTGCAGTCGCATTAACATTGTGCAATTAAATAGGCATCGCGAAAAATTATCGCTGGAGGAATATACTACATTTAAGTCACTCGATGGCAGCGTCATTTCCAGTGTGCTCGCTGTGACTTATTTATCATTTCATCCGCTTTCACCTTTTCCTATTCTTTGCCGCAAACACGAGAAAATTTCAATCGATCTTTTTTTAACGCCATTTATAGGTTCCAGGAATCGAGACTCAGGCAAGCACCTTTCCATACCGTTCGCTCTGGCCATTATTCATAACACTCCCACGCACTCTCTCTTCTCCAAGCCTCGCCCTAAGCCCTCCCCTCCTGTTTCTCTTCTTCCTCCTTTTCTTCTTTAACTCTCCCTACTCCTCACAACACCCAAATGCCTACTTCTCTCGAATCCTCCCTCGCACTCTTATTCTCAATCGTAAAAAATATCCCTCTCTCAGTTTTACAATCGTTTGACATACCAGGTGCCTCTACTCTCCATCTCTTTGGCAACCCCTTCGTCCAAGAGACCACTTAATCTCACCGACCAATCTTTAAAGACTTTTTATTTCGGTTCCATTTCGTCAGTCCATTGCACTCTGTGTACAAATGTCGGTTTTTCGTCAACTGTTCTTTGCTCAGTATTCTTGTCGCTGTGATTCTTTTCTTCAATCGCGGCATGGAGACTAAAAAACTGGGTGAGGTGAAAAAATTTTGTTTTTTCCATCGAATCGCCTCACTTAGATGGCTACTGTTGTCGATTCATTTTTTCAAAACCATGCGCGTACTTAGTGGATAATGTATTGCGCATACTTGGCGTGTACCTGATTCGACACAACGCTGAGATCCTTCGCATATCGTAATGATCCTTTTTTACCGTACACACTCTATGTCAATTACTTGCAATAGACATTTCTATCCCGGATTTAAAATCAAGCAATATATTTTTTATCCAGTTGTCTATTTGATATTTCCGAGCTAAGTATTTCTTTAGTTATTTTGCTATGCTTGGTACATAACATCCTCTGCACATATTTCTTTAAACTGGATTCCTTAAATATAGCCATCACAACCTGCTACATTGATGCGAAACAAATATAATGTTTGCATGACAACTACAACCTATTTTAGATAAATTAAAAAGAAAGAAATAACTTCATGCCAACATATTCTATTCCACAAACTTCAGATATTACAACATTTAATCAAATGAAAATTACCTTTAGTATGCCACAAGCTTTGAATATTACAAGAATTACTCAAATGTAATTAATCTTTAGTAGACACTTGTGTATTTTTTCTGGGATCAACATTTTTGGCGTTTATAGATATTTATTGAGGGAATGCTTGCTCATGAAAAATTTCCATGCAATATATTCTACTTGGAGGCGCAGTGCTCAGAAAAGCAGAGTTAAAAAAAAAGATGCCGTCTGCATTAAGTTGCTCCAAAAGCGTACGGTCTCGCGTCCGTGTTTTCAGGTACATATAAATCATGCAAATATCTTCTGCCTCGGACATCTCCGATACCACTCTATTTTTGAAACCCTTTCACTCCAACCGTCCTTTTTCAAAACTCTCTCACGTTATTTCCCAAAACTCCTCCACTCTTTTTCCCCTTGCCTCCCAACGAACCTTCCCCTTCATCACGCTCTATTCCCACCTACGTCTCACTCTTTCTCCACCCAATTTTCAGGATCCTCAACCTACTCTTACTACAGCGGACACCATCCCTTGCTTCCCTCTCTCCCGCGCCCGTCGCTACGTAAGCATTTCCAATTCCTCCAGCCTCACCCTACGGCCCCTTAACACGTATAAAAAAGGATGATAGGAAAAAACATGCCAGACGAAATAAAAGTAACGAAGAAGAGGGAAATGGTAGCAGAGAGCGGAACGCGAAAAAAAATTGGAACGATGGATTTCTCGAGAGAAAGGGAATGTTTGGAAAGAGAAAGAAAGAGAGAGATTAGTTCTAAAAAAGGAAAAATAAAAACTGGGGCAATGGAGTACTCACGAAACGGCGAGGTTTATCTCTTCCCATAATCCTATATTCTCCTCTCTTTGGTATGAATGAATTAGCGAAGCAACGGTTTGAAATGGAAAGACCGTGTTCCGCTGTTAAATGGAAGCATGGATGTATGTAGTATATATTTATGCATGTATGTTCGTACGTGTAAAAAAAAGATACCGTCGTAATTCAATAGAAGATATTTTCTATTTTAAATTCCAATTAAATGCAACGTAAAACACCATAAATATGCTTTTCCGTAATTATGAAGTTATTTAAACATGATTAATATTGATAGTTGCGTATACTTGAGCATATCTCGATCCTACAGGCGCTTAACATGGAAAAAGGCATCGATCGAATGAGGAAGGGAGACGGAGAGGAAAGAAGACGGAATGAGAGAAAAAAAGAGCATCTGAGTCTCACGGTATTGAGTTTCTTCTTTCGCTTGTATGTGCTCTCGATGCTCACGATTCGGCGTGATTGAGTGGAGGAGGGAAAAAATGCACGACGCACGCTCCGGCGGACAAAGATGGAAATACAGCCGACGTCTTGCCCAATGCCACCGCAGCCATAGACTCTCCTCCGAAACCCATTGTGGACGAAGAAAGGACATTTCGTAATGTTTCCATCGATGGAAAAATACAAAGTGTGCCGAGTGGAAGGAGTTGGTTCATCTGCCAGTCGGGCATCGAAGTCTCCGGTATATTCTTGGCTGGATCCCATCAAGCGCCACCTCGACGCCTTCATCGGTTTATGCGCTAGTACATAATATCATACATAAACATTTTCAGAACACGATGCTTAGCTACGCGCCATATTCTCTTTGAAAATGCAAAGCGCTAGAGAGATTTATATGAAGTTCTTTTGGAAGTGTCTGCGTTCTCACAGCATTAATTTAATTTAGCAGGTATCGAATCCTTCAGACTGTCCTTTCTAGCATGTTTAATCCACATTCATAAGTATATTTGATTGAATTATTCGATAGGGTCGGTTTCAATTTTCTTCCCTGAGCTCTGAGCAACCGTTAACATGTATGCGGATGCATTTTCTCCCATTATCATTCTATAAAACCGTCTTTATCGCATTCATCATTCGTCTCGTATGTCCATTTCAAAATCTTGAAGGTATTAATCAGTGCGTATGAATCTAATTTAGGACTAGCATTCACTGATAAAAGATCAAACGTAGACGTATCCTATATTCTGTACATTAATGTATTTTAAACACATCTTATTTATCTATAATACGATTCAATAGATTTATTAAAACTGTTGATGGAACAGATTAAAAATATTTTCGAATGCGAAATTTTTGAAAAAAATCAAATCAATAACTTGATATGTTTGATTCACCCAATATTTCGTTCTTATCCGGAAAAAATCAATCATTCACTAAACAAACTATTAATTTCAATCCTTCTTCCGGCATCTGAAAGCCACTTTCTGTTGTTGAGTGCTATCTTCATTGAATAATTACACAAAAGAGCTTTCCAACGCTCTGCACACACAGAGAAATAAACTCTCAGAATCGTAGTAAAAATCAATCACTGCTCAGTCTAAATTCTTCAGGAGACATGCGACACGACGTGGAAAGCTCTCTGGGTTGATGCCAATCACTCACTATAAAAAGGTAAACGACCTCGACTAATTTCAATGAGCCAAATTAATTTTACTCTGACAAACATTAAGCGTAATACTTTCCATTTTCCGCACACTCCCAACCTTGAAATTTTTATTCTTCTCAGCGAGTTTTTATCTTGTATGCCAAAGGCGTTAAAATACGAGAAAAGCTTAGACATTACTCCTCATCATCTCACCTTTAGTTTTACAGCATAATGCTCGAAGATTTATCAGGCGTCCATCTCTTTAACCAAGTGATAAAAACTGCTGAAAATGAAGGAGACCGAAGGAGTCCTTAAAATATCCAATCTACTTAACAAGCGGCAATGATGGCGATATAAAAAAAAACAATCGACTGACGTCGTTTCGCAACTCATTGCCCGCGTCTTTCCAAAGGGAACTAATATCGAAATATTAAAGCGAATGAATCGCGCTTTCCTCGTACGCTCATCGAACCGCGTTCAGCCTCTCCTGCGCCTTCCGGGACGCGGAAAGCACTTCAGAAGATAGTATTTCTCAATAAAAAATATACATATTTTTAGTTGTTCCTCCCTTCTCACTTCTTATTTCAACTTAATCTTAATTCTGAAACTGAAGGTGAAAAATAAATATATGGCGTGTATGGCTTTCGTATATAGGCCTCGACGGAAAAACGCGTGATTATGGAGAAAAGCAAAAAATAGTTCGCTTGAAGGCTAAATATAAATAAAATATAATTGAATGTGGAATGTGATGTCAGCAGCAGATATACTCACATGAATTTTAAATTTCTAAGAGATTGGATTAAGGTGGGGGCTATGATTATCATGTCGTCTTAAATTAATTGGAAGACTTGCAGCAAAATGAGCATAAGCTAGTCGAACTAGAGTAACAGATGAATAACTTTTACCACTACACATACTTTGCTATCATTGGCACAAATTTCAGTTTCCATCATTATATCACAATTTCGTTATTCTCGAAATTATATTATTTCAAAGTATCAAACCTTCGAATAAAGGAAATAGTTGTAAATACCCTAGAAACACATGTTAGGTAGGAATGTTAATAACTAGAGAACTGATATACAGTTAACAAATATTTGTGGATCTTGCAAAAGCAATCTAACACAAACGGCTTTACTGTATTTGATTATTTAAAGTTAAAAATTTATGTATAATAAATTAAATCTACGGCTCGATTTAATCACGTCAAATTCCATAAAATATTTTAACATGAGGAGAAATATTATTTCTCCATCCTCAAGCGATCATAACTGTTATCAAAGCAAAATTCTCCCGAGGCAAATAAGTATTTTTAATTTATTTTGGATGAAACGGAAATATATACGTGCCGTCGAAAAAGGTCAGCTAGTAATGCAATGCCTTCAGGCTTTGAGATACCTGAGGGACCTTATTCTCCCACCATGTAAAATCATAATGTAAAATGATTTTAGGCTGCCGTCTTATATTCTGCCAGAATTGCTTCCACCTGCACTGATAAGTTAGCTTTATATAATGATATCAACACCAGCCATGTTTCTATAATCTACACAGAAGTGTTTTATCCGTGCTTATAACTCATTCTAGAGGGGATTTCATTAAATAACCGAGAGGCCTACGCGATAACTCGTGATTCATAAGAGTACTGGACTTCTTGCGTCTAGGTCGTATCTAAGACGTTAAGAACTTCTCGACTGAATAGCACAGGTACCTAATGATATGTAATACCATGCTCAGATCTTGTAGAATAACCTCATCTGTAACTGATGGATGAACCCGTTTATTATATCTTCATGAACTTTTGATTCGTTCCTGAAATACGCAAAAAGCAGTGACTCGCCTGATACAGCTCTGTCAATGCAACATATATACAGTAATGTAACTGATATCAAGTGATTTATGATTAAAAGGATTTTTTTGAGAAGCTCAAGTTACTGTAATGTATGATAAAATTTATAAAATATTAATAACATTAAAATATATTTACGGCAACGAGAAAAATAATACATTCGTAATACTCTTCCAAATGATTGATGTAACTGTGGTGAATACACAAAAGTACTCATATTGAATGTATGGGCGTCTGTCTGTTCTGTTAATCTTAGGAAATTCAAACAATCTTCAAATAATTTGGAATGGAAATTTACGAAAACAATTTCTTAGACAGTGTATACATTTTAAAACACCAGTCAGAGTTAGTAATATAAATATTTTTATGTGCCTACAAAATTTCTCTATAATAACGTACTTGGATTTGATAACAGTTTGAAAGTTTTAAAATAAAAAAGTCTCGATTAATCGATTAACACTGAAAAGTCGTTTCAAATCGTTAAAAATTCCTTCCCTGACCCGAGTTCCTAATTAGCGTGCCAACATTATTACTCGGAATGCATAGCTTCCTTGCATGGGTGAATTGTCTCATAATTAAAAAGTGGAGTTATAGTTGAAGTTGCTAAGTCTAGTAATACAGGATGATTCGATCTTAATTAATAATATTTGTTTTTAAAATAAATTATCAGGATAACTGAATTGGAATATTTGCCATAGAAACCAATGCTGCTTCATTGGCTGAAAGTCTTTCAAGCTAAAAAAAAACTCAGGGACTGATAGATAAAAAGGTATTTAAAGAGCTCTGCTGTTACCGACGACTACAACATACAAAAAGACGGATAATACAAGAAATTTTTTAATTTGACTCGCGAACTGATGTTTCGTCGATAAAGATTCTCGATGAAAATAGCAGAGAGATTCATACCTCCCAGTTATACTGAAGTTAAAAGGTTAATTAAAAACCAACTACCGCTAAAACAAACGTCGGGAGAGAACCGGAAAATCGATTTAACGATAAAATAAAACAAACCGCACTGCGATTCTAAAGAGGGGGAGAGGAAGAAAAAACGCTTAAAAGTATCCTCGCGAAAAAAAATTACTCCCTTTTGGATTTAAAAAAAGCGGACCGAGACGGTGGCGAATATAAGATATTTCCGCGTCCGTCCGTCTAAAAAAAAGCTCACTCTGCGAGACACACTGGAAAGCGTTTGGAAATAGTTTTTCCGTGGCGAAGAACATAAACAATGGTGAGGGGAAAGTTAGCCGAGAAAATGCTAATGGGCGTGTGAGATGTGGCGACGGGTTGGTACGGAGAGAGAGAGAAAGAGGGAGTAATAGAGAGGGTGATGGAATGGAGAGCAAAAAAATTGGACGACGGCAAAATAAAAGTGGACAGAGCGGTAGGAGGGTGGTGGGAGGAGAAAGGGGGGGGAGAGAGAGAGAATCGAAGTCGGGAAGGAGTGGGAGGAAGAGGGTTGGGATTTTGGAGGCGAGAGTTAAAAGGAATGGAGAGAGAGGGAGGGGTAGAGAGGAATGAACGGGCAGGGGGGGAGGGAATATGAGGTGTAACGTGGGAAGCCGCATTCAAATACGTGACGGGTTGCCCTCCCCAAGTCCACCACGATCTTGAAAGGTGCCTTTCACACACAAAAGTGATTTCCACGGACCCGCCCATCACTTTGGAAAATAAAAAATGAAACGCATTTCCGAGACAATTAAGTAATTGCTTTTAAAGGGGTTCTGAGGAGGGATTACTTTTATGTAAGTCGAGTTATTGGCACGATTCGTGCGGTGCGTCTCCCCCTCCCTCTCTCACTCCGTGTCTTTGACTGTGGAACTTTAAAAAAATAAAATAAAACGATCGAATTTTTTGCTCGCGCGTCAATCTGTATAGCATATATATATATATATATTCTGAGCGGCTTAACAAATGAGTGGAAGAAAAAACTCTATGCTTCAGCGATCGAGACTTCCTACTTACGCGAACCATTTCTTTGGCTATTCGCTCGGTCACATCAAAGAAATGTTGATTCGAACATTTTCAGATAATTATAAATGGATTTGAATCACTCGTTGCCATTTCTTCTTAAAACACGTCTTGTTCAATTCTCTTCTATTAAAGTCGCAGAATTATTTGAATAGCAACGTTATGAGTAATGACTATTTTAAATTAACATTAAAATAGCATTACATTGCTACAAATGAAAATAGAGCCCACAGTTATATCTCATTAGACATCGGGAAGGATGCTCAAAGCTTTCGCTAGAATTTATCTGCTTCCTTATGTACATATTTTATTTTTAATTTTCACTATCTCTTAAACAGCACATTACGGCCTGTTACAATGAGCGCAACAACAGTCATAATAATAATTTTATTAATCCAGGGACTAGACAAGCTAGTATAGGACAAGTCAAATTACTAAGACATTACAAAATATACACTAAGTACATAAAGAGAACAATATTAAGATGACAGGAACTCATCTACAGTATAAAAGCAGTTTACAGTAAAAAATTCTTTTAATTTAATTTTAAATGACCCGTGATTACTGATATTTTTTATTTTCATTGGGAGTTTATTAAATAATTTTGATCCTGCATATGCAGGGCTACCAGCCACAAGGTTTAATTCATGAGCATTAATTCTAAAGTCACACATTCCTCGGGTATTATAGTTATGTTGGTCCCTATTAAGCTGTAATTGTAGCAAGTCAGAATTTGCAACTGCAAACAATATTGTATTATACATATATATAGAAGGTAAAGTCATCAGTTTTAGATTTTTGAAGTGGGTCCTACAACTGGAGTATTTGTTGACCTGTACCATAATCCTTAGAGCCCACTTCTGTAATTTGAACAGACGTGTTATGTGGGGGGAATGTCCCCAAGCAAAAACGCCGTACTTAATTAACAAAGACTAACACATACAATCATGCCCTCGGCAAGACTCGAACCCTAGAATTTGGTCCAGACATCCCAACCACCCCTCTACCAAGGGTGGCCTTACATGCACTACCTATCTTCTCAATTAAATAATCAATTTGAATGTTTCATAGTGACTGCAAAAGCGCTGAAAATTCTAATGATTATAATTTAATAATAAAAAGGCATTAATTTCTTGCAAAAAATATTACCAGTACTATTAACGGAAATGAGGGAGAGAAGCAAACGGAAACGATTTATTCATTTTATAAATTCAACTTTTAACGCAAACTTTTATTCAAAATTATAATACATACGATTTTCATTGAAATTAAAAGCGTGTAAAATATTATTTATATTCTTTCATTATCGCAGAAATAGTTCGTTTTAAATCTATCCTACAGCTACATATTTTATAACATATTTAATTTAAACTCGTTTCAAAACCAATCAGCAAAACCTATTTTATGAGCAACGTTTCATTCTCTTGCCGCCAACTGCCATTAGCGGCTAAATCACATAACTTACCGTTACAGGAAATTCTTTATAATAGGAACAGAAAGCCTTACCGGATAGAAGGAAATATATAACACAAAACAAATCTAATATGCGAGACTGCAGGCGTTGTGTATTTTTACCTCTAACAGAATGCGACATTCACTCTCTCCACTGTCACGGATAAAGAAGTTGTTTCCCGTTTATGCATATGCGACCAGAAATAGAGTCAATGCGTGACTATCGTGGGGATTTTTATGCCTTTTAAAGCACACTATCTCCTTCAGATTCTTAGGAATTGCGTAATGTGTAACAAGATATCCCCCACCCACCTATACCCTTCCCCCATTTATTGGCATCCACAGTTTTAGAACCGATGAAATTGCATAACGAACTCTTGTTTCGCCCCGTTTCAAAACATCTAGGCCACCTGTTCTTGGATCTACGAAAGAGTCTCACAGATTCACTCCTTTCCGACCTTGCTTTCCATTTTCCGTCCTACCCCATCCCCTTTTCCTCTCTCTCTCTCCCCTCCCACCTCTCCCCTAACACTTTGCGAAGTTCCCATGGTGACCCTCTCTCCCACTCTCTCTATACCTCTCTTTCGCATTTCCAATCTCCATATCTGCGTCCGCCTCACACCCACGCAATCAACCGACTGGCAAATACCTCACGACTCGATGCATTGTCAATTTCGCGTTTTTTATTTTTTCGCGCGCGGATTTTCACGGATATACTTCCACTGTGTCATTGGAAGGTAGCCGGGGTGGGAAATACGCTCTTCCCCAAAGTGTAGGGGGAAAAAAAGATCGAAGTAGCTGTCGAGGCAACGAATGCCGATAGCATTCACGAGGTGCGTTCTGAATAAATATTCCATACGTGATGCATGGAGCATAACCCCCTCCCTTCAATGTTCGACTCTCTGAAAATATCAAGGATGCAAAATAATTCGATTCCCCGCTTCTGGGATAAGTGAAAGAGGAATACAAGGGATACTTTCTCCATACGCTCTATCACGACATGGTCCACGTAGATGATTTTTGTTAAAGCGTCGATTCATGAAAAAAGTACGCTTTCGTCGATACTCCGGATCGCTGCGTGAAAAATTGTAATCCATCAATCATTCGCGTCACGGATGTGCGATCTCGTATGGAATGCAAAAATCCGAGGCTTTTTCATTCTGTTAATGTTAACTAAAATCGCTTATACTGGAGGAATTGGTTTTTATCGATTTCGTACAGTTTCGCGCGCCAGTTCGTAAATGGTAAATTGTTTTAAAATACTTCTTTTTTCTTCTAAAGAACTCCGTTTTTTGTCCCTTTATCGTATAATCTCGTCTGTGGAAAAGGAATAAATTACAAAGATTGATTCCAAAGCGAATACATATAACCTCTCTTGGAAAACGACGACGATTGCGGAATATTCGAGTTTTGCCATCAAATTTCCCGCATCGTGATGATGCAATCTCTCTTCATAAGCACGATAGCGTAATTAATATGCCAATACACATAGAGGAAAAAACATCGAAGAAATTTATACCATTTAATGCATATTTTTATTTAACTTTTCCGTGGTATTCATTAAACACAAATGCCATCACTCGGTGGAATTGTTAATAAAATCTTATCTCGAAAGGTAATTTCTAAAATTTAATAGTTTAATATTTTTCTTGGAGCACCTTTCATTATATTAACTCCAAAAAATAAAGATAATTAAGTTTCTAAGATGATTATGAATTCAATTTTGTCACCTTCCAATAACAAGAGGATTCAGATACATTTTCTCAGGTTTAGGTAGTAATTTGTCTGTTCACATGAAATGTTTCTTTTAATCTCTCCTCGAGATTCTAAAATAGAGGATACGAAGATAACACTGTAATACTTAGCGAAACTGATACACTATTAATTAGCCTATCTAATAAACCATCTCTAGCGAATGTGCTTTAAAACTCCCCCGATTTCACTCCAATTTTAGTCCAACGATATACGCATCGGGTTCAAATACTACCAAAACAAATTCATTTACATTTCAAGGAGGAGGAGGAATCTCATGATTTCTGATTGAGATAAGATGACCTCCACGAGTAAAATATTTTGAACGATTTATTTTAAAGAAGCCAAAAAAGAAAAAAAATGATACAGGAATGCTAGTTATATAGCGCTCAATTAGTTTAAGATATTTTTAATTCAATAAAAATTCAAGAGTATAAATATCCGGGTCTCAGTTCAGAATTGCCTTCAAGTGGGAGAGGAGATTTGATCGCATTGAGCATTATCCATTCCTTCCTTGTATGCGTCAATAAAAATTTCTCTCGCCAAGATCCTATCAACTTTTTTCATAACTTGTCATTCGAAGATTTTTTACAAGGGTGCCACTTTCACATAAGGTCACGCGATTCGCACGAGCAAGCTCTCTACGAGACATTTCTCAGCAGGGATCAAAATTTACTGCTGTTAAAGTCAAATTTTATGAGTGATTTGATATCTGAAGTCGTAAACAACCTTCTAAAGAAGACGTACCCCATTTACGGAAACGCCATTTTTGTATAACACGCAACTTGTAAAGGTTATCATGCATCCTTACGCACTCAACTTCAAACAAGAAAGGTCGACTCGATATAAAAGATAGAATTCAGCGCGGCAAATACCTTACTGTGAGAGCTGCAGAAAGAAAACGCGTTATTTCGGATTCTGTAAGAATTTTTTGGCTCATGTTGAACTCATCAATAGGGTTTCTGTTCTCGAAGTAAAGAATAAGTTTGCCAATGCGTGCGTCTCTACCGTCGAATTTTACGTTGCGATTCCAATGAATTTAAAAGTACCACTTTATCCCGTTCTACGCCAAAAACTCGTTGAACGCGCACATTTATACACACCCACGAATACGTATCGTATATTAATCTCGTGGCTTGTACCGTACGCGGCTCTGTCCGCCATCCGAGTTCAACACGGCCACCAGTCGAAAATCCCATCCTACCAAAAGTTTGGAGACAGATCCGGCTTTTCCAACTTACCCCACTTCTAAGTCCACCTTTCCAGGCGCATTTTGTAAACGGAAAAGGGAAAGGTTTGACCACTTATTCCCTTGAACTATTCCCTTTTTCCCCTCCCCTCTCCGACATCCTTCCCCTTCCTCTCCGTCATATTTTAATCGGCGAGAGGCGTGACTCTTTTATTTTATTTATCTTCCTTCCTTTTTTCCTACACAGCTCGCCATTTATTTATTCATTTGTTTTTTTTTTTTCAATCCCGCCAATTCCCTCGATATATCTCTCGACTTTTCCGACTCACCGAGACCTTTTCTCTCACGTCCTGGTCTCTCGTGATTTTATACCTAGTCCCGACGCCCATTCCGCGTCACGTCACGGGATCTCAGCGGGACTTAAAGAGGTAGAGAGAGGAGGGGAAGAACGGGCAAACTCGAGCAGAGAAAGAGAGAGCCTCTTCCACTCCTCCGCTTCATTATTTACGCAACGAGTCATTCATCCGACCGGATTTAAAAAAAATGAATAATAATAATAACATAAATCGCTTTTCATCGTCAGCTTCCCATCAACTCTCGGTCTCGTTTGACCTCTCACCTTGGCACATGTCCGAAATGAAGCCGTGGGAGAAAAAAATCTGTAATTACTACACTCTGAAATGAATCGCTCGGAGTTCAAGGAAGGAGGAGGATGGAGGCTTTTGAGAAATAGAGGTCGCGTTACGCCAAGTTTTCTTAAAAGAGGGAAGAGATGAGGAAATATTTTTCCGCAGTTCCACGAATTTGCACGAGGTTACCGCTTGGGTTGTAATTATGAAGAAAATCTTAGCCATTTTTATGTCCATAGAGAGAGAAAGAGAAATTATAAAAGGTTGAGCCGCCCATGGACGAAAAGAGGTTGCGGATTCGAATCATGAGATAATTGCGCCTGTTGATGCGTGCTTGTTATCTTTCATTATTGAAACTATTCGCCGTTCTAAATAGTCAACGCTAGGAGATCAACTTTTCCCGTTTAATTGTCATCTGCAGTTCAAAGTTCAATCAGGAACCGTTCACTGCGTCTAGTGAACACTAGCATATAATTCCGTCATCTCAAATTCCGGTATATATTGAACGTCCGTTCAGCAGAAATATTTCGTGCCACACAATATATAATTATTTCACGTATAAATACGTTGGTTTTGTTTTCTGCTTGGGAAACCCATAATTATCACCAAGAAGGTATTAAATAATAAATAAAGCAGGCGATTATGAATTATAACGTATTTATCGATTAATGCGGTCGTTAGGCCGTGATTGTTGTGATACTCTTGTTTTTCTTCTCTCCCTCTCTCTCTCTCTCTATCTCTCAGTCGTAACTTTAATCGCATTATTTAAGCTTCTGGTGTCCGTAGTTCTTAATAACGTATACTAAAGTTGAAACAGGATGTGAAAGAGTGACAGTTTAATTTGTCTTTTTTAAAAGCCACAAAATGCTCCGCAATGGAAGATTTACGATGAGAGATTTAAAACTGGTTCGTAAAATTGTCTTGCAATTACGACACCGAGGCAGCGAGTATTTCCAATCCATTAGCTATGCACAATATTAAACGTTAAAATATCATCTATTTTTTACAACTTTAAACTTGGATGGTCAACGGCTAATTCTAGAAATTGGAGTGCCATGAGGGCTCTTACGGTATGAAGTGTAACGAAACATACATAACAGATATCCAAGTGTGCTTCGACATAAAATTTACGCTTGAAACTCCATTACTCGGATAAAGAATTGATATTTCTAATGAATTCCAGTCATTTTCTGAAGAAAACGTTTAGAATTCAGGCTTCGGAATATATTACTTGGAAGTAAATTATAGGTAAAACAAAACAATCTGACAAATGAGTCGTGGCCAAAACTGTGTACTTTTTACGTGACAAATTTAACAGGGGGTTCATTTATGACAAAAAGGGCGTCTTCCTTATTAATAATCGAGTCATATACTAAGTTTTCCGCCAATTACGCTCAAATTATGATTTAAAGAGACAGTAAATGCTAATTAATACCACATCGTAAAGTGGGCTGAAAATTGACTCAATGATAGTTGTCAAAAGAAATAGCGCAATAGCATACAAATATATAATTGAATTCAGCATTAAAATATTTATATTCAACCATTACTTTTAGCGAATACCATTATAATGAAAGCACAAACTCGCGTATGACAGCGTAATAACTCAACGCTATCAGGATAAAAATTATACATTTCATATAAAAATTATGTATGGATCGATAAACATCAAATTCTGCTTCACTCGGAATAATTAAATTATTCATACCGACCATATGGGGCATCATAGGGTCATTATTCCTCGACAAGTGCTTAAACTGTCAGGAAGTTCATGGCTGTCGGAAAGACATTTAACTTCCGATAATTGAGCCCCTGATTGATCGAATGTCGAAGAGTAATAAAACCGCCTCGCATATGTCACCCCACATTAATCATTAATATACGCTGAATAACGCAATGGCTCGCAAGCAATGCCCGGTATGGTACGCTCCGTAATGAGGTTTCCCCTCCTTATCGTCTATATATTCCTGACTGGAGTTTGCATAAAAATATAATAATTCCGCGGTTCAAATTTAGCGACAGTCGCAAAAGCAAGACGAGGATAATCTTCGGTAGTCCTGTTCACAACTTCATCCCCTAACTTACCGATAAGAAATAGTTCGTCTCGGATCGTTAAAAAAAATCCCGTTTGAATCCCATTAACGCTGATGAACCATAACGAAAAAATATCATCTTCCGCTGTCACCACAGTCTTGTTTCTCAATAGCCTTTCGTCGTTGCAATGGTGAATCGTTTTACAAATGACGAATGTTTTATTTTTTTCGTAATCGCCGGAACAGATTGGTAACTATGTATCACGGTTCTGATGAATCTCTTAGGGGCGTGTTAGGCTCTTCGCAAGGAAGCGCACGAGTGTCAACGGGTCATGCTTTTGTTTTTTCTTTAATTCGCGTTCGCTGCGTCAGGTAACGATGCGTTGAAGCTAGAGAAATAAAGGGGTTAAAACATATGTACATACATCACTAAACTTCCACGCGATCCGGAAAACAATGGAGCAACTGCGTAATCGGGAAAATCACCTTGGAGTTTTGCAGTAAAAGGGTATTAAATTTTTAACGGGTGATTTACGTCTTTAGGTCAACAGTTGCACCACTTTTAAAATTACAATTGTCACGTCTCCCGTGCGTGCAATAGGCAGAGTTTGTTTTTTAACTTTCACATCCTATTTAAATGCGCCGTTATACCATTTCGCGTTGAATAAAGTTAAAATGATCGTCATCGGTGGCAGTTATTCACGTCTGGTGTTCTAACAACCCATACACTGATTTAATTGCCGCAAAATTGCAAAACTCGGCCGATAACACAATAAGTAATAAAATGTACAATCCCATCGAGCAATAAGTCTTCTGAAAATATTATTGCGAGTTGGAAATAAAATTGAATACTTGACTATTATTCCAATTTAAAATTTCAGTGACATTTTATATCTATTAGTTTTATGATCCGACATTCTTGCGAAATCAAGGACACCCACCTCTATAGAACCCATAGCTGTAGTTATTTTTCAAGTAATATGTATATTTCGGTCCCAAATAAAATTCAGCGAATAAGCTTTAACGTCATTCCAAATTACAACATTATAAAATTTTCTTGACTGCTACAACATAAAACAATAAATTGAGAAGGATTTTTTTAACGGAACACTTCCATGTCTGTATGATTTTGACTGATCGTGGTGGTAATTAAAAAATAATTCAATACAGAAATTGTAAGAGTGCAATTATAATTATTCACAGGCATCCATTGAATTTGTTAAGTGAGAAAGAGTTCGTGTAAGTGAAATTCAATTTTAAATCTAATTTTTCAGGTGCTGATTCTTGAATTTAAGATTTTCAGGGTTATCTTTTCAATAATAAAATGTTTACTATCATACGTTAATAAAGAAAATACGAATTTTCGTGTCAAATTTTACGGATCGCTTTTTCATCGTAAGCTTCGCTTGTCGCATTAAACGCTACCGAAGGAACCACGAGGCCCGCGGGCTGTATGTTGCCAACACTTGATCCAAAAGCCAGTACAAACTTGAATAATTTAGTGTTAATTGCAATAGACTTAGCTTAGCAGAAATCCGAGCTATAGAGCAAATCTCAACTCGACTAAAAAACGACATTTGAGAAATCACAGAATATATCCCGCTAATACGGTAGGATGTGATGCTTTTAACGCCCATAAGAAACGAATCAAAGAGCAACCGATGACTCTTACAGGAAAATTTGCTTACAATCCTCGGCGGAAGTAAAGTTATATTCGTCTCCGCGGTCTCAAAATAATTCGAAAATTCACTTTGAGCCATGAACTATTCAATTTCACGCTGGTCTCGGTGTACGCGTGACAAAGAGATCCAAGGTCAAGGAACGATGAAGCTGGAGAAAAGAGGAATGAGACAGAGAGAGAGAAAGAATGAGAGAGAGAAAGAATGAAAGAGAAAGAATGAGAGAGAGAAAGAATGAGAGAGAGAAAGAATGAGAGAGAGAAAGAATGAGAGAGAGAGAAAGAATGTGAGAGAGAGAAACAAAGGCGGTGGTATGGGCGCATCGGAGCGGAGTAAAGACGAGCGAGAAACAAATGGGCGTCGATTTGAAGGAGCGAGCGTGTGTCCCTGATGGCGCCGGAGCAACCGCCTCTCCGGCGCGCAACGAACAAAAGAGTCGCGGATAGCGCATGGAAGAACTAAGAGTCGCCGGCACTCTGGCTCGTGTAATTATTTCCCTTGCACGCGTGAACTCCTATAAAAGGAACGCGGACGGAGGTAATGGAGGCCAAAGGAAAGGAGATGCAACGGAGTAAAGAGAGGGAGAGAGAAAGAAAACCATTCTACTTTCACCCTTATCTATCTCTATCCACTTTGCGGTTGAAGAAGAGAATGATTGGATTCAGATAACAGAAAGACGAGAAAGACAGGGCAGAGTAAGGGATTCACACGGATTGTCTGGAAAACTAGAGATCGTAATTCTTTCGGTGGAACCATTAAATGTTGTTCGAGTTGGAAATGTCGAAGGGAATTCCATGACCAGAGAAGCTGCAATTAAATTTTCTTAATATATTTTCGGAAGATCGCTTTACAGAACTTTAAAGTGCCTACTTGCCTGTTTTGCTTATTTTTCACTTTTATGGTACCTATTTGAAATGTTGACACTTTATTAACGAGAATGGTTATTTTACTTATATTATTAAATTATGAATTAAATTTATCAAGAAGGTAAGTTGAATAGTCACATTGGGGTTGTAAGGGTAAGTTGATCTCGATATTATACTTTTGGAAATATTGAATAGCCAGGGGGTGTTCACAGTTTCATTACATTGCGTATAAAGATTAAATTTGGTTATAAAAGAATCAGGTTATCCTTTTTTATTGTTCAAGTTTTGCGATATATGGATTATATAGATATTATTATAGATGTAAAATGAGAAGCTGGAAGCAACATTAATATATAATCTAGTCTTATTCTATTATATTCTCCTATAATAATCAATAACGTCACTGTCGAATGATCCTCCCGCCATGACTTTATTTCGAGTTTTGTAAAGTTAACGACTCATTTACCATATGTTTGAGTTCAATGATGAATTAGGTATAAAGAGTTTTTTGAAATATTTTAATAGCTTACCTCATGAACCGCATCTAATTGACTTTCCAATTCTCCATTCTGTTATTTCAATCTTCGTGTTAGATACCACAGAATTTAAAGTCAAATCAATAGATGAGCGTCTCATACTCTTTTTATAAAATAATTTTGAAGGTAATCGTCATTTCAGCTAGCGATTGTAGTTGCACTGACGAAGTATTTCCCAAAATAACATTTGAGACTTCGCTGCACTGATAAACATTTGTATTATTTTTGAAATACTACGTTTTATTTATCTCCGTGTTGTAATTGGACGAGTTTTTAGATTTTCTACCAAATGATAGAATCCTATTTAACTTATGCTAATAGTATACTCGTAAACGTGGTAAAACGGGTACTGAGTAAGAATCGACACCTTTACGCGAGATAAACCCTCAAAGAGTCCCACAAGAGAAGAAGCGTCTGCACGGCCAAACGGAGGACGGTTGGTCATCCTTGAATTCAACCTGTTCGTAGGAAAAGCAAAAGGAGGAGAAGAGCTAGGTGTGGTGTTTAAGGGGGTGGGAGGGTGTGGTCGCCGGAAACCTTGGAAGAAGACGTATATTCGGCGGAGAGAGAAAGGGTATAAGATGGGAGTGGTGCGATGGATAAGAGGCGAGGTGAAGCGGGAGGCAGAAGGGATTCCGGAGGCTTAAGGGGAGGAGGAGGGAAAGGCAGCCTCTCCGCAAAATAGGGAAGAAGGAAATCGAAAGGGTTGGAAGCGAGGGACGGAACGAAAGAAGAAAAGCGTGGAGGGCAGAACGAGGGGGAGGGAGAGAGAGAAAAAGGTAAGGGCAGAAGGAGTTAAGGGAGTGCGGTTGGAGGTGGAGGAAAGAGAGGGAGTAGATGGGGCGGGGGAAGAGAAAAGAGGGAAAGTGAGGGGAGGTAGGGAGAGACGAGAGGGAACTGAGACTTCTTGGAGGGTGGAGGCGAGGCGGAGTGAGAGGGAGATGGAGTCGGAATGGGGCGGGACAACATTTCGTGGCGAGTGAGAGAGATGGGGGTGGAGGGGGATTGGGGGATGAGAGGGAGAAGTGTAATTCATGGGGGATGGACCGTGGATTCCTATAGGCCACGTGATTCAAAAACATCCAGCTCGCTGCTCGGACCGGGAGACTTATCGACCGAGCCCGAAACAACAGGACCCCTATGCATACCGGAGGGGCGGTTAAGAGGGAGTTTATCCTTAAAGGCATTTTCAGTTGCAAGCGCGCGGGTCCGAGACAGATCCAAAAATTTCGTTTAGCCGCATTTCGTGTAAAAAACTAATTCGGCGGCAGCCTACTATTTCGATCGTCCGCGGTTCCATTAATTTCGTTATTTGTGTGTGTGTGTGTGTGCGTCGTAAGAGTGGAACACGACGAGATCTTTGGATCTCCTGCATGTTTAAATATAGGTTGTGCACTCAACACATAATAATGAATTTTAGCAATATTGCCAGTATAAGTATAAGGCGCATATATATCGGAATATTTTACTCACTAGAGATCCTGTGACATGCTCTTATCGATTGCTTTCAATTTTAGTCGGAGATGTTGACATTTAGAAGCTCCATTGTTACACTGGTGAACATTAAATAATAAGTGAATTTATTACATAAGATTCAATAAATCTGGTTATTATTAGGCAAATAATACAGAGGATTACAAAGCATTTAACATTTATCGAAAATTTCCTCCATGTACAATTATTTTTCCTCCAAACAATTCATTTCCCCCATTATGTCACGTAGAATTCTGTCTAAGGCGACTCCTGGAGCCATTTCTGCATCATCCCACATCATAATAGCAAACTTTTTTGGCAGGTGAAAGTCTTGGTGAAGTTGAACTCTGTGGATCCAGAGGTAAATTGAAGGTTTTGTGACATGTGATGCCATTCGGAAGAATTATCGTTGCAATCCCAGTCCACGCCACATTAAAAACCTTTTCTTCCATCGACTTTAATTTATGATGTAATGCTGTGTACAGATACGTTTTGCCTGACCCTCCAGAACCATCTATGAAAGAGCAGCTTCATTCGAAGAATGAACTATTTGATTTGCGACAAAATTGTTGTTCATTGCAATTTTGCCACATAGTTGAAGCAACTTATAAATAGTTTGAAGAATACTCTGGAATTTGATCGATTTTAATGTTCATGACACATTAACACGGTGGAATAAAAGCAGCAAAAATGGTTTGTACTCACTTGTGTTAATGCAGTGAACGTTTATTCGGCTAGTCTTAGATATACCACCTACAACATATAGGCGCCATCGGGTGACGAGATTTTTAAATTTTATATTACGTTTATTTATGTTTATGTATTAACTAAGTACTTTAAAATTACGGGGGTTTGGAGGCAGGGCCCCCATAACAAAGAAAGAATTACAAGTACTTTAAAATTTACGGTAGTCTTCTTTTGTTTTTTTTTGGGAAATTTGAACGTGAAGGAACATTGTGCTCGGCCCCACTGGGTTGGGTAAGTTAGTTAAACTGCCTTGGTTCCTTCACACGTTACATGCGTTCCCCCCCTTGGGTTGCGTAGTATTTTCACTGGTTTTATTTACATTTCATATAATTGCACGTACATATTTACAAGTTTTACTTATTTATATTTCTTTTACATTATATTATATATTTACAATTCTTTTAGTTTTTACAATTTTATTTAGGTTCATTGATTATAATTAATTTTTTATTTACAAATATAACTCAATTTAATATTTACGTATTGTTAGTTATTATTATTGTTACGTACTCTTTAGATTTGAGAATTGAAATTAGTACGATTTTTTTTTTTTATAGTGGTGCTTTAGTTTCAAAATCTCGTCACTCTCAGTATCTTAACGGCTGTAGGAGGTATATCGAAGTAGTTCCATTTATTATTTATTTACGGCGAGCGTTTTTTGATAGATACCAAACAAATTACATTAAACCGGTTGCTACCAAGATTTCTTTTGAAAATTCAATTTAATTTGTGAAACTAATAGATCGTAACAAGAAGTAAATTCCAAATAGCAACTTTAATAGACAAAACATTAAAACCCTTAACAGTATTTACGTCAGTTTATAGCATTGCAGAGTTAAATAAATTACCGAATTTAATAATGAAAATAATTAATTTAATTCTCACATCAATCATTCATCAGTGTCACTCACATTTTCCAATCATAACCCGCGCTACATGCCTCTCATTTACGTTAAATATCGTACTTTCTGTTCTCGAGTTAAATCATAATGTTCTCATTCAGATTCAATGAATTCGATTGCATTGTAACTTTAATTGGAATAAAATCGAAATTTAATATTGTACTTACCGATAATCAAATGAAACTTCAATGTATACAGCATCTAAATTAATTTAATTTAATATTATGACGTAAAACTTTCGTTTAAATACTAACTGAAATTAATATAGCGTGCAGTATACATTGAAGCTTTCTTTAATTTTCGATTTATTAGAAGAATGGTGATTTTAATTCTTACCGATACTTAAGTGAAGGTTCAACGTGTAAACTGTTAAACTAAGCGAATATGAAAGTTTATTTACTAACATTACTAACTACATATATATTGTTGTTAGTAACCATACCGACTCTAAATAACCGTTGCTATGATGTGCGAAGACGAACTTGTATGATATTATATAGTTATTCTAAAATTATGCGTTTTAAGGTGACCTTAAAATTTGCTTTGCTAAACATTATCTATATTTTCTTAACTTTTGATGTAGTTCCGATTTGATAACAAAACATTAAATTCAAGATTTTATCAATTTAATTATTAACTAGCATTTGCCCGTCGATTAATTGACTGGTTGGTTAGATTAAATATTGTCTTGGTAGTTAACCTTCTGTCACATTACCGTGAAGGTCAGTGACTGCAAGGTTTATTTCCTTCTACTAATGTCAGCGTCTAATGTCCGTCAGCAGCGCCACCTTAACATCAACCACTATAATTACGTCGAGCAAAGCTTAGCCAGTCGCAAAAAACCTCAATCTCTCACCTACGGTTGACCGATTTCAATTTGATCATTTTCCTGCAAATCTGCTGGTCGAGACATTTGATGCATCACAGGTTAAGTTGGCTGTTACTTTCGCTTTAAAAACCTAATTTTTTACTCTATTAATATATATATTACTAGCGTAATTATTGGTCACATATGTTGGATACGCTTGAATAAGTTAAAATAAAATTTAAATAAAAATTAATGAAACCAACTTTTATGTGCTCTAAAAAGTAAACAATAAATATATATACAGAATATAATTTTCACAAGTAAAGTGTATTATTCGTAATAGGAAATTGCATATGCATATTGTTTAAACATAGTTATAGTCATTTAGTGTAATTATGCTAAATACACAACAAAATTCATGGTTTAAAGTTAAATTGGCGTAAACTTTTCAAGTTACTCGAGTTCTCAACTTTTATTGCGTCTCATGATAAATACCCGTACTATCGGTAATAAACGCACAATAAAATTAGATGGATTTCAAGGCTTAAGAATCTGACGTGAAAATTAACGGGAATAAAATGTAATTCCTGACGTATTAAAAAGCAGAAAGATAATTGCTAGTATGACAAAGGTATGAATAAGTAGAATGCAGACGAATTTTTTTATTTGATATCATGTATCATCAGCTCGGTAAAAGTATAAACGTATCCAACATCAAACAGGACCTTGATGTGTTCATCGATAAATCTCTAGATTAAAAAAAAGGTTTCAAAAATCTTGTTGCGATTAGACGCAATGAACGGGTTGAGATCCGGATCGGGCAGAGAAGGTATATCTACGTAGCGTCGAACAGTAAAAGAAACTGACGGAGTTGTGTTGAATGTAGATGGAAATCGTTATTTAAAACCAGGTATTGAAAAAAGAAAGATAACAACAATGACTGGGAGGGTTTCGAAGAGAGAACTGAACTCGGTCGCACGTCCCAACAGCACATTATTCGACCAAAAATAAACCGAAAATGCGAATGGACGTTGCCAAAGGAAACCAACAATCAGCCCGCTTTAAAGCTGATCGTATCGGCGAGGGTAGAATACGGCCTTCATAACCGCTAATTAAATTTACGAGCATTTGCCGAGAAAATACCCGACTTGCGTAGCGACAAAGGACGTCGATACCAAATTAAATGCCTCCGTTAAAAATAAATGACACGAGTGGACGAGAAGAAAACGAGGAGCAAGAAAAGACGAAGAAAACAAGGGAGGTCAGATGCAGCGATGATCCACTCAAAAGAATCATAATAGAGTCATTATGCAAGGGAACATAGCGCGGTCGACGCTGATAATTGATATGATCATATCTGGCGTCACAGAAACAAGGCTCTCATCCTTTGCATCCCACTCGAGATTTCTTTACACAGCTTCTCCGTTCCATTTCCCACCTACCCATCCCATCTCCACCTGTATGTTATGTATGTTAGACTCTCCGCCTACACGAAGAAGAACAGCATCGCCATAACCCGACGCTCAAAACAAACCTTCCAGAGAACGGTGCGTAAAGTCCGACTCTTTTTCCTTGTGCTAGGGATGGATTGCGTGCGGTCGTGGATAAATACAGCCATTTATCCGCAGGTTCCTTTGCAGTGCGTGTGTTATTTCATGGCAGCATTGCGCAAGTTAGGTCTAAATTATCCCGTCATATTCCAACCACAAAAAATAAGAGAATAAGAGGGCCAGGAGATCATCCGATTACGGCCAATTCCTCCCCATGCGTAATTTCCATTCGCCGGGGCGAAATGTTCAGAAATGCGATGAGGTTCAGATAACCAAACATAGAATGTATTGGCTTATCATAAAACTGCGGTGGATATTTCAGCACAAAACATTTATGCTTGTTAAGGAATGCTTGTGCTGACAACATTATTTTTAAATTGGGTCTTACATTAGATTAAAATTTTTTTTTAACCGTTGATCGCAATGATTCATTGTTCAGTTCATTTGGTAAATTTATGTATTAATAGCGTAAAAAAATGAGATTTTTAAAGTGAAGGTAACAGCCACCTTAACGTGTGATGCATCAAATTTAACGTCTCGACCTGCAGATTTACAGGAAAAATATAAAATTGAAATCGGTCATATCATTGGCGAGAAATTGAGGTTTTTTGTAACCGGCTAAGCTCTGCTCGACGTAGTTGTAGTGGTTGATGTTAAGATGGGGCTGCTAGCGGACATTCGTCGATGTAGGAAATAACAGTTGATGGCTCCTAGCGGAGCTTCATGGTAATGTGACAGAAGGCTAACTACCAAGACAATATTTAATCTAACCAACCAGTCGATTTATCGACGGGCAAATACTAGTAGTTTTAAATACGTAAACAAGAAAAATTTCTCCGAGGCATAAAAGTAAATATCACCAATAGTTGAGGAAAGAAACCACAAACGCTTTAACATAAAGTGGGCATGAAAGCACCCTGCAATAGTTGAGGAAATAAACCACAAACGCTTTAACATAAAGTGGGCATGAAAGCACCCTGCAGTGACTATTTATCTATCTCAACTCATATAATTATCAAGCTCGCTTCATGGCTAAGATCAAACTTAAAAATCAGAATTCTCCAAAAGTCGTAAAATGATTTTTAAAACCAAATGTACATTTCGGCTCCAAGGCAACCATCCATCACCGGTAGTTGATACTGGTATTCTCTCGAGTCCAATATTGGAGAAGTGTCACTGATGACGATTGTCTTGTATCCGAAATTCTCATTTGGTCGTCTCTCCGGCCTTAAATTAGAATCACAATCGGTTACTTACCGAGCGTATCTCCACTTACCACTTCTTATTTGCAAGAAGTTTGTTGAGCCAGGAATAACAGAATGGCCTTAGAGAGGTAGAGAGAGAGACAGAGAGAGGGAGAGAGATGCAACTGAGGTCTTCTTGCAGAGGTTAGGGTGGAGTGAAGGAAGAAGGGGGAAAAAGGAACAAGTAAAGAAAAGGATCGGGGAGTGGGAGGGTGGTGACACCAGGCGGGTCGAGGGGGAGTGACTCTTGCCTCACGAAGCCGCCGACGACGACGGCGGCGGCGACGCAGGGCAGCGAAGGCGGAAGGGGGAGAGGGCGGGTGGGAAAGGATGGGAGGGAGCATTCCAAGTGGCGTGGAGTCTTCAAGAAAGGGGAGGGAGCGTGCGTAGGTGTGATTGAGCGCGCTGCATGTGTGGCGTTGCGCGTCTGTTGGTCTCAAGAGGATGGAGAAAGAGAGAGAGAAAGAGGAGACGATAAGGAAGGGGGAAAAGGGAGAGAGATCGTGGGCGGAATGGAGAGAGAGAGAGAGTCAAGGGGAGGATGCTCGCCAAAGGGCGGGGTATGGCGCCTAAGACGCAGGTCTCAGACGGTCAAACTCTCCCGCAGTACTCGTTCGGAAGAGGAGAAAGGGGCGGGAATCGGAAATTAATGAGGCATTGAAGAACGCGGGAAAAAGTTTCGAGAAAGAATCGCAGAAGTTGATCAACGTTGGAAAACGGAAAAGATAGGAAATTTCTTATTCATGATTCACTGTACTTTGAAATGGTTTTTTTGCTTCTACTTTTCCCCAAAAACTCGTACAGCATACCGAAGAAATTGGTTAAAATGTGTTTTTAACATCTTTACAGTGTAGCTTTCCATCTTTCTGCTCCTTTCTTCTTTTCATGACATAAAATGCGATTTTTTTATGTTCTCTCTCTCCCTTTCACATTTCCCATTTAAAGCATTTCACCATTTCAAACCATTGGACTCATTTCCATGATATAAGAATTTCTCATATCTTGCTGCTTATAATTAGGATACTCCCGCCGAATGAAGAGTCATTTTGGTACCTTAAGAGAATAAAATTACCTGCTGGATGGCGAGGTATTTAACTGCCTTAATAGCATCTTATTCGCACCGGATTACGAGACATTTGGCAACCTTAAAGCCATTTAAAAACATTTGGTTCGTTCCCATGATATCAGAATTTCTCATTGTTAAAATCTTGAAAATTCTCATTTACTTCTGATAGGAAACGATTTTTATGCGTTCTTTGCACGAAGTGAACGAATATAGGGGAGATCGTTTCCGTCCGTCCGTCCGCATGTTAAAACTCGGAAACCGCTGGCCGTATTATAGATGAATTTTGGTATTGGGGGTTTTGCTAAAATTTATCGACCGATTTCAATTTTGGTCAAACTCGGACAACAATGATGACCACTTTACATGAAGACATACAAAGTTCCTTTGTTTCAACTCGGAAACCGTTGGACGTATTTTGATGAAATTTGGTATTTGGGAGTTTTGCTAAAATTAGTCTACCGATTCCAATTTTGGTTAAAATCGGACAACAATTACGACCACTTTACATGAAGACTTACATGTAATTTACGATGTTCCTGTTTCAACTCTGGAACCGCTGGACGTATTTTAATGAAATTTGGTATTGGGGAGTTTTTCTAAAATTAATTGATCGATTCCAATTCTGGTTAAAATGTACAACAATTACGACCACTTCACATGACCTACATGTAGTTAACAATGTTCCTGTTTCAACTCGGGAACTGCTTGACGTATTTTAATAAAATTTCGTATTGAGAAGTTTTACTAAAATTGGTCGACCGATTCCAATTCTGGTTAAAATAGGGCAAAAATTACGGCCACTTTACATAAAGACCTACAAGTAGTTGACAATGTTCCTTTATTTAAACTCGGGAACCGCTTGACATATTTTGATGCAATTTGGTATTGGGCAGTTTTGTTCAAATTAATTGTCCGATTCCAATTTTGGTTAAAATCTGACAATAATTACAACTACTTTACATTAAGACCTAAATGTATTTTACAACGGAGCTCGCTTGCTTCTCGTTAAATTCTGATCTAAGCGAAAAATATTGAGAACATTATTAAATCTCAAAAAACGCATTTGGAAACTCTGTGTACTCCGTCCGACATGGAGTATACCTTTCCAATCTTGTTTTAGCTAATTTGGCAAGAATTCTGATTTTCCCTTCAAGAAAAATGTACTTCGTCATTTCGGCCGTGCAACTGTGCAAGTCAGAATTTTTTTTCTTAATACTAAATTTTTTTTAAAAAGGCAATGTTATGGATATAAATGGTAACGTGACATTGGGGTGGTTTTCGGGTTACTGCCGCGTTGGTCCATGTTCCTGGACAATATTTCGCCGGCGTTCCAGTCGGCTTCTTCAGGTGATATATTTCACACGGGAATTTTTTTATTGATTAATGCATAACCGCCCCTCTTTCCAAGGTTTTCTGAATTTTCCGGTGTGACACACGGAGGTGCGCAGGTACACTACAAAATTAATACATAGAATTCAGGAGTTTGAGCTTTTAGTGCCGACTTTCGACTGACCTCATTTATCGCCAATAGTATTTATAATGACCAACTTCAATGTGATTATTGGGCGAAGTGATGGAAACATAATCGCAAACATACACGTACTTTTAAAACAAATCAGTGATTATTTTATCGACGAAATATGCATCTTCTTGGGAGCAGCATTTTTTTCAAAATATCGCCAGAAGAAATTTTATAGAATGCCGCAGCCATGAAGCGTCACGCATGCGCGCACATATAAATAACAAAATGCGCACATACATACATCAAGTCAATCTAAAAGTTCTTAAGTAGTATCGCGATTAAACATCTCACGTCGTCATCTCGTTATCTACGTCAAATCATGTACTTTTAATGATAATCGCGAGAAATCCGAATAACATTATTCATCATCATCATCCTACGTAACAAAAAATGCATATCCAAAGTATCCCGCCAACCTCTAAGGATAATTCATAGAAAATGGCATAATGAGATCTGTAAAAAAGCGGACTTTATAAAAAGGTTCCTCTAACAGAACAGAGGAGTGGAGAGGATAGGCGGAAATCCACATTCAACGACGGCGTATAGAAATAAAAAGCACGAGTCGATTTGCCAGAAAGAAAAATGACTATCGAGAGGCGAAAAAAGCATGAATAATGGCGTCTCGGAATGTTAGAGAGACATAAAACGAAGATGGTAATGTATTTGGGGATTTAAAAATAAATAAAAACGTTCCAATGGAATGCAAAAAGAAACAAAGACAAGATGCGGATGTCAATTTGAAGGAGGAGCGCAAAATTTGCGGCGAGTAACTAATTACAAAACAAGAGTAAACAACAAGCAAGCGAAGTGCATAAGCATTCCTTTATTTATTTCTTTTACGCGCCGTTTTTATTGAGGCTATAATCCTATTTCCCCCCAATGGAGCAAAAAACTCTGGTCTGAGGTAATACGCCCAACATTAAAATCCAAGAAAAGATAACGAAGAGAATTAAATTGTACTGCATTGACTTTAAGGCATAAACGTACGATCATTGCGTCCTGATACAATTTTACAAATTTAATGGACTAGTAGCAGTCCTTAAAAGTTTTCAAAGAAAATTATCGAGTTCATTATTTTTTTCTCTTATAATTCTCCTTGTAATGCATCAAACAACCTTATTGATAAATTGTTACAATAAAGGCATATAATACGGTAACTATCTTAAAAATTTTCTTAAATACATATTATTAATTCAAACGAATCGCGAATATTTAACAGTGGAGTTTTACTCTAATCCTCATTATACGGAATGCTAAAAATTAAATGTCGAGCGCATTTTATGGCCGGAATGCAATTGCTAATCAATTTCATTCACAAAGCCGTAAAACGTTTAGAAAAGCCGTATGCGCATTTTTACCTTTCAACAATCCATGAATCACGGCTGAATATAGCTTCGTTATGACCAAAATACACAACTGGTTTTCCAAATCGTTTTATGGCTCTTGGAGTTACCTTGACAATCAATCTGGTTCTTTCAATTTATCCGGACTCATCATAACATATCTGTTATATATCTGTTTTATACTTTTGTCTAATTTTAGTTTAAATGATAGGCAAGAGATATGAGAAAAACTGGAAAATTTATAATTACTTCGAATTAGATAATAAGAAAACGCGGTTTCACTTTGCTTGTTATTCACAGAATGAAGAAGAATAGAGTGGTTTCAAAATTAAAATGGTCATTGTAGTCCTAAAAGTATTTTAGGCGGAAATAAATTAGCTGTAATGGGTATTAGCGTGTCACTCCAATCACGCCTTACTAAAATCAAAATCTTCTCAAAACGTTATCACGATTTATTCTTTATTGCTTATTATAATACAAATTCCATTCGTAATACTAATTAGTAAACAAAATTTGCAGGACAGATAATTCACCTCAACACTATCTCGTGTATATCATAATGCAACTACATATTCATCGCTATACGAAATTTATTTCAGGCACCGATATCTTTAACGATCTATTTATATTCAGAAAGATTTAATTTCCATTCAGATAATCATAAAACGAGAGCAAATACAATTACCAGGTCAGAAACACAGATCAAATACGCAATACGTGGAAGTAAAATTGAGCAATATCTTTTCTAAAAAACAACCAGCGTTTTCCGAAATCGTCAAATTGGTTCATTCCTTGGGTTCCACGCCCTACGTTACGATTCGGTGAAAATGCGTCAAGGATGACGGGTGTTGTTTCCCGCACCAAAAACTTTTCCCCGGAAAAAAGCCGTTGGTAGAGAGTGAAAGGTAAATAGGGAGGGAGAGAGAAAGAGAGAGGGATGGAGAGTTTATTGAGTCGTCACAGAGCCCAAAAACAACCTTTCTACTCTTTCTCCTATCTCCGAAACTGGTAAAAAGAAGCGAAGGACAGTCGAGAGAGAGAGAGAGGAATTACTTGGAATGAAAGATGCGAGGAGGAATTTTAGACAGAAAAAACAATTGGTACAGAAATCAAATAAATATAATTGGTCTTTTCTCTCTTCCTTGCAGTAACACTGCGCCGCCGAGATTGCACGCTAAAGCATGAAAGGGTGCCGACGGTCGCAACTTTCCGGAAGAGAGCGTGCTGCGGTCATAAAACCCCGAAAGAAAGGATGCGCACGTATAACAGGGGGAAGGGGAGTCGGAAGGGGAGAGGGAGATTTAATGTAGGGGTGGGTTTGTTAAGGGCTTTAAGGGAAGGAGATTTAAGGAATCAGTGGTGCCATAAAGCCATTTGCTCCGATAATGGCGTCCAGAACTCCGCGTTTTTATGGGGAAGGCCGTCGCATGACCGAACTTTCCCACCGCTTCTCCCCCAAAAAACCCCTCAACCGGTTGGAGACCTACGAGTTTGTGCACGCCGATCCTATCTGCTACACACAGAGGGACATTTCGTGGCGATTTTCGCGGAATAGTTTCTCTCTCTCTTTCTTTCGAAGCGTGTGCGCTCGAGAGAGACGAATTTCAGAGAGAGAGAGAGAATAGGATGTATAGTGGCGAGGAGAAGAGGACAAGCAAGAATGAGAAAAATAGAGGACGATGGAAAGAGTGAAGGAGTTTGGGAATGGAGGAGAAATTTGCAGAGAACGATAGAAAGAGGAAGTAGGAGAATGAGATGAATGGAGGCAAGGAATGGAGGGAAAATAAGAGAGATGGGAGAAAATATAGAGGAAGAGAAAGATGAAGAGAGTCAAAGTGAGAAATTTAAAGGGAGGAAAAGAGGAAGAGGGGAAGCAGAGAGAGAGATCGAATGAACGATGGAGAGTAGGAAGAGAATAAAAGGGAGTAAGGAGTTAATGATAGTGATAGAGAGACATAGGAGAATTTAGGTAGAAAGATATACAGTGCAACCTCTATAATCCGAACCCACGTTAATCAAAAATCCCAGTAATCCGAACTGTTTTGCAACATCAGGTGTAAAGTGTCGGTTAAGCGAAGCGAGCGTCGGAAAGTGAAATTTTAAGATTTTAGGTTGTAACATAGTCGGGCACAGATGTCCACTACTTACGCCTCTTGCGGCTGAATAGATGATTCTTTGAAACATTGTTTTAAAAGGAATGAGCGATATCGGCACGGCCGGGCGTGTCGATATCGCTCATTCCTACTGCCACGGCCCAGTGTAGGTTATAATTTTCCCATCCATCAGCGCGGATCTCTCCCAATCATTTTAGTGAACTGTAAGTAAATTAAATGGTGTTTTATTTACAGAAATTTAATACATAATAGATTTTCTCTTCGTTATTTTACACGAATCCGGTAATCCGAACACCTCGATAAACCGAACACGCCCTTGCATTGATTAGTTCGGATTATAGAGGTTGCACTGTAAATATAAATATACTTAGAGAAAGGAAAATGGAAGACAAATTGTAAGAAAAGAAGAAAAAGGCAGTTGAATAGATGAGTGAGGTGGGAAAACAAGAGAGAAGATTATATAGGAACAAGCAATGGAAAAGAAAAGACGAAAGAAGACAAAAGAAAGATAATAGAAAAAAGAAGAGTGAAGAAGAAAGAGTGAAAAGCAGAGGATTAGAAGATAGAGGAGAAAGGAAGAGAAGTGAGAAAACGGGGAGAGATGAAGGGAAGGAGAGGACAGAGAGATAGAGGGAAGAAATGCAGAATGAGAGAAACAAGGAGAGAGATGGACACACTTGGAGGTCGATGTGGTATAGGGATGATGTTTTCTCCTCGGTATAATGAAAGAAAAAAATAAGGATGCATTCGGAAAACGATCTTCTAAAAGGAACACTGTGCGTGTGTGTGTGAGTGCGTGTTTGTGTGTGCGCGAGTTAGCAGTTTGAAACCCGTTTTCGGGGATGGCGTTTTTTATGGCCCTCCTCTCGCCTACCGGTACGTGGTATGGAGGCTTGAGGGCAGCATTGCGAGGCGAGAGAGAGAAAGAGAAAGATATCAGATGAACTTTTAAATGCCACGCCTTAAAAAAGAATCTCACGTCTCAATCATAGAGGTTCTGTTGGTTTTAGCGAGGAGTGTTTTTGCAGCAGGTTGAAATATCGTCTGGATCGGATACGGATAGCAAGCTCTGCAAAGATGTTGATATATTTCCAATAAAAAGGATTCTTTTTAAGAAAAGCTCTCTTTTGCTATAATTTCAGATTTTTTCCTAATGTTTAATTATTATTTTGATTAACAGTTTCACCGGCCAACGTTGAAAATTCATTTTTGAATGGTCTTGTGACGAAGTTAATTTTAAAGGTATCACGTTATCGGGTTAAATGCTCTGATTCGCTATATAATTATTACGTAGATGGTGCGCGAAATAACCGTCATTTTAAAATAAATGTTAACATGCTGAAATACATTTGCCACTTCTTAAAGACTTGCAAACCTAACTCAACAATTAAGAGCATAAAGAACACTTCCAAATCTTTTGCTATAGATTAAATTAAATTTACCTTTGATGCAATGCGAATAATAAACTATGCATTCCGTAGCTCGAAGAAGAATCGCAGAATTTCAATGAACACTGATGATAAGGTGATTATGACTCTGATAATAGCCCAAATGTCTAAATGCTTTTTGAGACAAATGAGCAGTCGTGATACCACGCTATTACATTGCGTGTGATTCTTCTAATGTAAAATTCCGTAAAAGTTTATTTAAAACAAACAATTTGCTCCTTTTCTAGAACATTTATGAAACAGGACAGAGTTCATTGAAGGGACAAAAATATTTGATGAGGCATTCCAAATCTGGAACTAGATTATATGAACAAAACACCTGAACTAGATTCGGTTATCCCTAATACCGCCATTTTTAAAGTTAAATTAATTACAAAAGTGGAATAAATAAAAGCAAGGGCATTTAAAACGCTGAAAAAGAGATCATTTTTACAAATGCTGTAATTCCCCTTTATGATTTTATGACATCATGACGGAAGAATAATTTATAGAATAAAGTAAAAAAATTATTTATTGCTTAACCGTTTACTATCATATAATCTATTTGTTATTCCACGAGTCTTAAACTATCATATGAAATGTGTCGAGGGCCGAAATTAATTTTTCATCATATATCGTGCTTATCTGGATAATGTTTTACAATCTCGATTAATTTGGGTAAATAAATAGATTAAAAAAAAAACAAATTATATTTAAATCTTCAGAAAAAAGAAAAATTTTGTTCGTGCTAGAAAATACTAACAAAATATGTCAGTCGTCACTGTGGAATAACCGTAAAATTTTATCAAGTATCTAATTCAAATGAAGACAGCTTTAAACGCAAAGTTAGGAACGAAATTCCCCACTCGAAAAAAAATGGTCTCCGGCAAAGTCTCGAACTATTACGTTCGTGGGCGGCGTCTAACCCCCTCCCCCTCAAAAAAGCACCTTCAAGTCGGTGCCCCTGCAAAGTTTCGGGTCTGGCAACCAGTCCTACACAACGGCGAGATAAGGGAAGCAGACCGCGGCCAGGGACGGGATATTGTGGGGAGGAGAAACGACGCCGTTGATAGAGTTCCCACGTGGGAGTGGCGGATAGATGGCGGGGAGAAGGAGAGGGGAGGGGCAGATAGACAAGGGAGACGGAAAGAAAATATCGGAAATCCCCTTTGGACAGCCTAAGGGAGTCGATCGTAAACCACCACGAAAAGGATAAGGAGTGAAGAAGCGGGCGAGAGAAAGAAAGCGGGGAGTCAGGACCAAAAGAGAGAGAGAGAGGGGAAGAAGAGGCGAAAGAGAGGAAGCTTTGAAAAGAAAGGGGTCGGTCTAGAGAGAGGAAAAAAATCATCTCAGCGCCACCGTAACTCTCGCCATCAACCCGGCCTTGACCCTTCCGACCCATCTTACCCCACCCTTTTTCCTTCAACCCTCTCGACTCCCGTGCCCCGAGACCGTCGCGACTGCAGCGCCGCGTCCGGAGGCAGGCCACGGCTTCATTTAACCAAGAGACAATGGGTCGAGAGTTGCGGGCAGGGGAAGGAGATTATTTTTTTGCCATCCCTTACCTTAGCCCTTCTTCCTCGAACCCTCCTCCCTCCTTTCCCATACATCTCGAACCCTATGCCCCTCATCCTACCGGAGCTCTATCTCTACGCCGGATCTGCAAAGTGCGGGCGGGTCGAGAACTAACGACCTGCTCGGAGAGTGTCGCCACAAGACCTCCGAACTAACCCACCCCCGCGCGCAAGTGTCTCGCAAACTCCCTCCTAAACCTTTTTCGTCCTTTCTCTCTCTCTCTCGTCCTCTCTTCCGTCTCGCCCTCTTTAATCCTTCCTTTTTGCTCTTCTCGTTCGCCCGTGTCCACCGTAAACTCGGCGCTAAGGGCGTGACTGAAGGAATCGTAACTCTCTTTCTCTCTCTCTCCGAATCCTCCGTCCGAAATTAATCTCGCCCTCCGTCGATCGCGTTTTTTCCTTCGCCGAGCGAAGAGGCTCTTTGGCCTCTTAATTCGGACAGGGTCTGGGTCTTGCTCGAGGTATACATTAAGAGGGCTGAATTATTTCGGGAATCAAATTGTTTTCCTTGTAAACATTTGTTGAATTAATGAAGATTAATTTTTTGTGAATATATATAAAATCCTGGGAAAAATCATTTTTTATAAAAAGAAAAATACCTAACGATGCCAGTTATGCCTTCCCATTTTATGCAGAAAATTGATGTCAGCAGAAGGGGTTGTTTCGAGCGAATGAATAGGAAAAAATTGTTAAGCTTTTTAATAATAAAAAAAATTGTTATCGTTATGTTGCCTTGGAGGAATAAGAAATAATTCTACATTTAAAAAAGCGTATTCGCTTTAATATTCGAATAATTTAGTCAGGCGCGCTTCGGTATTTTTAAAATCAAGAAATGATTATTTATTCAATCATCAAGATATGCAAATTTTAATCCAATTTACACGAACTTAAGACTAGAAGAATTGATACGAAGTAAAAAACACGATTGGCATCATTGGGTTATATCAAATCAGGCAATTTAATTTTTATCTATAAATAATTAAATTAATCAAGATGCTTAGAGAAGAATGAACCCTTTAAATGGAAATCTCAATACCCCAGTGTAAATGTAACAAACGCCTAAAAAATTGACATTTAGTTTTTTTCATAATTACGCGAATTTTCGGATGCAAAAATATTTTTAATAAACGTCGGAAAATATTTTATGCTTATCCGTTTTAGGTACATAAATTCTATCTAAAACGATACGATCAATACATCCTAGATGACGAATCTCAGAAACCAAATACGGATTGAAATAAAACTTGCCTTTTTCTATTCCAATAAACTAAAATCATTCAGAGTGATCAACGCGATAAAACATTTTTTAAGTACATCGTACCAGGATTTTCCTAATGTACACGCGTAAATGTACACGAATCGGAATTTTTCTTCCCTCGTATTAAATTGGAGCCACAGAAATCAGTTACATAATTGTTATTACGTAATTATTACCCCGTGAACCACTTTTAGAGGCATGTTGAAAAAATATTTTTAAAAAAAAACAGAAAAGCGTGACACAAGATTGTTTTTTTGCGTAAAAAGTATAGCAACTAATCGCGTTATTGACGCGGGAGGGGAAACGCTGCAACTTAACAGCATTCTGCTTTCATATTATCCAGGTTTTTTCCCGCTGCCCCGAGCTGAAACCAGTTTAAAAAGGCTGAGAAATTTCCATCCACGGAGCAAGTGGCGGCGTCGCACCTAATTTGATCTCAAGATTACACCACTCGGATTCGTTCGTTTATTGCGGCCTGCATTTGGAGTCAGTGCTCAACGTGAGTATTCCGAAACGTTCTTGCATGTAATCCCGTCCTTGGGATATAAACATTAATCCATCCACAAGATGTGCATGTGCGTATCATCACCGGCTTACACGTTGGCACGAATTCAAAACTTTCCTTTAATATGTTCGGCAAATACGAAGCCGGAAAATTGCGCTGTCCATATATCGCACGCGTTTTGTCGGGTTTTATGCTTGTAACATCATTTAAATTTATATTTTTTTTAACTAATAAGGAATGAAATTGTGTAGGTTGGGTCGATGTGGATAGTCCAGTGTAAGCTATAATTACGGATGTCTGGAGAGGAACCTCTAAATGAGAGCGTCATTTTTATTTTAACTTCGAATTATATTAAGGTAGGTATACTAATTATCTTGAGTCGAAAATTATGTTATTACTAGCTTAAAAGACAGAATTGGTAAAACACATTAATTTAAAATGTATGTTTGAGTTATATCGTATTCTTGTGTTGAAAAATATTGTTTCTATTTTTGATGAAATTATTTTGTCTCCTTTTAGATAGAAAGTGAACATGGCGATGACGGGAACTTTGTGCAATACATTCTTGCTATGAGAAACGAATGAAACTAAATACATAACGGCGAACGATGGAGCATACAAATACATATACTGAATTATTTTTCAGACGCAGCATTTTGAAATACGCCAGACCAATGGATCGTGTTGTGGAAAAAAAGGGCAAAGCGCTTGAAAAAACACGCTCGCGCGAGCACGAAATGCATTCCTCTCCGGCATTTTTATCGCGCTACACGAACTGAAAAAATCAAAAATAAGACGCCGAAACCAAACTGCGTCGCCTCTGGAGATCGCCACGTAAAAGTTACAACCTCTCTTTTTCCAAATGGGACCTAATGGTCAAATGGGACCCCTTTTGATGGAGCTAATATAACAGAGCTTTGAACACGGCTGGGAGTGAGCTATGAGGAAGGAGAGAGAGAGAGTCCGTGGAAGTGACAGAGTTGAGGGAATGAGATTGCTCCGGAGATACAGATGTGTGAGATGGTAATGCAGAACGAGGAATTATCCGCGCATGCGCCGCTCGAGAAAAGCAGCGAATGATAATATCAGCATCGTATCGAGTGACATCGTCGTAAATTTGGCGCTAAGGACGAGAGATGAAGGTTGAAAGTGATGTACGGATTTCGAGAGAGAGAAAGAGGGACGAAGAGGATTTAAAGTGAGTGATAGAGGTGGAGAGCTCTCATAGTGAATTATGTGGATAAACCTAGCCGTTCTTCAAATAAGGTCGTACATCAACCCTATTTCCCTGCAGTTTTATTTTTCGCATGATGAGATCGTATGTGAGATTAATATTACACATATCGTACAGTTTGTTGGGCAATTTCCATCGTCGGTGGATGAGTAAAAGGAGTGTTGCCATAGTCGTCCGGAGGTAAAATGTAAAAGAGTTCGGTCTTGTTCGAGACTAGGATTATACGCGAGAAAAATATTTTTTGAAGCGAAGTAGAGATATACATGGGAAAATCAGGCCGCGGAAAACCTAATGACGCAGCTCCGATTGCCTTTTGAGGGAGTTGTAGCAGAATGTCTTACTAAATAGGTCAACGGATTGGAATAAATCAGGACTTTAGAAGAGCGAAGGAACTAGCAAAAAATATTTTTTTTCTATAATTAAATTTTTTTAATGCATCCTGTGAGAGATTGAAACTAAAAATTAACGGATATTGCGGGTGTTAGCAATATCTTGTTACTTCATAATTAAATTAGACTTTGAGCACGGTGCTGATATAGATCTTGTTGGCATGGTGGAAAGAAATTATAATGCTAACGTCCTTACTTGCTTACACGCTAAGTAACATTTATTTCGCAAATAATTCAAAGTGCGCATTTATGAATAATTTTCTACTTTCTCAGTCGTTAATCCTCAAGTAGATGAGTTAATTATACGGTAATTAAGTTCCTTGCCTACGTAATGGCAACACTGTAAATCATGCCAAACAACCATTGAAAATAAGTTGCTTATGGAATTTTAGCACGTCTGCAGGTCATAAACACATCTAAGAATGCTAAACAACCCATTTTGGTTTTCAATTCTTAAGTCAGAATCTAACTATGTATTACAAATGTACCTATCATAAAAATCTCGTAAAACTGTGTTCGCAGATGTTCGAGGCCGTAAAAAACGTTTTCAATTCGGCATATCTAATAAACCCTGATTAACCTCAAATATCCATACAGATTTTTCACAGAGACATATTAAATTATCCTGAAATCAAATGCAAAATTATATCAATCTGGCGTACTATTATTTTGGCTTCTTGAAACATCATTCTCAACGGCGAAAAATATACAAATCGTAAAGGTTCCTATTTTCTTAATTCTTTTCGAGAACGGCTAATGAGCAGGGCCTGCGTGATTATTTGTGATGCCTAGTTCGATAGTGAGCGAGGGCGGGTCTTATTTATGTATGTATATACATATAACCGGTGACGCAAAAAATTACGTTTTTAAGGAAAATGGTAGTTTTTTATTAAAAAATAGTTACTGTTAAAATTAATTTTGTGTAGAAACTTGTTTGTTTAAAAATCTGGTGGTATAAATGTTTATTAATGGAACATAAAACAATACCATAATGGAATAGATGTCAAATGTGTAATTTAGAAATTAATATAACATAACATGAACAATCAACTATCACAGATTTTTATAAAATCACAAAATCAAATAGTTTTATTAAAATATATGAAAAAAATATTTTAAAATAATTTTTCTTTTTGCTGCAAATTCTTTACAGATATCATCAAAATTTTAAGTTTTTGCCATGTCATTTTCTATTGATAACATTGCAAGGGAAGTGAATCGCTCTTGACTTGCTGTTAATCTTTTTTTTATTCATTAATTTTTTATAATTCTGTTTCGAAAATCAGCATTCTGCGGATGCAACTGCAACAATAGCCATTGTTAAATTTGGGTAAATTTGCAGGAATTTATAATAAAAGGAACTTTCAGGCGTATTTTTTAATTTTAATAGAATTGATCAATTCGGTAAAAGGACAAGCAAGTGATTTTGCCGACGAATATAAAGTCACGATGCTCGAATGGTAGAAAAAAATTAAGTAAAAAATATGTTTGTGTTTTGAGAGAGCGTCAGAGAAGAAATAAGCATTCTCACCTGTGGGGGTTCTGGTTCCGTTTATGCTTCGTCTTAATTTCACACACAATGAGAGTCTTACCCACTTTCGTAGTGGAAAGAAAGAGAGACTGGCTGCTGCTATGTTCTGAAATTAACAGCACTCTACACCAGGGTTCCTAAACCTTTTGTCGACCATGAACCACATTTAATATAAAAAGTATCTGGCGAGCCACCTACGAAATATACAAAAGGTAGTACATTACAAATAATACAGTGGAACCCAAACATACAAACGTCATGCGTACCATTAAATGTGTTCATAAGCTGAATGTTCGTAAGTCGAATTGGTTTTTCCATTTTCCATTAGAAATAGTTTATTTTGTTGATGCGTTCCTGAATCATTATCAAAAATCAATTTCTACCTATAAAGAGGGTAAACAATTGCGCTATCAATACATGAGAATTAAGCCTTGTGCGGGACCATTATTATTCTGTGCCCAGCCGATTCGCCTCTCTTACGCACAAATGGGTATCTCAGAGATAGTGCAATGAATAACCGGAGGGAGGAGGGAAACCCGGTGCCGGCATTTGCCTGCTCTTACGAAGAACACCAGGGGGGCCAACGGCTTAACGTCCCTTCCGAAGGACGGAACAGCTGAATTTGCGCGGACTCCTCAAACCACACAAACAGGGGGCCGGGCGCCCTTGGAAAAATCCTACTTGCGCAGGATTCGCGCCCGCTGCCTTTTCAAGCAGCAGGCGAGTAGCAGCCAGCGTCCTAACCACTACATCACCGGCACCCCATTGTGCGGGGCCATGTTCCAGTTAAGCGACTGAACATGCTTCACGCCGGCTGTGCTAATGAGAATTAAAGGCAACAAACAGGATGTTCCCAAAATAACGCAAGTTTTTTACTAGTTTAATTAACAGTTAGGTGGTTCAAGATGATCACCAGCACTAAATCGATTCGAAATTCTGCGAGCAGACACAGCGACGTCTTATTCTATCTAGTTAATTAATCATTGCATTTTGGATACTCTTACTTTAGACGAACTCAGTCTGTCCCTATCGTATTTCGTCATAAATTGATTCGGTTTATTAAAAAAATTTCGCCTATCTTATAAATTTTAGTGTCAGAGATTTCTTTTTAAATTCCAAACTGCTACATCCATGAGCATTTTCTTTCTTATAGGAAAGTTTAATAGTCATAATGCGCTGTTCCTTTTTGAATCGCAATGGAACTTGAAGCTGAAAATTAAATTAATTAAATTGTTTGATAAAAGTACATTTACGACCGTTTCGTCTGAAAACAAGTTATATTCATAAAAAACTATAACAGAACAGTGGCCAAACAATCATCGCTAGCATACATTAAGGAAAAGGTTTTTAAATTGAAATTGTTGCATTACTTTGGGAAAACCCCGAATAAAGTGCAACTCGGTCGATAAATCAATACGTTTTTCTCTCGCAGGAATCACTTTGCAACCCTTCTACGAAAGAAAGTATATTCGTGTAGCATTTCACGACTTGGTCGTAATTTTATATTTTATTGCTTCCCCGGATAACACCGGTATCTTTCTTGCAAAAACACATAAATAAACACCACATCCTATCGAATCGCCGAAAAACGCAATCGAAAGCACACAACTACGGCAAGCAGGAAGGCCGCCCGAATAGGACAAAATTTTAAAAGTTCCGCGCTCGCGCGCCAGTGAGTTAAAATGATATTCATTGCGAAATTTCATAGCTTACTTCTAACCTGACAAACCATAAAATTACCCACAACGAACATAAAAAAATAATCTCCTCTCTCTCTCTTCACCCATTATCCTCTTCCCTCCCTCCCCAACTCCTCCGCAACTTCGCATTCCTCTCATCTGAGATGAGCCGCGCACTATTCGTGCCATCAACCGTTTTACTCCTCAGGAATACATTCTCCCATCCCCTGTCCTCTCTCTTTCTCTCTCCCAACCGACGCCGCTTTCGACCCTCATTCCGACTCCGCTCACGTGACCTCCCCGCGTGACCTCCGACCCCATCCTCGCATCCTCCAACGGGCCCCATTATGCCGCAACCCTTTCACCTGACCCCTTCAAAAGTTCCGCCCAAACCACGCACCTGACTTGACGGCACAGCTGAGGGTGTAGGAGCTGCGCGGTAGCCCATCCCCAGCTCCCTTCGGTCGCGTGCGAATGGAGAAACGCGACATAGTCCCCCGTAGTTGTTTGAATTTAATTAAATGAATCCGTGAGGGTACTCGAACGAACGATGCTGTCCCATTAAACCGTTTCAATTCTGTTTAATATTTTCATTGCCTTACCCACCGCTCACGGCTCCGGTCGCTAATTACGCCTTATTCCGACTTCCTTTCTAATCTCCACTTCCCCCATCTCTGTCTCTCTCGCACTCTCCCCTTCTTCCAGAACCGCGAACTATCCTGGCGCCCGGAGAGTTTTTGCCCCATTAAACTACCGAACTCCTATGACGGGCCCCGGAGCTTCTTTTGGAAATTGGAAGTCTCGCGGAAGACTTTTAAAGACGGCCGGTAATGAATCATTAAGTTTTGTTCGAAGAGGATGAGACATGGATGGATTGATCGTTGACGCCATTAGTCCAAAAAAATCCGCGCCTGTGCAAATGATAGGCGGGTCGATGGAGAAAACGATTACGGACGAAGCGAGGATTTTATTCTTTTGTCTGAAGGCGGATAATTATTGTAGTTCATTTGTTAAAAAAATATTTAGGCTCGCGATAAAGAGCTCTTCATCGCAAACTGGACCGCATTAATGCTTTTAAGTTTTGGCGATTAAAAAACCTCGGTGATAATGATTGGACGCATTAATGAGGATGAATTTCTTAAAATCCAAATTCCGACGTTGGAATTAGAGATATCCCGCGATTTGTTGACATGAATTTCTTCGTAATTCATTTGGTTGTGTGCCGGCGAAGAAATTGTATAATTTACGCCCAATTTTCTATAAAACAAGATCCATCGACTGTCTTAAATTAAATTCAGAAAAATCAGAAAAGTTATATTTAAATGTTATAAAAACCTTCATTCTTGCCTTAAAGGTTTTTATCCTGCTTTCTAGAAACTTCCAGTCCAGCACATAAGTACATGCATAGAGTTTAAGATCAACTCTTTCCATCATGTTAAAAATACTGTCTGAAAATGCTTCATAAGGAATTGACTATTCGCTTTCAATACAATTGGTGTAATAATTACGTGAAGTTAAATTATTCATTATGAAGTAATTTATACCTGATTCCAGAAACGTTTAGTTGCTAGCGAGGAAAAGTAAAAAACGTATCTTCTATAGCCACAAATATATTTTGGAAATAAACTTACCATCTCTGAAACTAACGAATGAACATATCAGTTTAATCGTAGCAGATATCAGCTAGAGGCGGAAGAAGCTCTATGGCAAATATTTGGAGGGAGAGTCAGAACACCACGAACGAGGCGGAAATTTACGAAGAGCATGGATGGTTTTGGACGTTTTAAATGGATAATTAAGTTCGGACTCGTAGTAGAAATGGGGTTTAGGAGAAAGCGGGGAAAAGAAACAAACCGCTCAACCACCCAATGTCAGAATATTTACGACAATCGGCGTGTAACTGTTTATTCTATGCTCTTAAACCCGAAACTTTATCGCCGTAGACGAGAAGGAGCTGAGTGATGAGTCAGGATAGAAAAAGAGACGCAAATGGGTCCGCTTATAATGTCCGTGGGCAGATTTTTTTTCTTCAAAGGTGTTAAGACTTTCGGGGGAAAGGTGGGAGTGAGGAAGGCGAGTAGTATGCGCGCTGGGGGAAAAAAAGAGGAGTTGCGTCGGATGGAAAGAGAATTCTCACGAAGCCGCCAAGGATTGACCAAAACAAGAGGCGGAGAATGCGTGTAAATGACCTCTCAGATAGCGGTGCCGCGAGCAATTTAAGAGAAAAAAATAGAGAAACGGAGGTCATAGTTCGGCGACTCGTTGAACGGCGCGTTTTTTGAGATCTTCGAGACAGGCTGGGTCGAGAGAGAGAGAGAGAGAGAGAGAGAGAGAGAGTGAGAGGAAAAATGGTCGGAAAAATAAAGAAAGAAAGAAAGACAGGCGCGAAATTCGTAGGCCAATTGCTAAATGATTGATTGATGAAGGGTTTTGAAAATCTTTTAATTACTCGGAGATTAACGGCGTTTTTTTCGCCGCAAAGTGAATTGAGTTTGCGTGATGATGTGAGCAACATACGGGTGCTTTTATCACGGCGTTTCGTGGCTATTTTTGCTATACAGGCACGAAAAATATTTATTAAGAATAACTAAGCAAAAATTCTAATCTACTGGTATCCCGGACGTACATACATGAATGTCTATGTCTGTCTGTTTTTTGTTAGATAAAAGTACTCGTAAACTGTGTTTGTGCTAAGTTTTAATCTCTTCTATCATATGCTGATAGGTTTCCCAGATGTACTACTTTTGGTAGTAAAGTACTACTTTTTCGTCTTCTGTACTGCCTTTCAAAAACAGTAGAAACTTCAGAATTTCCATCTTTCTCCTCTCCTCCCAAGTTGTTGGCATTATCGAATAACTAGCAGAACTACCCGGAAGTTGCTCGGGCTTAAGGTTAGGAACAAATAATCAATGCGGAGTATACAGAAACACTTTAAGTACGAAAAAGTTGCAAGTTATTTGACTCAATTCAACGTTCGGGTCTCTGATTCAATATTGATAAGAAAATTATATTTTAGTGTTAATCATTCAACCTTCTATTACATAACAGTCCTGTATTAATGCAATATATGAAATTTAACAAAGATTCTTTTAACAAAAAAAACTTCAAATTATGACAGTGAAGATGGAAGCTGTGAAAAACAGTAATTTCTCCATGAAGGCCCGGGTGGGCTTTATTTGGATCATACATCACATTTTCTTGCAAATTTAAGTAGATTTGTCTTCACTGGCACAATTCTATTAAATAATTAAGGGTATACGTTTGGGCCGGGGGAATTTCCCGTTGAAGAATTTCAACACCAGCGAAGACCAATCGCAGACATAAGACTTCCGCAATTTTCGCACTATACACCTTTAAAATATGCCTCTTGCATTTACGAAGTCGCTTTCACATATAGCTTGCGCTAATCTTTATCTCACAATACCAACAATGCTATTGACAGAAGTTTGTTTATTTACATTAACATGATAAAAATAACAAACTCGCATACTCGGTTTTCCTAGTTCAAGAAGTCGGCAACAATTGAATATACATGACAACCATAAATTTTCGATTAAAAAATGTAGAAATTTTGCTGATAAGTGTAATTTAGGAAATCTTTGGTCCGTTTTTGACATTCGACGGTAGGAAAACAAAACTTCATTTATTTCTGCGTTTCTGGGTTCACGCCTGAAACTCGTACTAGGGTTATTAGTAGCTTTAAAGTCCAAATTAACATTTGTCTACACTCATTCCCATGTTATTCAAATAGAAAAAAATTAGAAGAGAAAATATTTAAAAAAAGAAAAATGGTCAATCAAATCGGTTTAAAACCCTTACTACCCCACCTTTCTCTGCACTGCGATTAAAATGATACCTTTCTCTTGCTTCTACATTCTGTGGTTATAGAATCACACACATACATACAAACGCATACATTTATAGATATATAAGATGATATCCCCAAAATTTTGGAAAATTTGTCTACCAATGACACAAGTGAAATTTATTTCTGCTTCCTCCAAAGCTCATTAGCCCTATTTAAACAAACGTTATTGGTTTTGGAGAAAAAGATCTTCTGCTGCCAGAAATACTAGACTCTGTTATAATACTTGAACGAAAAATCAAGGACAGGATATCAAAATCTTTTTTGGTGCAAGAGCATATTCAAAATTGCAAACGCCAAAAGATTCAAATACAACCGTTTAGTTACAAAAACAATTTATTGAAATTTTCTACAGCGGTTGATTACATACGTAAGTGATGTAGAAGTAATGATTGTCCTTCGTTTACTAAATGGTTAATGCTTTAAATATACTGAAGATATTCAACAGGACGAAATCCGAAAATCAGCAGAATTTTCAATCCCTAAAATCGCTGCAAAGGATTCTTTCTTTGATAAAACGACTGAATTGATTTCATTCCTTTGAAATGCCTCAAAAGAGCTCAATACATTGTCAATTGATAAAAAGTGGGTCACTTTATTTTAAAATAATCATTTCGTTGATCTAAAGAAATTAGTGCATATAATTTTGCGATTACAACATCGAATGCTAATGTTGAGCGAGTTTATTCATTTGTAAGAAACAATGGACTGCCGATATAAACAAACTGAATAATGAAATAGTTCAAAGTTCGGCAAGTCAAATGTAATTATGACTTGAATTGCAGTGATATATATGAGAAGTTATTTAAAGACGATAAATTTCTTAAACAAATATCTTCAAGTAAAATTAATTACTGTTTTGTAAGATAATTAATAAATTATGTTTGTAAATTTATAAGTGTACTACTTTTATAAAAAATGTCCTACTTTTCGCAAAAGAAAGTCCTACTTTTTCGTAAAAATGTGTAAAAACGTACTTACTACCTTTTGGATGAAAGTGTCTGGGAATCCTACATACTGACTATCCATTTCTGGCGAAATCGTGTGGCTCAGTGGAACCTTTCCAAAGATGGCAATTTTCGCAGTACTTTCACCTTGAAACGAGGGTTCATATTTATGCGTTTTGACACATTCGTTTCTTGATATTATAATATTACCAATTTAATATAGGAAATAATATTGCCCGAATAACATCAACCGTTGATTTATGTACTTGTAAAGTTTTTCGCTTAAAAATCACCTCTGTGTGATGCGGCTTCCAGTTTGGCAAATACTGATTTAGTTCTTGTATTTCTATTAAAGGGGAAAGTTAAACTGCCGTTGAGTTTTAATCAATTTATCACTCAAATGTTAATTTATCGTAAGATCAAAACGGAATTATATCGATCATAATCTCCAAGAGCATCTTTTTCGCCGTGAGTATGACGATGATTTGGAAATTCTGAGTTAATGTGTAGACTTCAATCTTGAAAAATTATTTTTGGTAATAGTACCGCGCGATAACGCAGAACCAAGAATTTGTATGGAACAATGACTTGGCGCAAATATGGCAACTGTTAGTAAGCAAAGATTGAAAGCATTCTTCTAAAAAAAAACTTTTCGTCTTCGTTCAATTTAAATCTCAGCGCACAAAATAGAGTGAGAACCCACATCCACGAACGTAACCCCAACCTTTAAATGCCGGATTTATTTTGGAGAATTTTTTGTTCATTTTACGGAAAAATGCCGTATCTCATGAATTATTAGTACTAAAATGTTCAATTAAAAAGCATTTTATTGTAAAAACAATGAAGAATTCCGTACTTCTGTTTTGTAGGGGAAGAAACATGTCGAAAAATATTATGAAAAATATACGTCTGTGAGCTATTGCATTTTGTGTGCCCATATGGGCGGGCACATTCGGCGTTTAAAGACTACCGTTCGAAACAGGAAATAAGTGTCCAAAAAAAAAGAGCGAAAACGTCTCCACGATTAAGAAGTTAAATAGAGCGCATAATCTGGAGCTTCGGAAATGGTATTTTTTTAAAGATCCTCCCATACTTTCGGGCCCTACATGGCAATCAATCTTTTATCGAGGATGCGTCGAATGTCTCTTTCGCCGCGTCTTGCAAGAGTGATCGCGCATCAGCCCTCGGTGGACGGAAAAATTAATCTCACTTGACGTGAGATAGTCCATCTTCCCCTTTTAAAAAAACTCCTTCTGCCTCCCTCTTCATGTGCTTTGATACACATTCGGAACGCGTGAGAATGAGAAATCACCCATCGCAGCCGCCGGCGAGAACAAAATCCCTTCGCAAAAAGAAAATAAATTGTTCCGGAGAAATTTCATTAACGGGAGCGTCTAACACGGAATCTTTTTGGAAAAAGAAACGACTCGTTAAATAAAAATTAAACTTAAGAAATAGGTTAAAAATGTGATGCGCTTGTGAAAAATTTTGCTATTTGATACTTCCTTCCCTCCCCCACCGAATGCCGTCGGTTTCATGGAGGAAAAAATAATAAGGACGAGAACATGTAATGGAGGATGTACAGGTCGGAAACTGGATCATATCGGAACACTTTGAAGTCATACAATACTCGTATTACGCTTCTACTCGGTTTACTACTACGCCGTACCATCAATCTTCCCGCGCGAAAAAAGTAGCGACCATTTGTTAGGCTATCACTCATCCTGCCGATAGGCTCATAGCTGTAAACCCTGATTCCATCTTCTACCTGTAGATGTGAATTAAACCCTAATATGTACCCTGCTCGAGTACTTTAACATGTCTGGAGAGCGAGAGAGATGATAAAAAATATTTTTCCATAGACATTTTTCATCCAGGAATTCCAGCCCATTTAATCTAGTAGCACGCGAGAGATAATTTTGCATTCGTACGATTATTTTTATATATAATTATTTTATTATACATTGATATATTAATCATCCTGTGATTTTGGACATGCTAAGCACATATGCTGATACGGGACATTGGTTTGTCGCTTAACAAACACTGATTAATGCCATTGTTTACGGGGTTCAAATATACCTCTTAATCCTCTCAATAACCTAAGGTACAACTTTGTAGATAATTATATAATTATGATTGCATAACTGACTAATTATAATCACATAAAAATTAACAATGTAAGCTTCCACGTAAAGGTTTTATTGCAAAATATGACCGATTTCGCTAAAATCGTAGCATCATTTGATATCAGGCACGGGCTTAGTGATAGAACGAAACCAAAATATTTGGGCACTGATTGCCATCAAGTTAGTTTTCTCATAGTTTTTGGAACAGATGTGGAACTTACTCAAGGTTACTTCTAGCAAGATGGTGCAATATGTCACACGTCAAGGGAATCCATGGCGATGATCCAGAGTTTCTTCGAGGATCGACTGATTTCCAAGAATCTCTGGCCACCACAGTCCCCAGACTTAACCTCTACTGATTTTTTTTGTGGGGTTATCTTAAGGAACGAGTGTTTCGTAACAAACCCCGCACAATTGACGCATTGAAAGAAAACATTACAAATGAAATCAGGTAAATTGACATCGCGATACTGATTGTGAGACGCACCACCGACAACATGCAGATGTGCCTAGAGGAGCACGGTGTTCACTTCCAGCACTTGATATGACGTCATTTTGTTCAGCTTGAAACAACTCATGTGTCTATTCTACATTATCAAATTTTGTCCATCGTATCTACAGCCAAATATACGGGTTTCGTTCTATTTTAATCACCCTGTATAAGGCATAAGAGCCTTCTTCTAAACTTCAAAGCTGGCGCAAACTCTCGTTAATAGGAAATCTTTCTTATAAGCTTTCCAACCTCTTTCCTATATATAAAATGAGACCTGCCTTCTACTCTCCGTTTACGCTTTCCAAATCGTTCCTAAATGCTAAAGACTCCAGTTTTCCTAACCGTCACTCAAATAACCAACCAATCGCCTTCCCTTTTCATCTCGTCAAGTCCCCCTCCCCCACTTCCTTCCTTCATATTATTTTATCTGGTGGAATTAATGTGTCACTTGATGATGCTACGATTTTATCCGTGTTTTGTAAGGAAATGTTTTCGCGGAAGTTAACAGTTTTAATTTATTTGTGATTATTTATCTCTTAGCTTAGTAACAAAACCAACATTAAATTTCTTATATGAATTTAAAAAATCTTAGCCCGATTTCACGACACTTTCGCATTTCCTCAGTATTTATCAAAGAATTTCAAAGCAATTTACATTCTCGTCATTCATTTTAAAAAATTATATGAAGAATAACTTCCAAACCATCGTCTTTTGAAAAGCGTGGCGTTATGCAAAATTTGTAAGTCAAGACATGCTCCGTTTGCCTGCAAATATTCGCCCATAATACGACTGACAAGATGTGCCAATTAGCTCTTTTTAATGCTCTAAAACGTCGATGTATTTTGGAACTCTTTACCAAGTTTCAGAAAAAATTTTTCCTGGAACCTCTGGTCTAGTAAATACTTTATAATCATTTATGAGCTTCATATACTTATTTGTTCATTTTTATGTATTTGTTGTTTATTTGTTTATTGTATTATAACGTATGTGATTGGGGCTACCCGTTTGCGTTCAATAAATTATCATTATTGCCATTCTTAGCGAAGCCAAAATCGCGCTAATCGCGAAGTCACTTTTGCCACTCTATTAGAAGAAACGTAGCTGAATTTTATTTCAATACGAGGGTTGATTTTCCGCAGAAAATGCCGTTACAGAATGCTACCTCAAGCGATGCAAACACTGCGAGGGTGGCAGTTACCACTCGAGCTGAGAGCAGGGTTCCTTCCAAAGCCTTTGTCACACAACGGAACACAACTCCAGATACAGAGGCCATAATCCTCTTCGAACACCTATCTCGTCCAAGTATCGGCGAATGCATGACCCTTCTTCATAAGAATGAACCCCCTACATAGGTTGTGCAATGACCAGGCAAACTAGTGAACGTATGAGGTAGAAGGTAATGGACCACATACCATATCTTTCGGATTTTCCCGATGCGACATCCGGGCATTCTTGCCCAGGAAAAATCTCGTATGGTAACATCGCTGGATGTCATATACAACGGGGATCAAATATTTCCAAAGGCTTGTGAAAATGATAAGTTGACGTCTCCATGGAGGAAGAGTTGTATCTGCGACACATTGGTTTCTAGTGGGACAGCCTCCCTCCATTCGCTTTCCGTAGATTAAACTGAAAATTGATTTCGTTTCGAGTAATATTTTTCTCCTATTTAAGAAATTTTATTTAGCGAACACCGAACGATTTCGCTATATATTTTACAAATAAAACTTCAGGAACTCGATGAAAAGCTATGTTCGATATTCAATAGCTCGAATTAGTAATGTAAGAAGGTATTAAACGAAATCAAGACTTTTTGTACCAAAATTAGTGATATTTATCCCTTTTTCCGCATGTTCATTCAGATAGCAAGTGACATCGCTCTTTGTAATTCATTTCCGCACGAAATTATTCTACATTTTGGAAGAATATATTCCTCATAAATTTATCGAATATTTACATTATAGCTGCAACTTGAGGTTTTTGCGTGTTAGAAATTTTTTAATGTTATATGCATATGATTACTGTGCATTTACCCGGAGAATAAAATGAGAAAATATTTTATACGTTTGCCAAAGTTATATGCATGCTTAAAATTTTAATGAGCGTCATTACGCATAAAATAAAGTTCAATGCACTGCTGACATCCACGTTGTAACTAAGGGAAAATAAATGCAAGCAAATTGGAATACACAGTGACTGACAGTCTGCAAACAGAAATCCCACGATTTCTTTCTATTTACCCTGCTCGATAAAATGCCTGAAAACATTTCAAACGAAATTCAATACTCCCACGTTAATAAAAAGAATGCGTTATAAAATCCGACCTCTTAACCTTATAAAACGACCGCGTTTAAAGATTTCCTTTTCCCATCATTTTAATGCTATGCACTTTCCTCGTAATCGTTTTATTCCAACGATTCCCGATGATAGCGTCAGCATCTTAAAGACGCAGTCATTTTGTAAAATTCAAATCACACGCGGAAGTGAAATCGAAACGAAGGGTTTAAGAGAAAACATGAAAAGGGACATTTTTGAGAACTTCGGTTGAAACCGGTCGCGAAGATACGCAAGACTATTTTAATCGCACGACGTGGAGAGAGTTGGTTCAACATCAGCCTATATACGTGGTATCAAATTCGATTAAATTGAATTAAACTATTATAAGATAAATAACTCTAAGATATATATTTTTATTTTATCGTATAAAAATGTGAAAGTGTTTCAATGAGCTCAGGCTCTCGAATTTATAATCTGTGTTCCTCCAATAGCAATGAAAGGGTAGGAAAAACTAGATAGGTACGCATTTCGGCTACGAAGCTGTCGTCATCAGAGCCGATTAACCGATCGGAGATTAGATATACCATTCTAATTTACTATCTACTCTCGCTGATGACGGCTGGTTTGTTTTCACAAACTTTTCATAACATTTGGAGAAACAGTTCGTCGATGCGACGTTGTGATTTTATAAAATCAATAATAAGTTGAATAATACGTACATAAATTTTACGAGAAAAATTCTAAAAATAATCTTTCAACGTAAGTTAAATATTTTTCCCTAAAACCTCGTAATTGAAAATACTAATTCTCTTTATAATTTTGCGTCAATGGAATCATTCATGTGCTATTTCCAATTTCTAAAAGTTAGTCAAAATAAAAAGTGCGCTTTATAGTTTTGCCTCATTGCATTGATTTCCAATTTTAAAAAAACTGCCATTATCGAGAGCGCGTTATTTGTTTCGTCCCGTGTAATGAATGAGATTCACTTAGCACCCAAAGGTGTCCCAAAACTCTTGGAAATTAAAAAAAAATGAAAATTTCACTCAATCTCGATATTCATCCGGCTCTAAATGAAAGATGATCCAGGCGCATGCATGAAAGACGTCGTTAAAGAAATTATCCGTTTCCACTCTAAAGGAGTATCCGCACGAGCTAGGAAATCGGAAATTCAGCTCGTAAAGACCTCTTTTTAACGGCGCAAAAAAATACGACCGTTCGTTACATGCAAAAAAAACACGAAACCTCCTCTCATCGTCCACCGACAGTAAATTAACTACATTGTAAGAGGTTCGTCCGACGGAATAAAAAAAATAATTCAACTTCCTATTCCGTCTAACCAAATAACCGACGACGTTCGTTATCCCGGGTAAAAAATGGGCCAGCAGGTTACATTAAAAAAATTAATGCTTCGAAAATTCTCTTGGCTATTAAGGGTCAAAGCCCCATAGGGTCACTCTTGTGGCTGGCGAAACGAATCTGTAAGGACCGGACACGAATCAACCGGTCCTTCTTTTATTCCTAAAACTTTTTGAAGCAGTAGTATCTTTCCTACCTGCCCTTCACTACCTCCCTCTCTTCCCTCCTCCTCTCTAGCTTCTCTATTCCTCTCTCCTCGGTTCCTCCTTCCTACCTCTTTTCTCCTACTATATACCTTTCTCCTCATAATCTCCCCTCCCCCTCTTTCCTACTCTCCCCTCTCGCGTCCACGCCTCCCTCCCCGTTCTCCTTTCCACTTCACCATGCCACTACCCATTGCTCTTGTAACCCTGCCACTTCCCCCTCTCTTCTCCAACCCTCCCCCACCTAAATTTCCATCGCTTCATTCTTACCGTTGCGTTTCTCTTCCTAATTCGTCCACATTCGGCATACTTTCGACAAACTTCGCGAGCTCAGCACATCACGCTTTATGTGGTTATTATTTGGTGTTTTGCGTGTTCAACGTTTGAGATAAATTTTAACGATTTTAGAGCGCTTTTTTATGTTCTTTATGTAAGCGTGGGAAAAAATAGGGGAACAATCGAAACTTCCAGTTGAGATACGATGGGAGGGTCGTTTAGAGAGCAGGAAATAAACGGGAGCATGTAAAAAGAGGACGAAAATAATATAAAATGAAAGTTTTTTTAGCATCCGGATGTATTATAACTAGGCTTGGTAGGATACGATTTAAATCGATAAATGTCGATTAACATCGAATTTGTAAAATTTCAAATTCGACGAAAACGAATTGTCGTCGATAAGTGTAGATTTTTCACCACTAATTTTTTCGCGAAATTGTGCGACATGATATTTAAATTTGGTTAACCGCATTCACACAATGTATTTTAGCTCCAAAGATCCAAAACGGATAAGAAAATCGACATTTGTCATACCAGACGGCAACAATTCATTCGGTATTCCTTACACTTGCCTTTCTAAAGTCCTTTGTGTCATTGTTTTAGAACCCATACTTGACTGCCGCAAGATCCATAGCCTCGGACACGGTACGAAGTAAAATAATCCGTTTATTGCATTCTGTCATTAACTTCGATCAAATTTGATAATTCCTACGCGCCTTGGATCATTTTCACGATATGATCAGCCGCTATATTTCATTTACGCAAAAGTCGGGGAAAGCCTCTTGCGTCTTCTTCGGTAGCCGACAGACACCACGCCGACAAACACCACGCCGACACACTACGACGACAGGGCACTACGCCGACAGACACTACGCCGAATGAGCAATATTAGGCCAAATAATCCTACTTTAGAGGTTTTAATAATTTCGATGAAGTTTAATTTTTCTGACCGGGGCCATAATAGTAATACTCCACGTGTAATGTGCCAAGTAATATGCCAATTGTTAATGACAGTAGAATGAGAATTTTAAATAAAATAATGAAATGAAGAACAAATATATAAGATACTAGTAGTTGGTGCTTGCATGCTGCAAGCATTTCATCTCACCTTGAAAAAACATTAATTTTTCAGACAGACATTTCATCATTACAAATAGTCTTTTAGTCCTAAAGATTTCACCTACGCAGCGATTTTTGTTTTTCCCACATGTAAAAATAATAGTTTAAAACAATCCCCAAATGTTGCAATTTTAAAAATTTTACAATATCTTCATTATGGGGTATTAATGCTACACATTTTAGCCAAATTTTAAAGTTTTAGCACTTCTAGAAGTGAAATAGTATTTTTCTAATTGTTTAAACTTAAATAATTTTTAACGGCCGCCGCAATTCATATATGGTGAAATTGAAATGTTTATTTGTAAATTCACTATTCTTTAAATAATTTTAAAATTTCTGCTTTCTAGCTCATCCTGTAGTACCTAAACAGTTATCTATTTGTTTAAACTTTAAGAATTTTAAACTGCCAAACAAATCAAAATATCAAAATTTGTATAATCCCTATTTCGTTTTTTAAGGAATTCTACTTATAAAAAAAATTTCAACTCCGTAGCACATTTGGAAATACATAAACCTTGAAAATTTGTTTAAACAATTGCGAATTTTTAGCGGCCGCATTGTTGCACTTTTTCATGATTTTCGTTTTTTCTTGTCGGTTTTGCACAAAATCCTACCTATGAAAAAAATTTCGAATCTTCAGCACATTTGAAAGTGCCTAAACATTAGTATCCTCCTATATATATGTTATATGTTATCTCCTCCTTCTCCTCTGTAAGGAACGTCTATATATAATGATTATAATAAAATAGGCACAATATTGTTATCCATCAACTAGGAATTTTTATAAAAATTAAGAATATGCAAAGAAAAAAGATGATGAGGGGACAGAGGGGGGAGGAAGGGGGGTGTAATTTATTATGACAAAATATAAGCAATATAGATATTCATCAGCTAGAAATTTTTATAACAATTAAGAATTTGCGGAGAAAAAAGGAAAATAGACGGTGAGGGGTACAGAGTGGGGAGGAAGGGGGGGGGGTTAATATATTATTTAAATCTTCTTTATTACGAGTCATAATAAGGATTGATACCTTTTAATTTTATTACCCATTTTGATCATATATGTTTCTTTTTGTAAGTAGTTAATCTTTGAGTTCTTTCAAAAAATATATGCTTGGAATTAAAAGTAGGATTTAAAGCAATGCATTTTATCTTCTGCCATAGTGATGGAGATTTTCACGCAAAGTTGGCACAAGAACGGCATCAGCTATTTAGTAATAATATTCACAGAACGTAATTTCATGGATATATAATATAAGTGTTTTAATTCTTCTTCAAATTTGCTGCATTTATAAATTTTAGACCAAATTACAAACAAGACTGAAATGACCAACTTTTGCTGATTAAACTTGACTTTAGATTCAAATGACCTGACTCATGCGCTTGAATATATAGTTATATTGCCTACGATTAGCTGCAAGGAAAACTAATGGTACTTTCATTGCCTTACCCGCTTTTTCACAGAAAATTAATATTTAAATATGTTTTCTGCTCATTCTTATGGATTTATTATGAAGAGAATTTCTAGTTAAATCACATCAAATATGCGTTTATGAATTTTAAAAATCCTTAGGAATTAGGAGCAGGATATATCAAAATTGACAAAAAACAAAGCGTTTTTTTATGATTCGTTTGTATTATTGACGCATAGAAAACATTTAATTTTTGATAAATTCACCGCTAGCAAGGACATCACAATAGTAGATTAGCTAATGAAGCGAACTGTTATTTGTAGCCAATAATTTGATGTAGTGATCGAATCCAAGGCTTGAATATGCATTAAATTTGAGGTTAATTAAAGGTTTAATTTGTTTCCGACAAAGAAATGGTAGAAAATATCATACAAAAAATTACTACCAGAATTATATATCTATTCAAATAGTATTATATTACAAAAGATAGACATAAACAATTTATCAATTATTTCATCATAATAAATTGCATCAACAACATCATTTTCTATAGAAAGCAAAGCGAATGCGAGAGATTGCTACATTGATATTTTTTTATTCGGTTTTAAGTGGAAAAGTTCAGTCACAAGTAACATTACTTATTGGAGTTGTCAAATGTATTCGAAATAATACTTCAAAGTTTGAAAATGTTGCAACGATGTTACTTTATGTTATAAAATTTAGCATCTCTAGAGCCATTTTTATTTTTCAGAGATTTTTTCATCCTTAGTAGGAAAACAAAAATCGCTTATATAATCAGTTTGTCTCTCTGTGTACAAAACACCTCATGAATCATTCATTTTAGGGTCACCAAATTTTCAGAATAGAAACTTCACTCTTTAAGTGCGCGATATGGTAGAAATTTGGAGATCGTTTGTGTCTCTGTCTGTGCACATGTTTCATCTCGGCTTCTACTGAACGTACTTTCATAAAATATATGATAGGAACTTTATTATAAGTGCTAGACGTGGTAACAAGACGTATTTTAGAATCGAAAATTTCCCGAGTTGTTAAGAACGTTCTGGTGGGAGGCAAAGAACATCTCAGGCTGCTTACTTCACTTATACATTTTTGATTGAGAATGACTAAATAAATGTAATGTTTATCAAGTACATATTTATTTGACAAAAAAATAACTTAACAGAATTTGCCATGCAAAAGATAGCAAGATTGCTTATATTTTGTTATAATAAATTACGACCACCTTTCCTCCTCCCTCTGTCCCCCTCACCATATTTTTTTCGTTTTTCTTCTCAAACTCTTAATTGTTATAAAAATTCCTAGTTAATGGATAACAATATTGTGTCTATTTTATTATAATATCTTATATATTTGTTCTTCATTTCATTATTATACGTGGAGTACTACTATTAGGGCCCCGATCAAAAAATTAAATTTCATCGAAATTATTAAAACCTCTAAAGTAGGATTATTTGGCCTTATATTGCTCAGTCAGCGTAGTGTCTGTGTGGTGTCTGTCTGCGTGGTGTCTGTCGGCGTAAAGTCCGCACACGGACTTTTTCCTATCTCCTTCAAGGTGAAAAAGGTTTTACCAAACTTAGAAATGAGTACCGATCACCAGATGTCCCTATAGTATTTTCACAAACATACTGACATAAACTTTATATTTTTGGGAGTCATACCCGCAATTCATCCACTGAGGGCACTCGCATTTCGCACTCTTTTTCTACATTCGTCGTCGTTTATTACTGAACAAGGATGTTTTTCTTTAATATATTCATTTGGTTGTACATTATTATTTACGTCGCATTAGTTTTGCTATCGAATAATCAAAATTTCGTAAATAAGTGAGGCAATTTAACGAGTAAAATAAACTTTCTGGTTTATACCGGAAAATTAGCTGTACCAGATTCAGCGCCGTAACTAGCTTTTTTAGCACCCGGGGCAAACTACCAAATATGCGCCCCTTCCATAAAAAATATCTAATAATAAATAAAAATAAACTGTAAATGATGTAATTTCTCACTATAAATGTACATAATTTAAATACATAATTATAAATACCTACAATTACATACATGATTACACACATACACAATTTAAGTACAGAAAGTCAAAGACGTACCCAGGCGGGGAGATCCGGACCCCCTCCCCTCCCGGTGTACAGACATTTCTGGAATCTGCGATAACCTAGCTACAAACTTGCTACGTTACCTCTTGCTACGCTGCCACTTGCTGCGTTGAGTTATGAGAACTAAAATCGTTATAAAATTTTATATTATTTGAATGGGACTTTTATGTAATCAATTGCTGGAAATTGGTTTTCGGCCTCAGACCCGTATCCCCCAACCTTAAAGTAAATTTCTGGGTACGTTCACGCAGAAAGTATAATTATTTTAATATTAAAGAGTTATTTTACGTGACTTTAATTCAGTAAACTCATCAATAACATCATCGAAATTTATAGTGTCTGCTATGCGTAATGTCTGGATCAAATATAGTAGTGAAATCGCCCCTGTCCTTGTGCCATGCAACCTCGCACAACTTGCCATTAACAATTTTTGCGCCCGGGGCAGGTGCCCCGCTTGCCCCGCCCTAGTTACGGCACTGTCCAGATTAATGGTTGAAGTCAAAAACAGCATATCCACCAAAATCTTGAGAGCAACAAACAATCAGGCATACGAGGTCTAATTGTTATTTATACACCTTTAGCAAAATTGTATTAGAATAAATTCAAAATTCAGCGTTCCCTTGGTGTTCTTCGTTAAGAGTAGGCTAATGCCGGCATCGGGTTTCCCTCTTCCCTTGTGATTGTGTTCGGTGTGAATGGAGTTATGGCTATAATAATCCAAGAGGTTGGTTCGCACCCTCCCCTCAGTTGCCATATTTATCCTTATTATGGTAATATATTGTCGTTTATGTGAAATTAAGACGTTCAATCGTAGCAAATTTTACGCTGAATCTGATTATGTGTATTATAATTTTATAAAAATTCGGTAACATTATTGAAATGGAGAGAAAGTAAAAATGTGGACTCGGTAAGTTTTTTGCCAATCCTTAAACATAAAACGTTATATCTTGGCTTCTACTTATCCAATAAAGGCAATTTTTTTGCCATGCCTCTTGAATGATTTCTTGTGACGATTATATATATATATATATATATATATATATATATATATATATATATATATATAATATTAACCAAACGCCTTTATAAAATTTAATAACCTTGTTCTTTCTCCAAAATGTTTTCTTGGGACATGAACAAGTCGGTCTACGGAAAACTTTTCCCTAATTGATTTAGAGGGATACAGTGAGTAAACGAAATGTGCAGCAATGTTGAAATTTATTTTTGAAAAAGACTTCAATCCAATAACATTTGTAGTTCTCATGATATAGACATTTAAACAAAAGCGCGGCACAGCGCTGATAAACAAACCGGCGCGCCGTGGGAGTTGGCAGGGGATAGGGAAGCTGCGTAGTGGAGACAATCAACCGAAAACCTTGAGAACTGACAACATAGCTATGAAAAGGCTGGGTTAGTGGTGTGGTGGGGGTAGTCAAGGTGATAGAGAGAAACTTCCCCTTCGTGCGAGGCGGCAATCCGCGCAGGTCGTTTTCAAAGCAGCACTACTATAGTGCCATTAATTTCATTTGTTCGTTTGTTTTCTTTCTAAACGTACGAAGGGATATTTTTAATCACTTTGGCGTTCATTAGATTTTATTTGCAATCATTCCTACTTTTAAGAAAGTGTATTGGTGCTCGCTGGGGGCTCTAGAACAGTGTTCCTCTAACGAGAAGATTTTAGGACGATCGCAAGCACTCTTTGCTAAGGCAAATGATTTTATTCTGGTTTTAAGAGTTCTGCAGGTTTTAATTTATTGACATGTTCATTTTTAATAAAGAAAATTCTGTTTCTTATCAACGTACAAAAACATTTTTAACAAACGAGTTATTTTTATTTAATAAAAACAAGCAATAAATTGTATCTCAGTAGTAATTAGTACTTAAAAAATTAAACTATACACCACATATTGTCTGAATATTTTTAATACACATACGTAGTTGGAAATAAAACAATTGATAGTGCTAACCTTGTATTTTTAAAGATCTCAAGGCTTAAGCATAGCCCACTCTAGCCAGGTATATATCTACGTCTGCCCCCACACAGAAGCCCTTTTTTTTACTTATCGAATATTCTCAGGGGGTCGCGACTAAAACCCCCGGGCGGAGGGGTCGCCTGACGAATCTACCCGAGAACCACCGCTCTAGAATGCAACTTGATGCTCGTCTCATTGAAAAGGTTGTTGACCCCTACATTCTACCGTACACCCTTGGAACGTCAAATATGCTCGCGGCTTCGGTTACTGATAATTCGTGTTTATCTGCAAGAATGTCCTGAAATATGAGCTGAAATTTTTTAAGAAACGCCTTATTCACCTGTAACGCGGCTATTTTCTACTTAGGTTTTATTCAGAATTGGAAAAAGCGGGTTCTCTTAATAGTTTGGTTGCCTGCTTGAGAAAAAAAGTGGAACTGGACGCTAAAAGAATGCAGTAAGTTTTGCCAGAATTTTACGATAGTTACCATATACCATACATACCTAACAAATCATGAAAAAGAGAATCTTTACATTTTGCTCGTTTCACTCGCAATTAGCTTATGAGGACTCGCTTTTTCTGGTGAATATTCTTAAGAAAAACGTACGAATAAGTCATGCGGTATCGTTAATGGTTTCATACAGATATCAACGTAGCGATCAAATGATTGTGAATGGAAAATGGTTTCCGTGACTCTAATCATTAATTAGCGAGAATCACGTCCTAAGCGATGTTTAGTAATTCAGGAAGGGGCTGATGAATAAATATATGGAGTTAGATATCTAATTTCTTTTGTATTTTTAAGTCATTAAACCTAATATGATGATTACACAATGTCCTGAATATTACATAAATAAACAAGAATGAAAATGTATACTCCATGTCCGAGTGCGCATAGTTTCGAAAGACGTTCTTTACGATTTATAGTATCATGCCAAAATAAGATCAATATTAATAGCCCAGTCTAATGTTTCAGCACTCCAAAACGAGTTATCAGAAGCAATGCGAAGGAAATATTGAATTTGTGATTTATCAATTTATTTTACAATCAGAAGTAATTGATCAAACAATCGAAAATTATTTAAAACATACCTCACTTGAAATGAGCTGTAGTAAACGTAACATTCAAGTTCATTCCTTATTCGTAAATTATCCAATTCTTTTCAATTACAAAAGCTTTGTATTTAAGTTAATTTCTTCGTCATGGACAAACCATTTTCTTTCGTTTACTATATGCTTTAAGCGCACAAAAAGAAATTAAACGTATTTATAGAAGATCTTGCTCACTTCAGTAGCCACGAATATTTTTTTCGTTGGCAGCAATTAAAAATAGTTCAAAATGAAATACGACTGTCTCGTTCGATTTTATTGAAAAAGGCTACTCCTTCGATAAAAAGGTATCGGACGAAACATATTCTATTTGGCTAGTCCTACATAGTTTGTGTGAAGACCTTTTTGATGTAAGTAATATTTTACGATGTGTGACGAAGTTGATTTTTTGTCACCAATGAAGTGGCACTCATGATTAGGTTATGTGAATAATTTATATCATTTTCCTATTCCCTTTGCCCTAAAGTCATAAACACCAAATTTCATGAACATCATCCGCGCAGTAGTTTCTGGGATTAAAAATGCGGACCAACGGAGGAGACGTGTGCATAAGACGTTCCGCTACCATCATCGCTTCGCTCATAAAGAACGCCTAATAGTGGACATTTTTATCCTCCAATCTATACTAGAAATGAAGTCGTTTTATTTTTTCTATATGCCCGGATTATTTCACTAACTGTACGGATAACGTCCTTTTCTATAAGTCAACGGTAACTTCATAAATTAACAAAGAGAAATAAAAATTAACTGATCAAACGGCAATATTTTTCATTAAAAATCTCGCGAATAAACTTTTATAAATTCTACAAAAAAATGATTTTTCACCTTTTACATCCAAAAATAGATGGATTGAATGAATATTTAAGTAAATTAAAAACCTGTAACGCCATTGTTGTTACTCGCACTGTGAAGCAGAGGAAATATTATATACTCATTTCTCTAATTGCGTGGTTTTTCTTTACACGTATTCATTCTTGCGCGGTTTTTTCTTCAGAGAACCAACTCGAATTGAACGGCCATCAATTTCGCTTTAGCAGGGTTTTGGAATGGTCTTCGAGAATTGAAAAATATAAAAATTTCTGTTCTACATAGAGTTTATAAGTCAAAAGAGAAAAGGAAATAGTACTGATATCGGTTGATGACGTAATTGTTGCGGTGCTCAACTGCAAGCTCGCGTATTCCTATGGGAAAACCTACTTCACATTGCACGGTTTCAGTCTATACATTCTTTTTCAGGAACGAGTGTAAAATACAAAGCGAGGAATGGATGCATTCTATTATATTATTATACGAGAATGATAAAAGCTAAAAACACAACGAAATTCGGGCCAAAGCGTTTTCGAAAGTTATTCGAATCTTCATGTTTACGAAAAATTACAGGAACCACACTACGGATGGAGTAAAAATAAGGAAAGTGACGTGATAAGGAGCCGAAGAGGAGACGAAGCATAGACTTCGATAAGAAAGCCAGAACATTGAGAAGAATATAGCCCTTGGGTGGCGAGAAGGGGAAAAAAATAAAGACGAAAATTGCTATCTATCCACCCTCGCTGGGAGAGAGCCAATGAGAAACGTGACTCTTTTCTCCGTGCCCTCTCTCCCCTTCCCCCTCCCTCTCTCCCTCGCTCCATCCTCTCCTTCCTCCCACGTCTTCATCCCATGTTCTCCCTCCCCCTCTCGCCCGCTCTCCTTCCCACCTCAATCTGTTAAAGGTGGAAAGGGGGGTGCGTGGGTTGGAAGATACCCGTCTGGCGGCGGAAATTCCTTTGGTCCAATTTTTCTCTCATTTGAGAAGAGGTTCCTTTGACCCTCCCCCTCATCGCCCCGATCAAAAAACGAAAGGAAAAGGTTAAATTGATTATTCCCTGATTATATACATTATTTGACTAATTTTTTTAAAGACAGTAGTTATTATTCCTCGGCACGACGGCCTGGAAAAAAGTCTATTTAGCACGCGGTGGGTTTACCTAATTATCGAATGCAGTGCCTTCGGTAAATGGAGAAATTTGTTAATATCTGGGTAATTATGGGGAAACGCCGAAATTGGATCCTCTCCGAATTTCGTTTCTTTTTTTAATTTTCAAGGTAAAGAAAGTTAACCCGTTTTGAGAGATTGGCTTCTTTAAGTTTTCTTAATCATTTTTATCTGGCGTAATTCGTTAATTTAGTTTGCGAACCTAATCAAGAAATATGGGACGAAATGATTGCGCAGACATTCTCCTCATATTCGGAACGACTCTTAAAAAGTTGTAACCGATGAAGGACAAATGTATGAGATCTCGTTCCAAATCAAAACACCCATTCCGTGAAAGGGAATAGAAACTTTACCTGATTTCTTTTTCAAAGAGAAGGAATTATAAATATATGCTAACGTGTAATTATATTCAGTAATGCATCTTCCGTGCATGAAATTTCTCTTTGATGTTTATTTATGTTTTTACTAACATTCTCCCATATTATAATAAATAATCGGGTGGTATTTATTTTTAGGTTGTGATATATTAGAGGCTACGTTTTTCTTGTAACATCTTTAGAAATCAAAAGTCACATAAAAAATACATTTTTCGCCGAAATTTTTTGTGGAAAAACAAGAAATCTAAAAATTTCTCCTTCCCAAGAACAACATGTTATAATAATAGAAAAAATCAATTTCAGAGAAATTAATTCATATAAACCATTACGGTAAATCAGGTCTTCTTTAAAGTTAAATGTAGACTTGGTAAAAATTGTATGTCGACCATTTCAATCAGTAAATAAGGCAAGCATAGTGAAACATTATATCCAAACTGCGAAGTATCCTAATTCATAAATTTCTTCTTAATACTTTCCAACTACATGACAAATATAGACATCAAAATTTTCTATCATTACTTACAGTAAAAAACTACAATTAAATTAAAAATATTTTTCCTCGATTTAAATTAGGTAATTGCATACATGGAGTTTCTACGCCGAAAACGTTCGCGATTAATAGTAGTTTTTGGTGCGCTTTTGCCATAAATTCTGGAATTATGGTTTCTGAAACATGTTCATTTTTATTAAAAGAATAAAATAAATTATCGACACCATTCGCATATACCGTTTCCGAAGATAAACAGTTACTAAAATATTGGCAAATAAAAAATCTGTATTCATTATTTGCATTCAACGCAAAACATTCGATTAGTCTTTGTTAGGCGACTAATTTTGTTGCGCTTATTTGTAGCTGGGTGTATTCCGGCTCGGACAGGAATTCGACAAGGAAAAAAAAACAATTTACGGAGAAAAAGAATTCTCCCGATTCACGAATTCGTGCAGATTGAGTGAAACCCAAACAAGAGAGATATAGGCATCGGTGCCAATTAATCCCTTAAATGAGAACGTGTTGGATCAATTACGCCGCGCGCATAAGCCTTCCGACCGAGACGAGGCGAGGAATTTTATTCCAAGCTCAATTTTAAGAGAAAGAGTGAAGAAGAAAATAAGGAATCGCTGGATTCACAAGGGGTTTTACGCGTTCGATTATCCGATTTCACTTCCATCCGAACACCAAAAAAAATAATAATAAAGAGGGAGGGAGAATAAGGGGAGTGGTCGCCCTTGGGATATACGGATAGAGAGAGTGAACCCAATAGTGCGCGCGGCGTTTCTTAATAATAGTGCGGAGAAGTTTTTTCGGGACGAGACCGAAGAGAAGGCCGAATTGAAGGGGAATCTTCGGAATCTCGCCGACAACGCCTTCCTCCCGTTCCGCTGGCTGCAGCCACACCCCTTTCCTCTCTCTCTCTCTCTCTTATTCCCGACACTCCCTCACGTACTGCACTCCTCCCCCGCCACGACCACGCCACACCAAAGGGATCGCCTAGATTCGCAACTCGAGCGAAAAGTTACGGGCGTTAATGAAAGGATTCGATGATACCGGTCGTCGAACCAGGAGGCAGGGTCGTCTTTTGTTTCCCTTTTGTTCGTCGCTTCAGGGTCTTTCCCGTGTGATTTTTCCGAGAAGTTGAAAAGTCGTTCTGACGAGTAAAACGAATAATGTTAATATATTTTTTATTTTAGGAAACGGATGTTAAAGATGTTGGCTAAAATAAGTTAAAACGGCTTAAGCCCTAATGTTTGGGGGTAGAGCTAGATATATACCTTGCTAGAGGGGACTATGCCCAGTTTTGAAGCACAATAGATACTCGCGGTGAGAGTTTCGACCCTTCGCTCGCAAAGAGTCGGCTCAATTCTCGATTGCGATTCTCTTTATGAAATTAGTCAAGATTCATCCTACGATCCAATAGCTCGACATGAAGTAGATTCATTGGCAAATCGAATGAATGATTTTCGGTTTTTATGCTATGTTGTTATTTGGTATAATATTTTTAATGTAATTATTATAACCAGCAAACGTTCGCAACAAAAAGTATGCATTTCGCAAGTTGTTGGAATTTCGAGAGAAACGCTAGCACAACTTAAGAAATGTCGCTCTGACATTGTATTTAATGAAGTTTTAAAAGATGCTAGAAAATTTGACATTGATATGAATGTTGAGCCAATATTTTCTAGAAAAAAATTGCTTTCATCCACGACAAAAAATCAAATTCAGCTCCCGATGAACCTCTAACATATCTAGAGACACGATTTAAAGTAGAATTCTTTTACTGTATATATTATGCAGCAATTTCCTATTACATAAATACTTACACAATTACATGGTCACAATAATTTATTCAATTTTTTATACGATGTAAACAGTATAAAAATATCTCTAAAGAGGAGCTTTTGAAAAATTGCATGGATCTGCAAGCAGCACTGACAAATTCAAAGGATATCAACGAGGCCGATTTGGACGGTTTTGAAATGTATGAGGAACTGACATCATAATAAAACCTGATTCAACGCCATTGTATTGCAATTAATTTTACAAAATGAATTTGCTCCCAATGTTGCGATTACGCTACATATTATGTTAACTCTTCCAATAACGGTAGCTTCAAGTGAAAGGAGTTTCTCTAAAGTAAAACTTATTAAAAATTACTTTAGATCAACGATGTCTTAAGAGCGGTTGGGTGGACTTCCAAAGATCTCGATAGAGCAAGATGTTTAAAAAAAACTAAAATTTGAAGATCTACTACATGATTTTGCCCACTCAAAATATCGGAAAAAACTGTTTTTGTAAGAAAATGTGTACAATTACATTTATTTTTACGTAAATATAGGCTACGTTTTTAATACTTTTATTTTCTAAAATTTTTATAAAATTTCACATTTATTTTTCTGAAAATATACGGAATTTCTTATTTAATTGTTAATTTATTCACAAACAAAATTATTGCGGCATTAGGATCCTTAGATCCTATGATAATACTAAACAATCCATTTTTAATTCATGTGCAATACGGAATTTATGTATCCATGGGACGGTAAAATTGAAATCTGCTTGGGGCGCAAAAATGTCTTGAGACGGCCCTGCTATGGCAAAATAAAGAGAGCTGAAAAAACAGAATTTTGGGACAAATTGCCATTCTTAAGTAACATATCGGCTCCATGTCCATGTTGGCTGCCTTCTTGAGGACAGAAACCCTCGATACTATTTGAATTCCCGCATCGCGAAGTGGTGATGCCAAGTCATAATCACTCCGATATATAGGTGAAGCGCAATTTTCTTTTTAAAAACCGTAGGAAAGCCAATAAAAAACTATTTCGGTGTAGTTTTTCACAGGAAATACAATTAATTCATCAAAAATACATATCTTAATGGATTAGTCTGAAATTAAATTGAGGCAGACTTCCTTGACCTGAAATCATATCTCCCGCAGAGAGGGTTGCCTTCGAGCCGACTCTACGCGAGCGAAGGTTCGAAACCCTTACCGCGAGTATCTATTGTGCTTCAAAAACTGGTCAGGTATATATCTAGGTCCGCCCCCACACAGCAGGGCTTAAGCCGTTAAAATAAATGGAGGTAGGTGAGAGGAGGGCAAGTTTCGCTTTAAATAAGGCGATACTTAATGGAATTCTCCTTGGATTAAATTTCAAGGAAACTTGTCGAATGTAGAATGAAAAATTCCATTTTAGTAGACCAGAGGGTGTGAGAAATAATAAAAAAATGTAAAGTTTCAAAATAAAACTAGTTAAATCCAAATCGTTAACAGTACACGAAATAATGGCAGATTTTTAAAGGGGATAGAACGATGAAAGCAGTTAATCATACGAAGATGTTCGACCGAAGAATCAAATGTAAATGAAGATATTGGGATCTTTTGGCAGATTACCTGCGATGCGACTGAGGACCAACCGAACAAGATTCTTACTGCTAAATAAAAAACGAACCGAAAATCCACGAGAATATAAAACATTTAAGTAATTACTTAAAATGTTTGCTCATTATTATTATTTTAAATATGTTCTATTTCAGTTACTCATAAGGCCGTAACTTAAAGTCATCGTATTTTCACTATAATTCAAAACAATTTTTAAGTACACGTAATTTTCACAATACGCATTTTATCTGAGCATCTGTAGCCCCATCCGGCGTGATGAGCTATTTCTCATTACAACTATTAACGAAATAAACGTATTAAGTGGAATATTTGAAAGTATTTTATAGAAAAACGTAAAAAGTCGATAAAAACGGATTTTTTCTTTTTTAATATTCGTGGAGATTTAATTCAGTGTCTGTTATATTAATAATGAGTGGAGACTACGGCGAATATAATATAAAGAAAGGGATCAACTTCTAAATTAAATTACGGCCTTCCTTTCTTTACATTGTCTGTTAATTAAACTTATGCAACACTAATTCATTCTAGGGATATATTGTACCCTTTAAAAGACAGTCAACGTTGAATAAATAAGGAAGTTATAGGACAAATCTATTACATATTTTAATTATATATATGAATTTATCTATTCAATATCATAAGTAAATTGTAGGAATGTCATTACATGAATAAACAACGCTCGGGGATCAAAATTGGATACCATACATAAAATATTGGTCGATGAAATAGAAAAATAGGTCATATAATATATTTTAATGTAAAAATAGGTGAGTGTATCTCGATATTCTTTGCAAGTTTTATAAACAAATAATAAGGAATTAATTTTAATTATGAAATTGGTAATTTTAGCGATTAATTTAAATGAAACTGCGACCATTTCAGCGGTAGGTAACCATTATGTAGTCGGTAATGAACATAAAAATTTATAACTTTGAAGATACAATGGGAAAAATTAAATGTAGCCTCTAAAATATATAATGCGATGACTTCTAGTTAAAAAGAGCTATGGATAATAAAATGGTATACGTAATAAACTATTTTATGACAACCGATATTCATCAGCAAAATTAATTCGATACAATCAATAACCTAGTATCACTAATAACATTTAAACCATTAGGAATAGATATATAAACTAGTAATTTGTGAGACATCATATTACGTAACTGATGCATTTTGTCCGTAGTTTCAAACAGAAAATAAGGTTTATAACAGAAAATTAACATTAAGTGTAATCAAAAGAATAATTCTATGGAGCTGTGACTTTGAAGTCTAAAAAAATAAGATTTATACCTTGATGGATAATCATTATACGATGGTAAATAAGTTTATTACGGAAACATCAGAGAACTTATCCATATAATAGTTTCTTAGCATAAAAGATACAAGCAGCTGAATTGCGAAATGGCTGTTTTTGCTGACACAACAATCACAATGGACATTACGTCTTTATCCGAAACAAAAACGCGGAATTTTCGCGACAATTTTCCGCGGAAACGTAATCGCGTCATATGCCGCCTGAGGAAATCTATCTTTTTGACCACGTATTATTTTATATTTTTCCGCATAACTCGTTACGAGGAGACAAATGATGACATGTTTTATGGTTCGATAAGCAAGCATTCAAATTATATTCTTTCTATCCATCTCGCCCCTCACCCTCTTTTCCCTCCCCATCTGGAACGACCCGCCGAAGAGAGAGAGAGTCCGCGCAGCAAAAACAAATAACGAAGACGGAAAACAACCGACAAACGAAATCTGGCGTCCCTTTTAGAGAGAGAGAGATATCGCAGTTGCCAACATATAGCGAGAGCCTTTTTCCTACTACCACTCTTAAGCCAAGACGGAGACCGTACTTAAAGGCAAAAATCGCCGGAATCCGAAGAAAGCGTACGCATCGTTTCTCCGCAATCCATCACACAAGTCAAGAGCCAGGAATACCGCACGAAAAAACCGCATTTGTCTCGCAGAGTTGAGAGTGGGAGAGAGGATGTGGGAGGTTAAGTGAGGGGGAGAGGAGATGGAAAGGAGGATGGATGGATGAATATTACGACGTTTGAATAAAGACGTAAAGCGCGGGTGGAGAGAGAGAGAGAGAGAGTATGCAGAAAAAATGAGCGCTTTCGTGGAACGGGTTTGCCCTAGACGTCCCGAGGGAATTCCCTTCGCTGATGGTATGGTTAGGCATATGTTTCTTCTCTCTCCTCCCCCTTCCCCCATCCCTCTCTCGGGCAGGCGGGCAATCTTTAAAAGAGTTTTCCTAAGTGGCTTTCAGAACGAGGATGTTTTTTAAAAATAATATGAAGGAATATAGGACGTAAGAGAAAAGGATTTCCCCCCATCAAGACAATACAAAACTGATTATAGTAACTAAATTGGTAGTCATAACATTCTTTTCTCGGTAACTCAATATGTTTGCAAGGATTCCAAGACGTCTAAATCATTGGACGGGTCCAGAAGGACAGGAAAGGAGACGAAAAAGAGACGCAAAGGCAGATGGGAAGGGACGGGTCTTTTATAGATGAGGCGTTAAACATCGGAGAAATGCGTTCGAATGAGATGAATATAGAAGAAAATCCGCTCGGCGATATGGTCACTAAGAAGTGAAAGGTTTCTTTTTGACATGATGGCGCGAACGTGAACGGACCATTCCCTCGAATTATTTTTTTTTTTCATCAGAGATGTTACCGTTTGGCAAAGTGCACCGTTATAGCAATAGCCGGCGACTTTGGGAGCGAGTTTTGTCATTAAATTATTCGTAAAAATTATATAAATGTCCTCTCTCTTTTAAGATGGTTCTTTTTTGCGCCTAAATTAATCGTGGAGCTTATTCTCTTTGTAAAGATTTATCACCCAAATAGGACTAAAATATGAGTGGCGTTCTCTTTATTGAAGGATGCTCTTTGCGTCATGTGCCTCTCGTGTAAAGTGTACCGAAAAACCCGAAACTTTGCATATTCGCCGCATTAATTTAAAATTATTTGGGCAGTAGTAGTATTAATCTGGTGCCTATTTTTTTAGTAGATAATACTCTTAGATGGTGAAGTAAAAACCGTTTGCTCAAAAGAAAATTTATTTTATGTGTTCAAATAAAATAATTATAAAATCAATCGAGGAAGCCGTAAATTTGTGGAACTGCTTTTTATAATAATTAAATCTAAAAATATTAATATTAATACAAAAATATCCACAAACAAAATCACACGACGAATAAAATTTAGGAAATTTTAAAAATACTACTCCATCTCTTCCTTTATCGTTGACTCTTATATTTATCATTTGGTGAAGAGTCGTAAGCATTTTTATGAGAAAAGATGAATTTTATAATATGATTATGCATGGAAAATCCAAGAAAGCATTTTTATGAAGAAACATCAAAGAAGATAAGATTAAAAGGCTCTGATCTGTCTCACGTTGTCTCCGCGAACACATCAGCGTGGATGGTAGGGTAGGTGTCAACCATGTCTCCTCTTTCCTTTTCCAGCATCTTACGTCAGTTTTTTATATAACTCCATCTTCTTCTTGCGTGTATATATGCGGGTGCGTGTGCGTATGTATTCATGTACACACACACACACACACGCGCAGGTGTTTATTCATGTGTACACGCTCAACCTTTTGAAACAACGACGGCGACTTCTTGCAGCCCTTTCAGATTGGACTGCGCGAGAGGCAATCCGTATCACAGGTTCTTCATCGTTGACGCATTCGATCCTAAGCGGAAAATTATATCCTTCTTGGTCGATAAAAAAATATATCGAGCTGATACATGCTCAGCTCACGTGCGCTTCCAAACCGAGAGAAAAAGAGGACATAAATTTCCATCTCCGCTCTGACGCCATACTTTTTTCCACGGCGAAGTGGAATGAATTTCTGCGTCTGTTCAAACGCTGGTCGCCGTGCGGATGGAATTTTCCGTCCTTTGGCGACAGAGACGCGCACACGGCGCTGGAAACTGGAATAAATTTTTTACGGCAATTAAAATCCGCGGCCAAGGGGGGAAATGACAAGTTAGCGTTAAAAAGGGGAGCTCGGTGAAAAGTTTTAAAGTTACGCGCGCGCTATGCGGTTCACTTCGGAGAGTTGTTTATGTTTCGAAATAAAGGAAATTTTTTTTAAATTGCTTAATTTTTTTCACAATGCTTCAATGTCGCACCTCGAGGTAGACATGATTTATTAGAGAGAATGAGTGATGGATGGAAGAGTGTGTGTGTTCGCCGATTAATTGAAAATTGATACGCGAGACTGTTCTACTTTTTTTCGAAGGCCTTCATACCGGCATATTTTAATTGTTTTTGTGATTTTAAAATATTTGCAACTTGTTAAGAAGAATATGCGGCAAATATTAAACGTTATTTAGATCATTTAACTTTAATAAGTGAAAAATAGACTTAAAAGTCACATAATAGATTTACGATATTTATAATACACATTTTCTAATGAGACAAACGTGAGCACGAGGTTCTATGAGTATCGGATGTGATGGCAAGCCTCCTTAATGTCGGACGTTAGCATACTTAGAGCCACTTGTTATTTTACCCTTTCATTTCACGAGCACTTCCATCACCAAAATTTTGCAAATGAATAAAGACTATATTTTCAAAAAATATATTGAAAACAAATTAATAGACTCCGAGGCAAATAGAGTATACATTTATATTACAGAGTGTAGAATATCGTAAGTTATGCAGAGAACTTGGCTTGGATAAAACGATCGGTTTATCCCAGAGGAAATTATGAGCACGTTATGCGTGATTTCTGTCACCTTCCATGGATTGAAATAAATTTCATCTATATTTACTTTAACTTGAGATAGAAAATCAGATTTTATATGACCTCCTTTTGTATTATTTTTTCATTGATACTAATAATTCCACTTCAGTGCCGTATTTCCTTTTAGATAGGACAAGCAAAAAATGGTAGAAGTTACAGATTAAATTAAATGTCGGAATTTTGAAAAATCCGAACTATCGGAAAAATCAGAATTTAACCTTTGGTGCTAATAAAATAATGAAAGATCTGTCCTTTAAATAAAACCGGGAAAGCATCGCGAAGAAGTACTATGTACTTTAGTACTTTAGTTGCAGCAAAATGTTTCACCGATTGAACTCCTACATAGTGATCTAAATTTTCCTTGATTACCGCCGTCTCTAGGGCAACGTTGTGTAACGGTTAGGAGTTAGTGGGGTGAAGGAGAGGTTAGGCGGAGAGAGGCGATCTTTTTTGTGTTTTCCCTCAAGGGACTAACGCGCTCTGTATTGTCTGCTATCTATATCCTTTCCCCGCCCTCCCACAGTGTTTCATTGTTCGGGAGCATCAATATATTCAAGGTGCACGGAGTTAAAACAAGACCTAAAACAATCCCTTCTTCCTCCCTTCTCTCCCACATCCCTCGCCGCTCTGCTCTCCTTTCCTCCTATACTCTTGGCATTAGCTTCTTTTTATTCCTTTTACCCCCGTTCATTTTTCTGTCATTGAGATCCTCCTACGTCCCCACAAGTTCGCTTCCTCCATTTCAAATCCGAACTGCAATTATGAATTAACATTCAATAATCCCTAAGGATAATTCGTGTTTATGTCATTTTCATGGTTTTTGATACAAGCCTATATAAGGTAGGCATCTTTACACAATTACTACTCCGATTAGGAGACGTTCTGAGGATATGTAAACTTAAACCATCAATGCACACATTTATGTACATAAACCAACTCAAGTTTTCTTCCTATGATATCAGCATATTCTCCTTTTATTTCTGTATTTTAAGTATTTCCTCCTGTGGGTAATGTAATTTCTTTTACTCACCCTCCTATTTTTTTTATTTACTCATTGTTGTTCGAGAGATACTGCAGTATTCCTAGTGACATAGTTCAAAACGTCGATTATGGCTATCACCAATCCACAACGTTGATGAGCGAATCGAAAATCGCATGTTTACATAGGCATTAATGAAGAAACAAATAGGTAATTTAAACGCAACCACCTCATTCCCAATAAGGAATAAATATACATTTTAAAATTGATTTCTCTCAATTTATATGTATATATACCATTCTTGAGTAGCACTATTAACCTGAGATATGAATTATCGAAATATTATTTCATCTGTTTGAATAGTGTGTCATGGAAAGCAAATTGGATGTAATGAAAATATCATTCGTCTTTATTGAAAATAAATAATTGTATTGTAACTTCTACCACCTGAAACAATTAATGCATGTATTTGCTGTTTAAAAAAATTTCAAACATTTTGTGTCATTAAAAGATTTCATGCTAATAATTTTAAATATTTTGAGTGAAAATGTTTCTTACACGGATATTAAATTACGTAAATTTGTCGTGATACTCGTTACAGCCGGTAATCATATATGTAACGATAGACGTATACAGTGCCGTAACTAGGGTGGGGCAAGCGGAGCATCTAAGCAAGGAGAGCAAAAAATCCAAATAATAAAAATAAACTAAAATAATAATAAAATAAACTAAAGATGATAATTTTTAAGGGGGGAGAGGCGGAGCATATTTAGTAGTTTGCTCCGGGCGCTAAAATATCTAGTTACAGTGCTGGACGCATAATAAATAGTAATAAGAGTTTGAAATAATCGCTTTAAATTCCAGTTATACCTTTTTTTGTAATTTTTTATCTTAAGTTTCAAAGAAAAAAATTTAAGTGATGGCCTGGTGCTTATTCCTCAATCCAGCGTAGCTCAAAGGTCAATCACGGACATGTTCTTATCATTGTTCGATTAGCGCAAGTAAAAATCACATTAACTAACAGAAAAAAAATTGCTATAAAAATGCTCCATGACAAGACGTCAGCGAAACACGGAAACGCATTTTCGAATTGACATGTAACTGAAACTCAGGCGGCACCGCACGAAAAACAACGGACAAACGTCCAACCGCTTAATCCCAGAATGACCCATGGATAAGAAAGACAAATCGAACAGCTGGAGAAGAAATAAGCGGTTGGTGGGATGCGAGGAGGGGAGAGGGGGGATTTAGTGGAAGATAAATCCAGGATTGACCGTCACTTGTTTTACTCGTTATGTATAAACCGCCCGTCCGCAACAGCTTCCGTTGGCGCCGCTCCCCTACCGGTGCTGTCGTGAATCGTGGCAACAAATGAATAACGGGCTATCCGATTATCGTGTTCACTTCCCCGACAACAGATCTATTGGGGTCCCCGACGAGTGGCCGTGAGTGATACGGGTTGGAATGCGCACGCACCGTTGAGTGCACAAAGTGTCTTTTTCTGCTGAGAGGGGTGGAGATAGGGAGAGAGGGATGATGCGAGAAACATAAGCTGGTTTAAGTGCAGTGAAGGAAACAAATGATACTCCGCGATCTCACGCATTTTCGTAGACATCGAGAAATTGCAATACACCCATACCTCGCTTTGCACATGCCGCGTTGCGTTTCTTTAAATCGCCGTGTAAATCGAAACCGTGCAAAGTGGGGTAGGGTTTAACAGCGGAACACACGAGGGTACTCTTTGAAGGCCGTATTTAGCCCAGCGTGTGGCAATTTACTTATATTCAGCTTTGCCTCCTTGATCCTTTTTTATAACCGCTTCAGTCGAAGTGAAAATTTTTGTGCTGAGAAACGGTTTCAAAACCGTATTAAAGCGAAATGTATGCCCATGCAATTCCAGGCATTTCTTAAAAAATAAAACCGTGATAAACCGAAAACGCAATCAAATCAGTGCAATTCGTTTTAATTAATTGATTTTAATACCATGGTCTTAGATCTCCTCTGTTATTTTCTGTAGAGTTTTCCCTTAAAGATAAAGTTAAACTGGCTATAAGTGACTATAATTGTGACTGATTCTGTGCCTACATATGAACATACGACGCATCAATTCTGCTCACCATCTCGGTGAGCAGAATTGATGCGTCGTCGAAACCCCTATCTTATATTCAAAGGACTCACGACAAAACGCATATTTTTCGTATTCTTCCACCCTATTTAACCATGGAAACTGTTTATTTACACTTGTGGAGTTGGGTGGTATTTTAAAATAATTGGACAGAATGACTCATTGCATTTAATAATGGCCCTTTTTCATATTCTTCTTAAATGCGTGACTGAAATAAGTATTTTGCATTAAGATGATTTTATTTTATTTATTCATATTTCAAGTGAACTTCATGCATTCCTAAATTCGTTAAATGGGAAAATAGCATGTATTTATTTCTAAATCGTTTTTCATTTAAAGCTTTTTTCACAATTGAAAAATATCATTTGGTGATTTTTCATAAAGCTTAAGCAATCAAATATAACTACAGGAATTCGAGGTGATGCGATGAGTTTGAAAAAGATCACGCTAAGATGATTTCTACCCCAATTTGTCCTGAAGGTAAACATTCTTGCTAAAATAACATCGCCTACCTTTTTCCACAACTTTTTGATTAGTTAAATCGATATTATGCCTTGAAAATATTTCACTTTCTGACAAATCGCAAACTCATTCGACTTGGAAACACAGAACCCAAAATTCCGAACAAAGCGCATCAATCTAGTCCCGCCTCGTTTAATTAATCTCCTCCCAGGCCATCCTTCCAAACAGCGGTAGGTACACGAACTCAAGATGGCTACCGAGCGTCACCTCAAAAAAGTAAGGAGTTTAAAAAAAAAGAAAACAGTCCGCCAACTAGGATTTCACACGACCGCGAGCGCCGCCTTTAAGACGCCCCTCCGAGAAGATCCAGTCGCTATGGAGATGAGCTCCGGAGATACTTAAAAGAGAGAAAGAGAGAGAAAGATAGCATCTCGAGTGATCGGGGACAAGACAGGAAAAATACCAACCAAGGACCCTCCGCACTTGGAACGTGTCCGCCGTGATTTACTCGTTTTTTTCCCTCCAAGAGTTCCTTCTCGCGCTGCCTTTAGATAAGGGCATTTCTCATCTCGAGGCGCAGGCGGTGGTCCGCAGCAAGCAGTAATGTACCGGAGATTTAAACTCGCCGATTAAGTACCGGAGATAACGAAATAAAACCTCTTTACTACCTTCCGTGTTCTTGGATCTGTTTTTTCCCTCCGCTTTCTCTCTCTCTGGATGGTTTATATCTACTTAATGGATAATTATGTCCTGTTTGAATAACATGGAGCGTGTGATTCGGTCAACGAGGCTACAGTATGTATGATTTGAGTTCAACCCCAGCCGCCTCCGTTCAAATAAGGCATGGAATTATTGCTGCTGCGTTCCAAGTTAAGCTCCTTTTAACGAATGAATAACCTCCGTCTGATTTCGTGCGCGATGAAGCTAATGAATTACTTTGTGAGGTTTTCCGGATAGCGTTTAATTTGTTAGCATTGCCTCGAGTTGCGGTTGCCTTGTCGATGGTTTTGCTACCTATGATATTACCTTAAGTAATTGAAACTACCTCAAAAGAGAATTGCAATCCGATATTGTAACCTCGTCTTTTGTTTCTTTCTTTTCTAATTTTTATTATCTGATTTATTACCATATTTAATTTTAAAGGAAACGAGCCGAGGCTTTTAAATTTAAAGAACTATTTACTATTTCAAAGAAATTTTTTTACTATATCAAGGATCGGCAACCTGCGACTCTTGAGCTGCATGCGGCTCTTTAAAGGACATGGGTAAACTCTTTCCACTCTCATATAAAGCACAAACAAAGTCCTTTTCTTTTTTTAACTCAACTGCCATATGTTTACCAATAATAATGTTCTGAAATATGATTAGATATTCTTTTAATAAGAACCGTCTTTTTCGCCTGTACTGCGGCTCTTCTCATGTTGGGTTTTAATAATGAATAGGAAAAAACGGCTCTACTCTTGGCTATATTATGTTATTTACTATGACTAAAAAACTTGTGTGATGTTTCTTGTTGTCTCGGCTCATAAAATGACTAAGGCTTCTGTTCAATTTCTCGCTGACATCGATAGTTCTGTTTCACATTGATATTTGTACATATATCTTGCTGATGTCCATATCTCAGGGTATATCAATAGCGTATTAGTCGTCCATCTCGACACGTAAAATGTGTCCATTATGTTATTAGTGCTCTTGCTGCGACATTACTGGATAAAGACTCGACGACATATCTCTCGCTATGCTATTAACGTGTCCCGGAGTGTATCTCATAGCTGCACACAAACGATTTTACGATTACCTTGATAGTGAATCTTCTGTTACAGTTTGATTCTATCACCGTTTGTATAAGCGTATTTCACGTATCCGTTGAAACGTGTCAGTGAAAGGATTTTTAAATGCAATGACTTTTTTAAGAATAAAATAAACATGGAAAGAGACAATACCTACAAAACTGAATTGTTTAGAGAGATTAACTGAATATACGTATATATCAGTGGTTGCCAAACGTAGTTACCCTCTGAGTAGCAAACGATAATCTTCAGAAGGTCGAGAGCCGCATGGCACGCATTCTGTGCTCATGAATTTACAAATAGTAAAACATAACCTGTACCTGAAGAAATTCAGATATACCATGTATCTTAGGCATCCCCAACACGTTTCAAGTTACACTTCGTTGTTGTGTTCTGCAGTGAAAAACGTTGACCCGCCTCTGGATGGAAATTTAAAGGAACCGCTTAACAATAAGTTAAAAGAGCCGCGGTTTGGCCACCTCTGGTATATATCATCATCATCAGCCATTTTGAATCCATTGATGGATACCTCCCGCAGGCACCTCCATTTTTCCCTATCACTTACATGCTTTCCTCGTCCTAGTTAGCCCCAAGAATTTAACAAATATCTCTGCTCCATCTGCCTTTCGAATATATACACACACACACATAAATACGCGCATGTATTCCATCGTTTCTTTGGTAGCCTCTTTAAAGATTATAAGTTTATGAAAATTTTCACCCTTTAAATTCTTATTGGGAAATTCACTTTTTCAATTTTTATTGGATTTAGATTAATTTATGTCGACTTCTGACATTTTTTTCCGAGCTTTGATCATTTCACGGATACAGATCCGGATGATTTTGCCCTTACATGCTCAACAGTACTATTTCCCGTATCTGTTGAGGCGAAAGAAAAATCCCCCGTAAACGGAGAACACCCTCACCTCTCTCGCCTTCACCATAGCATTCCCACAGCCTCGTGTGCCGTAACACTCCCATCCGCCTCCGACCCGCCATACTCTCTGCCTCCTTCCTTTTGCATCAATTTTTTCCCACGCCGTTCTACGCGGGTGTTCCACCTCCGGTGTAGTGAGAAATGGCCGTCTCAGTCGCAGCACCCTCCGGCCCCCCGAAGGCGGTCACGGGAGTTTGAACCCCGCTGCGACCCCACCCGCTCGACCCCGCCATTACCCTCGCGCCGTACCGTGGGTCGCCTGCTCGATCACTGGGGTACTACTACCTATAGTGGCGGCCTCATTGGGAGGTCGGCTCCGCCGCCGAGAGAGGAAGATGCGTAGGGGGAGGTTAGAGAAATGGGGCGGGAGGCGGAGTGGCGAGGGGCGTAACACCGGTTGCCTCGGCAATTAACGCTGCCCACACGCGAATGGCGAGGTGGTTAAGGGCAATATAGCGACAACCGCTGGATGAATGGTCGCCCCGGCTTTTTTTTCGAGGGACATAAATCCTCTCGCTAACTAGTTTCCTATCATCTCTCGCCAATGAGAGATTAGGCACGCGGAGACTCGACGGCTGGCGTTATTCAGCTGTTTCCATCCGCGGTACGAAAAAGGGAACGATATTAGAACTCGACATTCTGAAAGGAAGGTTTAGCTGAGATAAATGTAGTATGTTTTTCCTGTAAATTTATAAGATCGTAATAAGGCAAGTCTCGAGAATATATTAATCCGATTACGACCAATCAATATTTCCTCGGGATTTTTTTGGCCACTAGGATTTAATCATACACATACGTTAAAATTTATTGTTTGTACCTGTGCATTTCTGGCTAGTCAGCCTCTTGTATTATTTTCGTCGTAACTCGTTACACACCATACACACAAGGGGGGAGAGAAACCCGGTGCCGGCATTAGCCTACTCTTTACGAAGAGCACCAAGGGGGCCAACTGCTTAACGTCCCTTTCGAAGGACGGAGCGCTGACTTGCGCAGTCTCCTCAAAGCACACAAGTAGGGGACGGGACGATTCCAGGTTGAAAATATAGCAGTATTCGAACCTGGATCCGTTGCGTGGAAAGCTAACGCTCTAACCACTCCGCTACCGCCACCTTCCATTGATATTTATTTTAAAGATTTTGACAAAATACGGTAAAGCCTTTTTCTATGTTAATTCCATTATGCAAGGTTAAATACGTGTGACACTTATTTATTAACATGTATAAAATTTTATCATACATAATCCTGAATTGCGCGCACACTGCATTTTACGTATATGGCGTGAGAAAGCTCGCAGCCTCTACGAACAAGTGGTTTTTCCATATGGTATTAAATGCCACGCAACGCAGCTTTGTCCAACGCGACCTTTTGCAATAGCGTAAACCAAGCATTGTCCGAGGCAGCGGATCTCAACCTCTTGCATCTAAAGTCCAACCAACCATTTTGTCAAATAAACACGGGTCCCACGTTATAAAAATAATATCCCACCTTTCTCCAGAAGTGGATTTATTACGGTAAATGCATTTTAATATTATGTTAATCATTAACGGAAATTCTAAAGGACCTTAAATATTGCAATAATTTCAATGCAATTGCCTTGATATTATAGCCTATCTAGCTCTCAATGCAACGGTCGCGGGTGCACAGGGCTTGTCATGAATATATTATAACACGTGCTTAGGCAAACATGTTTGTGTTCAAGTATTTACAATTATTATCGGTAAAAGCGAGACCCCCATCTTTTCCTGGAAGTAAATTTTCACATAAAATGCATTCTAGTATTGTATTAATCGTCAATGAAAAATTTTGAGGGCCTTCAATAATGCAAACATTTTGTCGGGAGAAGTATCTATAATAATATTTTTGAAACTTCGCGTCCCATTTAGACGACCTTCATGGCCCACTGGTTGAGAAATACTGGCCCAAGGTACTAATGGACGAGATCGATTTCACGCAAATGCGAATTCCCCGAGAAGGAAAAGTTTTGCAAACATTTTCTCGCTTAACAAACACAGGCTGATTTTTTATCCAATATACAACATACCGGTAAGCCATTATCTAATCAATTTATCTTTGTCAAATCCCGGACTTAAAACAGCGTTACATGAAACAGCTTCCGACAACTAACGAGTAAGCCGACCCGTTTTTAAGGCAGAAGGTGTGTGCGGCGATATAAATAAAGCATACCGGAATTTTAAAATAAAATTACTCGGACCTTTAAGTGACTGCAATAAAAACGGATGGGAAAAAACGAAGCAAAAAACACCATTCCCGAAGAATGGGGATCGTGATTTATCTACCTGTCTAAACAGATTAAGCGTGTACTAAATCCACAAAATAATTCATCTGACATTAAATAAATTACGCGCGAGCTCCATAAGCGTAAGTTATGCACACGGAGTTGACCTTAAGATTCAAGCGAGGAATAAGAAAATGTATCGTCCAATAGTGCATTTCTACGGCGAGTCGAAAAATAAACGTTAAGCGGATTAACTGACCTTGGCGAATTGCTTCAGAAAGTCCGGGAAAATCTATTTCGCGTGGAAACCACGAGGACAGAATATCAATGTTTATCCGTATAAATCCGAAGGATATTGCTCGCAAAAGTTCGAGCTAAAGCCGAAGAATTCGCAGGTCAACGTTGATGGCCTAATAAAATCACACCCTTCGCGCCAGAAAAACGGCAGCGTTTTCAATTGAATGAGAAAGAGAATAAAAAAACTGACGGTCGTTTTGCGAAATTCAGATTTCTAAGTGGAAGAGAGGAAAGTGATAATAGTGTGTAACGGGAGATGTTTAGCAATAAATAGGATTGAAAATTGCGGATAGTGAAATACAAAGTGGCATTTATGTTGAATTGCGCCTGTATCGTCACGCGTTGTAAAATTCTCATCGGTCATGTTTGATTTATTTTGCGAGTGCGATAGAAGATAAATAGAGTCAGTGCTGTTACGAGGTAAAGAGATTATTTTCCGGTAACTATGGCGATTGCTTCGTCAATGTGAGAATGTGACGCATTTTTTCGAGATATCTTTTTCTGGAAAAATTTGTCTAAATTAATTGCAAAGTAGAGGAATACCAAAAGTTTTTATTGATTGATACGTAAACTGCTGATTAAGTTCTTAAGACTTGAAATTTATACTTTAATTGAATGTTGAGCTGTAGCACATTTTTTTTCTGCGATACCAAGTAACATAAAAAAGTTTATTCACCATCTTCTAGTTCATCAATGAGCTAATTTGATGTATAAACTTCATATGCTGATGAATGGATTCACACTTATTTTTGCTTTATTATTCATTCAAACCTTATATATATGACAATTCCATATAAAATCATAACTGCATTTACTGTCACTTCAGCAGGTCGCCCACATCCAGTCAACATTTTTCTATATTATTTTGAAAAATATTTTTTAATTTTAGAAATTATTTGCTCCTTCGCATACTCTATAGGGCTCACATCTTTACCAATATTAGCATTTAGCTTACAATGTTCGAAACATTATGACGGTAATTTGGGAAAACTAGTAATACTAATTTTTTAAAACTTGACAATATCTAGTAGAGCTTCTCTAACATTGGATAGGGAAAAAATACATTTTTCTGCTATCACACATTTATTGGAATCAGTTTAGTGGCAAATATGCTCTTGAAATGTTTCATTTTCAACTGTTAGAATTTTTGGGATTTTTATAGAAACTTTCTATCACATTTTGCTTTATCATTAATTAACAAAAGTGGAATACTCCTTTAGCCAAAACAACTAGAGGGCTGCAAAACCCAATGCATTTCGAGGCAGTTGGCTTCCAGTCACTGGTGAAACAGGTTCTACCCCTGACGATGCCCACCTTGTGGGCGAAATGCATTGGGTTTTGCAGCCCTCTAGTTGTTTTGGCTAAAAGAGTATTCCACTTTTGTTAGTTTTGGCCAAAGTTATTGAGCTACTATCAATTATCATTAATTATTAAAATAATTTCGAAAGCAATTTTTCATAAAAAAATCTTCTTCTGATATAGGGCCTTGGGTCAATAAATGTAATTAAAAATATAAAGTCTTTGCTAAACGGTTGATTTACTTCCCTATTAATAAATACGTATGTAGCTCAAATCGATAAAATTAATTTAAGAAAAAAATAAACAAGAAAATATGTTGAAATAAAGCCGAATGAATGTATGAAGTATGAAATAATCTCTTTTCACCTACATAAACACATTTAACCGAGGGGAAAAAAAACAAAAATAACAAAGGCTAAAAAGCTAAGGCAAATACCTATTTTGTCACCGAGCGAAACCATCAATAATGCTCTTTATTAACCTAACGAGTTATTCCTGTCATATTTTCTGACATTCTCGCGCCAAGCAAAATATCTAAGGAAACGAAAACAAAGAAAGACGTAGAAAACCGATTCCTCATCAAGTGATCGCTTTGAGACCTACGTGAAGACGTTAACAGCTACGGTGCGTGCGCTCGCTAATGCGAGTCCCTCTATATAGGCGCGTAATTGCGACTGCGTGTTCGCAGGCGAGGGAAAGAATCTCCGGAATCAACGTCCAGAGAGCCCTCCATCGTCCATCTGAACGCCTTGTCCACATATGGCGTCCTCCGCTGCCGTCATCAATCCGGGAATTACGCTCGTCTCGGGAAGTGAAGATGCGAAAAGAAGAAGAACCAAGCGAGAAGCACGGTAGCGAGAGAGGACGGATAAGGAAAAAGGTTTTGAGCATGCGTGAAACGATTTCGCACATGCACGCGCTAATGTGCTGCGTTGATTTGCGGGGTTATCAAGTGGATAGAGACTGGAGGTGGAGTGAGAACGCTGGGGGGAAAAAAAGAAACGCTTATTGTCGGACGGTCTGGTGGTGTGTGCTGGTGAGTGATATCCCTCTTGCTTGCCAAGAGGAGAGAAAGACATCTTTCTATTTTCCGTGCTGTTATTCAGCCTTTCGTCTAACATACAGACTTTCTCTCCGGTCAGAAAGTGTAAAAGAGAATTATGAGGGACGGAAAGAGATAAGGGAAGAGAGGAAAAGAGGTTATTTTATTTATCTACTTCTACATAGTTTTCTCCCGCTCTGTTATATTTATATCTATTTCTCTAACTTACTTTTGTTACTTCTTTCATGTCTTCCTCATTTCCTCTCAGTTCTGTCACCTTATTTTCTGTCTTTATCTCCATCTTTCCATTATAACTCGTCTCTTCGCTCTTTTCTCCCTTTGTGCGTCTTTCTCCCTCTCACACTCATTTTTTCCTTATCTCCTTTTAACGCTGCCTTCCTTTCCCTCGTTCCTTTCTTCTACTCATTTCCTTGCCTCAGGATGGTCAAGATCTTATCTCGAGTAGTCTTTAAATGAGACTGTCATCTGTCATCGTTTGAACGGCATTGCCTACAATAATGATCGAAAAGAGGCCAAACATGGAAAGGCCTTACTATTTTGTTCTCTTTCATATGGCGACCGTGACTGGTTGAGGAATGAGTGAGAGAGAAACAGAAAGAGAGAGAGAGAGTGGGAGAGAGTGTGGATGTCGTCTTTTGTCAGAGGTTAACGAATTGTGACTACTCGGTTTTGCTCTATAGAGGATAATTTTGAGGAGAAAGAGGAAAATGGGCGAGGCATACTTCTCTGCCAGTAACAAAAATCCATCCAATAATCATTGCCCTAAGTGTGGTTGACTCACCTAATTGACGTTGGCACGATTTTACTGTATTATTTACGAGATAAGGGAATTAAGTAACAAATAAACTATCGTAATTTATAAGTATTTTTATTAATTTTAATTCGCAATAAAGTGACCAGCACAGGCTAAAGCTTTTACATAAAAATTCTAAAAGTTAAATGCTCATTCAAAGCTCGGACATATTACATAGACATATTATCTCTAAAAAGGCGGCTAACGGCTACGCAATTTTTGGCCTCAGCGTGTATGCTGATATAATACTAGGTTTTCAATAGAACGATCATGTGGTAGGTTATTTATTACTTTACAATTTAAAAATCTATCATAGTTATTCACATAATCAAATATTTACTTAATTTTTCAGCACTGTTTCTGGTTACATAAGAATCGCAAAACACTTGAATCTGCATACCAGTTAAAGAGAAGTATCATTTTTAAAATTTAAGGCTTTTATGCTGATTGAAGTTTTCATTCCAAACAAGATGGAAAAGTATACTCTATAAATGGAATACACAGAGATTTCAAAAGCGTTCTTTATGGGAAATACGTAAGAAACGGTATGGAAAGATTGGGCAATTCTCGAATTTTTTCTCCGAAACTATAACTAGTATTTATGTGGTCTCGCGGACGTTTTTGTGGTAAATGAAGTCCTATATCTTAATCATTTTTTTAATCTATACCTCACAGATCATATAAGATCTTGGGAGAGAAATATATGAATTTTTAATTGTTGTGTGGCGATAGAACCATCTTAGCGATCGATGTAAACAAAATATTTGATTTAATGTTTGGGATTTTCTCGAATTTTTGTTTCGAAAACTATAACTCGTAATTATGTCCTCCCGCAGCCTTCTATTTAGTAAATTATGCCCTTTATTAGAATAAAATTTTTAATCTATACCTCACATATCATATAAGAACAGGGGAGAGAAATATATGTTATCTAATTTTTGTTTGCCGGTAGAATCGTCGTATCGACCGATGTAAATAAAATATGTAATGTTTTGCTCGGGATTTTCTCGAATTTTTATCTCCAAAAATATAACTCGTAATTATATGGTCTCGCAGATTTTATTGTGGTAAATGTTGTCTTCTATCTGAGTAAATTTTTTAATCTATGCCTTACAGATCATATAAGAGCTTGGACGAGAAAATTTAGATTTTTAATTGTTGCTTTACGGATGACATTTAACGAGATGCGAGTATAAGTTTATTAAAATTATTATGTAAAGTGGTAGTTCTAATTGACAGATGCAGTTAAAATTCACAATATGCGATAAATTTTTATAAGGATTACTCCTAATTTATTTAATTAAAATCCGTCCAGCGGTTTAGGAGATGAAGGTTACGTCGGACGGACGGGTGAGACGTGCCCATAAGGCGTTCTGCTACTACAGCTTTGCTGGTAAAGAACGCCTAAAAATGGAACGAAGATTTCATCATTATGACGATAAATCATCGTAACCTAACTCTGCGAACTTATTATACCAACTGATTTTCTCATCTAACATTTTGTTAACTTTTTCATCGACTCAATTTTGACGCTTTACACTCTAATCTGGAACATATATTAGACAAGTTAGAAACGTTATGCGATTTTGCTAGATCTACTTATATATGGAAACAAAGTTAATTCGTATTGAAATGTATTCAACTAGGCGTTGATTTAAAAGTATATAAATTAACAATCATTTGGCTAACTTTCATCCTCGTCATTTATCATGGGATTTTGCTGGCAGATAAGATGAAAACATTTTATGAAGGCACTAGGTTATTCATTACCGTGTTTTGGTTTACTTGAAGGTTTACTAACAAATATCTCCACCTATTTTTTCCCGAATAGCTATTCCAAAAGTTAACTGCTTTTAATTTCGAATTATTTAATATTACCAGTTATCTCTTGATAATAACCATACTTTTATGATCGGAAATATTATGAAACGGATTGAATTCTATGATTTTGAAAATTTATTGACACAGTGCTATATATGTTGTTCCTAAAACACATCCAAAAAATACCATAATTTTCGTTTAAAGCAAATTATAAATAAAATGAAATGGAATGTTTTCTACAAAATCTATGCACGTGTACGTGTGATTAGTGTTTTTGCAGTGCTCAAAGTCTATAAAACATAGTTGTAAAGGTCATAAACTGAAGTTACTTGCTTTAAAGAGGGATATACGATGTCCTGGTACACATGCGTGCTCCACTGGCTGCGTGTGTAGCATCTCACAATAGCACCACGTGCATGCAATCAAAATAATCGAGGAGGGATTTTTTTTCTACTACTACAATCTATCGGCAATTAATTCTGCGGAGAATGTCCACGAACGTGCACCATTTTAGGTCAATAATATCACCTTTTACCATTTGAGAATACCTTTCCCTTGATTTATTTCACTCGGCCGCAAACGTTTCTCCGGTTCCGAATGCCCGGAAACGGATCAATCCATCTCGACGGCGCTGCGAGCGAGAAAAGACGTGATGAAGCCGGACGCCAGTCAGCGCCATTAGGGCGCAATCGGAATTCTCCGTCTCACGGCGATGAGTTTGGTCGTCACACCATCTTCCTCAATAGAACGTCTGTTACTCGGACGGCGCATATGGCACCATATGCCACGCCGCCCGCGGGATGGGAGGGTGTTGCATGGCAGAGCGGAAGGGTTGACGGGAGCGGGGAGAAGGAGATTAGAGAAGTAATGGAATTCGAGATGATGGAAGAGAGAGAGAGAGAGATGCAGACGTGCTTCGCAGAAGACGGGAGGAAGAGGTTGGATAAGGAGAAAGACGAGTTGAGGCGGGAAAAGGGAAGAGAGGCGTTGGTCTCCGTTGTTATGTCGTTTGATTGATGTGCCTCTACCTCTCTCTTTCTCGTCCCCTCCCTTCATCATCTCTTCTTTCCTTCGCATTTGCCAGCCTTCCAGCTATCTTCCTTCTTCACCTTCCTGTCTATCACTCCCCTTTGGTCTCGCTCCTTTCCATCAGTTCGTGCGAAGAGGGATAAGAGATTATACACGATTTGATGGGGGTAATTTCCATGCAATGAACTGCGCGTGAAGGTTAATTTTCTCTAAGTTCCTCTCATGGACGATAAAGAGCCTCTCTCTCGCCATCCGCCGATAAAGATGAGTTGCAATTGGGAAAAAAGTTGAATCTCCGCTGCTAAGTTTATCTTGAGAGTTGGTTGATGCAAAAAGTGGCGTATTTGATAACTGAAGAGTGTTTAAACGAGCAGTTTACTTAAGTATTAGAATTGTCATTTGGTGAGTGTATGGCTTTTAAGTACTTAATGAGTAAAATAAGTATTTTATAAAAAAAATATATTGTTATAATATATATAGGTACATACGGTATATGTAGAATTTTTCCAAGTTTGTACTTTAGCGGTCTTTTTTGCATATTATTGCATCTTATTTTCCAATGTGAAGAAATTTCTCTTTATATACGGCTAGTGAATGTCAATTTGTCACTAGTTGACATAATCATACAACTATGATTTCCATCTTTCGTAATAAGTGCTTCTATTTTGCACTACTCCCTAGAATTAAGTTTACATGCATATTTTAATTTATAGATCATATCGTTTATTGTTTTTTCTCACATAGGTCATCAACGGTCCTCTACTAAAACTATTGCGGAGTAGGAGTAAATGTTCAACTCTCCTTTACTAGCATCTATACTCATCTTATTCGTCATCCTCCCTCGACCTATTCTTAAAACCATGTTTTTCTTTTCATTGCCCACGGCTTTGCACTAACGCGAATGCATTCCCTTGCCTGTAGAGGATCTAGTGCTCCGGTGGTTTGATACGTGCGCATGCGCATGTATGGAAAAGGCCAAGGGGTCTCGGTGGTTGCATGTGTAGTGGGCTGCTTGAGACGACGGGGCGGCTGAGAATGATTAATGCTCTTATGGAACCGTGTGGGAAAGCGTGGGTGAAGAGAAAGAGGGACGGAGGGAGAGAAGAAAGAGAGGAATAGGAAGAGAAAGAGGAGAAAGCGGGAATAGGGCGCGAGAATGGCGAAAGAGAGCAGCAGTTTGCGAGACAAATCCAACACCTGAAGCACTTTTACACTACGACCGCTGACGAAATATGTAAACAAGTAAGGAAAGAGAGGAGGGGTGAACGAGCGATCGCTCGATTACTGGGCGGGAGTTATTGGACGATTCTGTGGAAGCTCTGTTTCTACGTGAGATTCCCTAAATGGGATCAAAGGAAACGTTGATAGATGATGGCTAATAAATTGCGGGCAGCCGTTTGCTTTTGGTTTGTCACTCATTTACACCGGTAACCGGATACTTCTTATTTCTTCCTAATGTTCTTCAACTGCCCTTCGTATTTGCTGTGACGCGTGTAAACTGATGTCGTTTGACTTTCCCTCTCATTCCATAGATATGTATTCGTGCAGTTGTTTCCAATAGGAAAAGGCTGCAGATCAAAGGAATGCCACGTAGTCATTACAATGGAATAACACGTGAGAATGAGTTATATAAGTCGGACGGAAGAAAAATCACTTTCCTTTAGTAAATAGATTACCTAATATATAAATGGAAATACCTGATTCCGGGATTTAAAAATTGTTTCAAACTGTATCAGACTATTGGATTCATTTATAGTTAACTTAAATTAATATTTTAATCGAGTTTACAAAATTAAAAATTTTAAATTAAAGTTAAAAACAAGTTTAAAGATTACAAGAACTAATAAGTTGGATGATAATTTAAAAAATATAAACCGTTGGATCCTTATGTGAATTTTTAAATAAAGAGGCCTAATTTGCGATATAATCGTGCTTTATTTAGAAAACTAATAGAGCTCAATCGCTCCTTAAAAGCGTACTTATTTGTTCAAATTGAGACCTTAGAGAGAATAGCAGTGAAAAATGACAAAACAGAAAACGCCCGCGCCCACAGCATGACTTTTATCAGGATCCGGGTGGAGTGAATCGTAGCACTCCAACGTGATCTGCCACCTAGACGGCAGTTAGATGAAGGACATATTGGTTGAAATACATTTTACGTTCTCTCTACGCAATATGGAACGGATAAATTATGTATGTGTAGCACACGACATCCGGGGAAGGAGGAGAGAGAGAGGGAGATGGTGCCGCAGTTAAAGAGCATGGGAATAAATAGGGATCCGGTAAAAGGGAGTTGAAGCTTTGGTCGGTTTGCGATTCTTGCCCCGAGAACTGTCGATCCTATAAGGCGCCTTATAGAGAGTGGGGGAGGCGTTGAAGGAGGGAGGCGAGGCAAAATAAATCACGAGTTGCGCCGCCAACGACCTGCTAGTCGGGCGGCCTATCTTTCAGGGGAGTTTTTGAAAGGTATCCGGAAACGGAGGAATATTAAAGAAGATAAGGGGGAGCTGTGAGAGCGTGAGGGCGAGAATGAGAAAAGAAAAACATTTGAACGGTGAATCCATCCGGGACTTCAACGTCTGCATTTCCCAGTGATTTCAACGCCTGTATTTGCTGATATCGTCACCTGAATTTCTAATGGATTTAACGTTTGCATTTATTGTTGACTTCAACGCTTGAATAGTGCTTTCATTAATTTAAATAACTTCCAATCGAAGTAATACACAATGATCATTAATCGATTCCGATAATTTGTGCGAGTGTTACTCTCGTTATCGCTCATTAAAATTATTGCTCTCAACAAGCCCTAGAACCTATCTCGTTAAAAAGTTTTAACGCATTCGTTAGGGCAAATCGTCTCGCAGCCATACGTATCACTTTCGACCATGTATTCAGCACAGATGTCAAGAGCGTTAATTCACCGTACTTATAGGATATTTTTGCGAATGAATGAAGTAGTTAAAAGTTGGAACGATAGATGTTAACGGGAGTAGGAAGGTCAGACTGGCAATTAATGGATGATGGAAATTTTGAACCCTTACATTACGATTACGCAAAAAAAGATATCTCCTCCGCAGAAGGAGGCGCAAACATCCAACCTAAGTAGAGGATGCAGTGCCCAAGCGTACGAAAAACGAAAAATGATCGTTCTTTGAGGATAACGACCTGAGGTTGGCGGTGACGCCGCGGATTGAGATAAAATCGAGATAATATGGCGTCGTGTCTTGAGCCCTGATTGGATTTATGGTGACTCCGCATCCATTATTGGAGTCTCGAGTCGTAACTCGGGGCAACCATCTCTGTCTTTCTCTCAATTCCTAGCCGTGGAGGGAGGCGAGAGAGAGCGGCGTATAAATCGAACGCGAAGTTTACGGTGATTTTTGCGGAGCGTAATAATGCGTTATATATTTATGACGAATGGGAACGTATTTCAGTTTTGTTACGATGATTTATACCTCAAGCGTGCTTGTATTTGTGGGAGTTGGTCTTTAAAAAAATATAACAAACAATAGAGAGTTTTTACACAATAGAAGTGGGAAAGGAACATAAATATTTTATAGCGCTTTAAGAATTAACCGAGCAAATTATTTCTTCAATTAATCATGAGTATGAAATTTTTCAGTGTATCTATTTATTTTATGACAACTTAGTTTTTAGGTGAACGATAAATTGCTATCTCACATAAACCTGTAATTTTCTTTCTATAGGATGTATTCTATTAAAAAATTTAATGGAACGAATTAACTAAATTCGCTCTTGAAAGTAATCGGTAGTTAAAATATTTTTCAATTTTTATGTTGTGTAACGGAACCTGGATTGGAAAGGTAGATTCTTTAAAAACGCCATTCAACCTTCATTCTCCAGAAAATTCCAATTTGCGAGAAAAACAATTTATCGAGAAATCCTCCAAATAGAGTTTCCAGAAATATGAAGTCATAGTGAGTGCGTTTTTTTACACTTCGCATTGAATGAGAACAAAGAGAAAAATCTATTTAAAAAATAAATTCTGAGGACTAAGACGAAGTTTTAAATACGTAAATAATTCTTCCCAAGCCGTAAATTGCAATATTTAGATTGTAATCGTAATTGGAGATTACATATCATCTACCGATGATGGCAGCTTAACTGCCAAAATACGCATTTAATGTGACTTTTTGTTATTTGAAGATAAACTGTGCGAAATTGAGTGCGTTCGTGCGTTGTTTTTAGTAGGTCTCTGTCGCGGTCGCAAGACACAAATGTTCCAGGCTGTGTGAGATACTGAGTCGTGGCGTGGAATAATTTTATCCTATTTCTCTTTTTGTAAATATATAGTTATGCGATTGAGCGAGTGAATGTATGGGTGTTGGTCTAGTGGATCCCTCTTGCCATCAAAAACACGCAAACCCTCTAAATAACTACGTGAAATCCTGGTCCATGGCGCGGAATAATTTCCCGTAAAACTAGGTAATATTGATGTACTTCCTTGCACCTTTAGGGTTAAGCGTTGCGATTGAGCGAGTAATTGGATGTGAGTGATAGTGTCTAGGAAGTCGCTGTCGAAAGACAAACTAACTCCCAGATACGAGTGTGAGTTTTGCAACTAAGTGAAGTGAAGAATAACTATCGCGTAAGCCCATGCGTATATTTTTGTATAAAGTTTTTAAGATTTTCTCTCTTGCCCCATTTGTGTTCGTATTTTTATTTGTTTCATCTTTAAGTATCGTTTTCTCCCTCTCCTTCCATGTGAATCTCTAATTATTGTAATTTAAGGCTTAGGCGGATTTTTTCCACATTTTAAAAACCCACGGCAATAACTTGTTTATTTATTAAATCTTTCATTTTATTGGCTTTTTACAAAAACAATTAGAGTAACAAATATAATCGCATGGATCCTTTTTTTATAAGAGGGTTCGAACCCGCGACCTTAGAATTCGGAGGCAGACGCGATAGCTATCTCTTTAACAATAAAAGTTGACCTTTGAATCTGTTTTAGTTTTGAAAAATTAGCATTTATAGATTTTCAGATTAATAAACTTACTACTCCCTTACAAAAAAATCTAATGTGGCCACCACATGACTTTCTCCATACCTGTTATACTATATATAAAAATAATTTAATGTCTAAGGCGGTGTCCGGTCAAGTATAAGTACATATGTATCTATAACTCAAAAACTACATAACATAGAGGCAAGTGGAATATTTCATTATAACCGCAATAACAAGTATAGGATGGCAGGGCGGTTTTTAAACGGATCCATTCGATTAATTTATTTTAAAAAATTTTTATTTCATTTTTCCTATTTAAAAAAAAAGAGAGAAGCGCAGACTATTTTTCATTTGTACATTAAAATTAATAAACATCATCGTATAAAATTAGCATTTGAACTCGATGATGAAGAAAATTATGGAGTTTCATTTTCCTTAGGTAAATTTTGAAATACAGATCGAATTTTTCCAAAATTGAGCTTTAAACTACAAAATCTCAAGTTATTTTTTAATAAAAAGTTTTCCTTTCACGGCGACCAATATTATTGCCAAACTCAATATCGTAAACCCATGACATTGAAATAAATCCAAGGTCAGTTAATTATCCATGTAAAGAAGTAATGGCATAAGAAGCTATTTTTTTCGGTTTCAAATATTGAAAGACTAGCAAGTGGAAGGAAGAGAGAGAGAAGGATGGAGAATGGGAGGAAGAGAGAGGGAGAGAGATAAAAAGGGATAAAGAGAGAGGAAGAGAGAGATAGAGGGAGAGAGAGAGAGGGAGAGATAATTGAAGGAAAGAAGAGAGAGAATGGAAGGAAAGAAGAGAGAGAATGAGAGGAAGAGTGAGAGAGAGGGGGAGAGAGAATGGGAGGAAGGAAGAAAGAGAGGGAGAGAGAGAATGGGAGGAAGAGAGAGGGAATGAGATTGGGAGGAAGGGAGAGAGAGAGGGATAGAGAATGGGAAGAAGGAAGAGAGAATAGAAGGAAGAGATAGAGGGAGACAGAATGGGAGGAAGAGAGAGGGAGAGAGAACGGGAGGAAGGGAGAGAGAGAGAGGGATAGAGAATGAGAAGAAGGAAGAGAGAGAGATTGAGAGAAAGGAAGAGAGAGAGGGAGAGAGAGAATGGGAGAAAGGCATCATTAAAATACATTACAGAAGAGATAACTTGTACGAATACAATATCATAACTAATAAGATTGAGCATTTTTATTTCCATATCAATAACCATACAATGCAAATGGCAAGCAGTTATACTTCACGTGCAAAATACGATCTTCGAAACTACATAAATTAAAATACCAGACGTCACAAACACAATTCAAAAAGAGAGTTAAATATTATTCCAGGCCGGACCCATACTGTTTTCACCCACCCCGGTATCAATGAAGCAGTCAATTCTTTTTCCAAGGTGCACGCACAAGCGGACGGATTAAGAGAGCTCCAAACACATCGAAGCGTAAACCACCACCTCCACATGTCACCCTGAAATAATCTCCGACCGAGATAGAGAGAGAGATAGAGAGAGAGATATAGAGAGATAGAGAGAGAGAGAGAGACAGAGAGAGAGAGGGCACAGTTCCAGAAAAAAATAAACAAAAAACCGCCCACCGGCCTCGCCACCACCAACCCCAACGGCACCATGGACTTTTGCATGAGCATCAGTCGTTCATCTTCAAGGTATTCAATTTCAGTCACACCCATCATTTCTCTCTCTCTCTCTTGCTCGCTTGGCGCGCGCGCACAAGCAGAAAAGTCCTCCCTCCCTTTTCTTTCTCTCTATATATTCCGTTGAGTTAAAAGCGTTTGCTTTAAGTTAGAAAGAGCGAGAGAGGAAGTAAGCGGGGCGGGGTAGGATCATCCTCCCCCCTTGCGGAGGAAACAGTAAGTCATAATCCCTTGACACAAGTCTCGACACCCTCTCGGTTGCAATGGAAGGGGGCTGGAGCGGTCTGCAGAGAGAGAGAGAAAGGAGACTTCCGCCCACGGCCGAGCTATACTCCGTACTCCTCCTTTCGAAGTAACTTTCTCGCTCTTTCATATTCGCGGCAACAATTCTATAACGCAGAGGTTGTACGCCAATAGTCTATTCTGTTTCGGTTGTATATCTCCGGGCGGACTGTCTTGTATAAAGCGACGACGACGCGGTAATTACTCGGCCGCAATGTAAGGGTGTGTATCAAAGGGAAGCGAAGCGATACCGCTAAAATAATATCTCAAAGAGGAGCGAACAAAGAAAAGCAAGCGGGACGCTCGGCGTGTGCTAAATGGGTTATTTAGTACGCTTTTAAAGCTTTTTGCGGATGTGTTCTAAGGTCGGTTAGATATTGCTCAGTGTATGTAAGACAGGTTTGGTGATATCGCCTGACTTATTACTTAATTGGTAACGTTTACCTGTTGAATGTTGTTTATATTGGTTCGAAAGAGATATTTTGGTAAAAACTAAATCTGATATTTCTATGGGCAGTTACTCATAATTTCCTGTGTGTTTTGTCAGTAAGCGATTAATTCGAACGATTTTTTTCTCTTAGCTTCCAATTAAACCAGCTTTGATATGATGATTTTCTCTATATCATCGATTCTCAATAATTCTCTGTTCAATTGTATCGTGTTCAGACACTATTGATTCTAATAGAAATAAAACAGAGTTTGTCCAAAATCTATTAATAAAAAAATCTCAATTTGGTTGAAAAGGTAACAGCTCAAGAAAAGTCACATTTTAATCATCCTACATTTCATATTTCTCACCTAATTTTCTGTTAATACGACCTGTACTGAATTAATGCGAGATAATCAATGGAGGTGAAATGGAAATTATTCGAAATGCCAATAATATCTGCGTGTTTTTTGTGCACTTATTAAAAAGTTTAATACGTTGTTACGTAACGTTTTTTGGAACTCATTTCAATAAAAAGCCGATTTGACAAAATTATTAAAGTCTGCGTAAATTCCGTAACGTACCGGACATTCCCGGGCGGAGGAGGGGGGGGGGAGTGCATGGCCAAAAAGGGCCAAAATGTTTTTGTGAGGGCTTTAAATTTTTTCTAGGACATCAAATTTGTTTCTGCGGGGAGGGCCACACATTTTCCGGCAAGCCATTGTGTTAATTCAATTTACAATGAAACATTTTAACATTCTTATTTTGATAATTGTAACTAAAAGAAGAGATAGATATTCAACACTTGCTAAACAAAAATATATTATAAATATTTTCTTCCCATTATTCATAAAATGTTTAAATATTTTTTAAGAAAAGTTTTTATATGCTTAATTTCTAAATTTTGATATTCAGGCAGCTAATCGCATAAGTAGTACTCGTTATGTAGAGCTAGCGGCTCTTGGCTTCTAGACCGATAAGTAACATCCTTCTTGATGCTGCCAACGGTACAAATATGTGGCAATGATTCGGACCGTGAAATAGGTTGGGGGAGGAGCCCATAAAGTTCAGACGAAATCATTCTAAAAGTTCACGATTGTATGTACCGTATGCAATAAGTGTTCACTGTTCTTAAGGCATATGAGGCATACATTAAGCGTAGTCGTGACGAGACTATAAGGACCATTTGGTGATAAATTTGTTGTTGGTACATCGCTGTGTAAAAAAAATTGAAAAGCAATTTCGGCATGAATTTATTATCATAGTTGCATCTGCAGAGAGACGAAACTTTCCCTATATAAAAATAAATTCATTTTTTGCATGAAATTTTTTCATGTATTGCATTAACAGTTATCGCTAAATATTCTTTCACTTTCTGAGAACGTAGAGTTTTTGTTGTTTCGTACATCATCTCAACCAGGGATTCTTCACCTAGGGCCAATGGGATAGGTCCAGAGGGGCCATGGAAGGTCCATGTAAAATGAAATGCACTGGTGTAATTGCTCATAAAAATGACGGGTACGCATGATTAAAGCATTTGATTAAAGTTAAAACATTTTTCACTCTCCCTCACTATCCCTCTCATCTATTCTCTCATACTGAAGCTTTATGATAATATATAAGTGGGGTGGGGCAGAGGCGGATGGTGGATATTCGGGGCCTTGGGCTAATTTTTTCGGGCCTCTCAACATAAACATAATAAAAGAACAATAAATAATAATAGATGATAACAATAATGATAAAAAAGAGCATTTTTATATATATTTATTTTGTATATTATTACAAAATAATAAATAGAAATGCTTTAAAATTTATACATTCATTTTTTAAATTTTGATCCAAATCGCCCGAGTATCGATCTAACATTATATTTATACTTTTTGTATCTTCATTGTCTTTGCTTTCATCTCAAATACCAAAAAGAAATTTATTCTTATTCCTAAATTTTCGTATATGCTTGCTCTTCTGTTTAATTCAGTAATTAATGTGTCAAGAACGATATTTAAGGTTTCAACGCAAATTTTTTTCCTTCCCGCTATTTGATTGCTATCAGTACCTCCATCTGAAAATCTTTTTATCATAATTCTTTTTTTTTGTATCGCTATATTGGTCGTTTATTTCATGACATATACTTTTAGTAAATCTTTCATATTCTATTAATTTCTCTGCTGAATTAGATTGAATATTTTGAATCTTTATTTTTAATGAGAATAGTAACGCAAAACCTTGATTTAAATCTGAGCCAGGTTTCTGCAAAGCTTTGCTAACATTGTTAAATCTCTTTAATATTTCCTCCAGCATTCTATTAAAATCGTAGTTTCCAAATTATTCCTTTTTGAATGTAAATTTTTCGCTTCTCTTCTTCAATCTGGTTTTTCTTCGAAACTTTCATTTATGGTTTTAAGAATATCTAATATCGATTTATAGCTAAATTTGAAGGCTTTTACAGCTTCATAATGACTGGTCCATCTTGTTTGATTCAAGGTTTTTAATGACTACAATTTTAAACTCTTAAAATGTTCAGATACAATAGCCCATATGTGGGTGAATGACACGAGAAAAACATAAATCTGTTGAATTGTGCCAAAAAATCGATAGCATATGCCACAGCATTAGCAGCACAAACACCCACCACAAGCTACATAATCAGTTAATTTGTTATGTTCTTTTAATCGAGTCTCCCTCCCTAACATATTGGCGGCGCTATTATAAGATAGGCCACGGCGATTTTTGATAGGCAATTTATTTCTAAATAGTTCTTTAAATGCTTGAATAAGGCAACACCAGAATGACTTTGTATTTGACAAAATGTAACAAATCTTTCGTATATATTTCCTTTGGGACAATAACATAAACTGCTCAGAATGCGATACATTGAATCCATTATTATTGAATATACTTAGTATCTTTGATATTAATATCATTTACTATTTTTAGCGCCTGTTTACCTATTAATTCGATGATTTTCTATAGGTAAGAAATTTTATTTGATTCTTGACCTTAAATATGTTGTTTAATGAAAGGATCGAATTCAGCTATTAACTCGAAACAACTAACTTTTGGAGACCCTTAGACAACCGGGGCCTTGGGCTACAGCCCAATTAGCCCATATATAGATCCGCCCCTGGGGTTTGGGTCCATGGATAATACTTGAGGATCTGGAGGGTCCATATATACCAAAACTCCTGATTATAAACCATCGAAAATATCAGAATATTTACAAATTCTCTTTTTGTTCATCATTTGGCAGCAACTTCATCAATCATAATAATGACCACGGAAAAATGAAAAATATAATGTACAAAAAAACCAAAGTTGAATTTACCGGTATGCGTTCTTCGAGATAACCGCAATATATAGCTCCATACCATTCCACGTAAAATATAATTATATCGTAACATGATGAGTAAAAGCAAGCATACTTACAAGTGACCCTTAATTAGCGAAATTAAACCGTCGTGGATTTTGACTTTTGAATGTATATTATTAAACGAAATGCCCCTTAACGGATACCGACAGTCGACTAAGGTTAATCTCTTTCTTTCGTGATCACACAAATGCCGACCTAGGCCAACATTTTCCTCGCGCGATTCTCCAACGGAGGAGTTAATAACATTCGCGGATGCTGGGAAGCTTAATCCCTTCCTGTACCTTTCCCCCTCCCTCTCACCGTCCCTCCCTCTCCATCTCCCTCCACCACCTTCCTTTTTCCCCTTCCTCTGAAACCCAACAAGTACTTTTTTTAATGTACGTACTACTCCTATCCGCTTTTGAATTACAGGGGAGGATAAAATCCCTCGCGCGCATGCGCGTCTAACAGACTCGAAGAGGGAGGGCGATATTTATTTAGATAATCTCCACTTCCCGACCGTCTTCAATCCTTTCTTCCTCATCCAGAAACCACTCATTCACATTCCCCCTTATCCTCTCACTCTCTCTCTCTCTCTCTCTCTCTCTCTCTCTCTCTCTCTCTCTCATTCTCTCGGAGAAGAGCGAAGTTGAAAAGAAAATTCTGCCAACCAACCGTGGGAAACCTTAGAGAGTTTTCCTCCACCTGGGGAACTCGGGTAAACGGAGGGGAATGCTTGCGTGAATGTGTGCGTGCGAGAGAGGAAAAAATTGAAGGAAGGAAATGCGTGAGGATAGAAAACTGGCCAATTTTACCGGAACTTGAGGAATCGCCTGAGGAATTTTCCGTTTAGGTAAGAGGAATAACTTAAAGAATATGTAGAAAAAGGATGAGGTGGTTTGGATTTCAAAGGAAGATCACGAGAAGTTAGTGAGGTAACGTGATTATGATCGAAGATAGAGAGAATTAAGGTAAAGAGAGTGAGAGTAGTTGAGGAGCAAGACAGTAAAATACATCGAAAAATGAGGAGAGTTTAGATACAAAGCAGGGAGAAGGAGAGACAGGTGTACAGTAAGAATCTGGAAATATCCACGTAATTAAGGTGTAACAGTAAGAGAATCAGACGCATTAAGAGGGGAGATAAAGGTTTGTGCAGTTAAATAGAAAAGAAAATGATAAAGGACAAGTGAGAAAAATACATAATATGAGAAACGAAGAAGTGTAAGGGTAAAAGGAAGGATAAGGGACTGAGGGAGAGAGAATGAGAGAAAGAGAGGGAAAGGCATTGGCTGTAAAATGAGCATAACTGATACAGACCATCGTGAGTTGAACGAAGCAGGACTCGCGAATGCCCAAAGGCTACCAAAGGTTTATTTCCTGGTAATGAAGCACAATTTAACAACCTCTAGGTTCTTCTCGTTGAAAAAACTGTATTTCCTTATTCAGACTGAAATACTGCTGTTTTTTTAGTCTTCCGTAAATTTCATTAGAACCGTCTATTCACGCAAGCATTACGTTATCATTATGCTCATTGCGGTAAAAAGCACCCTTTAATGACTGTAGACAAATATGCAGTGCGAAGAGTTGGAAATGATTGTATAGGATTGAAGATATGATGAAGAAAAGACGTTTATTTCCATAGTATGTGAAAGTAAAAAATCACGCTCATAGTACTTAACTGATTTCAAATGACATTTGACACAAAATTATACTACCAGCTTTTTGTACTACTAAGCCTATCAGTATTTAAGAAGTAAATGATTAGGGTAGTTTTAGATGGATATATTACTCAGAGTAGAGTCCTTATTTAAAGAAAAACTGCACAGACAAAAAAGGAAAACTAAAAAATAATTCAAATTTAATGACCTCTAATATGTATTAAGGTAGGAGCTTTCCAAGTCATTTAAAATACATGCGGTTATTCGTACGTTTTTACAATATATAATTTGTTTTCAATGATATTGCTCCATCATTTATTCATTCATTTGTTTATTGCCATAATCTATTTGAAAATTTTGTCTTGAAAATCAAAGCAATGCAAGATGTTAATCACTAGCTATAATGAGATTTAATACCATTCCATGTACCATTCCAAGATGTAAATCGTTCAGTAACCATTTTATCACCAAAATATTTACTATTTACAGTCAATTCCACGGATAAAGATCTTATGTAAAACTTAATGACAAGAAAAACTCTGATGAAATTTTTCATTGTAAACACGATTCCTACAGCTGTTAAAATAATGAGTAAAAGATGTGCAGTTAACTATTTTAATCGATGGAATCCATGTGCTGAACAAGCTAACTCTTCTTTTGATACTAACCTTTTGTTTGGACGAATATGTTTCTCTTTCATTAGTAAAAGAAGCCTTCCTATTCAAACATAATAATATCATATTAATCTATTTAAGAGAGAATTAAAGCGCTCACCTTATGGCTGAAGTAAAATTATCTGTCAAATACACAGAAAAAAATTAGGAAAATAAGATGCGCATTTCCGCCACAAAGCAGCCCTAATCAGTGGCGATTCACCTAAAGTAGAATCTAAAAACTAATCCGGTTTTTCCAATATTTTTTAGTTATTGGAGAAACATAGTTTCTCAGTCTTCTTCTATGTCAAATACTAATGGCAGATACGTTTATTGAATATTAAGCATAAAATGACAAATTGAGATAGTATGAATTTTTATCATATATTATTATTATTATTAGGTGCACCAAGCTTTTATGAGCTATTCTCTTCTTACGTGCATAATTAACTAAAATACAGTTATTTTGGTTACATGAAACTGGAGATTTCTATAATCAAAACTATCGTATCCTTTAGGTTATGCAGCCCACATTACCTGTTGGAACTCAGACGGACAGACAAGCAGTTGCTCGCTATTCTACTGCACCAAATAGCATTATTAAATTTTGCATTGTGGCTGGTGAGTGATTGCATAAATTGCATGTTTCCATTAATAATTTAAATGAACTTGACTGGGCATGGCTGAAATACGATTAAGATCATGCAGCCAGCAATACACGAATCCCATTTCAAACTTAATCGAGTCACGCGACTTTCAACAAATTCTTTAATCGTATGTTCTTATATTGGAAAATTCCATTCGATGATTGCTCCCACATTGTTAAATTACGTACTTAGCAAAACATTCCGCGTGTTTTACTCGGCTATGAAGACGCCTGATTAGATCATTCCTGACCTCATCTTCCACGAAATCTTTCGCTGGCTTATTTATTCACGTCGCCCGCCTTGAAAAGATCGAAATTCAGGTACAAATTCAACGCTTAATAGTGAGAATGTTTGTCGGGGAAACGAGTGCACCAAAGGCAGTTTAGTTGGTTACAGAGACGGGATTACACAGTAGTCCAAGTGGTGTAAAGAGTAATTTTTAAACCATTCCTTACTAGAGCATGGCGAGGAGCTATGCTACGCAATATCTATGCACTGTGAACGTTAGCAGCGAAGGTGAACTTGACCTTTCGAGAACAGGATTTATACGAGCCAAGATGTTCCTTTGGAATGAAAAACTCCCAACTTACTTGTCCATCCATATCTTCTCAGCATAGCGTAGCGTCCCCACGATGAGGAATTGGGTGGATCATATCTAGTTATTTTTACCGTTATAAAAAGAGCGCAAACTATTTTGCGAATATGAAGATTGACAATTATTAGTAAATATCTGAGATACGATACCTTATATGCCCAAATAAAGGTGTAAATAGAGCTCGTTGCTCGTTGAAACGCCCATTTTCTGTTTTAAATTCAGATAATCTCTTCTTAATTGACCGAGCGCTTAAATTTAATTATTTATGAATACAATAAATTATAGAATATCTCCAGGCAAACGTTTTAAAAAGCGATAAGTAGATTCTGAACTTATAATGACTGGACAGATCTTTAGCAGCCTAAATATCGTTATATAAGCTAAAGAATAAATAATATTTACAAAACAATAAAACCCCTTAAATAATTTGTTAAATAAAAACAACCGAGATGGGAAATATTAACTGTAATTCGTCAAGCATTCCAATCTGCGAGTTTCATCCAAACAATTTCCAAAGATTCAATCGCCTTCGAATCGAAATCTACCTTCATTTGTTTCCGGAACGAAGCGCCCCACCCGGTGATGCGACGAACGTAGCCATTTTACGATCTCCACGCGCTCCCCCACATGCGGCGCGCTCAATATCTACCCACGAATGCGATTCGAAGAGGCGGCGGCGCCGACCGCGCGTGTCAGTTCATGCGTGTTGACGTGTTGAGGATCTAGTTTCGAGAGCGAAAAGGCTTGATAACGGACACGCAACGACAAGAGCTACTCTTAAAAGGATATCGCGATTCAAAGGGTTGGGAGCGAGAGAAAGAGGGTGAGATGAGATACTGGAAGGCTACGGATGAAGTTATTAGGTGTCGTGGCGGGTGAAGAAAGAAGAGGCGATGCGGGGAAGAGAGGTGGAAGAGATTGAAGATGAAGTCGGGGAGCATAAAGTGTTCTAAAAGGAGAGAGAGCGGGAGAGTAAGAGGACAGGAGCATAGAAGACGTACGAACTGACGTTAAGGTACTAGCACCAAGCGTTTTCCGCCGCGTATTTTGAGGACTAGCGAAACCTTATCCCTTTGAATCGCCGATAACGATCTCAGCATCCGCGGCCGGACGCGTTTTATAACCGGAGCGCGTGCTTATTTTTCTCAGATTCGGCGATATTTTTTACGCGCCCGTGGAAATATTTGTCCCGAGGGTTCCGCTCGCATCGGACGCAGAGTGCACTCGCTCGTTAGTGATAACGCCTTTCATCTGCTGCACATTGTATGAATATTTTACTGTTTTCTTAGCTCTACCGAATATTACTTTGGAGGATAAGGTAATATTTACTGTAAGAAAACACGTGCCTGCCTCAAAATAATTCTACACATCCATAGAATTTCCTCTTTTATACCAGGTAATATCTCGAGATATTCTTCCGCTCGAGTATATCTAACCAGTGATAAATATAAGAGTTTTTACCCATATAAATTATTCGGCTTAAATATTACGTCGATATTTTGTGCGTTCGCGGGTGGCATATAACTAACTCCCTTACATTCCGTGAGCATTGGTTCAACCTTGATAAATAATATCGTCTCGCAAATATGGAAAACCGGAATTCAAATCCGTGCATGGGATATTGGAATAAAATCAGTTTACAAGAATACAGACCAGGATCACATATCCTAGTGTGTGACTTAGAAGATTTGAAAAGTAATATCATTGGACAATTGAGTTGTGAAAATGTGCGCGTATTTGAAAGGGTGGAAAATTGAATCGGTAACTAGAGAGTTATTTACGATCTAACTTAAAGTCGTAAACCGTAAAAAGGTAAAATATCACGAGATTTATTTATTACGGTAGCTGGTGTCATATGCAGAATCTTTATGTGTACTTTTTGTTTGAGACTTCTAAATTACTGAAGCACGTTCCTATACTATGCTATGCCTTTCCCTTCCATTATAAAAGAAAAAATATTTTTTCAATATAAAAGAAAAAAGATTTTATCTTACTGCTATCCTTTTTTTTGTTCTCCTTGTTCGTTTCCTGTTTCTTTAGGTCTGGAAATTTTTCAGTAGTGGTGCTATTGAGAGTACTTTTTATATTTTCTGAGTTCTTCTCTATTTATATCTTTCCCTTCTCTGTATAAATATATTATTAAATAGCAGGGAATTCTTCTAGGGGACATATTTTATACCCACATACCAGGATGAGAACAGATAGTCTTAAAAATAAAAAATCACCCTCCCCTTTTTATTCAAAATGAACAATCGTTTAAATTTCAAACGAAAAACAATTATGTACTACTACTAAAAATAAATTTAAAAGATAATTTGTAATGGAAACTAATATTAATTAAGAAAATTCGCTTTCATGATCTCAATCAGCATAAAAAGCTATGTATCTCAAATCCACGTCTAAAATAACGAAACTATTTTCATCAGAGCGTCATTAATTTGTGCAGCTATCATCCCTCCAACGATGTTAAAAGCATATCTAATTAAAATTATGCGTATACATCAATTAAAGGTATATTTTGTTCCTAGTCCAACAAAAGATAAGAAGTCCACGCGGCCGATTTAATTTAATTTACGATCTTCCTATGTTATTAAATTGTTTAATCATCAGCGGACACCGTTTGCATTGTTTCGATCACGGAAAATTAAATTTCCCGGATGACATGATATGGTCACATTTGAGAAAATTACGTCCAGACTGAGATAGAGAGATACAGGGTAACCGTATTAAAAGGCGCCGTGGAGTAGGAAGTCGTACATCCAGAGACGCAGTCCTTCCCTCTAAGTCGACGTGTGACACCCACGTCAAAGAGCTCGACTCTGCTCGTGCATCTGCAGGCGGTTTTAAATACGAGAAGAGGCGCGAGGTTGCGTGAGACGGATTGAGGAGGAGGGGGGAGATGGGGGAGGGGGGAGAACGGCTCCCCATCGTCACTAAACGCTCGCTCAACGTCGCCTTTCGTTCATCCCGCTCTTCCACTGCCTCTCGCCGGGGTTCCTCATCAGGGCGTTGCAAATCAGGGAATAAGCCGAACTCGGAAAGGTTAGATGGACAATAAATAAAAGCGACAGTGCGACCGTGAGGAGGGTGGGTCGCGCCATTTTTTTTCAACAGGACGAAAACCGGTAACTTTATAAAAATGAGATGGAGCAGTATGATTTTGTCGACTATTAGTTTTTTTTGTATCTTGAAAATAAATTCATGCGTTACCCATATTGCTCAAGTCTCTCTTATCTCTATCCATTGAAACATACTTTTATTTCATTCAACATAATATTTTCTTAAGCGTCAGATGTTACTGTAAAACCTCTCTTAGTGCAAAATTATCTTAAATCTAATCTTCCAGACGGGGGAATATATGGGTAAAAGATACGTTTGTCTCTTAGATAGAGGTTTAATATGAATACGAACACGACAATACACATCAAAGCCTAGAATATAATAAAAATTGCGAATAAAAAATAGAATGAGATAACTGCAATGAATATACATAAGGGAGTGGCGAAGTAATTATTACATAATTCCTATAAAACAAAGCGTCCAAAAAATTGTATCACGATGCTTTAGGACACGAAAATTTGTTGGTATAAATTTTAAAATAAGTTTCACCGAGGACATAGAAAAGAGCTATCATTCATCCTTAATTACCTAAGCAAAAAAGATCCATTAGGAATGGACAATCAGTCACCATAGTCATCAGATAGACTTCCCTTTGCTTAAACGGCGTCTTTTTAGAGAAACAGAAGGCTGCGGTGCCGATAAGGAGAGAGAGAGGGAGAGTACACTATGGTGAGAGGAGAAGATAGACATGGCGAAAAGGTGAAGGAGTAAATAGCGTAGGATGGATGCTGAAGAAGGGGATTGGAAGGGTCGCGGCGTGTCCTCAGTCCTTTTGCGGATCGGGTGACAGGCCTTATCATCACTTCATCGACTTCGGCCGAGTAAGGTAGGAAGGGTAAGAGAGAGAGATGGAGAGAAAGCCCAAACGCCCACGGAGAGGGATCATAGTGCCTTGGAGGCTGGTGCATTCTTTTATGTACTATTCCTATCGTGGAAGAACTTCTAGTAGCGTGACAGAAGGAGTAGAGAAAACGGAAAGAGAAACATGCGTGGACTAAGGAAATGCTTATTTTTTAAAGAAGGATTAAGAACATTTTTGGCAAAAGATGTATAAAAGTGCATGTCCAAATAAATAACCGCGGAAAAAGAAATTAAAAATTTGAACGAAACACGAAATGTCACAAGAAGTAAAAATAAATTTAGCTGTTTAAATTTTATTTTTCGGATCGATTCCAGATTTTATATTAAAATCTTGATCAAATTTCGCAAATATATATTGTTAAAACTAACAGCTGCATACAAAGATTAAGTTTTAATCGGTCTTCGTCAAATTAAATTATTTCACAAGAAGCAAAAATCAACTTAGTTGTTTAAAGTTTAATTTTTGCATCTATTCCTAATTTTAGACAAAAAACTTGACTGAATATCGTAAATATTTGTTTTTAAAACTAACAGCTACAGATAAATATCTCGTTTTAGTTGCTCTATGTCAAAGTAAGTTATATCAGACTTAAATTGTATTTCGAGATATAATTTCCGATTACTTTAATTTCGTCATAAATGACAAAATGTGTATTTATTCATGTTCCAACTAACAACATGCTCGTGTCTATTTCTAACTTACAATTATACAAACGAGGTAACTTCTATTAATAAAAATCTCTGCATAATGACCTTATACGCAAATACCTTTTCAAACATACTGCCATCAACACTCCTGAAAGTTAGGGCTTGGTTTTTTTTGCTGAAAGAGTCCAACATAAAGGGATTCTTAGTCATAAAAAACATGCTACGACTTGAAGAACTCAAAACTTTGGAACGACCTGTAATGTCTCCTATCTTGTGCTCCGATCCGAAAAGAAGAAGAAAGGTCTCCGGAAGAAATGCATCTCCCCTGCATATCAGTGTGGACCTCGTTCTTTTGTTTTCAGAGGCGTATGTGGGTTGCCCGGACAACAACAAACATAACGGAGCCGTCCGGTTAGCGTGGGCGTTGTACGTTTTCGAGTCATTGGCAACGGATAGTTGCAGCTGGGTCGCATGACGTTCGAAAGGGGACGTATTTATCGTAACCAGGGTTTTAAAATTGTTCGATATGGAGACTAACCTAGGTTGTTAGCCATACTAGCGAGATATTCAATCAATTACTTCCTTCTCTAATTCTCCACCGTCTTAGGATAAAAGCGTTCTCCGCGGACGTGGGCGATATCTATCCAACTCATCCTGTTTGCCGGAATGTAAGACCCGTAGTCGCATTTGTCTCCTAGATATCTCAGCAACTCTAAGCACGAAATACACTGTTTAGGACGCTTACGTTTCAGATTCTTAAAGGAGAGGTTTATATCCTTATACGGGTTATATTACCCTATAAAATAGCATCATATCTAAGTTTTCAATTATTTTTTTAATTTATTTATCGATTGTATTATTTATTTATCTAATTGTTTTCCTCTTAGTTGCATATTTTATTGCTAATTAATGTAATATTTGAATAAACTCACCGAGTTAAAATTATGCTTTCTTTAAGTGGAATAAGTTTTGCTGAAAGGTTTACCGAGAAAACTCTTATTTCGCTTTAGATTATTTTCCACATTGATCACGAATTATTTGCGAGTTAATAAAATGCATTCAAACACTTGTTCTCTAAGTCGGCTAAGGCTTATATTATTTATTACCTACTTCTTTAATAAGATTCTTCCTAATTTAATAAATATATATTCCATTTTTGCCAATTCATCAAAATAAAAGTTTTTAATGAATTGTATCCAAGGGTTCATCAATTCTCCGCAAAACAACATGTTATACACTTGTTGAAAACTAATTTTATTCGGTTTTAAAATAAAAACCCACATTTTTATTGTAAAATATTTATATGAAATGCATCCACTGCGAATAGAATAATTACGTTTTTTAAATTAAATTATAATAGCTTAAAAAACATATAACCGTCTGTAGGAATCTAAGGCGTAAGTATTGAACTAGGTATATAAAATGAATAATTTTTGTACAGAATTATAGAATAGTTGAAATTATTAGGTTATAAGTAGAGTATGGATTTTTCGGGTTTAAAAAAAATTCATTCGGAGGGTAAATATCGGGTTTTATTACTTTCCTCTTCATTAGGGTAAAATCGGGTATTAACAAGTTACAGATTTTTCAAGGTTTAAGAAAAAGTTCAATATCGGGTAATTTTAGGCTTTTATTATATTGTAATTCGGATTAAATGATTTTTCAATAACCAAACCAAGGAGATTAAGATTGTTACAAAGTAAGCTTACGAATAAATTGTTTACAAAGAGAATAAACAAACTGATCACGAACATCTCGGACTGCACTCAAGTGCTGGGGTGCCTACAAGCGTCAGAATAGAAATTCTGTGATCAAATCTTTAAAAAATTGTGTTTAAAGAAAACTAATAATTTCGGGTTTTACCCGAAATTTAAGAAAGTCAATCGGAGGGTAAAAATCGGGTAAAACCCGAAAAATCTATACCCTAGTTATAAGGTGTTGAACTGACGTATTCGATTAAGCGGTTGTTGCACTGTTTCAACACCAAAATATACTTTTCAAGAAGAGCGAAAACGAACGAATGCATTCTGTAAGAAAATTTTCTGAGCATTATATGCATGTAACTTGTTGGACATCATGGCTGTATTTAAACTTCGGCGTCGTTTAGCGCCAAAATTGCGCCGACTTGCAAAGGACCTTAAATTCAAAAGTTTTCTCATTTCCTCCCGTTCGATGCGTGCGCCCCGCCTTTCCTTCCTCTTCAGGGGTACTCGAATCGATGTATCTTATGATAAAGTAACTTATAGATATTTCAACGAACGCCTACGTAAATTGCAAGAGAGCGAGAGATGCAGGTAAAATTAAATCACTTCTTCACGATGCAGCAAACCACAAATTCCTGTTCATGAGGAAAACTCGAGCCGAATTAACTGTTAAAAAACTACAAGCGCGGTAAGAGCTGTGAGATACTGATCAGACAACACCCAACAGAAGAAGACGGGGACATTTTTACGCCATTGAACGAATGGGAAAAAATGTAAGTCTTAAGCGCGAGGAAAAAATCGAATCGAATTTAATCGAAAAAGATACTTACTTTGAGCGCAAATTTCATTTGATTTCTTTTCATCTTTTAAAACCACATCAAGAAAAAAAATTGCATTAAAGTTTATTGACTGATAGCTATTGGTTACAGTTATGTTTGACAAGATGCGTAACTAAATTCAGACAATAAATTTGGAGATGTGCACGAGCAAAATATTCCCTTAAATTATGCAAAGACGAAGATAATAAATGTTCTAAATTACTGAAATCATACGCATTTCTGCCTCGCGGGATGATGCGGCCTATGCAGACAAAGTTTTAAATTGGAAGATAAGTGCATTGTGGCGCGAACTCTGATGGTTCCTCCATCTGATGGCGGATTATGAAAACTAGACCCGTAGAAAACCTGCAACGTGACACATAAACAGCCTTAGGTTTTTATCTAAGGCTAAGAAGAAGTGTGCCTTCTCGCAGCCACGTCGCTTATGAAAGTTTCTTGCATGTTTATGTATATATTCCATGTGACATGGGAGGGGTTTTCTTTCTTTCCGCGGGAAAAGTCTCGAACCCAGACCGGACGCGCCACTCCCTCATTTTTTCTAGATGAGGAGCGGAAAATGATATTATTTCCGAACAATTGACAGGTTGGGAGTGGAGAAGCAAAGAGAGAGAGAGGGGGGATGGAGAGAAAAAAAGAGGCGAACGGTGCGTCAAGGACTGAAACGTAGAAATGAGAGAGGTATAGTAGGGAAGGAGGAGGAAGGAAATTTAAATGGAATCGCCTCAGAGGGAGATGAGGAGGATGCAGTATGTCATGATTTTTACGGCCAAAGGATGGCTCTTCGCCGCCCTTGTCCGGTCGTTGGTCGGCGTAATCTTTATGTAGTCAAGTGTGGGACGCTTTGGTCAGGTTGTTAGGGAAAAGATGGGATTGGGTTTTTTTTTGCGGTAGAAAAAGAAAAGGGGGAAAGAGTTTTGTCGGGCCGTCCCGTAAAGAAGGCGTGGCATTGTTGAACAAAATTCCCACCCAAGTCCGACAGGATGGGTGTGCTGCAAGTATCCGCACTAAGGGAAGATAAAGGTTTTCAATAAGAGCATTGAACTTAAAGGTGGCCCTGAACGGTTGCAGCTTCCCTCTCTCGTATATGTTCTCCTTCGTTTAAGGGGACGGTTAAAGGCAAGGCAATGACTCAATGTTTTAACTCTTTTTCAAAAAGATACGTGCGAGTTTGATAAATGCCACAATTATAAAACGGTCGCTTGAATAACGCGAGAATTTAAACTACAATACAGTAGCCTATATTGACAATTAGATCCAACTTTCGTTGAGTTTCCACTAGGGTGGCCAACTTTTAAATAGGGAAATACGGGACGTTTTTTTGGAGGGCGTGTAAGAAATTATTTAGTTCCATTTTTTATTTAAATAAACGTGTACATATACCAGAAACATAATTTTTAAAATAATAATAAAACTATACATATTTACTTCTTTCATTTGTACTTTTCTGATTATGCTGCAATTGAAATTCTACATCAGTTTTAACAAACTGAAAAAACACAACATTACACATCAGAATTACAGTGGAACCTCGGTTTATGAACTTAATTCGTTCCGTAAAACTGTTCGTAAACCGAGTTGTTCGTAAACCGAAACAATTATTCCCATAAGAATCAATGTAAAATGGATTAATCCGTTCAAGACCCCAAGAAAATGGCCCTTTATTATCTTTATTTTCTACTTCATGCTTGAAATCCTATACAAAACAATGGAAATTCATAGTTTTAACTGAAAAGGAATTGGAAGTAATAAAACAAAAAGAATAAACGTAAAAACAAACTTTATTTCAACTTATCTTACAAAATAGTAAAGTAGTTATTGTTTGGAAGTGGAGTCCCCTTCCATGAAAACATCGGGTGCTTGAAGTTCATCAGGTTTCTGTCTCACTAAAAACCTATCCAATGAGATTTGTTTCTTCTTGCTTTTTATAATGTTGCGGAAATGAGACATGACATTATCATTGAACAGATTTATAACGCGATTTGATCAAGTTTTATCGGGGTGATATCTTTCCACAAAACTTTGCACCTCACTCCATTTCGCACACATTTCGTGGATCGTGGACCTAGAAACATCTTCCATTCGTTCATCAGTCTCTGAAAATAATATTTCCTCTGTCACCGTCTTTTGCTGCTCATTAAGAAGCTGTTCCAGTTCTTCCGTAGTGAGTTCATTGCTGTGGTCCTCCACTAGCTCCTCCACATCAACATTATCAACTTCTAATCCAATCCTATTGCCTATAGATACAATATCATCGACAATATCAACAGACTCAGTCTCATAGCCCTCAATGCCAGATATACAGTCTGGCCACAATTTCCTCCAGGCTGATTTCATAGTTCTGTGAGTCACTAGCCCCCAGGCTTTGTCAATGAAACTTAAACAATGGAGGATATTCTAATGTTTTTTCCAGAATTCTCTGAGTGTTAATTCTGTGTCAGAGGTTGCTTCGAAACACCTTTGAAATAATTCCTTGATGTACAGTTTCTTAAAGTTTGAAATGATCTGCTGGGCCATAGGCTGGATTAGAGGAGTCGTGTTAGGGGGCAGGAACTTCACTGTGATGTAACCAAACTCCTCAAACAACTCGTCTTGCAAGCCTGGAGGATGAGCAGGAGCATTGTCCATCACAAGAAGGCATTTTAGTGGCAATTCGTTTTCTTGGAGGTATTTTCTCACGCTTGGGGCAAAGACTTCATGGATCCACTCAATGAACAGTTGCCTGGTTACCCAAGCCTTACTATTAGCCCTCCACATAACAAACAGTTTACTTTTCATTGCATTATTTTTCTTAAATACCCTCGGATTCTCAGAGTGGTAGACAAGCAATGGCTTGACCTTGAAGTCCCCACTTGCATTTCCACATAGTAAAAGAGTCAGCCGGTCCTTCTTTAGCTTATGTCCAGTCAAAGTCTTCCTGAGTGATGTAGGTCCTATTTGGTAATTTTTTCCAAAATAGGCCAGTTTCATCACAGTTGAATACTTGCTGGGGAAGAAAACTCTCAGCTTTTACATAGTCATTAAATTCTTGTACATATTTCTTAGCACCTTCTTGGTCTGAGCTTGCAGCCTCTCCATGCCTATTTACATTATGTATTCCAGTTCTCTTCTTAAACTTCTCAAACCATCCTCGGCTAGCTTTGAACAGTTCAGTATAAGTACTCGTACCAGGATTTGTTATTAAAAGGTCATCATGTAATCGTTTCGTTTTTGCACAAATTAGAGCTTCAGAAACACTATCACCAGCTAACTGTTTCTCGTTTATCCAAATCAACAGCAATTTCTCCACTTGGTCAATAAATTGTGGTCTTTGTTTACTAATAACTTTTACACCTTTCGCGACATCAGCTTTCTTGATCGTCTCTCTTTTTTTTAGTATAGTACAGATCGATGATTTCGCCATACCGAATTGCGTAGCAAGATCCGAGACACGAACACTATTTTCATATTTAGATATAATTTCCTTTTTTACCTCTATCGTGTTTTAATTTCTTTTCAATTTACTTTCATCATTCTTTGGCTTCATGGTGGTCTAAAAAGATAATTTAATTAAGTGTAAATTAAACTTTGAAACAATAGCAACACGTATACAAAAACAATATAAAACTCACTCGAGCAGCAGTCCAATAAATACGACGCACTCCAACAGCAATCTATCCTGAGTGAACGCTACCGCGAAACTAATACCTTCTCATTTCTCAGACTCAACGGCGCCAGCGCCGGTGCGTCTGTCCGGGGTTTTGCGCAGCGGCGCGCCGAGATGTCCGTCCGTGGAGCACGTGACTGCCTGTTCGTAAGCCGAAATTCTGTTCGCAAACCGAAGCATTTTTTCGTCGGGATTTTTGTTCGTAAACCGAATTGTTCGTAAACAGAGTCGTTCGTAAACCGAGGTTCCACTGTAATGAACGGAGATATGAACAACGCTTTCGTAGTAAAACTATAGAATGCGGGCACACTCAGTAAATACAAATTAACTTCAAACTATCAGAATAATATCCTTCTTTCATTAAATCATAGAATCCAATTCAACGAATCCATGAAATAATTTCCTTTTTTATTCTAATCTACACTCATTCAGTGGAGGCAGTTTCAGTGTTGATGGCGGTGTTAAAAGGTGTGTCAGCAGCTTATCTATCAGCGACTTTAATCTGAATTTTCATTATTAATATGTTTGATAGCTAAATGTGAATTTTTCCAGGTAGGAAGTATAACATGGAGTTTTATTATTATATATTTATTATTTTATTATATCCATATTATCCAGGATCAATTTTTATACATTCTTAGGTAATGTAACGCACTAGTTAAAAAGAAATAGTACAATTTCAAAATATGGGGAAAACAGCGTCCCATATAGAGTTCGTACGGGACGCGGGAAAGAAAGTAAAAATACGGGAAATCCCGTATAATACGGGACGGTTGACAACCCTAGTTTCCACTTGCCGCGTCCTACTTTTATTTGAAATGAACGTTTGCTTTATTCAAGTGTTTTAATTGACTATCTAAAGTGTTTCTCTTCACTCTCGGGAGATATTTCGTCAACTGAGCCCCATGGCGCTGAAATTTTGACTGGGTGAGAGAGATAGAGATGATCCGTTACGCGTCCCGTTTCAGACTTCATCCGTGGCGGCTCACTCGCTCGCCACCCTATATTTATGCTATTATAAACAATGAACTCCAGATTTAACGGATGCCTTCGAACCGGGGATATTCCGGTTAATTGGATATTCGGGTTGAAAGATACGCCAGTATACACGTACAATATCGCACAACAACGAAATAAATAGAGTGAAGAGAACAGTTAAAGAAAAGTAAGTGATGCTAAATGTGTTGATGCTAAATTCTATGCATCCAGGCATATGCTGAACTAGAAGAAATTCTGGGAAGCAGGAGAAAAATGTTATCTTTTGTTTTCGGTCAACGCAGAATTTTCCTCATTATTATCAGACTTTCAAGTCAGTTAACATTTAGGTAACTCAAGTAATACTGTGAAACATCCTAAAACTATATTACTTATGGGACAATTTAATACTGAAAATTTACAAACGTGTGAATTTTAAAAACTCATGTTAAACGAATTTCCGGTTAAACGAAATTTCTGTTATGTACTATTCGATATCGGGTCAATCGGAAGTTCACTTTGTATAGCTAGATGAATTACACTTGTGGAATATTTTTACGTTATTCGTTTTGATATAAGACAAAGGATGGCCGGATGCTCCCAAATGTGTTTGGCTCGATAAAAATATTGTATTATTTCGAGGTGTTAACAAATGACATCAAATGGTCATTCAAACCATCAGTAAATTTTAGGCACGTAGACATAGTAGCCGTGATCCACAATTTTCAACATGTGCCGCTGACCGATTGTTTTTTTTTACAGGAAAAAAACATGGGACGCCGGCATCATTAATTTCTCTTAAAAACGTGATCATGTATATAAACCTTACTTCTTTGTTGATATAATTAGACAGCCCTCGTGACTCGATGCTAATTTTTCAATAACCTCAATCCGATGACGCGGCGTATACCGCTATTCTCTTTTTTTTCTCTCCACTCCTCCGTCTCCCCTCCCTCTCCCAGTAATGACCGACCGGGGCATACCTATCGCCTCATTTTGGAGCGTGGAAACGCGTTTTAAATTGAAGGCAAAGGAAGTAGAGAATACATAGTGAGAGAGAGAGAGAGAGAGACGCGGGTAAAAAAGACTATCGGAGGGTTAACGACTTACGCGAGCGAACCTCTAAATAATAACCCCCATAGAGGTCGCCTTTCTTTTTATTTTTAAAGGCCTTCCCAGTCCCGACACGAATGCATCTCGTCCCATATAGTTCCCAAGCCGCACGCCAAAATGGACGCCGTCTTTGACGCCCGGGAAGGTTTTGTACCGGTGATTGATAAAAAAAAGGCCCGGGGTTAATTGTTACCGATTTGCATGCGCTGTTGCGCGTGTTGTGGATAGCGATGGGATAGAAGAACCGCGATTCTTCTCCCTTCTTCTCACTCGGATGTTTCGATCGAGCACTATCCTTCCAGCCATCCTTTTCCTTTTTACGAACGAGATGAGCGGGGGAAAAAATAAAGCGATGAAAAAAAAAAAGAACTTTTGGCAGGTAATAATGGTCGACGGCGATGCCCTCTTCCGTGCGAGACTGGAAATGTTCACTCTGTCGTCCGCGGGAGGGTCTTCTTTTTTTATGAGGTCGTTAAGAGCGGAGTGGAGTATCGAAGCGAGAAAAAAAGATGATGGATGGCGGCTCTCCATATTGTCCGTGTAGGTAGGTCGGCCGTGAGAAACGCAGCTCCGAAAATTCAGTAGAAAACGTCTCCGAAGAAAATATGCTCAACATCTCGAGTCTGCTTTAAATACGCATTTGCCCCGATATTCGCATTACAAATAATTAATCGACGATGCAAGGTTTTTTTTGCGGTTTGGGTGGTCAAAAGGATATTTCGTCACTGATTCGTGGCTAGTCATTCGGAAATTCGGTGCGAGAAGACAAGGAATTTTTTTTCTTTTAGACTTTTGATCCTTGGTGAAATATTGCTTTCCTCCGCGCTTGAATCCATTCATAAAGGCCTAGTTCCTGAAAATATAATTTAGGTACATCTTTTCGTCCTCGAAAAAGGGATTTACCTAATTTTTATTGAATTATGCCATTATTAATTTATCGTACAACAAATTATAAAACGAGTCAAATTTATTAAAATTATCTATCTTTCGATAAAAGTCTATTTTTTCAGCAAATGTTTAGTTTTATTCAAATCTTATTTTTCTATCTATATCTGGTTCGCGTAAGTTCGAAGTGAAGAACCTTATTCAACATTTATCTAAGAATAAAATATAAAAATCAATATATAACTGCTACTCTGATGAAAAAACATCCCAAATACAATTACAGTTATTTAACACAATATTTACTGTTTTGACAGTACAGTTTCATAGAGTAATAATTTATGGAGAAATGAAGGAAAAATTTGCAAAGTCGCTGTTTCCTAAATAGAAATGACAGTAAAATGGATAAATAATGTGTGACTTTTTTGTGCGCAATTAAAGATCGTATAAAAGAGGAAAACCACTCAGATATATCTTGCATACAATATGGAATTGCTACAGAGAAGGCAAGAGATAGCATATTGATGGCAGACTGTAACAAATAGAAGGAAGATGACGTAAGCACTATTAACTGCACTCAAAGCATAAAAATCACCAGCGAGAAATAATTTGCACTGAACGCATAAAACGTGAAAATTAAATAGAGAGAGATAGATAAGAAGAAGATGTTCATGATGGAAAAGAATAGATAGATTGGAGATGGCTCTTTCGAAACACGAGCGCGGCATTAGCTGGCGGCTTAAACACATGTAATTAAGTCAACAGCCAAATGGAGGTAATAACTAAAATAATGAAGGGAATGATCCAATCACATTCACGTCCCTATAAGATTGATGGGTAAAGAAAGAGAGTGTGGTATGGAGAGGCTTGAAAGCAAAGGGAAAGGGAAGATATTCTGAAGGATATGTAGGAGAAAGGAAAATGGGAATTTCTGAAGAAAAAATGGCAAAGAAAACTTGAAGAGCTTAAAGATGAACTTTTCCATCAGGTTTTCCATCTCTGTCCTGTTTAAAGCTAATTTCGAGATTGAAAATTGTATACGTTGACCTCATTGCCGAGATATTTTCTCGCTACAAAATCGAAAGAAGCATATTTACAAGGTTGTGTTACATTTCTATTTGCGAAACCGATTATGCCTGGGAGGAATATCTGCGTATGAATCGACAAACTTCAGCGCGTTTATATTTCCTTAGGGTAATAACGAAAAACAATTTTTGCAAAAGGTCTTTGTTTAAGCGAGGCAAATATAAAATAGATCCACGAGACTAATATTTAACAATGACAATTTTTTTATATTTTGATACAAAAAGTTTCAGAGGAATATATTTCGTCGAAAAAAAATCTATGCATGTAATTAGCGAAACATTTCATCAAAATCGATTTCCTTTATAATTTAAGCAATTTTCCGTCTGCGTCAATTGTCAATTCCATTCGAACCATTTATAGTTTATTGGTAAGTATAAACTATATTTAAATGAAAATTTAGGATATTTTAAAAAGTCAGTAGGTACTGTGTATTTTGAAAATGTATATGAAATACTAATAACACATTAACCAAAAAAATATACTCAAATACAAAATACTGGCAATAAATTTATTTTTTAACAAAGTTTCGTATCCTGACGGTTTGGCATGTTTAACAGTTTTGTTGAATATCTGAGAAAGATTATTTTATTTATTTGAAGTATTTTAAAACATCTTTCTGTTAGCCTCTGAATAACTTGCTCAGAATTTGGAGTTTAGATGCTTCAAATCCTGCCACTATTTTTGCATGCAAATCTATAAAATGATTTATTTGAGTAAAATATGAATCCTTAATTTATAAATTAATGTCTTAAATCAAAAGCAAATTTGTGAAATTCAACTATTTCCTCACGCATATCTTTAATCTTTGAGGTAGACAAATTAAAGGCATAACAAATACTTCGCAAAAATATTCCTCGAATCTGTAATTTTTAAATATTTTACACTTCCTTCAAATAACAATTTTTAGAAATGAGGCATTAAGATTTTAATTACGAAGATATGGCTTGATATATTCAATTGGCTAAAAACGAATGGTAACCAATTACAAGGCAAATATTGACAGTAATACTTCATACTAAAAAGATTTAAATATTATATTCTAAAATAAACGCTAATTTTAATATATACCTTGAAATGGAATTCAATATATATTTCTTAAATGTGCTTCCTACGTTTAAAATACTTCTATGGTTGAAAATTGGCATCTCAATCTATTATATTTACCGTAGAAAAAATATAATGACTCGATTTATTTTTGTAATTTTTTCTCATTCGTTTTATTTGTAAAATATTATCACGAAAAGATTTTATCGGCAATATCAAGGCAAAAATGCATTTCGGTATACATTATATTGGCGTGCACGCATCTCAACGTTAGACCAACACACATCTATAAATTCATGCCTCCAAATTTTTAGCCGACCTAAAAACACGTTCCGCTAATTGATTTGACGGAGTCCTCTCCCGAAACAGAAGCGTAAAATTGAACCAAGGCAGATTTCAGAAGATGCGATGAACGAAACCGCTGAAAATCCTCGCCCTTGAGAGGCATAAAAGAGTAGCACTTCCCGACGTCCCCCGAAGGCGTCGATTAATTTAAGCCGCGGAAGCGAGATGGCGGGAATGGAGATGGGAAGTGGGTGGAGCCGGGACGGGGGCTTCGGTAAGCCGTTGCGGGGGCCACCTATGACGGTATCAATTTCTGCCCTCCGGTAGGCGTTGCCATCCGGCGAAGGTGCCGCTGCGAGCGACGCGTGTGGCCCTCTTTTAAGTGGACGCGGTAGCTGACGGGGTAAAGGAGAAGTTGCGCGGGACGTATCGCCATGGATACGTCCCTTACTCGTAATAGGGCGAGTTCCGAGGGATTAGCGTCTCCGAAAAATATAAGCGAGTTGGGTGGACGCCCTTCGCTTTATCCTTGCCTCGTAAGGAGAAGCTCGACGAAACAATGGAAAGGCGATAACCCCTCCTGCGTCGAGGAGCGAGTAGGCGACGCGGTCAAAGATGTTACTTCGACTATGGAAGTAATGAATCTGAAGCTTGGTTTTACGGCATGTTGTCAGAAGTTAGGGTCAAAGTAAGGTAAAAGCTTGGTCGAAGTATCGTCCGTTATAGCGATGGTTCGGGCGCCTTTTTTTGTACGAAAAACGTAAACTTTAGTTAATTCTGCTCCGGTTTTATAAGGGTCGGTAAATTTTTCATACCTCTTCGGCGCTGGGAAATATACCGAGAGCTGTAAAAGGATGATCAGAAAAATCGTAAAAACTTGAGTATATATTTTCACACAAATCCCTCGACTTATCTCTTCGGATGAAAAAGACCAACAACTTTACTTACTGCAAAAATTAAACTTTTGTTTTTATTAGTTAACTTTTAGTGTTTTTACTATCACCAGCATATCCCAAGATACTTTTTTGACTAGAAATTACAGAAACTGACACCAATTTAACGTAAATATAATAAATAATAATAGCCAAAGAACCAAATTTTTCTATCATCACCCAGTTTATTTTTAACCTAACTTCTGTTAAGTTTTAAAAAACTTTCTTCTATAATGCGAAGATATTTAACGATTATCCGTCAATTTTTGCCTTTTAAGTGTAATATATTAAACAAAGAACGTTGAGAAATTGTAAAAATCAACGTAGAAAGTTCACATTTTTCAATCCCTTTTTCGGAAGAATTGCAAAAATGGACTATCCCCGTGTGTTCCTGGCAACCAATCATAGAACCCTCTTCCACATACGGTAAAAAATAACTTCGATAGGAGAATGAAGATTACAATGGAATAGACATACTACGTAAGAGAACGGCAGAAGAGAGAGGAAGGAAAATAAAGGCCGAGGTGAAGGAACCCAAAAGACACAAACAAATGGGCGTGTAGGGCAAAAAATATATAGCAAATGGAAACGCATAAAAATTGGATTTGTTTTTGGAAGATGATCACACAGAATCTAAAACGGCTATGAAGCCGGATGGATTTTTTCCCCATCGCGGTGGGATGGAGGCAGCACGAATGCCACGCGGAATCGATGGATCACTCCGAGAATAAGAGCCGTAAAAATGCGCTCCGAAGCAACGTCGTAGGAATTGGGAGCATGAGGACGTGGAAAGGGATATAGGCGAGGAGGTTGGGTGGGGCGGGTGGAGGTCATACGAAGGAGAAAGAGAGGGAGACAAAGAGGACGGAGAGATAAAGGGGACGGAGGTAAAGGGGTACGAGGGGAAGGGAGGGAGCCACACGAGAGAGATTTTTCGGGTGGAGTTTTAAAGGGTAATTGCGGGAGATTGATGGTTGTCGGGTTGGGTTGGGTTGGGTTGGGTTGGGTTGGGTTGGGTTGGGTTGGGTTGGGAGGATGTTCATTCTTGAGTTGCTAGGTAGTCGACATCTATTGACAAACCACGCGCTGCTTTCGTGTCACGGAGGGAAATTCTTTATAAGTGATGGTATATCTTAGGAATTGATATCTCGGACGTCAATAGGATATGACGGTTTGGGAAAAAAGCAACAGTTTTAACGACTCCTTGAGAATAAATTCAATTCGTTTTAGATTTTTTGTTAATTCCGCTGTAAAAATCTAGTTTTTATGCTTTAATTCTATTTGCTATTTGACTATAGGCCTAAAAATGCAATTATATTTTCGCCAAAAACCGTTGCCCGTTGGGAAAGTTTTCTCGCACTTATTCTATGAATATTTAAAATGCAGAATTTTAGAGAATCGAAGTAGGTATTACTAATCTTTCGCTCGTTCTTCAAAAGATTTCATCGTAATTTCAATATTCTACATATTTCATCGCTATTTTGATTTGATGGTTAAAGAATAAGACGAAACCTAAGCGCCTTTTTTTGTTTTCTCTTTATCTAATAAAAATTGATATAAATCTGTAGTTTTTAAGAACTTAATGGTTTAAATAATAATTTTATGATTTTACTGCATTTTATTGAAATTTTCCAGTTTTAAAATAGAATCTGACTTGTTTTAGTAACTGCGTATATCACCTTGAGAGGCATTTCATTATGAAGCTAAATAACTGGTTATGTAGGTGAATAACCGAGTATCGACTGAGCATGAAATTGAATAGGATGCAACATTCTTCAATAAATCGGTCAACCGTTACTGTGTAGCTATATTAGGTGACATTCGATTTAAAATTAACATTCCATTAACAATATTTTTCTATGCAAATAAAAGTCAATGTCGTTTTATAAATAGCGTCCTTGAACAAACTCGAAGATCCTCTTGTCTCAGAGACAAGGGTGTGGCGTAGGTGACATTGGCCATTGGTATCGGTCGCACAAGATATCCCACGCTCCCACAGGCGCCGAATCTTCCAGCTTCGACACTGTTGAGCACAAGGCAAAATGTAATGATGTATTTTGAATTAAACACAACCGTAGTTTACGGTGCAATTTGCTCTTAAGTTTTAGTGTCCTCTTTGAGACATAACAATTCTGGTTGTGGATTCAACCTCGTAAGGGTGCTAACCGTTCCAACAACTTCACTTTGGCTAAAAATCAGATGAGACAAGTGAGACCCAGATCATTATTCGCCGCATAAAATGGCATTTTCCGAGAGAGGTAATCGTAGGTTATTGCCATCGAAGCCCAAACCACGAAAAATCTGACAAACTGAAAAAAAATCGATCCTCTCGACATTTTGGAAAGACTAGTCTTCTGCCATACTGTACCGCGCATATTCTTCAAGCACGATATACGGCATGATTTCTCTTATGGATAAACGGAAAACTGGTATTACCGTAAGTATTCCGAAACATAATATCTTGAATGAGGGTGCTTATAAGTTTTACATTCACTGTTATTCAAAGTATCTTCCATCAATTTCACGACACGAGATATTACTTCTGCGTGTGGGCGGGGCTTGCTTCCAAAGCGGTCTGCGGTTTAGAATTGCGAATAGAGTATAAAGTACAAAAGCAAGTCATTGCGTAAACTTTAAGGATACAAGAGTATCTGACATCTTGATAGTTTCGCTTTATCTAATACATCCAATTATGATACGCCAAAAAATTGGCAATGTAAAAGTGAGACGAGTGAAAGATGTATCATACAATAGGCGATTTAAAACAAATTAAACCTAAATCTCCGAAAAGCGTTTTCCATTCCGGCGTGCGGCGATAAAAGTGACACAAAAATGACCCGCAATTTTATTTCCGCGCAAGATTCCCGCCACCTGCCGCACCCACCCAAAAAGGTCAATAAAAACTTCGCTATCGGAGACTTCGAATTTATCTTCCACATTCGCGCCATCATCTCAAGTGACGCCTTCGGGAAAAAAAATCACACGCAACCAATTACGAAACATAAACATCGCATGACGAACGCGCGCGTAGCATACCAAGCGTTCTCGTCATTTTCTCTCTCGCCATCCCTCGGCATCCCTCCGTGGACCCAATCGTACACGTCACCTCCACAATGGGAACACGCCCCTTCCTGACCCTTATATTCCGCTTTCTACCCCTCCTCCTCCCACGGCACGCCGGCTATCTCAATCTGCCTCGGGGTCATTAGCACTGGAGATCCATGTGCGATGTCTGCGCCGGGGCGGAGGGCACCGTTGCGCCGGAGTCGGAAGGGGTGGGAAGAGGAGTAGGAGGGGGAGAGGCGGTAGGAGAGGAGGAGGGAGAGGGGTCGGAGGTGAGCGAGAGATTGATGGACCATTCAACCGTCGCGGGGGCGAAGGATTTGCATGAGACGTGACCCAGAGTCGCATGCCGATTTCCACTACCTCCATTGGTGCTTTAACGATCCCTCTTCCCTCCTCCTCCTAGTATCTCTTTCCCTGCCCACCCTTTTTAACCCCTGTTCAATACATTTTCCTGGTCGATGTGCACCGATACTCTCTAAGGAGTTGTTTTTCTTCGGCTGCCGCCTTTTTCAAATGTGAGGCGACCCTTAAGAGGATGTTGCGCGCCAGGCCGCTTGGTAAATCGGTGTTGAGGGTAGCGCAACATATTGCCGGCCATTTACCGGAGGTCGTGTAATCCACATTCCGCAGGATTTCGTACTCCACCGAAGATTCAATCCATCCAGCCGACTTGATTTGTTGCTTATAACGGCGGCAAAAGACACGCCGCGAAGTACCTTCGTATTACGGCGAACAAACAACTTAAATCGAATAGGGTGATGGTTGCGAAAAGACAATATGTAATTCGGAAAGAGTAAACACATTTCTATTTAAGTAATTACGTAAATCTGTCAGAGTTAAATAGCTATTAAATGAAAACTTGACTAAAAATTGTTTAACAACCTGCTGAGTCCTTCTTGTCTACGCGCTATTGGTATAAAAGGTAGAATGAATAGCTGACCAGTTTCAAAAGGGTATGAAAAAGATAGGGTTTTTAATGTTCCATTATTTTGAATAAAAATATTTGGAATGAGTTAATATTAACAGAGCAATAGCGTCTTACAATCGTGTGTACTGAATGATTTTTGTCGCCATAAAAAGAATATATTTTTTTAACCTACCAATCATGTCAGCTAAAGCGATGGGCATAAAAATATTGGCATACATATGCCTGTCCTCAATGGAGGACAACTGTTGGTTAACTTCGTTGCTCCTAAGCGTGCGTCGCAAATGAATGATATGTTTGCAGCGCCACATCTTTGTTAAAATCGAAACCAGCTTCCGATCGCGTGTATTTTTAGCCACCGGTGGATTCTTTTTATGAGATAAAAATGTTTCCTTGTACGGAGGTGGTACGTCATCATTCCCTGCGCAATTTAAGTCCATCATCAATCAATGCAGCCGTGGAGGTTACCGAGATTTCCTGAAAAACACGAGGTCATGGGTCGAGCACCGCTCAAGGGCGATGTGTGTGTGTGCCATGTATTCTTAACCGACTTCATCTATCCATCGCCATTGTGGTGTCCTGTTCGTGTTTTAAAATTTCCCAAGGTTCTCCAAAATAAAACCCAAAGACTTGAAATTAATTTTCTTTTAGAAATAATGTTATATAATACGTAAGAGCGCGATAATTACTTCCTAAAGAGGAAATTCACATTACCGGAAAAAATACGTGAATATATCTTACTGGTTAATATCAGGTTCATCCCTGTTCCTTTCCATTCGTTTCTTTGTGAAATTAATATTCACGCCTGAGTTTCACATTCAATTTCCGGAGTGAAAATAAAAATAAGTAAATAAAGTTGAAATTAATAAATAATTCATTTTATCCAAAATGAGGGAATTTTATCTAATTCTGGTGTAATCGAAAGAAAAATCACCGATATAGGGATTTACGATTCTATAATTGCGCGAAAGTACCGAATCGTTTCCTTGAACGACAACTCCGATATCAGCTTTAAAAATATTTTACAATCTCCATGAAAATTATTCCCAAAATTTTATGTGAATATTCTCTATATTATAATCCACTTTAGTTGTTGGTTGTATGGGAATATCCGAAAATTAAGAGTTTTATTTTAACACCTTAGCAAAATTTATGGATTCAGCGAATGTTTTAATTCATCAAACTTACAACGAAAACAATCTGATGGTGGATACTGAAAATCACTCCATTTCGTTCATCATTTAAAAACGGCTCGAGTAGATTGACGAAGCGGGAAATTGTAGAATTTAAATTACTAAGCTATTACCGACCAACTTTCAGCTATTATAGGATCAATTATTTCTTGGCATCCCACGCATTAAATAAAGGATATTTAAAAATTCCCAACCAGTTTTCACGTTTAAGTTATATTTGTTTGCTAAGTCGGTAAATTAGCACGCGATCATCGCGTGGCCTTAAGTGATTGCCCAAATAAAGCATAACTGTGGGTGGGACACGAGTGAGACACGAAATTTCATTCCACTCACGTTAGCCCCACCCATAGGACCCGGAAGTACGCAAACAAAAACAAAAGAATATAGAAATAAATGTTTCGCGGCGTGGGACACGGAGGTGCCTCCGCCGTGGGAAGGAAGCAGAGACTTTGGGAAGTGGGAGGGGAGAAGGGGGAGGAAGGCGTTCCCTGATTGAGATGTCCCTTAATTATAGGGCCGAAATCTAAATTGGAAGTTCTCATCCCCGTCTTAACGGTGGATTATCATCCGAATAATTGGCCGACGCGAAAACTCTCGAGAATTCATTAAGGTGTTTCCAACCCCCTCCCTTCCCCTTCACACAAACAGAAGTCGTGTCTGACGCATTCGATTTATTTTCAACTCAAATGAGGAGACATAAAAAAGTGGAGACAATGATTACGCTTTGGAGACGGTATGTCAAGAGAAGGGAAGGTTTTCTCGAGCTCTTGGAAGAAGGACGTTTGCACATATAATTTTTGCACTTGGATTGGGTGAAATTTACTTATTTATTTTTATTTTGACAGACAATATTTCACCCGTATACTATTATCATCGTTCCGCAAACCCTTCCAAGATAAAGGTTGAACTTCATCAAATATTCACTAGATCAGTTTTTCTCAACTTTTTTAGAGTCACGGCACCATTAAGTAGCTTTTCAGAATTTGGCGGCACTCCCCTCCACCATCAGTAGTAATCGTGCGTTTATTATTACTATATTTTAAGTAAAAAATCGAATATTTATAATTAACTGTTTATTCTGCTAGTCCTTAACATCTACTAGTTCTGATAGTTAATTACACGCATTTTCACGACGCATACATTTGCCTTGATACATAATTCACTGGATAGTTAAACTTGGCAGAATGAGGGTAAACTTTGGACAAACAGAAGAATTTTCCCGGCAGCCCTCAGATAACCTCGCGGCACACCGGTTGAGAAAAATTTTACTAGAGAATTATCTAGCTTGTCTTATAAAACGAACTCAAGAATAATCAAGCACTTCAGCAATCAGCATTGAAAACGTAAGCGGTTATCTTAGGCATCTAACCTTGTTACGGCTATTGAAGATACCTAAGATGAGTACTTACGCTTTCAATTTTTAACACTGAAATGCTTTTTTTGAGTTCACTAATGATAATAATAACAACTCCTCTTTATTTAGGGGCGAAACTTAAGCTAACGAATCGTAAGAATTGAGGTGTTCGGTCGGGAATTTTTTCCGCGTTGAATTTTTTCCTCCAGCTCCGACAGTTTTGCATTTGTCGATATCTATTAATTCCTCCGTTAAATAAGAGAATAGCTACAGCCATCCTCATTCATTTACGGATATTATTAATATCTCAAGGCGCGAATTTAATGATAAAGACCCATCCGCTCGAAGGAAGAGGTTTTTGTGGTGCCGCAAAATTTACTAACGGTTCATTCGTGAAACGATCATGCCCCAAAATTCTCCTCCCGTAATTGAAAAAGTTAAATTAAATTTTTAATAAGAAATAAGGCAAACATGCTATGCTACAATGAACGACTAAAATTATGGGTTATGTGCCAACTTTATTACACAGGCTTAAAGGATCAAAGAGGATTTTATCAGGAGAATATAATAAATTTTAATTAAAATTGATGATGACGTTTATAAAAGTGAAGCAGAATTCTTTAAATATTTTAAACAAATCCTTAGCCCTAATCTGATAAATTTTCTTATGCTGCACATTCTGTATTCACGGGAGCAAAATTACACATACATATAAAGAATGTATATTTTCCTATAAAAATAAAATCACTTCCGCATATATAACACATAACCACGTAACGCAACTCATGCCTTGAAGAAAGATAGCTTTCTGATATGAAATACGTCTTTAAATAGTATTTAGCATGGTAAAACCTACCCGTAGTAATACATATGTTTTAACGAATGGGCGTAATAGACTTTATTAAAGTTTTTTGTAGATAGGAAAATCATTGCGATAACGTTGATAAGACTGAACAAAACAATATTGTATTTTCGTTTCGGGCGTATGTGAATCCCTCCGTACATCATTATTACTCCCACGGAGAAATCTGGTGTATCACGTTACGTACGAAAAAAACAAAAAACTCTTTCCGGCTTTTGGACCATGCACTCCGCGCAAACTAATTGTATTCGACAAAAGATAGACTGTTTTCGGAGCAAAATGAAAACTTTTTTCGGGTTGAACATTAGGGAGATCGCTTTAACCTCTGCAGAGAAAAAAAAACAAAAGTTATGTGCACTTCATATCCGCTCCCCAATGCACTCCGTGGAATGTTCTCCCCGCAAGGGAAATTCGTGAAGGTTGAGGCGTGCATGAGAACAACTCGCGCCGATCGACAACATGCAGACTGCACCGAAGTCAGGTGAGCATCATAACGAAATGTATTTTTCGACCACGTTATTATCTGTTCAGCCTTGAGCGTATGACGTTGTTCAACCCGACTTCCATATCGCAGTGGTGTATTATTCATCCCGTACCGACACCTAAGGCGATGGATAGACCGTGAAAAAAGAGGCCTCCTCCCGCGAGATTCTCGTGGTAATCATTAGCATAAGTTTGATTAATCCATTTTTTTAATTTCGGCGAAACGATGACGGGTTATTTTTTCTTTGCAGACATTTCCGCTCAGAATGCTTATTTAGAGGGTCGAAGCCTGTTCTGGGAACTCACCAATTTTCCCTCGATACGCACATCAAGTCTTAAAACGCACCGAAGAGTCTTCGTGGAACGTACATTGTAGGGTTATCGAACTCTGTCGATATATTTCGACGCGATAGCGGCACAAATGCAAGTGTCGATATATCGTATTCCAAAAACAGGTTTATATTTTAAGCGTAAGACTGCAAAGGGATGTCCGTGGAAATTTTCACGGCATGTATTCGATCAATTACTCGATGTCTGATCATATTAATCATTGACGTTCAAATGGGGACGCAGTTTAAGAACATACTTTACTCTGTGATAGAAGATTTCGAGTACACAAGTCCGAATGCTAATAATTCGGTTCAGCAAGACAATTATTAATACTTTTTGACCTCAGAAAATTAAAATTAAAAAGCTTAATCAACCGTACTTGTTAAAACAAATTGTTCTAATTAATTTTATTAAAATATTAACAACGAATGTCATTTTTTATTATTTATTTCCTCTTATACGAAGTATGCAGAGAAAGAATTGTGATATAGAAATAAATACAACTCGGAAATATAGAGACGTATTAACTACTATTGAGTATAAAAAAATAGTTTTTGCTTTAGTGGATGAACGGTTCAACAAAATACATAGAAACATCGTATTTGTATAGATATTAGAGGTCTGTTGGAATTAACCATATCACAATAAATGAAGGCTAGTTAATTCTAGTCGATTTTCGCAAAATGTCGATTTATTCAAAAAAGGCTACATGGATTCCGACAAAAGTTCATCTACTTACATAAATACGTTTATATTTGTCATATACAATATCACATGAGTTTATGACTCAAAAATGGGTCCAGTATTATTATAAAAATATTGATTTTCACGCGCGGCTATCACAAAGTCCTCCCTACTCCAGCTTCGACATTTTTGCTACCATACAAACCGCGGGAGAATATTTTCCGCGCGAAAATCTGCACTAAATTAAGCCTTGGCATTATTTTATGGACTTGAAGCGCACGGATAGGAAGTTTGCACTATTCACGTTGTACCGATTTGTATTGGAAAGGGCTACTGTTTCATTGGTCACATGTCCGAAATTCTTCAATCTCGGACATTGTTATGAAATAGAGCTAATTTTTCTGTCAAAAAAATCACTTATTGAATTAGCATAAATATTCAACATGATATTTGCAGAACTTGCCCATTTGTGTCGAGATGTTCGGTGTTATCGAGTATCGAATCGATTCATCGAAGATGTTCATTATTTATTTATCAGGCGCTTAATCGGTGGCATATCGAAACAGTGATACGTCTCTCGTGGAAAATAATCCTCTTGTGGCCAATCATATGAGAAGAGAGAAAATTGGAGGTTATCTCTCTTCTCCTACTCCATAATTTGTGGCATTTGGGAATACCAAATCCGTAATTCGAGACTGAACCCTAGACGACAATTCTATTTCGTAAGAAAAAATATCAAACACGCGTACCGACTTTCGCGACATCCGATGATCGTTATCGCATGCATATCGACCGCCGCGTGTTTCACGTAAATTACGCGCGATGAGCGTTGAAGAGCGAGCGGCTCTAAAAACCGTAATTTACGACGACGTTTTGCGTGTTCCGCTATCCAAAACGCATGACGTGACCCTCAAGGCGACGGGCGATTGAATATTAAATCGGCTCTTATATCAGTTTCTGAATCGCTGAAGTGCGTGCGTTGAAAAGAGAGTTTTCAATGGTCGAGTTTATTGGAGGTAACGAGAAATGTGAAGGTCTCGCCGCTCGAACCGTTTTAATAACTCTTTTGTTTAACAAGAATAAATAGAAAAAGGCTATAAATGAAGAGTTCTACTAAAAAGAATAATGTGGGCTCTTAGTTATAACCTCGTAATTATTTCAATCGCAAAAGATTTCTTGTATAAATAAACGACTTAATGCAAATGCGATTCCTTGCAAAGGAAAATGTTGATGTTGAATTCTATGCATGCAGGCATATCTTGGTCCAGAATTAATTCTGAAAAACAGGAGAAAAATTCTGCCTTGACTGTGAATAGAACCCGGGTCTTTCAGGTGTGTTTGGGCAAACTGGTACCTGCATGGGTAGCATAACCTCAATGTGATAAATGACCCATTATGAATCAGGTAGTTCTATACCCGGTCAACGCAGAATTTTTCCTCCGATTTCCGGAATTTATTCAACGATTCCTTATATTTAACTTGAGGAATCGTTGAAGAAATTCTGGAAATCGGAGGAAATATTCCTTACGCTAAATAATCCAATATAGGTCTTTCTGCATGTGTGACATATTTCAATAAATCCAAGTGTTAGATTTATTGTTTTTATTCCGTTTAATTTCCTAAATCAATACTAGTTTTCTTTGAACTGTTCAACATTTAAATTTTTGCCAGCTCACTGAAAAGGTTTTTTCGATTATTAGGCTTTATATTGCAAAAACTTGCCGAATAATTATAATAATAATTTGAAACATAGATGTATCAAATTCAAAGTGTGCATATTAAAAGATTACTTTCGAAAAAATAATTCTTCAAACTTGATGCGTTAAGCTTGACTACTTTAAAACTTTTTAATGTTACATTTTTATAATTTATAAATAGCATCTTAAAATTTTAATGAGCACTACGGCGCTCGTGGTCATAAGGTTGGGAAATATTACCTTGTCTTAAAAAAAGATCGCTTCAATTTATGGGTCATTAAAAACTAATTTATAATAAAGCAATTTCATATATTTATTCTGCGTTCTTAATATAATTATATATATTTGAGAGATAGAAAACAGATAAGCCTAAAAAAAGTAAAACGTATATTTTGATCAGTAGACAAGTTTCATGCACCCTGTACAGACTTAAAGATGCAGATAGCGCAAGAGATTTTTAGCGAGTTACCTGCTCATTCCTCTGATTCAGGGTTCATTTTCAACAGTTTAGCATCATAAGTCTATCATGCCCGTGACAGAACCAGAAGGATCCTGTTACCCTGCTAGACACAATATGATTCCTTTTAATATGAGTATATGGAAGAACTACTTAAAAATTGCGATATCCGAAACAAATATATAAATAAGATAAATTTGCAGGTAAATCCCAATATTTGATAACACCAAGCTCCTCCTTTTAATCTGAATTCCTATTTTTTGTCGATGAGTTTTCTGAAACAACATTATATGTGGACCAATACTTTTAACGAAATTAGCCCTTTTATTTCCCGTTTCCCACCATTCGTTCCCTAGGCCGAATCGCACGATAATTATTTAACAAAAAAAATCTTTAGTAATGTTTTCCTTCGTTACCCTTCTCTGATGAGCGGAAGTGTTCCCGCCTCCATAATTTCCACTTATTCCAAAGAAAGAATTAACATCCAGCACGTGAAATTTTATTATCCGCATTTAAACCGGGACTTCTTCTCTACTTCCGAATAAAAGAGCGCAGGAGAAGGAGCAGTCTTGTTAATGGGCGGAATAATGACAAAAAATCCCCAACTCTTTAGCAATCAATGAGATCACGTACATTCCGCCGAAATCTCATCGTCACGATGGATAAATCTTTTCGCCGCGATATCAATGCCGCAATCTCTCCGCCCACCATATTTGACCCTCTGACCGTAATAGAATCCGATTGGAATCACCGGCGCAAAAAAAAAGATATTACAAAAATCTTTTATATGAACCGTCATTGGGCTAATGGTCTCTCTCTTCTTATTTCCCCCATTTGTCTTGTTATTCCCCCGCGTATCCCGCCTCTTTTTTCACCCAACGCAACCCCTACCACAACGATAGAGGTCGTTTGGCGGGGCTATGCGCAGTTCTTAAAGACGGTCTATTTTTTCCGAGGGCATTAATTTTCGAGATTCAAAAGGCCCTTTCGCGGAAGGACCGAGGCGAATCGAAGGCAATGCGAATTTCCGCGTACGGCGTATCGTTCGAGAGGTCTCCGCTCGTAAATAAATAATGAAAAAAAAACACGTGGGCGATCACTTTATCTCGCACTGGTTCCTCGCCGTCCCAAATCGCCCTCCATATTGTGATTAGATCCATCAAGAACCTTCCTCTCTCTCTCTCCCTCTTTACGCCTCCACAGAAAGCGGTGATCTGATAAAATGGAATCCAATGGGATGGGGAATCTCGAGCCAGGTTATTTGTACACGGTAACGCCCAACGCATCGCCGGAAAGACTTGAGATACGTATATGTATTTATTTTTTTCGGTCTCGATTTACGTTTAATCGCCGGGTCAAAAGGTTGTCTTTGCCCCGGAGCCGTACGCACACGCACACTGACGTGTATACCTATCAGGAGAAGCGAATAATGCATCGCATTACAAAACTTCGAATTATAAATTTTGATTACGCGTCTTACTCTCTCTCTCATCCCTCTGTCTCCCTCCCCCTTCTCCCCCCCTCTCTCATCCCCTCTCCTTTCCTCTCTCCCCCTCTTTCCCTATCTCTCTTCTCCTCCCTCCCTCTCTTCCTCTCTCCCTTCCCTCTCTCCTCATCTCTCCTTCCCCTTTGCAGGAGAATAAGGTGGGTCCTCATGAATTATTCCTGTATTTCGAAAGGTCGGCGCAATTTTTCGTTCATCAGTTAAGAAAATGTCGGACTGTTCGTTCCTTTCGTTTTTTTCTTCTAATAAGCGTATTGGTGTTTTGATTCGGTTGCCTGTTTTGAGCAGCATTTTTTTTTAAAGGAGCGGTCGTGCAGACAAGAAAATTAGCGAACCTTGTGCTAAATATTTTTTTAGCATTGCAGCGATTCGAATACGAGTTCTAAAAGATGGACGGAGTTTCGTATTTTATGTGGTCGGGATGCTTCTCCTATTACCGAAGGAAGTGTTTTTGTTTTGAGGGAAAGTTAAACTGTGCGTCGCGTTGTATATTCAGTCTCGTATCATTATTCTGATCACTCGATAAAATCAATAATTTATATTGATTATAGATTCTGAATCAATAACATCTTCATAGATGCCTTATTTATTTGCGTATATATAGTTTGGTTCCGTGCGGTGTTAGAGAGATTTCATCAAAATGGATAATATAAGGCAAATCGTATTCGCAAATAATTTCGAGAAATGAGATAACAATAAGGTAAATTTATAAAGAAACAAAAAATTCTGCCTTGATAAAAATTATTAAATGTTTTTTACTTGAACAAAGAAACAAATAAAATTGCATAACATCGTAATTATGGATCATTATTAACCATTAACAACAATAAATTACTCAATAAAAATGCAATATAAACTATTTTCATTTAAAAAATTGGTTGTGCGTTATTGAAAGGCTCTGAGACAAATTTCATATTATGAAATTAGTCGATTTTTAAAATTCTATACGAAATTTGTTACACTTATTCAAAAAATAGGACTTGCGCGTATGTCATCAATTATATAATACCCGAGTATAAATTTTCATCAACTTGATTCATTTGCAACCAGAATCCAGTTGATTTGAAAGATGTGTCCCGATTAATATGCAAGACTCTTCGGGCGCTGATTTCCCTCTATGCCCTCACCCATAACACCTCCTTATACAGACGCGAAAAAACGAAGGATGACGGAAAAGAATTAAGAAACTCGGGCAAGGCTATGCGGCTCACGAAACAATATCCGCCCGCCCCGATCGACAACGAGCCGTGCGCCCTTAACCTTTTATGTGCGTGTGTGTGCGCGCGCCTCGGCAACAACCCCCCCATTCTCACGATTTCTCGCGGACCCGCCCCGGTCTTGGGGGTCCCTCTTTCTTTCTCTCGCCCCTCCTCGCGGACCTTTGAGGGAAACCATTAAGAGCTCAAATCAATCATCCCTCTTCTCTCTTTCCACCACCCCATTCTCTCTCTCTCTCTCTCTCACACACACACACACACGATACATCTCCGCTCTCTCCTCTTTCATCATCCCTCTATTTTCCTCCTCCTTCCCTTTCCCTCTTTCTCACGCTACTCTACCTCCATTTCTGCCACTTTCTCAACGCTATCTTTCTACCTCTCCCTCTATTCTTTTCCTCTTTCACCCTGTCTCTCTCCTTCCCCCTCCCTCTTTTCCCCCTGTCTACGTTTCTTTCTTTTTCTCCCTCCCTCTTTCTGTCTCTCTCTCCCTTTCCCTCTCTCCCTTCCTCTCCCTCTTCTTCACTCTTCCTTCCTCTCCCTTCCTCTCTCTCCCTTCTTCATTCTTCCTCTCTCTCTTTTTCACTCCCTCTCTCTCTCTCTCCCTTCCCCTTTCTCCCTCTCTCTCGCTTCCTCTCTCTTCCTTCCTCTCACTTCCTATCTCCCCCTTCCCCTCTCTCTCCCTTCCTCTCACTTCCTATCTCCCCTTCCTCTCTCTCCCTTCTCCCTTTCTCTCTCCCTTCCTCTCACCTCCTCTCTCTCTCCCTCCATCCTTCCGTTTCTTCCCCTTTGATTCTCTCACATTCTCACTTTTATGCTTCTTTGACGGCCTTATCCTCTTTCATCTCTTTCTTTTCTTCTCGCTCTACCTTCATATGGCTTTTCACATCTTTCTCCAGCTATCTCCTTCCCCTTCAGACATTCTATACTCGCTCTCTCCTTACTTCTCCCTTCTCTCCCACCTTATTCTCTATATTTCCTTTATTTCTTTCCTTTTTTTGCTCTCCTCCTCATCAACTCTCTTTCCCCACCTCTTCTCTACCTTTGCCTCCTTTTTCCTCCTCTCTCTCTCACTACCTTACACAGAACCGCGCAACCATATACATATAACCCTTCCCCTAAAAAAAATTAGCAAGACTCCCACACATTGCGCGGTTCGAGCGTGCGGTCACCGAGGTATTTAAGCGGCGGTGTTGTTGTTTCCCCAAAACAATCGGCCGTCCATCGTCTTAAGTGAAAAGAGATCGTAATTGATTGATCGCTCTTCGATTTTTTTTAACGGCCCGTGAATACATGCTAAAGCGGGGCCAAAACACACGGCTGACTACACCCGATTTCGATTTTAAGCACGAAAATGAGGAAGCGATACGAAACTAAATGCGAGGATATTTATTGAAATATTCCTATCGATCAGCGCTGGAATTATTTTGGGAGTGGGCAATTTTGGAGGATATTACGCAAAATTCTTCTCGAAATGGATCATTGAGCTGTAAACATTACCGCGGGTAGACTTTTCCTTAATAGCTCCAAAATTATGTTTCGCATTTACAATTCATGCCTTGCAGTCTAAATTAACAAGTACCTACCTTTTACGTTAGGTATCCATCATTACAGTATGATCAGTTGAAAAATCTCCAATTATTTTACCTATACAATAACATCATAACTGAGCATGATGGCAGATCAACAGTATAACGCATGTTAATGATATACTGTTTTCTTAACTTAAGGCACTATATTGTAATGTTTCCGATACTGGGGAAAATAATCCAACTAGATAGTGTGGCAAGCATCGTAGCGTTTTTTTTTCAAGAGTTATTAAAATTTTAAAGTTTTTATAAAGGTGCCCTAAAGTTGATAATATCCAAGATAAAAGAGCGAAGGTATTTCACCGTTAGTTAACAATTACCAATTTTATTCTTAAGTTGCTAAGTCCTTTTGCGGCCACAGCAAAATCGTCTTGACAACGTTCGAGACACGCCAAACGTCAAATGTTTTAAGACTCGTGAAGATAAATTTCAATTAAAACGTGTCCTGTTATATACACTGAAGATCTTAATTTATTCCCCCTTCTCCTTTGCCTCCTCCATCTATCTCCCTCCAGCCTACTTCTTGAGGAGCCCCCCTCCGCTATAGTCTCCGTTTTTTTAAAATCTCCTCAAAGCGGACAGCCTTATTTTAGCTAAGGATTCCTTCCTATGCTCGTCGTATGCCGGCGAAATCTTTCCCCTCCAACCGTCCTTCTCCCCCTTCCCTCGTCTCATCCCTAAGACATCCAATCACTGCTTTTTATATCGATGCGCGCACGTGACAGACGAACACGTATACTCATCTCGTGGATCGCCAAACGCCATAAAACACGATATATCCCCCCCCCCCTTCCCTAAAGGTGCTCGTTCACTAAAATGTTTCTCCCACCATTCCCCGCATCCCTCACCCTTTCTCTCGGCTATCTCCTATCTCCCAGGCCGCCGTACGGCAAATTGTTTTCCCTACTCGCAATTTGCTCAATTATGGAAGTCGACCGTGACGACTCCTTCAATAAAACTTCCCCGCGAGGCTAAGAGCGACGAAACGGATTTCTCCCTTGAGGAGAAAGAGAGAGAGATGGAGAGAGAGATGCAGAGAAAGAGAGATGAAGAGAGTATGAGAGAAAGAGAGAAAAGGAGAGGGAGAGAGGGGAAGGCCACGCCCACATTCTTTCATGATTTATGCCTCTCGGGAGGTGAGAATCGTGGCGTTTTTGTACCCGCGGCGATAGAGAGATATACACATATGAGCGCAATCGGCTCGGAACGTTACGACACTTTTAGTGTTGTTTATTTCTTAATTGAGAGGAGAGGCGCGGGGAAAAAACGGCCGATAAAACTCGCGTGTATCTGCTCTAAAAAAAAAAGAAAATTAGCCGATAGATTACCTATTGATTCGCCCATCGATGTTGCGTTGAGGAGGTTTATCTTGCTCAATCCAATATATTTCCTTATGTAATCCCGTACTGAAAAGACACATGTTGTCGAGTTTTTGCGATCGTAAATATCAATGGGTGAATCGCGCACTGTGAAATGAGCATCCCAAGACTCCACAAGAAACACGCGAGAGTTACAATTGAATCTCACCAATGCCATTCATAATATAAATTATTGGTTGGAAGTTTTCTATAGATCGCACGAAAACAGTTTGAATTCAAGGGAGCTACATTATATGAACTTATATTTTTTGGAATAATAAGTTAAATAGAATAGACTTAGATCGAACGAATACATTACGTCAAATGGCGTGTTGATTGCATATAACAATGGTAACAGCTTTACAAAGGCAAATATCGCAAGAACCGATCCTTATCAACCAGTTTGCAGTGTGCATTAAAAGCAAATTGTCGAGGATCTATAGCTGCTCAAATGAAGAACACAAATGTTGAAAGGATCAAAACTAGTTATCGACCATTTTCACCTTTTATGCCGCTGATCCTCTAAAAAATTAATCTGCAGGAAATAGCAATAAAAAAGAAAACAGAATTCTTTCAGTTGAGTGAAAGTCCGATATGATCCCGGGTTTGAGTCAAAAAGTGATGTCATTTTGTGCGACGCCTTTCTCTATTTCGGTGGCATAAGTTTGTTCAGCCGTGGAACGTTGCCGAAGCATCATGAACAAGATTAAAATTCACTCGACTGTCACTTTTTTATGACACAACCACGTTCAAACAAATTAAATCTCCATGTTCCTCCTTAATAGAATTATTGAGACACGCTTTTACATGCTGCATCATCCTCGTCACCTGCACGCCTGAGATGATGTACAGCACCGATAACCGGGAGAGCGCATTCGAACCGACGCGTCTATTAGCTATAAGAACTCGCACAAGAAAAAAAACTCGTTAATTGAACCGCCACCGAGACATCTATCGGACGATTCTCAATTTAAAACAAACGCAATATTATTACGGGATCGGAAAGGAAATGACGCGTCCCCGGAATGATGAAATAATCGCGTTACTCGTATTAATCACGGCCGAAACGTGTACCGAGCGAGATGCATATTTTTCTCTACAAAGCCAGCATTTTCCTTCTTGTCGTTCAAATCGAAAGACAGGACAATAGAGCGGCGTGGATTTGATCCCCGTTCGTGCGACTCTTCTTATCGCCAGATTGATCATCGGGGGCCTGGCGAAAAATCTTTTCTTTCCTACTACGGCCATTAAGGAGAAGAGATAGTTGACGTCGGAGAAGGAGAGGGAGAAAAAAGGATGCCGCAAATCCCTCGAGAGAGACAGAGAGAGAGAAGGAGGTGTGGTATAGAAACTTACCGGGAGAAGGAGCGAAATGGTGAATGGAAAATGGGAGAAAGAGAAAATGGGAAAGGAGAATGACTGGGGAAAGCAAAAGAGAAAAATGGAGAAGCGAAGGGTACCAAAAAGAAAGAAAATGTCAAACAGATAAATGGAAAAAGGCTGAGAGAGGTTGGGGGAGTCGGAGAGAGGCAAAAGGAAGATTATATACATAGAGAAAGTATCTAAAAGGCATAGAGATCGGTAAAACGTTATAGAGAAAAACAGATCAAGGCAAATGGAGACAGGTAGGGAGAGATAGGGAGAAGTAGAGGAGAAGGAAGAGGCTGTGAGTGACAGAAGAGTAGAGTGATGCTGACGGAGGTAGAGAGAGGCAGAGAGTAGCTACATGAGATAGAGGCAGGGAGGCTAAGAGAGGTACACTGAGGCACAGAGAGGTACTAGATTGTCGGAAATAAAAATAAAGAGACAATGAGATAAGAGAGCGAATAAGATGAAAAAACGGGAGACGGAGAAAAATACATAAACGAAAAGAGAGAGAAAGAAAGATATGCAATAAAAACCTTCAACCTCCTCGTCGATACGCAGTCTGTAGCCGGAGCCCACCATCTCCACCGTTTCGGAGTTTATCTTTTTTTTGGGCGACAAATAAATCGGAAAAGGACGGGGGTCGCAAAGATCCGTATCGCCCCGCGCGGCATCATCGGGCGAGATTGGACGAACCGAGCGCACTCCATCTCGCAAAACGCGCACGCCGGATCGCAAAACACGGAACAGGCGCACTAAAAGAGGAGGTACGCGAAATGAGAGGAAACGGCCGAGACGGCAATCTCCTCTTTTTTACACGCGGCATTCTTCCGAAGAGCCAAATGACGGGAGAGGCAGCGGCGCAATAAAGCAAACTGCGAGTCGGAGGAAGCTTTTTCCTCTCTCTCTCTCTCCCTCTTTTGCGCGCACATACACATACGCAAGCATGCGAGGGAAACTCCGCCGGCGCGCAACACAGTTGTACACAAAGAGAATACGGAAAATAAAAAAGGGAAGGCCTTTCGATTGGATAAGAGGTTTCCTCTCCGCTTATTCGCTTATCAAGACAGAGATATGTGTGTGTATGTGTGTATATATGTGTGTGAGTATATATATATAGGGAGAGAGAGAGACATGCAAAGTCCTTTGAGTGATTTAAAAGCCGCAATCGCGGATCGATTTGTCCCTTCAATGGTTTTCGCGACGACTAAAGGATTTCTCGAAGAAAAACGGGAACGCATTATTTTAAGGGGTATTCTCTATCTCTCTCTCCCCGTAACCGAACATAAGATAAAGAGAGAGAGTAGTAGATATTGAGAGGGCGAACGGAAGGGAGTGAGAGGGAGATAGGGCGATAGAAAGAGGAGTGATTTATAGCACTAGAGCATCCCCGTGTGAATGAATAAGGGAAGGCGAGCAGAGTGTGTGTGTGTGGGCGGGTTGAATAAAATTCAATCTTGAGCCGAACAATGAAGTCGGAACACAGAGAGAGGTTCTGGATCGACCATTCAGACCCGTTCGTAGGATGGGGAGGGGGGGGGGAAAGAGAGGGGGCGACGCGCTGAATATTATTCGCAATTTGTCTCGGGCGGATGCTTACGCGGTAGTCAAAGAACGAAACGGTCTCTTTCTCTCTCTCTCTCTCTCTCAAGATTCTATCTTCCACCAAACCGTTCCGTTAATGATCTTCTTAAGCGGTAAGGCGAGAGAAAGAGAGAGAGAGGGAAGGAGAATAGGAGGGAGAGAGAGGGTGTGTGCGTGAAGGACGGGGTGGTTATTGAGAGTGCCTCAGCATCTGGAACCATCCATCCATCTGGAAAAAGAGGGACGGGAGGACGAAGGGAATTAAAAATATCCGCTTCGGGGCGGATAATGCTCCCCGAAGTTGCGTTTCCGACGGATTCTCCCGCCGAGAGGATTTAACGCGTTTTTTGAGAAAGTTATCGATCGACTACACGTTCAATTCGCACAAACGGAAGGTTCCCTAATATATTTGGTTAAATTGGAACCATGTTCATTGATGTTACAACCAGCGTTCCCTCTAAGCTGTGCGAGCGCACAGCAGTTTTTTAAGTGCCGCGCACTAAATTTTTAAAGCCGCGTACATCCTCATCCACATGCCTCTGATAGGTTTATTTACATTTTATTGCGGGTTGAATAAACGTGTGAAAATATTTATCCCTTTTTTTCATTCCGTGTTTTTTTGCTACAAATATGAAATTTATCCATTAATATTGCATTTTTATTTGGCGTACATCCGCATATTATCATCATATTAGCGTACTTGTAGAAGTTCGATCCACTTAGCGATTATAAAAATTATAGGCAACATTGGTTGCAACTGAAAAACGTTAGAAATAAGGAGGGGATGTCGAATGACAGTTTAAGATGAAAGACTAAACCCGAAAATTGAATATGGGACGTGTCGACATCATCATAGGTAGTCTGTCCGTAGACAAGTCCGTGATTATTCTTGGTTAAACCTGGTTCTCCATATACTCCTATTTTCCGCTGTCCTCTTTATATCTTGATAACTCTCTTTCCCTTTCAAATCGTCTATCAGCTGAAACCTTTTCCTACCTCTTTCCCTTTTCCCATCTAGTTTTCCTTCTAACACGTCTTTAATCATACTCTCTCTCCTCAGGTAATGTCCAACTCCTTCCTCTTTCTGATAGTCTGTATAATCATTCGCTTCTCTCCTATTCTTCGTAGCACTTCATCGTTTTTCATCCTATCTGTCCATTTTATCTTCAGCATTCTCCTCCAAGTCCACATTTCAAAGCTTTCCAAGTATTTGATGTCATTTTTCCTTAGCGTCCATTTTTCTGCCCCATACAATGCTATACTCCATACGTAGCATTTTATCAACTTCTTGCTGATATCTTCCCTTATATTCCCTGTAAGTAGTTGTTTCTTTCTCCTGAAAGCCGCTTTTGCTTTTCCTATTCTAGTTTTGATCTCATCCGTACATTTTGCCTCTTGTGTTATGATACTTCCAAGGTATTTATATTCTGAAACTTGTTCTAATGGCTTTCCCCCAATAGTTATGTTCAGATTCTCTTCTTTACCCGATATTCGAATGACCTTGGATTTTTCTGTATTTATTTCCATACCGTATTTTCTACCTGTTATCACTAGTCTATTTATCATTTTTTGTAACTCCTCTTCCTTTCTTGCTAGAAGTACTTGATCATCTGCGTATTTTACTGTTCTTATAATCCTTCCTCCAATTTTGAAATCCCCTGTGCCTTCTAAAGCTTCTTGCATTAGACTTTCTTCATATATATTGAATAGGGTTGGCGATAGGCAGCAGCCTTGTCTTACTCCTCTACCGATATTTATTCCGCAGGTATCCACATTCTCAAACCTGACCTTTACAACTTGATTCTCATATAGATTCCTAATCAGTCTCCTGTCTTTCCAGTCTACACCTATATCCTTTAATATCTTCATCAACTTTACCCAATTTACTCTATCAAAGGCCTTCTGCCAGTCTACGAAACATGCGCAGATATCTTGACTGTATTCTATTGCCCTTTCTGATATGATTCTAACTACTCCTATAGCATCTCTTGTTCCTCGTCCTTTTCTGAAACCGAATTGATCTTCCCCTATTATTTCTTCTGCCTTTTTCTCCAGCCTTTTATTAAGAATCCTCGTGATGATCTTCGATGTGTGTGACAGAAGGCTTATAGTTCTGTAATCTTTACACTGCATTGCCTTTGGCTTCTTCTTTAGAGGGATCATTGTTACTTCTAGGAAATCCTGAGGCCACTCTCCCGTGTCGTAAATCTTATTAATTAATTTCGTGATCGCTTTTAGTCCTTCTGATCCTATGACTTTAAGTATCTCAGCCGGTATTCCATCGCTGCCCGTGGCTTTCCCCTTCTTTAGTTCCACTATCGCCTTTTCTACTTCGCTCTCCATAATACTTGGTCCTAAGTTGTCTTCTTCAATGTTTTCCTCATTTTCCAGTTCTATTTTTGCCGCTCCTGCCTGTTTGCTGTATAATTCCTTAATGTATTCTTCCCATACCTGTGCTACATCCTTTGTTTCTGAGACTATCTTCCCATCCGTATTCATAATTCCTTTACCACAAATTCCATTAGACTTCTTATCTTCTAATTCCAGTGCCCTAGCGTACATCATATCGTACCGTCCTAACTTCTCCATTTGTTCTATTTCATCGCATTTTCCTTTTATCCAATTTTCTCTAGCTTTATCTGTTACCCTTCTCAACTCATTGTTTATACGCCTATAGTTGGCTCTACCTTCTTCACTGTTAACGTTTTTCCATTTTCGTCTCTCATCCATTTTCTCCAGCATTTCCTTCGTGATCCATGGTTTTCTGATTTTCTTCTCTTGTTTTCCAATCTCTTTATCCAAGGTATCCTTGATACTGGTTTTAATTTCATCCCATTCTATATCAACGGTCTTCGGTTTGTTTTCCAACTTTCTTAGGTTATCTTCCAACTTCATGCTGACTACATCCTGCCTTGCTTTCAGTTTTTCTAGGTCCCAGGTCTGTCTTTCTCTTCTCGTTTTTCTTATTTGTTTGAGCTTTGTACTCACGTCAAGTATTAGAAGGCTGTGATCTGAATCAATGTCTGCTCCTTGCAATGCCTTGGCGTTCTTTATGCTGTTCCTGAATCTTTGTTTTACAAGGATGTAATCTATTTGGCATCTCATTCTATCTCCTGGGCTTTTCCATGTGTATAACCTTCGTTTATGGTTTTTGAACCATGTATTAGTCACTACAAGGTCATTATTGATGCAGAATTCTACGAGTTTCTCCCCTCCTCGATTTCTCTTCCCAAGTCCGTATTGCCCGACAACATTTTCTTCCTGTCCTTCTCCGACTATGCTGTTCCAATCTCCCATTATTATGCAGTTTACCTTTCCTCTTCCGTCTTCTTCGTAAATTTCATTAATTTGCTCATAGATCTCATCTATTTCTTCATCGTCATGAGCTGACGTTGGCATATATACCTGGATTATCAGCATGTCCACTGGGACTGCTTTTAGCTTTATTGCCATCAGTCTATCGTTCGTTGCTATTATTTTTGTCACGCTTTTCATCATATCTTTCCTAAGTACCAGAGCTACTCCCCTTCCCCCACTATTTCCTCCAGAATAAACTACCGTAAATTCTTCCGAGTCGAACTGTCCTTCTCCCTCCCATCTAGTTTCGCTTAGCCCTATAATGTCAACTCTATTTCTTCTCATTTCTTCTTTCAAGTTCACTAGCTTTCCTGCCTTTCTCATAGTTCTTACGTTCCAAGTCCCTATTCGTAATTTACTTTCGACAAATGTTTTCCTCAAGGCAGTCCCCGCCCGGAGATCCGATTGGGGGACTATTTTACCTCCGGATTGTTTTACCTCGAGAGAACTCATATTGTCCAACCATATAATCTTTACTAGGGATTGTAATGTGGTAGTTTCCCTCTTGCTTTCCACAACGCAGTACTGTAGCCGTTCAAATCGTCCTGATCACGCCTACAGCTGTATTGGATATAGACCCAACCAACATCATTTGTTTTCGGCTCTATACCATACTGACAGTACTGCTGCCTACTGCCAGGCACAGATGATAGTGTTTTTTTAATAAAACCTCCATTCGAGGGGTTTGAACCCCCGAACTTTGCAATAGAAAGCCGACACGCTAACCACTACACCACCAGTGCATGTCGACATATGCATGTATATATGTTCACACAGCTGAGTAAATATGGGAATAATCGCAAAAGTTATTTCCTCCTGGAAGAAGCTGCAAGCCTGTTAAGTGAATTAGTATTATGCCAGCTTTCTGTTGACGGATAAATATAAGATAATTAAAAACTCACATCTGTCAGCTCTTGCGATCAAATTTTAAAGATAATTCTCCATTGATTGCTTTAGGTCATTATAGTCTCAGGTATCTTACCAGTGACAGTAATCATGCAGCTTTCATGATTTCAATGCTGTAAATTTGCCCAACTATTTGTCTCATTTGTTCAAATACGTAGATTGTATCGCTGGCTACATCTGACCTACTTCGAGCAATATCTAGTGCCATGTACAGTCCAACTTCCGGATTCCGGATTCATTGCTCTAAACGAATGATAGAGGCGATATGCCTCTTCTCGATGTGATATGAAATTTTGCAACCCTCCCGATGGCAATAAAATTGATAAAGTTCGCTCATACCTTAGAAATTTAATAATATTCGGAAAAATCGTGCGGAAATGACGGTGACAATTTGCGTGCGTAATTAATTTCCAAATATGCGTAGATATATCTCCGAATAGGCCAACGGTATAAAAATGGAGCAATTAAAAGAAAAGACTGCACCGATTTTGAATTCTAATGATCTTACGGCATACAGGTGATTCAAATAAAATTTATTAGGAGGCAGGTATCTCATAAGCATGTTATTCGTGATAAGTTTCATATTTGAAAACAAACAATTTAAGCTGTAAAAAATTGTAAAACAATATTTTTAAAATCGAGAAACAATCGGGCTATGATCAGATTAATTCATGGACAAATGATACATTAAAATTTGATAATTTGTCGAGTAAAAATATGGTATAAATTACCTTTCATTGAAAACTATGAAAACATACTGCTTATTTTCAAATTTAAATTAAAAGTGCCCTGATAAAATTAATAACGCACTTAAATTTATAACACTGCGGGTGCCAATCGTGCTTTTCATTGGATAAATGATCCAAACCTGACCACTGTAATATGCAAAAGTTAAAATTGTTATACAAAGTGGAGTGACAATTATATCATTCGGGTATTTCTTATTAGATAAGAGATCACAACAATTGTGCAGCGAAAATATTAGCAAAAACTCCTAATTTAACCTATTCGTAATAATATATGTGAGATTAATAAAATTGTTCCACAATGCTGTTGCTACAATAATCTCGAAGTCAATTCATGGATTTCACAAAGAGTAAGAGATAACAACACAGATAAGCCGAAAGACAGGAAATTCCAGCTGTTCGATAATAAGTTGGGCTTAATGGCAGAACAATACAGATTTCACAAGTAGATTTGAACAGAAAACCACTGAAAACAAACTCGCTCGAAAGAGGCTAAACAAAAGACGTACCATGTCACCAAGTTCGCGGAAACCTTCAATTATAGGATGCAGATGACAGCCCAGTCACGATCAGACAATGGAGCATTGACAAAAGGACAGTGTGCCTGTTCTTTCCCTCGAGAGCCCCACCCAATCGCAAACCAGTAAACACAGAAGGCATACCAATATGTCAGCCCAAAGAAGACTGGGCAATTAACAAAGGCAAACTCCAATCCTCTCGCTTCTATTCATTTTCCATTGTCTTCCTTTGATTGGCATCAGCAATAAGTACTGTGTCTAATAGTAGGTGAAGTATAATCGCAATCATCCAACATTAAGTAGTAAATCCATTTAAAATGTGGATTTAAATTAAAATTGGGGATATTTTTGTAAGCGTCGTTTAACATTCATGACGCAACCTAAAAATCACAATTGCTTTGAAGGGTATCCTTTAGAATAGGTAATTGAAATTAACAAAATTTTGAGGAAATTGTAAAATTACGAAAATATGTCTAATGTACCCTAAGCAACAACTACCGTAATTATTTGATTCTTTCCATTGAAGAATACGAAAGTTTTTTAAAATTTTGCCAAACACTTACTTCAAATGGATCGCATTTTATCGCTTTAAATCCATAATTTAATGAGTACGTATATATCTAAGTAATCATTCGCTTGCTCAATTTTACTACGCGCATGTATGTGTGCAGTCTCACACAAAAACACCCACCTTAATCAATAATTTAATCGGCGTTTCATTTTCCCATCATTTTCCATTCCGATCAATTAACGATAAACTTCGGCGACATCTGTCATATTTTCGAATAAAATGCTTACTGGAAGACCGATACATCAAACCCCCGCCGCTGGAGAGACAATAAACCACAACAGCGTCCGAACTTTATTACACCGGCGACCGAGACGTTCGTGTTTTATTATAGACGCGACTCCGTGCCAAACTCGCATAAAAAGGATCGCGTCGGAGACGCAGGGACATTGTTTCCGCGCAAAAACCCTTACGGTACCGAGGAAGGCATTGATCCTTAAGGGAAGGGAAGAGGAAAAACATTCCCATCACGTACTTAAGGAACTACGATCCACTCCTTCGCTCACACAGTCTTCTGTTTCTTCGGAAGCAAGCCACACCCAAACTAAACGCCACGCCCGCCTTTATCTTCTTTGGCGGGGACAGTGTCCTCCGCCTCCTTGCGTCCACTCCCATCCCTCCCCATTAAGGGATGACGACCGTGGGTCTACTCCTCCTCTTACACCAACGGGCAGACCATCACCCCTTCTCTCTCTCTCCCTAGAATGGATGGAAAGAGAGAGAGGGGAGGGAGAGAGGAATGGAGAAAGGGAGTGGATGGAAGAGAGAAAGAAAGGGAGAGAAGGAAAGATAACGGGATAGAGTGAGAGACAGAGAGAGGACGGGAGAGTGTGGAGGATAGAGAGGACAGGAGAAAGAGAGAGGAAAAGAGAAAGGAAGGGAGAGAGTGGGGGGTAAAGAGTGAGGGAGAGAGATAAGAAGGGAAAAAAGGTACAGAGAAAGGGAGAGAGAGAAAAAAGGGAGAGGGAGAAGAGGGGAGGGGTAGGAGAGAGAGAGAGGAGGGAGGGAGGGCGAGAGAGAGAGAAGGGAGGGAGAGGAAGAGATAGAGAGAGAGAGAGGAAAGAGAGAGTGAAGAGAAGCAGCAGCTCCTTTGCCGAAGGACACCAAAGTCACCTTCATCAACAAGTGAGGGAGCGGTGAAGTGTAAGGGGAAGGGGAATTCATCATCACTTCCTCGTATGAAGCTAAACAACGCGAGGAGGAATTCGCGGCGCGTCTCCTCCTTTTGTCCCCATCGTTTTTTATTTACTTCTTTTTTTGACGCCTCCCTCCCTCCCACTCATTCGACGGACTTCCTAGAGGTATACCCGTGCACACGTGAGTGTCGGGAAATGGCGGTTGGGGTTAGAAACACGGGACGTTAAAGTAACGAGATAAAAATTCCGCCGACGGTAGTTATAACACCTGTCACGATCAACGGCTCCTCTAATTTACCAATGCGTTCGCGAGAGGAATGCGAACGATGTCGCGGAATGGTTATAATAAATTGTTTCGCGGGGTTCGAAAACAACGCGCGAACAGTTCTATGGGAAAAATTAAGTGGTGAGATTTCGAAAAACGTTGCAATTACTTAAAGAGTTCCTCCGACCGCGTTCGATGATTAATTGGACGGCGAGCTCGAAGCAAATTGTCCGCTGAAGCTGTGATAATTGTAATTTTCGAGAAGCTCCCCAGTTATAAATTTTCCACCCTACCAAATCACATAAGACTACTGGCGGGATTAGTGATGTTATTTCACTAACAATGACGTTTTTCTGACGAAATATGTGGCTTTAGCCGCCGCATAAGCCCGTTTGACGGTTCCTTTTGTTCAAAAAGGAATTATCTTGACAGTTGGAATCCAATTCATTACTTTGGTTGGTCCTATAGTCATAAAGAATGGGTGATGCAGTTGCAAAATTCGGCTACCTGTCGGCAAACATCAGCGATTATTTACGGATTTAGAGTAGTTTTTGGAAAACTAATACTAGTCAATCACCACTGATGACGGCTGATTTGTAACCGAATTGTTCGTCAGGGTTTACTAATTGTTTATTACTATCGGCGCTATCTAAATTAGCAATTGGACCCTTTTGCGTGAAAAACATACTATTTAACAAACCATCGATTAAACAGGTTTAGAGAACCTTGCTGCGCCGTTTTTTAGATATGGACATATAAGTTCATGTAAGCTCACCACACAATACTTTTAGTCCATTCGTGGACAAGTGTTGGAAACCATTTTGTTTTCAGAGACTGGATTTAAAACATCCAAAAACGACAGCTCGCCGGTAATCTGTATGTCGATCGGGCGATAATGAGAAGCGATAATTATCGAGAGAGGGAAAAAGAGGCCAACGACCCAAACCGAATTTATGCTTAAAGTTGTGTGGGAAAGTATGCGAGAAGCATAGAGCCCCTTTGAAAATCTCTTGAATTTTAAGCGTCTCCGATCAAAGAGATATCATTTTGCTTTATCGCCTTTTTTTCTTAACGAGAGCAAACATCCATAACAATTCCGGAGCGAGAGGAAACGTTCATCATTTCTCGGGTCTAATTACCTAGGCAACCGAATTAAACACCGGGTATGGTCAAAGCGTTCAACGCCGCGGGGAGGATGACTAACGCGGCCAATACTGGTATCCCACGAAACGCTTAATTGTTGGGAAACGTGATTCAGGGCCCCGAGAAAAAACCACGCCCTTCCGCATGTCCCACGGAAGGAACGGACGCCAAATTACCGAGCTGCCAACTCATGGACGCGATGAGATTTCCCGTCGATAACACTGAAGGCCCGAGTTGAATTATGCCCGGCGTTGCACGCATTATATTTAGTTCTTTCTGCTTCTGTAAGACGGAGAAAGGACAGAAATGCTGCCGTTCAAAACAAAAAAACGGCGTTTTCGAAAGAGCCCTTACATTATTTCACATGCGTCAAATAAAAAGACTGCTGGCAAGCATGATCTGCTATGCAGTAGTCCCTCTGTATTCGAGGAGGTTGTTCCTAGAAAACGACGCGAGCATAGAAACCGCGAATATAGACACTAAAAGCTTATGGGAAAATGGGGGATGAAATTCGCGCGCTCTTCTCACTTTTCTCAGCTCTCAGTTCATTTCCTTAGCGTTTTGGGGCGATAATTTGATCACGGTATTGTAGGTAAATGCATAAAGATTGTAGAAACTACAATCTCGCCCTTTCTGCGCGAAAAGAGAGGGAGACAATCACTAAAAGTATAGCAGCTCCTCTTCCTAGTCGTTTTCCTCGTGCTTCACAGAGTTACTACTTCTGTTTTGCGTTTATGTGTTGTTATCGAGCGGAAAACGCGCTGCGTTTCATCGGATTTAGCGAATGAGCAGCGTGTGTTGCGGTAGGCGGGCGCTAATGAGTGAAATTTACCTTCCGCGAGCACTGAAAATTACTGCAGTAATTTCAGGTAATATAGTTGAAAGCGCAAATATAAAATCCGCGAAAATCAATGCATTAAGGCATTTATTTGGTAGAATATCAACCGAAATAAGAGTAATAAACTTTATTTATCTTAATGTAACTTTTGATTGCTTAATTACACAACTCCCCGCCTATAAAATATAAATCGTTATTAGTTTCCTGATTTTTGCCAATTTACTCCTTAAAATCAAATAAACAATATTGGATTGATCCTCCTGCATTTTGACCATGTAAATACTTGATATTTTATAATTTAATAAATATATTGATTAACACACCTTTTTAAATTGATGCATGTATAATTAATCCTCAAAATATTATATGCATTCATATACCAGTACATGCGCTTATTATTAAGCAAAGATTAATTCATTAAAATAAAATTTATTACAAAATTATCTTTAAAAAAATCAATTGCTATTTCAAGTAATACGGAGGCATAACGGAATGTTTTTCTACCGAAATATTTTTAGAATGAATCATTTCATCGCCACCGTTTTACCTGCAAAGGTGTTTCAACACAAATTCAAATCGCAATAACACTAGTGTTGGTCTCATGTGTAGGTCACCGAACCTCTGACAGTAAGTAGATAACGAGTACTAGAATCGACGTATGTTATTAAAACTTCATCTATCATGAATCACATTATGATTACTTATTCTGCATTTTATCTCAGAGTAAAACGTAAAATTAATCCATAATATACTTTGCTTATTTGCATGATCATATTTGTTAAACAACCGGTATTCCTTTATCAGACTAATCGTGTCTCGCCCTTAAACCATACTAAATAGTCATTGCAATCGAATGAGAGGAGGCGATTATCGACGATATGACACTCAACCGTTTTTCACCCCCTCAGTACCTTAGTTACCTCTTCTTATCCGAGGAGAGTGGATGCTTTCCTTAGCGACGCGGGACATAATTTGCGAGCGTTTAGATAAGATCGCGCCGTTTTTTCGAGTAGCAACCCATCTATTAAAAAATAAAACAAAAAGCATACCGATATAACTTGGACGACTATCGCGATCAACGTTTAGAATACTGCCTTTTAAGAATACATCGTTGATTTAGCGTACGCAATGGAACGGAACGGGCGTAGGTATATATGTATGTATGCATATATGAGTATCATCTTCGCTAAACCGAGATAGAGTTCACCCTAGGACAGAGAAACGAGAGGTTACTCCAACACTCGGATAATAGCATGCGATATCCTGATGGGAGAAGATGGTCTCGCAACGCAAAGAGAGGGATCGGATAGGAGGCCGCGGATGCGATCGGAGAGAGGGAGAAAGAAAGGCAGAAAGAAAGAGAGGCAGTGAGAGAGAGAGGTTGGAGAAAGCCAGATATAGGAGTCAGGGGGAGGAGTATATCCAGGATCTAGCCCATCTCGAGAGAGGGAGAGGGACAGGACAATAAGTAAATAAATCACACTTGCGTTCATCCCGGAGCATCACTCCCTCCGTCTCCTTTTTGTTTGCCTGCATCCCATTCAATACATATTTTTCTATGAATTAACCCGACCTAAGAACTACCCTACCTACCGCGGGTTATGTTTCCACTCTCCGTCGACGACGTGGGAGAGAGAGAAAGAGAGAGCTTCTCCCCCTGAAAGCAATGACAAATTCTAAATGGTAGATATCGGCCATTTGAGTGCATACCTTTAGAGCGGTCGTATATTATCTCTTTCAAAGGATTCGCATATGCGAGATTTGGAGTTGGAAAATGTATTGCGTTGAACTATCAACGATGCCCTGCTTGAGATTTATTCGAAATTTTCACAAGATTTCACGAAATTAAGAAATATTAATATTTTAAATAGATCGTATAAGAATTAATCGATAAAATTCATTAATTGCGTTTTGCGGGTAAATTTTATTTTTCTTTAATTATTTAAAATAGCATTATTCTTGTAACAGCATTATTTTAGCACAATAATTATTTTATTTTTACTCATGATGAGTAATTGTCAGTCAACGTACGTTTTCGAAGTTACCTATTCCATCTTGAAGATGGTAACTTGACGAAGATTTCTTCATTGAAATATTGCTCCATGTCTAAGTTTTTTCACAAAACTTTTTAAAAATATATGATAGAATATCGTCTGGAAATTATATTTTAGGATCCATTCTAGTTTAGACGATGGAATACATTCGAGGAAAAGTAACTGATACAATTTATCGTTTAATTGATATTTTGTGCATACCTATATGTTGGAATGTTGCAGTTGATTTGTTTCGCAACATTCGGTTGGCAATAGATACCAAGTTTAAAAACTGATTTTGATTCGAAAAGAGCAAATAAAAGGATAATTTTAAAGCAAGATTAAATACATTCCTCAATAATTACTCTACTTAATTTATTAAAGATATGCAAGCAACCGCTCGAACGCGTTTATATTTTTTTGACGATCATTTTCTGAAAAGAAACAAATCAACGTTCCCTTTTCCGTCGCCTTGGCACTAAATCGAAGCGCTTCTGGAGACAAACACTTTGTCTCCCCTAAAACGAGATCGGCAGGCTCTAAAGCAAACCAAAATGGCATCCCCGTTCGCGATGAATTATTCATCGTCTTTCACTCTCTCTCTCTTCCTTTTCCACCTCCTAGCAACGGCGTTGCGCGCATAACAGTCGCAAATTTTTCCCTACCCTTTTTGGGAGACCGTTGGAAGTTTTCAACTCCTCCACCTTTAGCGTGCTTTCCCTAAAAAGAGTTTGACAGAACACAATTCGACCCTTTCAAACATTACTCTAGCAGTAGTTAGAATAGAGAACTGCCATCCGTTTCCACGAACAAAAGAGCATTTTCTATTTGGATCTCCTTAAAGAGCGGGGTCTTATCGGTCCCACTTCGTTGTACGACGTCACTCGGCGAACTTCAGGAGGATGCTGCTGTCCGCCGCATCCTACATCTGTGAGAACCTCTGGGTTTCACCGCCATGTGCTGCTTCGCTCGGTTTCACCGGCGGAAACAGCGAGGGGGAGTTTAAAATTGCATGCACTCGTAACTTTTTTGGCTTACCGATTGATAGTTTATTATGTATCTTTTATTGCCACTTTTTCTTCTTCATTGTATATTAATTTGGAACTAAACAGCAAAAGTGAAATAGCATTTTGAAGTCATGAGGAATGTAAAGAAAATGTCAATGTCCAACGCTTCACATCTTTCTTACAATGAGAATTTTTGCAACATTAATACCTTAAACTGCGCATTCATTAACGAAAGGTTAATATAAAACTTGGAAAATGTATTACAATAACCTGTTTTGAGTAAAAAATGGAAATTGTCGAAGAAATGCATTCTCTTTAATAAAACAACAAAATAAAATAAACTCTGCTAAATTAAAAGAAAAACACTAAGCAATACTTTTGTTTGTATTGAAAGACCCTTTATTTGGCCTAATTAAATTCTCGTCTTTCAGGCTTGTCCTATTCTTTTGTTTTTGTTAACAAAATCTCGAAGAAATCAAAACTCACTAATATCCAGACCATTTATGTACCTAAATAAAATGCATAATTTTTAGCGTTACTTTGTGGAACGATTTCATAATTATAAACCAAGAAAAAGAAACAATGTACTGATCCACATACACAGTTTTAATACTATATAAATTGTGTATGTGAACCAATACATGTTTTTGTTTCCTGGTTAATAATCATTTATAAAAGTAATAATGCTTTGCATTTAATACTATGATAATACTTTTTAAAATTTCCGTTTAATCACTCGTCCTCCAATTTATTTTTAATTGGAATGGAGATCTTGTATGATCACCATCAATCGCCTACAGAGGTATTAATACGTTATTCTGTCAAAACTTCATAATTCCATTGGTTTTTCTTGACAATCTTTCATAACGAGATCCTTTGAAGGCTCAACGTTTATTTCGACGACAATCACGCCTCTTCGTGGCCACAGGAGAAATTTGCGCCTATGATGTTTATTGTTTTGAAGAAGCAGGCCAACTTAATCCCTTTATAAAAAAAAGAAGAGACCGCCCGTAGAGGAATGAATTCCCAATGCAGACAACTGTTTCCTTCGAAATGGTTCTAGGAGCGCCTTCCGCCACATTCCTCCTTCCATCTCCCGAGTAACGGAGAACGAGAGAGGGCAAAGGGAAAAATGGGTGGCAACGTCATCTGCGGGGCACAGGATACGCAGCTCCTCATTTTTAATTGGCCTACCGTACACCATTCGTCTCATTACGCCCATGAAAGAGACTGTTAATTCATGAGAGTCGTGTAGAAAACACCTCTGCCTATAGCGTTCGCGTGAGAGAGGCTTGGGAACCGTGAAAGCAGAGGAATTAATCGGAGATGAGATCAAATGGAGCAAAGATTACGATGAGTCGATATATAAAGATTACAAAAAGGAGGAGTGTTTCAAATACGTCAATTCGCATTATGGCAAATTTTTCTTCCACCATTCATGATGAATACGTCTACTTAAAGCAATAATCTCAAAACGTGAAACACACTGGAAAATAAATATAGCACTATCGTTTTTCAAATCAGCCTTTTGTTGCAAACTTAAAAATACATAGTTGAATTTCGTCCGGGTTTTAAAAATATATTATCGAAAAATTTCACGTCCTAATTAGAAAAATAGTCGAATGCATATTCGATGAATGCTAATCCTGCTGTCAGTGGCGTATTTAAATGAACTCCATTTTAATTTTTTTTTTTGCAAATTTATCTCGGAAATTGTGTAATTGAAATTTATCTATAATAAATTGCTATATGAATTGAAATCTAACCGCATTTCTGTATTTTTATCGACAAATGATGAAATTAAAACATGAAATACCAATAAACTGCTAAGAAACACACTACTGCTCTTAGACTAGGAATGCGGGTTATCTTATTTTCGCGAAGGAATTATTTCGTATGGTAATAAATACTCCAATAGTAATAGATAAAATGGTATTTCTGCTTATCATTACTCTTATTTTATTTCTGATGTTATTTCATTTCTCTAGGTTCCTAATAATTTCATCGAAATACAATAATTAATGCTTGTTAATACTCCCAGAATCAGCGACGACTTTGTTTCTCGCGTGATCGCATCAATTTAGATTATTCGACTGGTAAACACACATCAATTTCCTGCAAAACCCCAACAATGCTTAGGAGCTTGTTTACACCTCGTTAAAAAATGTCTTACCTTTGAGTTAACCAGTGTCGTTCTCCTCCAAAGTACAGCTGCGAGCATACTATGCAAATTTCCCATGCATCGAGCATGAGAGAGAGGGGAGAAGGATGGGAGCAAAATAACCGAGACACCGGAACGCTACACAAGATACGTAGAATGTCATACAGCGTCGTGGAACGAAAGTAAAGACGGGTTTAACTACGTCATTTACATGGTCAATATCATGTAGACGAAAGCACAATTGTATCATCTCATCTCACTCCACAGTTTTCAAATCCTCCCCCCCCTCTCTCTCTCTCTCTCCTCCAGGTATGTCAAACTCATTTCATCCCATTGTTCTCCGGAGGGCTTAAAGATGGCGTACGCGGAGGAGCAGGAAGGAAAATAAAAAAGAATCGCACAATAGCGGAACGGGAGCGGCGCAAGGACAGGTAAGGCAGTCTTAAGGCGGACGGGCTTAAGGTAGCGATCAGCTGAAGGAAAAGTACGAACGAGTTGGTGAGGTTGAGGCGAGGCATAGGTCCGAGTAAAAGACCAAGATGGACACGGAAGATGAGGCGAGGGTGGTGGAGAGCAAGCCTCGGACTGCGGTTGCAGGGAGAGAGAGTCTTATGGCTGTAAGATTGACGAGGGAGGGCTCATCCATCTCCTCCTCTCCTCCACGTCCAATCTACATATCTACATATTTACATGGCAATCCACTTTGGGTGTACCGACTGTTGGCGGGCTGTGTACGGTAGGGAGAAGACGCACCGCGCTAACGGAAGAACTTCGAGCAGAAGATTTCTTGTCTCGGTGGGGAAAGAGGATGGGAGCGCGAGTGGGGCAGGGGAGTTGAATCACTGTGCGAAGTGTACTCGGGAGGAAAAAAATAAACGAAAACAGAAGAGGACCGACTTCAGTACGCAAGAGACTTGATCGTGTTATGAATCACGGCCGAACGGTGGAGGTGGTCGGGGAGTGATCCGAAAGGTAAGGAACCTTGCGCGAAGTGTGTGCGCCAACGTTGCTCACGTGTCCGGACATTCAGGAATTTGATCGAACAGGACGATTATGTTCGGTGTTGAACGAAAAGGAGAAATTCCGTTTTCGTGCATGTCGTCATGGAAACGGTTTTTAATAAAAATCATCAAGAACAGAAATGTTACGCCTGAATTATATTTTCTGCTAATAAAATGCATCCGCGAAGCGCTGTTAACAAGTTAAATCGTGTGACTGTCTTCCTTGGAGTCGAACCCAGGGCTTTTTCAGTATTTTTTTCGGCATCACCTTAAAATATTTAATTCAAACATTCTTGCCAAATTTCAAAAATGTATCTCGATCCTTTATCGAGTTATTTGCATTTTTATATCCTGACAGGGGGAGCCACAAAGGGACCTAAGAAGGTTTTTATATATTTTAGATTCTCAAATGTCTGTCTCTAACTTCCAGATGGAATTAAGATCTGATACATTCAATACGCTTAAAACCTCATGAATTATGGCTGAGAAAATAAATAACTGAAAAGATTCCAGGTTCTACTGGAGGAGACTATTATATTTTCTTATAAGTTGACACGAGTTTTTCGATTTTTCAAGGTGCAAGATTTTTTTTTCATCCGCTTTTGCTTTATTCGACAGCTAAACTATAAAACATCTTATTCTTGCGATGTTTATATATTACACGAAAGAATTTGTATACGCATTTATTTTCAAAATTTTATGGCTTTTTCGTACTCTTTCCGGATGTTGGCAAAGCGACCCGCATTGTTGCCTCCGATTCAATTCTATTAAGCCAACAGATAGAACAAAAGAATTGCGTTATTCGCTTCGCGCTTTTTATGAAGCATCGAAATAATTGTTGAAACAACGTCAAACGTATTAGATTGCAACACTAATAATTGCAGATAACTATTATTCAGTAAACTGCGTGTGAACTGTGGGCGTTTTTAACGATCGAACAAAAATTAAAAACTTCTTTCTTTATTTAAATAGGTACTGGATTGTTATCTTTTTCGTAAAGAAGTAGCAATTAAAATTGCAAATGTAAATTATAAAAGCAAACATCACATTCAAAATCTTAGTTGTCTAATTTTATAAGGAGAATATGGGCTATTATTAATAAATGAAAAATAACACATTGCAAAGTACAAAAAAGTTTGTGTTGGTAATAATTCATGTGTAAAAAATGAAATAAACAGTTGAATTAATTGTATATGAAAAAATATCATATGTTTCAATAAAAAGAAACAATTTCAAGCATTAATAACATAAAACTTTGAAAATAACTGCAGAGCATGATTATTTTACTCTCTAAAATGACTTTTAAACATGCATATTTCTGATTGACTTAGCAAAGTTTTTTGCTAGATTTTAAATTAACAAAAATCAATCTTTAGCAATTAAATTTAAAACGCGTTATTTTGGAAGAGTTCCTTACACAGATTTAAAAATCCTTGTTGGATTCTCCATTAATTGGTAAATATGTTGAAAATCGGTAAAGTTGATAGGTAGTAGTGGCAGGATCAATATGTCAGTTGTTGAAAGTGTAGAGCTCCACGGTTATAGCGCGGATTTCGGAGGCGAGTTATTGAACTTTGTTGTATTACTGGACACGATCTCATTACCTCAAGTTTATCATTTTTTGTTGTATTTAAAAAATTATATTTCAGTGAAAAGTGCGATCAAAAAATTACAAAAATCGATACTGGTATCCATCTATATTCAGTTCAGCGGAAAATTTTCAAGTTCAAAATGGAATGCAGGGGGAACGAGGAAGACCCGCGGTAATTCCGAATCCGTACTATAAGCGACGTCGTTATACCAAGAGAACATTCTATATCTATATAGTCTTTAAAAAAATAATAAGTACTGATAAACACAGGCTAATTTAAAAAAAACAGTTTCGATCGCTTGGCTACTTAATTATCATCAGTCCGACAAAAACCATTCCATTATTCAAACTTCCTTCCAGTCACCACACGACCGGCGCAACAAAACTACGGATCCCACCCGTTCCCACGCTCCACTCTGCCACTTCCTCGCGTGCATGGAATTCTTACCTTAAACACCCAATTACGACACTCATAAACAACTCGGGCGTCACACACGCAGGCATAACGCCCCATTACCTCGCCCCTTCCTCGCCCTTCTCTCGTCCCATCTTCCTTCTCCGCCGCCTCCTCCTCGCACTCTCCGCGCTCGCATTCGCTAAAGGTGCGTGACTCACCGCGACCATAATTCCGCTCATCCTATCTCAGGAGCAGCCTCAACATCCCTTTTGTTTGCTCGCGTTCGGAAAAAATAAAAACAAGGCCCACCCACGCGGACGTTTCGTCGTTTCTCACCCAAGTCACACCGCGAAGCTGCCAGATGGAGTGGAAAGGGAGGAGGAGGTGGTGGAGGATGCGGTGGAGGGAGGGGCTTCCCTTCGTTTCGGAGTCAGCTCAGCTTTGAGTTTAAGAGTACAGAGGATGAAAAGAGGCTTATTATTGCCCATGTCAACGGAATACGTACGATGTGGAATAATCGCGACGACTTTTAGTAGTTTATTTTTTCCTCAGTCGGTAGACGTTCCGTTTGTAGTACCGATTTGAGCGTGTTATTCGTCGATACATAATACTATTTAATAATTATTCTTGGGATTCTTAAAATTCATTACTGGATGTTCGAAAGAACAAACCAACTATATCGCTAAAATGCTAAGTCGACGATATTATTAAATTCTGAGAACTGTGAATTATTGTTGATGACGGAAAATATACACCTTAAATATTCATCCGGTTTCTCTAGATGTTTTGAGTGAGACCTATCTATTCCTTCTGTTTCATGCACGATGAAGTAATCAAAATTGCGCACTCATTCAATTGCTTGGGACCAAATGAATGTTGCTTCAGGAAGTAACATATGATTTCGTTGATTCACCGTGAAAGAACATTAATTTTATAAATCACTTTAAATTAAACTTCATATTGGGCTAAATAATGCTTAAGTGCATTTACTTCATGAAAATCGCATATATGTAATGTATCTTTGAATGGATCTAAAGATTAAATTATTTAAATAGTACTTGGCGAAGATAGCGTATTAAATCAATTCCAGAAGGATAGTATACATATCTATACTCATAGATCATTATTAAATTATAAACGGTTCATAGTAATATAAATTAAATGGTCTTCGCATTGATTTGCTGCCGATTGGCGAAATCTAAAATTGCATCCTCGATTATCCTGCGAGTTAGGCAACCCCTATTACAGACTGCTTGGCGAGATACGAATTCACTTTGATAAGTGAAGAACCTAAAGAAAGCATTAACATTCATGCGGACTTTCGTAGTTTGAAATTTTCAAAATCCATTTGTAAATTAATGCTACCGCTGATTCATAAATAGCCACCAACAAATTTAAAAATGCCTTTCAAAATAATAATTAGAAACGCTATTCACCAGGCATTTTAATTGCGATTAAAATCCTTTCCGTCAGATTTAAGATAAAAACTACCAATATCTTGGTAAATTATAAAGAATATAAATTATTTTTTTATAATTACTCGAAGTTAAATGTGATACTTTTGTTTTAACTTCGAATACTTCTTGGTTGAGGAGATCTTCGGGCTATCTTGCGACATTTTTCAATGATGTGGAATCAAACTAAAAACTATTCATTTTACCATGAAGCGTCTTATCTAGAATTATTTCTGTTAAGTTTAATTGAAACAACCGATGGTATGTTTATTGATAACGATAAGCCTATAATTAAATACAACGCGATAATTACAGAATGATAGAAATGGGTTGAAAGATAAAATTATAAATTTACTTCTATAATCCTTCTAAGGTAAATTTCAATGTAGAAAACCTTATATGTGACAGTAAATTACCATAAAGGATACATTTTACGACGCCTCATTTGCAGAATGACAGCTCCACAGTTTAATTCTCTTGGTATAAAGTACAGTGAAATTCTTACAGAACTAATGGTAAAGTTTTTCAAAGATTCAATCAAATATATTCTGGAGCCAAAATAAGTTTTCTTCAACATCAGTAGTCAATACTCAATTTAATAAAGTGTGACTTCGTATTTCAAGTATACTCATCATCTATATGAGGCGTTCAGAGCGACAAGGGTGAACTCGCCATGGTCGCGAAAATCCGAGTTCGCCACTGCTGCTCTGAACGCGTCATATAATACTTCTACCGCATTTTACCTTCGAGATACAGCCACCCTTTGGATTATTTACAAAATATAACAAGCCAGTCTTTCAAAATCTTGATCGAAATAACAGATGGATATATATCCTCTGCTCCTTTTTAAGAATAGATTTTGATCTCCTTGAAACTACACTCCGCGAGTACTCTGCTGAAAATGTTCGGATTGTGGGAAGACGAGAGATTTCAAAGCAAGGAAATGCGACGGATAGACATCGCAATAGCTGGGCGTGGAATACTGCTCGAGCAAGCGCAAGGAAAGGAACAGGCGGGGGTGTGGGATATAAGGAAGGAGGGTCATTATTAGCAAACCGAAGACATCCATCCTATTCCCCCGCGTCTCTTGCGACCCTATGAGGAGTGTTAAAAGGATAAAATAAGGAGGAAAGGAAGCAAGGAGGAAGGACCCTGGAAGACAAATGAATAGTAATGTGCGCTTCAACCGACCACTCCAGCGTCGTCGCGGCATACGTTGGAAAGAGGTGGAGGAAAACCAAACGACGCACGTCGTCGGTAAAGAGAGAGAGAGTGAGTGAGATGAGCGAGAAAGGAAGAATTATAAGACGCAAGGTGTATGCGACGCGTAAAGGAAAAATATGGCGTCATTGCGCAAGGATAGAGTAGAATCTAGAGAGAGAGAAATGAAAAGTTGCGGGGGGGAAAGAGTTAAGAGTCTGTACGTGTGTGTGTGTGTGTTCGTGAAGGGAGGCGCTCGAATCACGGGGCACAAGCCCCCCATTAATTCGTCAGAAGCTGGAAGAAGAATGCTCAGGACGTATGAGGTAGCATCCATTATCTCATTCTCCCGCTCACCCCTTTCCCTCTGTATACGTCTTCCCTCTCCGTCGACCCCGTCTCCTGAGGTACGGTGACAGGTTTTTTATCCCCTTCCTCATCCACCCCTCCCGTTCCTCACGTCGCAGTCTTTGTCCCACGCACGCACACACGCATAAACATATACACACGCACGCACCGTTCCATAATCATACGGAGAGACTGTTGGTCTCTTTTTTTCGAGCAAAAGAAAGACGGCGGGGGAAGGAGTTCATTCCGCCCGCATCACTCTTCTTCCTGCTTCTTCCTTAGCCGGTTGTGTGTTTGCGGTCCGGGGAAGAAAACACGGTCGGTGTTGGGACTGAAATGGTTTGTATCGCGCAAGAAAGCCTGAGGAGGGGGAGGGGTAGGTAAAAAGTGTCCGGCTTCTCTTTCTTTCTTTTCTCTGAGTCGTGGTTTCTCGGTAACGTATCGTCCTGCTCCTTCCTGTTCCGACCATGGGTAGCGTCAGGGAAGTATAACTATCGTGCGATGGAGAGACGGAGAGAAGGAACTCTTCTAACGTGTGTTTATCCTCCCGCATAATTCATGCAATTATTTTAACGCCGTGAAACTAACAGATGGTTGGGGAAAATTAAAATTGTTTTATTCGATTTTATTTTTCATGAAACCATCAAAGTCATTGTTTAGTTATTTTTCATTTTATTAGCCAAATTATCTTAGGGGAGATTCTTGGGGCGTCAAAACGATCTATTATAACATGTTTTGCATTTTTAATAAAATAACGCTCGAGATAACTGTAAATAAATTTCGTAATATTGATAATATAATTGGTAAAGGTAGATACTAGCTTGGTTTGCCCTTTCCCAACAAAGAAAACATCACATTCTAGAAAATTAAAATTACTCTGTTGTGATAGTCCAGTGGCATAAGTGGAAGACCAGAGTTCGAATCCTGATCACGGAAGAATTTTTCAAATTCAAATTTCTCCCGTATTACAACTCACGCTTATTGCATAGGGATCTACGATTCATTCTTTCCATCTTGTATCGAATGATATAAAAGTAAACCAACAAATAAATGGCAATGGCAGCGTGGATTCTCCTTTACTCCGTCTTTTAACGCTACTTTTTACGGCTGCATTTTCCCAAAGAAATATAATCTTAAGAATGGCACAGAAATCCCTGTTCAATTCCCGATGAGAAAATGTAATCTGTAAATTTTAGCTTTCAATTCATGTAGGAATAATTCAATCTATGGTATTGTGAATAGTTTATGGAAATGAAATTTAAAACGATTTAATATTATTTACGTATAATTATCATAAGTAATACGTTTGAGCACAAAACAGTTTGTTTGCTAAAAGGTTACCAAAATCGAAATAAATTCATTGCGATTCGTGCGAAACACACAACAGTCTACTAATAAATAACCATCACGCATTTATAATCATGCCTCGATTCTTGCTTAGTTTGTGCTACTTCACATTCATGAGAGAGACAGATTAGAGTCGACTTATACACCGCTCCCGTAAAAGCACGTCCACCGGACAAACAAATACGATTATCAAAGTAGCGTTTTTGCTTCCGAGAAAAAAAAATAAAAACCTGAGAGCAAAAACAAATTCGAACCGGTGTAAAAGAAGAACGATGACGAGAAAAAAGAGAGACGGCAAGGATCGACTCCAGAATGGAAAGTGCACATATTTGCGTCCTTAGTTCCCATGAAACCGCAAAAGACCGCGGGTTAGGATAGGTCAGCACTTGAAACTGGATGCCTGAGTCAGAAATAAAACAAAATGACAATGGTCGATGTGGGAGGAGGGAATAGACGGTTGGGAAAAAGCCGAGGACAGAGAGAGGGGGGTGGAGGGAGAAGGAGGTGAAAGATGGAGGGGGAAGAGGGAGGGGGAGAGGGAGGGGAAATATGGAGGGGGGAGAGGGAGGGGGGAGGGAGGGGGAGAGGGAGGGAGGGAGAGAGGCGGGAACTGCAGGAAAAGGAGGCGATTCACAAAGTGGCTGAGTCTTAGACGAAGAGCCTCTGCATGCTGAGAAACAATATGTCAGAGCGGCGTTTTCCAAATGACCAATGACGGACAGAACTTAGGCTTCGAGAGTAAAGGCAGAAAAAGAAGAAATTGTTTATATCACTGGTGTCCAACCTTTTCTACATGGCGGGTCGCATCGGTGATTGCTTATCCTTCGGCGGGCCGTATTAGAATTGAAATCGGAAGTTCTGCAATTTTCTGATGTGTCACATAAGTAAAAATCACGTCTAAATAAGGTTTCTATTGTTATAATTTCAATATTTAAAGTTTTATTATAAAAAATTTATAAAAAAGTATGAATTTTTGAGTTAAATTTTTCTGATTGCTTTTTCATAATAGCTCCGTGGGCCGCACAGAAACTCTTCGCGGATCGCATCAGGCCCGCTGGCCGTAGGTTGGACACCTCTGGTCTAGATCGATCATAACGGAAAGAAATTTCATGCAACGTTTCATTGTAATTTCAAACTCATGAGCTAGAAATCTTCCAGGTTTTTATTCTCCTTGCAAGTAATATACATGAATTCCACAAACTAAACCTCATGCTGTAGATATTATTCTGAACCAGGTGACATGGATTATATATCACGAAGAACTGATGCGCCAGTGTAATTCGTTACTGTTCCCGATTTATATGAATATAATAAAATATTTCATTTTATATTGTGTCATTTACCAAAACAAATGCTTCGCGACATCAAATCTTGCTATAATGATCCTCCAATATGTACCATATTCTCGAAGCAATATCCAGTGGCATTTGTCTTTTTATCGGGCAAATAAAATATACATAAAACAATGCTTGAGTTGACAATTATAAAAAATTGTGGCATCGATATTTTCCTAAACTTAACCAAAAGGTAAACTTTCATTTCAAATTAAATACTTTAAAAAATGTTACTATGATCTATGTATTTCTTGTTTCACTTTTTATCTCAGGTTCTGTATCCATGTGAGTAAATAAAAAACGAATCCGTTATATTTACTGTCACCAAGAATTACAGTTAAGTCGTTGATTCTAACGCATTCTATAGATGAAGTCATGCATAACGGTCGGAAGGCAATGTTGGCTGTTCTTTATATGATGCTTTCGAAAACAAACTTGGCGAACATAAAAAAGTCAGCAAAATGTAAGATATTTAAGCAAAATCTAAAGTATCCTAATATTAAAAGCAGTAATTAAGAGCGCATAGAGAAGTTTATCTCCGATGAATGTGTTTCTTGTAGAAATATTATTGTACTAGCGTAATTGACCGTCAAATATGACGGGTATGCGTGAATTAAGTAATAAGTTAATATCGAAATAAAAATTAATAAAACCAACTTTTATATAAAATAAGAAATAAATATAAAAATTAACATAATTGAGTATTCCAGAGAGTAAAAATAGTTTTGGGAGAATAAAAATTGTTTGACAAAGAAATACATCACGCTATACAATTCTTATACGCCAAAAATTATTTTTATCTATGTAACATAATTTTGTATCTCTCTCCCTTTCTGTCTCTCTCCTGCTCTCTCTCTCTCTCTCTCTCTCTCTCTCTCTCTCTCTCTCTCTCTCTCTCTCTCTCTCGTATTTAAGCATTCCTTACGCATATAGTGTAAGGATTAAGGCGACAATAAAATCTCGAGGTTTAACAATGGCACGGTCGGACAGGCAACATATCGTTAAAAATCTAAAAATTTTTAATCAGTCAGTGACGCGGGCTGGTGGCTCGTGGTGGAAGTTGTTGCAGACGGAGTAATATAAATATAAGATAAAAAGGGAGTAATTACTACTATTGCTGGTGTTCTTAATGTTATAAATTTTTATTTGATCCTATCCTTTTGGAAAACGCTATCGAAATGATTTGTGATTAGCAGCGATATATATATATATATATATATATATATATATATATATATATATATATATATATATATATATATATATATCGACAAGGTCAATAATTTTGTCATTCTATAATAAAAATTCTCATTATTCAGACGAACTCGTTCGTACAGAAATTCCAATAAACACGACCTTTTCATTTCCTCCCAAAAAATGCAAAAGAATCGTTGACCGTTTTCCACTAATTAAAAACACTTGGAAAAAAACAGTTTCCATCTGTATTTTATTCATTTTCTAAGTATTTTTCTGCCAGGATATCCGCAAATCCCGATAAGGCAATGAGCGTAAACAGTAACAACAGGAACAGGATTCAACGTAGAAGCAAATACCTCGCCTGCCGCCAAGGTCGCCTCTCCAAAGCGGGGAATTACTCACTCTGCACAAATATACACCTTGCGTCATCAATTAAATATTTTATTTAAGGCGTGTCGCTCTTTCGATCAATTACGATTCATATTTTAATTGTCGCCAAGATAAATCATTCGTCATCTATAAATTATTTTAATGAGACGTGACAGATCAAGGAGAGTAAAATTTTAAAAACAAAAAAGAGAAAGGAAAGCGTCACATACGCGGGACGCTTGCGCAAAAAACTCGCAAGAAAGCGGAGAGATTAAAGAGGGAATTTTAAACGCTTTTTCCATCCGCGACAGTGATTTTCGTCGTTAGACACTTCCACGATAGTTATAATTCTCGAGAGAAGCACTATGCTCCAACTCACAGTTAACTCTGGACTTGTGTGACGTTGACAACTTATAAAAAAACTCGAACTGTGCTAATTAAAAAGAAATTATTACTTTCCTCGTGCAGCGTCGCCGCGGAAACTGAAAGTGTGGTAAATCCCAAGAGAAGAACCTATCTCCTTTTTTTTAAGAGTAAACAAATCTCAAGAGAGAGAGAGGAAACATAGCAAAAATGGCGAGACGAATCTTTTCCTCTCGGAATGAATGTGTCCTTAAAATCTCCACCACCCTACTGTCGTTTTCCACGCGTGAGTAAAAGTCGCATATTTCATCCAGCGCCACCTTCTTCTAAAGAGAAGTAATCGCTCCCCCGTAGGACTACGCGAAGAGAAATTCCGCCAGGAGGAGAATAGGGATTCTTTAAAAGAAAAAGCGGAGTTTAAAATGTTTCCGAAACAGAATGGGTCGAGAACGAGAAGATAAGTCGGGGAGTGTCATCGCTCTCACAAATGTGTCGTAGTTATCTCGGAGGAGAATAATTGAACTACCAAATTCTTCCGTTGATTGAGAAGTGAGTATCATTTATACCCGTGCATGGTAGTGTTAGAAGAACTTATTGGAAGAATCGTGCATGAAAGGAACAGCTTTTGGGTTAATATGGTATGTTTTTAATCGCCATTTTAAAATGACGCAACAACAATATCGAAAGTTAATTTTGTAAAAATGTTTCAGTGTGTTAAAATCCATAATCGAATATTGGCAGGTTTCTCTCCAAAAGTCACTTATTTATATAACTGTAGGAAATATATTAAAATTCCATAAGGTATTATATTTTATGTAAACAAAGGTATACATATACACAAATGAATACCTGAGCATATACGAGTAGAACCAATTTTTTTATTACTCTAATAATATTTTCTTTCTAGTTTGTATTCCAATGCTTTGAATTCAACCATTTCGAATTATTCATGTATTCCTTCAGATTCTAATTCAACTAGTTGGACTAAATACCTTATTATGCACATAAATTATTTTATTCCCATTTCTGTCATTTTCCTATAAATATGGAAGTTTATTCAATTGTTTTATGATTTTCAATTCTCTGTGCAATTTATTTGGCTTATTGATTACATGAACACGAAGCGAACACACGAATGCAGTTAGAATCGAAATGCATGTAACCTTTGAAAGCTACATTAGAATAATAACTCCTGCGGACCGTTTAAAGGAATAATCGAGTCCATACAACTTGCGAAATCTTCTCAAATCAGCGAATTTCTTCTTCACTCCGGCATTATTTATCTTAGACGGACATCACTTGAATCGCTTCGACGATATATAAAAAGCTAATTCATTCCCCGACTGAGTTTATGGATTCTCAAGAGTGAACCGAGGAAGAAACAGCAGCTGGAGGAGGACAGGACGGGTCGGAGACTACAAGGGTAGATGAGCCGGAGTCTCAACGGTAGCGACAGTGGCGCCGCAATGAATGCCGGGGAAATCAGGCGTCAGTCATGGCGTCCGCCGCCGCCGCAGAGTCCTCTTGCGCGTGCCACTCATAGAGATTTATGCCATCCACTCTCCCCCTCCCCCACCAACCTTTATCCCCGTATCATCCCCCCCATCTCCTCAAACCGCGCCCCCAGTACAACAACCACCAAGTTTCCCTCCGGACGTACGGTCATCCGAGTTATAACTCTTAACGGCTCAAGGCTAAAGCAGATGCGAACCGGCGAGACACGAAGATTTTCCCGTCGAATGTGTTTCTATGAACTAAATGTCCGACTTTTTTTCGTTCCGCTTTCCGCTCTTCTTGTTTTCGGCGACCTCGCGGACGGAATCGACGTTCTAAAAAAAAGATGAAGTACGATTCACTTTTATGCTTGGACGAGACGTCTCGACGCGAGGGTGCTTTCGCACAAAAATCTCCTCCCATCCTCTTCTATTTCCTTCTCTTTCTCCCTCTCCTTACGTCAAACCGTGCGTTGGGTGTAGAATAACAACCATTCCTCGGCGACTGATGGATTCATCCCAAACAGTTTGTGCGGAATATTGAGCGGGAATCTAATCGAAGGGTTTTTTGCTAGATTTTTTCCATTCTCGAGAAGAACGTAAATAATCGAGTCCGTCGAATCCGTCTGCTTTTATCCATAAAACTATAGTTTTATTACCGGTATAGTTTCATTCAAATTGAAGTTGTCTATGGATTTACTGACAAAAACTGATAAATATGAGTGATTTAAAACTTTCAAAAATTATAAAAAATGCTAATAAACTGGATAATGCCTTACCCTTTATCATGTGCAAGAAGGGATATAGGTAATCAGTAAATATTTAAACGAGTTCTGTTATTCGAAATTCCTAACTAATTACTGAGGGAAAATTCTATTGTTTACATGCATGATATGTAGTACATATTTAAAAGACGCTCCTGCGAGTATACTACAAGTGTTAAAATAAATTGTATAAAACTCTGAAATACATTTAACGAGTTTGCCCCAAAATTCAGTTAGCATGGATTTGCTTGTAAACTTCTACATTGCTTCCTTAAACTATTCTTTATCGATTCAGCTATAAAAATTAATGTCCTTGTGAATTCGTTTTTTTTTAATTGCAATTGAATGTCGGAAAGATTCATATGTTCTCTTATGCAGTAATGGCTGAATAACCGACTACGACGGAAGCAAGAATTTTTAAATGTAGAAAAATAATAAAAATATTTTCAAAAATGTGATGTATTATGAAATTATATTTAAGATATTTGCCAACGTAAACAAAATAGCACCATACGGAACTTATTTTAGAAAAATTTATTGAATTATATGTACAAAACTATGACTTTTTACAAAATGCAGCACACTAGCGCCACTTACAATTGAATACTTGACAACGTTGCACTTTTTGTCTGCTGACTATATTCTTTTATTTCACACAAAAACTACTAGTCTTATCAACAGTTCGAGATACGAATTAAACTATTAATAAAAGCTTGTTTGGTTTGGTTTGTTGGTTGGAACGCTATATGGAATTTCCCATAAGAGGGATCTTAAATATACCTCTTTCACACTTGCAGACTTATTTTCTTTTGTAAACTTAAATTAGAAGTAATTGACGCACGATCTTTGAATAAGAAAAATTTAAAGGAAATTAAATGCAGATTTTTATTCATTTCGTGGATTTTTTTTTCGAATTGAATTTGCTCACATTAAGCTAAAATATTCGAAAATTTGTCAAAATTTTGCCTTTTTATTGAGACGTTCCCTTGGCGATCAACAGCATAGTTGTGCATAGCTATATGAGATTTTACATAAGAGGGATCTTAAATATACCTCTTTCACACTTGCAGACATTTTCTTTTGCAAAATTAAATTAGAAGTAATTAACGCACGATCTTCGGATAAGAACCATTTTAAAGGAAATTAAATTAAGATTCTTATTTTTATCGCCGATTTTTGTTTTTAAATCGAGTTTGCTCACATTAAGCTAAAATATTCGAAAATTTGTCAAAATTTTGCATTTTTATTGAAACGTTCCCTTGGCGATCAACAGCATTGTTGTTAATACAGATTCCATAATAGCTAATTTTTTCGGAATAAAACGTTAAAGATGTTGTTAACTTAGTTAAAAAATTGAATACTGTTATTGTCTTACTATTAAATATAAAAAAATATATTAAAGTGAAAACCTGTTCATCTATTTTATCTAATGTTCGTCTAAGTGTCAGATTTAGCTCACTTCCTTCCAATATAGATGAATATATTAAGTTCCAATTTTCCCGTTGAATTTCAACGGGCATTTACACTAGTTTATATATATTCATATAAAACAACTTCAAGTTCCCCTGGTAATGCAAATTTATTCCAATAACATTTGTACATAAGAAATTTATCTCGTTTTAGTATCATATTTCTATTTTCGCGACACTTCATATAGGAGACCAATTTCGGAAGTTCGAGTAAAAATTACCGAAGGAGTAACATGTAAAAATACGATCAAAAAAGTAGTTCTCCATTCCTACTCCGAAGCGTTGCTATGATTGTTGTTGCCCTGAGGAAAATTTTCTCAATTCTAGTTTGCGAAGAACTCACTCTACTTCATCACTTCTTACTATTATTAAAGTTACTGTCATTCATTTCTCAGTTTTAATGTGTCACAACAAAATTTTCCTTCACTTATGGTGATACTTACATGGTATTTAACATGGCTTAGTAAAATAAAATGCATTATATATTATTCCATAACCTTTTATACGAAAAAAATGCATTTTTAAAATTGCAGACATTAAAAATACATCCAAATTCAGAATATGGCAAAAATTAACAAAAAATAAAACAATCAATCATGCCAGGATTTTAAAAAGGTTAAGAGAGCCAAAATTACTCTTTTATTCTTGGTGATTCTGGGCTTTCCATTCACATCTTCAGACGTTAAAATATTTATCCCTTCTTCTCCACAAGTTATGTCTCGAATAATATGGAGAGATTTAATCCACATGTAGCAAACTTATTTAGCATTCTAGAGGACAGAATATGTTTACAAGGCTTCAAACTCATTAGATTTTTACTTTCTCCATACACGAATTATAGAGAAAGTATTGTTTTCATGAAAAAAATCGAATTCGAGATTTCAACGGAAATACATGTTTTAAGGCCCCCCTGAACACGTTTTAACTATTTTCTCGATTATGACTGTGTGTCTGTTTGTCTGTCTGCATGCGATAGATTTTTGTGGACGCTCTAACTCAAAAACAATTAACCAGGTCAACGCAAAATTTTATATTAAACATTTTTATAAAAGTCACAAGAACTGATTAGTTTTTGGTAAAAATCGGTCAACCGGAAGTGGGTTTACTCTTGTCACTTATCCGTTATTTTAAAATATTTGCTTTGATATTTGATAAATGTAAAAATATATTGGAATAAAAGTTGTAGGACATTTAATTTTCTACAACCTTTATTTGATATATTTTTCCATATAATGCATTGTTTAAGAGATATCGTATATTTTTAGCTGCCACCACCACGCCACCTACGAAGACTACTGTTAACAATTGACGCTTAGTTACGTCTACGCTCCTTTTTATTTTCTTAATTGTCAACCGGAAGTAAATATTAACAACGATCCCAGAGCTAACAGCATGTAATTTGCCATATAAGTATGGAGAAAGTCATGTTGCCCACATCAGTTTATTTTTCTTGTTTTCTTCTGAAACTTCCCCATTTAAATAATCATTTAAGTAGTTTTCTTTCTGGATCACTCTCTCCAGCATCTAAACATCATGAGCCCAAGAAAAATCTTCATTTAATAAGTCAGTTTGTATGATTTCCTTCCTGGGAGTAGTGACTTTAATAAAGGAAGTGTATCTAAACACCCATGAACATTCAGGATAAAATGACATTTTAAATTACACTCATTCATATCCTGAAAAAGAAAATAGCAATCAAATTTTAAAATATTATGACCTACCATAAGTAAATTTTCACCGAAGCTCTCAATAAAATCTAAAAGTTTTATTAAACCCTGGAACAAGCTCAGTGTCCGCACAGGAGAGTTATTTTATACAAGATATTATTTGATAATGAAAGACCATTTACCTAAGAGGCTGAAGATGATATTTCATGTTTCAGTAAAATATATTCAGAAAATGTTTCCTCATTATATTTTGCAGCAATTTGCTCTCTTACCAAATCCTGAAATCTCAATGTCAAAATACATAAACTTGTGTGGTCCTACTCCTAACCTTGTTGTTACACACTGCTCCACTGGAATCAATCCTATATCTTTCGAATATGATATGCCCTCTCTTGCTTCTCTAGCATATTTGACTTGTCCTCTCTGCTATTTCAGAAATAGCCTCTTTCGCTTAAAGCATAATGAAGCATTTTTAATTGATCTCTGCATTGTTTTTAGATCTGCTCTTCTCCTTTGCTTTTCACTGCGGCGTCCAGGTGACAATTCCTAATTTTCACTTTCTCCATATACGTAGTATAAGGGAAAGTATTGTATTCATGAATGTATGTGATAGCTTTTTTGTGGGTGCTCTAACTCAAAAAATATTAATTAGATCAATGCGAAATTTTATATTTAACATTTTTATAAAAGTCACAAGAACTGATTAGTTTTTGGTAAGAATCGGTCAATCGGAAGTGGGTGTTTACTCTTGTCACTTATCCGTTATTTTGACATATTTGCTTTAATATTTGATAACTGTAAAACTGTACTGAAATAAACGTTGTAGGAAATTTTATTTTCTACAACCTTTGTTTGAAACATTTTCCATATATTGCATTGTTTAAGAGATATATTATATTTTTAGCTGCCACCACTACGCCACCTACCGACGACTATTGTTAATAATTGACGCTTAGTTATATCTTAGTAACGCTCCTTTTTCTTATCTTCATTGTTGGAGTTTTGTGGCTATATCCAATATAAGAAGGCTATGGTTTGAGTTTATTTCTGTTCTTCGTAAAGTCTAAAATTTTCTCGCAGTTTCTTAAAATATTTATTATTATGTAACCTAGTTGGAATTTTTATAAATATTACAGATATGGAGAAAGTCATATGTTGGCCACATCAGATTTTTTATATAAATTTATTATGTAACTGGTTCCCAAACTCTTCTGGTTAACAGCCGAAGCTAACCTATAATTCAGGGATTCTGAACCAACACAAAACTTGGATTTTGGTGCCTTACTTGACACAGTCGTGTTAAAATACTCATTTGCTTGACTTGAATTAAATGCCATCTTTTCAAAACTTTTCTTGAGTTCACCATATGCACTTGCTCCTTTCAGACCCTTTCCTTCAGACAAGCCTCTGTGATCGTAATTAATTGGATCGGTTTTGTAACTACACCACAATTTATATGTTTATAAAAAGTATGATCCACAATGCTTAGTATTGCCTTCTTAGTGCTTTCTACATTATTTCTATTCCGCTGTAATGAATAGCTGAAGCATTTCTTAAAATGTTTAATTACAGAAGAAGTGATGTCTTTCTGAGACTTCTGCAGCCTTTACAGCATATTTCCAAGCCCCCTCTTTGCATGATTAATATCAGAACTTTTCTCTTTTACTTTTCTCCTTGAAAGAAATAAACTTTGCAGATTTCGACCGGTTTTATTTCGGCATGGTTGATATGATATTAAAACGCATAAAATATTTAGAGGGATATTTAATAAAAAATAAATTTTCCAAGTCGCAATACAAAAGAATTGAACAGTAATAGAACTTGAGAGAATTTCTCAAATATATGAAAGAATTAAAAATAATAATAAAAATAATTATAACAACGAAATGTAACGGATAATAACAATAACTTTAAGTGTCTAACAAATTTATAACAATATAACAAATTGAAACAATACAATAAATCTAAAATAATATAAACGTAATAAGAGGAATAATTTCAACAAACAGCAATGCAAGAAAGCGCGAACCACATCAACTACATCTCAGCAATCGTCGTCTGAAATAAAAATGGGTACCAACAGCTACCAAATTGACAGAGATATCAAGTTTACACTGTAGCGTTGTTGCAAGTTTATTTCAAACATTAAATAATAAATAAAACACACGTAATAAACCTAATTTTGCAAATGAATGCTGGTAAATTAGTTGCTATGTTCATAGCAATAATTTTATAAATTATTTTCTATTGATCATCAACATTTCTTTAAGCTATAGAAATATATCTGGTAACAACCTTCCTACTTCAAAAATGAGTTAAGATACATTTTTAAAGGTTTATATTAAATATATTTCGCAATAATTACGCTTTAAAATTGAAAATATACATCATACGTCTCTATGTATTCATACTGCATGCATTATTTTATAACAATAAAATTTACAGATACTTATTTCAAAAATCAATCAAAATATTATTATTTCTTAATCTTGACTGGCGAAGTCGTAGGGATTCCTCCTTAACTTGAACTCAGTTGTCAATTGCTGCTCAGGATAAAATTTACTTATGATTCTATGATCTTTCATATTATAATTTTTTGGCTTCGGTTTTTTTCAACCGTTTTATTTTTAAAAAACAGTAAACATGAATTATCATGTTGCTCCTAGAATTCGCCCAGTTTTTTTCCGGTAACTCCAGCCGATGTCGAATAATTTGAATACATATGCATAGGAACCAGACTCGCGCAAAACTGGAACAGATTTATTTATTTTAGCTCATAAACGGCCTTATACAATGGGCGCAATAACTTTAACAAAGACGAACACATACAACCATGCCCTCGACAGGATTAGAAACCAGCGATTCTAACAGTGGGAGCCAGACACGCTTACCACCCCAGCTTAAAATGAAATTATCGAAATCTACATACTCCAAATAAATGGAGCGCCCTGCAACATGATCAGCGAGTGGGGAAGGTACTGGAGAGGTAGATAAGGTCCATTTCCATTCATTTATTCTCGATTTCAAAACATTGCATAGACTCATGGTATCCTCGTACAAGTAGTACTAAGTGTTAAGATGTGAATTTTTAAGTGGACTCATTTATGCTAAAAATATTTCAAAATTTCATTAATTTCCTCTAACCGTTCTTCTCCCTCGAATTTAAGGACTCTTCCCAATGCAACAATCTTTAGGGTAGGAAAACAAAACAAAACATTTCCTCGTAAATATTGCCTACCTGTCCGACCTCGCGACACAAATCCATTCGAAAAAAAAAAACGCTCGACTTTTTTTTTCAGGATAAAGTACTCGACCGCGTCCATTTTTCTCCCCCCTTCCTCTCTTACCACCAACCTGTCCGCCTCTCGACCGTGGATGCGCTGCGTCACGTCTCCCTCCGCTTGACCCTTCGCGCCGTCGCCCCGAGTTCGATTTCGCATGGGAGGTCGCACTCTCGATTCACATGGCATGAGAAGCGGATCCAGCGGTGCGCTTGGATCGAATGCGATTCGGCGCATCATCAAACCAAGAGCGAGCGAGCGCTCACTCACTCCTCTTCCTCCTTTCCGCCGCGTTCTCGATAAAAACGAACGGGAAGGAGAGGGGGGGAGTGGCGGTGAATCCTCGAGGCCAAAGCGTTACGCCGCGACCCCCCTCCCGTTCACCCGGTGACGTATTTATGTGGGGTACGACAACCGAATAATTACTGTTTGTTGAACCGAGGGTCAAGCAAGTGCTACACTCGCGCGCGGGCGCATCCCGACCTGACTTTTATCCGGCGTTCCGGTTCCGTTTTTTTTCTAATTTATCGGTTGCTGTCAAAATCTAAAGGAAGGCTTCGAATCGCATTTTTTATTTTAAATTCTACGACCGATATGCGGAGTTTTATTCTCGCTCGCACAATCCCGACCTCGGGGGAGACTGGATACTGAACATGGCGATTATTTTGTTGAATAAGCAAATGAATGAGATTTTACCCTTGAGGTGAACGAGCATGGTGGAAATATCTATACTAAAACTGCTGTCACTACCTTTATCCTTGAAGTAGAACGATTTATTTATTTATTTATTTATTTGATAGTTTCCATAAATTAAGATGTTTTATCCAGGGGAAATTCGACTTATTTCAACAAAAATTGCTTCCCTGGTGTTTTTGGGATATCTATTCGGTAATCAAACCAAGACTTAACTTTTTAGTCTATTAATAACAAATTTAGATTCTCGACAATTTTTCGTGGATAAAATATTTGTATTTTTTTATCAAAATTTGCTCTATATTACAGTGATTCTCAAGTACGGCCACCAGGAAAATTATATTTTAAACATAGCAACAATTAATATGCAGACTGCGATGAATACTCGTATGTAATATTATTATAATAAATATTTCATTGTTCATTCGTTAAACTTCTTTGGTTCCTTAGGTAGAATACTAAATATCACTTAGATCTTAAATTTAACAATGCGGTCTCCACAACATGGCAGATGGCCGCAGATGCGGCTATGGCGAATTTTTCTCAAAGAACCACTGCCATTCACAACTTCTGGTCAGTAAGGGAAACTGTCGCAACAAATTCATCCATCCTTTAATACGTAAGATATGATGTAATATCAAACAATTATTTGTTTTTCCAACGTGTACACAACCTTTCCATTTATTTACTCATTTACTCATTTTTATCTCATGCTTATGTTAATTGTTGGTCTCGCCCCATAGCCGTAATCTGATTGATAAAATAGGCAACTGCATTAGCCATAAAAATGTTGACTGTTCTCCAACTCTTGGCTATATTTAATTTCATATAAAAATATGTCTTGTCCTATTAAAAAATATACGAATAACCGCGATTTATACTTCGTAAAAGTAATAATACATAATATTTTAAATTTGGCGCTTACCGAAGATCTGAAATTGTATTAAATGATGTTATATTATACTAAACCTTACATTTTTCCTGCTTTGACTTCGACGCTGCAATCTTCCGTTTTTAAAAGCGAACAATAACATCGTCTCAAACTCATTCATCATCCATCCGCGGCCATTTTATTTGGTAGCTTTCACATTCCCGCTATCTAAAATCTATCTCTCTATCCCGAGAGTTAATTTTTCAATCTGGAGTTCCCAAAGGGTCATTTTTGATAGGAGGGTAAGAAGGAGGAAGGTGGTCAGGGGGAGGAGGTGTCCCCTACTCCCCCTCTCTTCATGACGCTATCTTATCGGCGAATCTCGATCGAATTACCCAGACGATTGTTGAGGCTTTGAAGCAGCTTTGGTGGTTCCGCCTCGAAGATTAATACGAGACAGGTGATTGGCTCTTCGTGCGCGGATAATTAGTGATTGGCTACCCTCGTTTAGTTTCCCCTCCCCGCATTAGTCTCGCCCGGTACCTTAACCCGGATTTTATCGACACGCTTTTAATTACGTTCGGGGAGTTGAAATATGGGATCCTTCGATAATAGGGAGTTATTTTTTTGCGTGGGAAGAATTGAAGAGCCAAGGATGTCAAGGTTTTACACCTCTTTGTTTCCGTTTCGAAATAAAAATATAATGGCGTTTCGGAGTGGATTATGCTTTCATTCTACAGATCTCATTTTTCTCTTTAATAACATTTTATTATCTTTTAAATATTTAATTATAAATTAGCAAGAGTAAATGCCCATCAAAAATGACGGGGCATCAAATTTAATGTATTTTCTATTTTTCATTGATTTTTTTAATGGGAAAAGATTTTTTTTTAACCTTTTAAAAGAAAACTTTCATTAAAATTAAAAATGAACTTAATCATATAATCATGTTTTACAAATGCTCTTAATGCAAAATTTCCCTCTTCCCTCTCCCTCCATTACTCTATCCTTTCATCTTTCCCACTTCCTCTCTCCCTTACCCCAATTCTCCCTTTCTCTCTCACTCTCTCCCACTTTCCCTCCCTCTCTCTCTTTCCTTTGCCCCCTCTTTCCTTCCCAAATTTTTTCCTTCATTTAGTCATGGATGATAAATTTAATACAGGATTTATTTGCATGAATGCATCAAAAACCTAAGATGAAATACTGAAATTTTCTTACCCATTGATCGAGCGACTGTTAGTTGAAATTTGTTGCCTCCTAAAAACACTAAAAATCAAACAAAATATTTTGTATTTCTCGAGATATGAGTCAATAGAAATGAGACTAAATAGTGAATATTTAAGAGATGACAGCTTTGGGTGCGGAGTATTTATGAGACTCACCTCAGATCTAACAAAAATATATTAAACTTACACTCCAGTGACGATGGACCGCTTCATCCAATCACTGCATGCAAAAACTCGGAAGACTCCAAAGGCGAATTTCCTAACGACTGTTGATGAATCCATTCCTCATCTCCTTTCTTTCAGCCGCTTCGAGCGATCGGTTTACACTCGAACATATTCTTTTGACCTAAATCCCACGCAAACGCGCCATGAAATGAAATAAAAATAGACCGTTTCGATACGACACATTTTCCAGTGACAAGATGCCCTCCCGTTGCTACAGCGACCCCGTTTTCACGCGCACTCCATTCATGGGAAACTCTCTCTATCTCACATGGCAGAGAAGGGGAGGAGGAAGAGAGAACTCCCCCCCCCCCCATTGGGAGAAACAGTTAACACCCCGCCGGGCGACCTTTAGTATGAATTTTAAAAAATAATCATGATAAACTCGGTCCTTCTATAATACGGTGGATGCGTTCTAAAGCAGTGCCGTGTAATGTGATGCTGTGTTATGTGAACTTAGCTTTACGTGGAGAAAAGAGGGTTGCGTCCCATATTCCTTCAGGACCCCTTATGTCCCTAAAATTACCAAACCTCTCTCTGATGCACGTATTGTGCAAATGGTGTTGTAGATTATCTAAACTTATAATTATAGCACTCGGTAGCTCCAAAATGTCTCTTCCTTGATCAGTAATCTGAAATCTTACATCCTAGAACCGAACAAACCGCGTTCTTACGAGTCGTAATCCGCGTTATCCGATTTTTTAATTAAAAAACAAACCGTTTTGTGACTAATCTATGCTATAATAATCTCTGCTATAGTAGGGTTAACCCTTTCAGATCCTATGTCGAAGTGGCCTCAACATCACATTTTATTCTCCTGGGTCCAGTAGCGGAGCTGTAATACCGCCGAGTCCGCGACCACGGGGAAACGATAGATTTAGGCGACACTGCAAGTCCATTCATACATTATATTAGAAGACAAGATGGAAAAGTATACTCCATAAATGGAATACACAGAGATTTCAAAGGCGTTCTTAATGGGAAATACGTATGAAACGGTATCGAAAGATTAGGCGATTCTCGAATTTTTATCCTCGAAACTATAGTCTCGGTGACTATCTTGTAGTAAATGTTGTTCTCTGTCCAAATAAAATTTTTAATCTGTTCCTCACAGATCATATAAGAGAATGGGAGAGAAATATATGGATTTTTAATTGTTGTTTTCTGAGAGAACCGTCTTAGCGATCAATGTAAACAAAATATGCGATGTTTTACTTGGGATTTTCTCGAATTTTTATCTCAGAAACCATAACTCGTAATTATGTGGCCTCGCGGACTTTCATTTAGCAAATGTTGTTCTATCTGAATATTTTTTTAAATCTATACCTTACAGATCATATAAGAGCTAGGGAGATAAAAGTTTGATATTTCATTGTTGCTTGACGGATGCCATTTAACGAGATACGAGTATAAGTTTGTTAAAGTAATTATGTAAAGAGCAAGTCCTAGTTGACGGATTCAATCGAAAATCACAATTGGGCGATAAATTTTAATAAAGATCACTAATACTTAATTAAATTAAAATCCGTCCAGCGGTTTAGGGGATGAAAGTTACGACGGACGGACCAGACGTGCCCATAAGGCGGCACTCATTTTCACTAGACTCTGATGTAAAGATGATTATTTTGGTGACCTAAATGATGAATTTTATAGGTTTTCCAGTGGTTCTATCTAACGTAGAATCTACGCAAACTTAATTTGAACCAAAATTCTAGAACAGAAAAAAATTTGACTGTAAACCTCCGATAATTTACTGCAAACACGGCACCGCATCTGTGCGTATCCTTTGCTCTAACTGATGGAAGACAGCGGAGTGCTACATCCAATTTCCCGTGGATGAAGTCTCTCATTCCCTATTTCGATGCTATCTTCGTGACCATCCTCTTCCATCTTTCTTCTCTTCTCTTCCCCCAGCTCCCTCATTTTTTCTTTTTTTTTCTTTTGTTTCATCTTCGTTCCTTTCCTGCTTCTCTCGTCCCGCTCCGTTTTTTCGGCCTTTCAAACAAGCTTTTGTTGCGAACCGGCACGATTGAGAGAGTTTGGATGGCCGAGGGTGCGCTGGAGGAAAAATCAAGAGTAGAGCAGAAAAAGGGGAGTCGAGTGTTGTGTGGATGTTTGAACGGAGAAAGAGCTTTTCGATTAAAAAAATACGAGTTGAGCTGAGAGGTAAGAAGGTGAAATAGGGAGAGAGAGAGAGAAAGGCGGAGATCTCGCGAAAAGCCCCGGATGAGATAAGGCGGAGCTTCACATATCGACGGAGGAGAGGCTCTTCGTAATTAAGTAATTTGTCCGCATTGGAGCACCGGGCCGCTTCGAAGCCCTACTCCTTTTCTTTTCCATACCATTTTTTTCAATACGAGCGCGAAATTCTACCGTTTATTCTCCTCTCTTTAAACTTCGCCGAGTCCCATAGCGTTACCGCGTGGTAATATCCACCGATTTTATCTTTTATATTCTTATGCTCCTTAAATAGTATTTATCATGAATATACAGGGTGTCTATAAAGTCTAGAGACAGGAAAATGGCCTACATCTGTTTTTTTAACTACAGATAGGTAACTGAGGGTTTAAAAATACATCTAAATGATACCCTGAAAGTCACCTTATTGGTAGATGGCAGGGGGTGCAGTGCATCAGAAGTCTCTAGTTTTCCTACGTTACCGTTTTCTGTTATGTTCTCTTATCGTCCTAGGGAAAAATGTTCCTCTATATCGCTCCGTTCTACAATCATCTAGCGAGTTTTATCCTCGCTGTCCTGCCTTCCGAGATATGTTCTATTAATGACGTTATGCTTTGTTTACCATCGTAATTTCTCTTTACGAATCTATCTGCCCTGCGCTGCACCTTTACTATCTCGTGAGTCCATTTTTGCAAGGACCCCACTCAGCTGACGCATATTCGAGCTGTGGTCGAACCAAGGATACATAACATAATTCCTTCACTTTTTCGGCGTTGATGAAAGAAAAGTGGAATCGCCTTCAAAAATGTACTGATTCACCAGATGACGTTGAACAATTTTTGTTCATATATATACTACATTTTTAATCGCCAAATGTCTCCAGACTTTATGAACACACTGTAAAGATGAAAAGATACTCCAGCCTCTCCAATACATTTTTGCCCGCGATAGTGCGTTCGATGAAAATTATTGCCTTTAATTTCCCAAATTTAGTTCAACAATCACTACCTGAAATATCATGTTCGACAAATAAGTCTTTTTCGTACGCAAGATGGCTACATCGACTACTTGCTTCTCTAATCACGTTTCCTACCTTTGAACATCTATTCATATTGAAAGGAATATTTTAATCGTACCGTTAACTTGTGACCGAATAATTTCGTATAGATATTTCTCTCTCAAATAATTTAGCCCTTGCATTGCAGTGCTACACTCAAATTCATTATTGCTCAATAACTATACTCACTTAGAATAACTACTTCAAATTAAATATTTATACAAAAAAGTAGATCAATTAAAATGTAAATTTACATCATAATATATTTTTGAGAAGCCAAGACTCAACAAGATTTATAGTTAATTATTACCAATTATATATAATTAACTATTTTTGTTCAAAATGCAGCTAAACGATTTGACAGTCGACGCTTGCTAACTTTTTCTATCAAGATTCATATTTATGAAAAGTAATGGATTGCCTGTCAAAAGTTAATATCTCAACCTTCAATTCTTCTAATCGAATTCTGATACTGGAATTGTAAAGAAAAGAAAAAGGTATCGTCGTCTGAGGAAAAAACCGCAATATCATAGGACCAAGGAGGAAGGAAAACGAGTTATTTTTACAATTCAATGCTAAAAACAATACCGGATGTTTCGCAATTAATTTATTTTTCTGTAAAATCAGCGACAGAATCGAGAACGAGTGTTATGCCGCGCTATAGAAACATTTCTCGTTAGCCGAGTATCGTAGTGACTCGACATTAATTAACATTCATTACATCAGGGACGAAGAATGCTGTGCTTTGGCAACTTACCACCAGAATGAGTGAGTCCCAAGCAATGGAAGGGTCATGTTTCCAGCGGAGCACATTTTTTCCACTTCTCAATCTAAAACGAATCCTAATAGTTAGGATACGCAGCCCCAAATCTACATACAGTAATATCCCGTGTTTACTTAATATCTTCTTAACAGATATACCGTATATACGGAATGAAAGTAACTGATTGGGAAGTGCCGAAAAAACGTTCCACTGTATTGGTGCTGTAACACCTCTTTTTCGATTCCGGAAACCGTGCTCTTAATTATTTGGAGCAGTAAATAACTTCCCCGTATTGATTACAAAGCAAAATTCGCGAAGATAAGCATTCGTCATTGATCCTCTTCAGGTACTGATCTTCGAAGCTTAAAAAACCCATCCGAGGATCTATAAGTTGACCACTAATGTCATTTCTATAAAATCACGCCTTTGAGCTTTTTAGGAGAGTTGAAAATTAAAATTTTTCGGTAAATTTCCGATTTTCCCAAAAATCCACTTTTAGGGAATGCATTTTATCCCGATCCATTCCGAAAAACGGGATTTTGCTGTAATTTAATGAATATTCTTGCCTATTTCGAAAAGCTTTAGAAATATGATCTCGAGGTGGAAGGAGAATCAATTTTTTTTAAATGCCATTTATAAAAAATAGCTAATAGAACGTGTTTGCTACAGTTGAGTGTGCCTTTTATGTAGCTTTGAAGGGAATTACTGCAGCGCCATCAAAGGAAAAACATTTAAAACAAGAAGTCTAAACCAGGGCTAATGCAGGCTGGTTTCCCAAAGTTGACGTCCCGAATTGGTTAATTGTATTGACAGTAAATGCTTCAGTATGTGTTCGTCATTCCAAGGAATTCTCATACCATAAATGCCATTTGTAATTCATAGTTTATCAATTATAGAGAAAAGTTGGAAAAACAAATTGATAGAGCATTATCAGGTTTAAAATGCTGAAACCAATGTCAAAATCTCTGTCTGTCATATTTTGCAATTAATTTTTTAAAATAAACGAATTTAACAAATGTTACTGTTTATAGGCTAATATGTATGGATCAGCTGTCCGTTGATGAAGGGTAGTCGAGTGGAAAAGAAAATATCCCATTTTTTCACTCGTCTTTGCTCAATCCGAGTTCGGTAATAATCGTCTACATGGCAACAATCCGATAAAAGGCGATTTAAAATGCAAAACGCTATCTTTTAGTAGAAATTCAAGAAAATACGATCAATTATCAAATTTCTAAGGTAATAATTAGAATCTACATTCTTTTCCCCTTAGAATAGTGCAAACCTCGCTCCAATATTACAATTTAAAGATATTTTGAAGTACATATTAAAGAACACATCTCTGCACAATGGATTTGAGACTTTCTATGTAAAACAAGTAGGGAAAAAACGTTCCTAGAATCGAATTCGGAACTGCAATCTTCGCCAAATAAAATATAACCCGGAGATGGGCTCTGCCAGCACGAGCCTCATGAAAATCGGTCCATTGATGCAAAAGTTGTTAGTGGGGTACATACACACACACATGACTCTTTCATAAGGCTATGTTTCCTATGGAAACCAGCCTAATGACATTTTTCTTGATTCCTGTGCATAGATTTACACCAGGTCCTTAGGAGGACAATCTGGTAGAATATGCGATTTTAGTCTTTTTCAGTGAAACATACTTAAATATCAAATAAACAAATGTACGTATTTATGAATGCTTAAATATGAAAAATACAAACGATGACTATAGGTATTCCAAATTTCGTCCGCTAGCTGGGAAAATCATATCTGGGACTTTTCTAGGCGAACGGGAGATATGGCCATCCAATGCGTGTAAAATATCCCTCCATATGTAACGCTTCCTGCAAATTATGAAAGATGCAAATGAATTTCTCTGGTTTTATTAGATTTTCATAGAAGTAAATTAGTGGTGTCATAAGTACCAGTGATTTATGTTTGGGTGTATTTATGGCTGAAACTATGATTTAAAACACCGTATGGTTTCCTCCTAGTTTTTGGACCAACGCCATGAGTTCCTAGCATTTTAAACAATGTTAAAGCATAGCAATTTATAGCGAATCTTTATTATAAAGGATAATCACTAATATGTTCAATTCTTCACCACTGAATTACCTCGTACTGGTCCGAATTAACAACGATTCATTTTTTCGAGCAGACATAATGCTTTTGCTAGTTGTTTTTTTCTAAGTTAAAGAGTTAAAAATTTTGTCTTCGAAGTGCTAATTGAATCTTGTGAGTCTATGTTAACTCTCTTCCGGAATAGCTTAAATGTTGCGTCGCAGCGGTTAGAACAGCAACCCTCATATTTTTTGCGATTTGAGGCCGGCAATAACGGAGTCTCGCCGCTGACAAACACCTGGACATTTGTCGGTCATTGATATACCCGAGTAACGAGCCAAGAGCCAACACAAACAAAAACTCCGCAGCAGAATGATGGTAGGCAGGGATTCCGACGCATGCACAGCTACAGGACTGATGAGGCGCAGGTGAAGGAATTCGAGTTGAGTGAATAGGTCGCGACGAGTCAAGAAACTGCTAAGGCACGAGGACAAAAGGGGTGGGGAAGAGAGAGAGAATGGAAGAAAGGGGTAAGGTGAAAATGGAAGGGGAGGAAAAGAAAGAAAATGAGAGAGAGAGAGAAATTCTGCAAAGAGAGAGAGAGAGAAAGTGAGCGAGTGGTGTGTCCTTCGGAGCGGTCAGGCTGAAAGTGAGGAGGTGGAGGAGGGGGATTTGTATAGGGAGCGGCGCTGCGCGCGAAGGCGCATAATGCGACGCCGGCAACATGGCCCCCGGGCGCAAGTGGCACTGGCCGACGGCATAAATTACGCGCGCGCGCAGAGGAGAACTTATCGAGAGGAAACCGAGGAGAGAGTCACTCTCTTTCTCTCCAGCAAGAGGGAAGGGAGGGAAAGGAAAAGGTCGCCGGAGAGGTCAGCAGAAGGCACCAAGAAACCAGGAGGTGAAAGGGACAGAAAAGGTGGGTGCGGAGAGGGAGGCGGGGAAAATGGTTGGAAGGGGAAAGGAGATTTTTTGAAAGGGGGAAGTAAAGCAAATTGGCTCTGATTGATCCTTTCCTCTCTTCGCCTTCCCACTTGCCTCTCGCACCCGAGCAAATCGAAACGCATTAACTTCCTGATTTCTCGTGGTTGGCGATGAATAGAAAGCTTGAGCGCATTTTTATTGCTAAAGGGACCTCAAACGATGTCGGTCGATGTCCGTGATATCGGTGCCAAAAAATTCAAGTTGTGCTTCGAAATTTTTGTTATTTTAAGTACGCTATGGAGGTAAAGTTACTTCGCTGCTTTTTAAAAAGCGAATTATCAAAGTAAATTTTAGCATTTTTATGATTATTATGATTATTTTTATTGATCTATCATTGTGTTAATTAATAAAATTCATATTATTTTATGCCCCGAATCATTGATATGGGTTTATATGTAATGAGTCGTATACAAAATTAGTCTGTAAAATAACTACTGCCTCACAAGTCATTGTGTGCATGTTATTCAGATCTCATCCTTTTTATTTTTAATTTATGAGCCATTGTTGATAAGATCGAGAGTATTCAACTCCCTTTGGCCTTCAACTCTGAGAGAATTCAAAAAGCAGCTTTTGTCATTAACTTACCATTTATCATTTTAATGACTTTAAAGGTGATTCGATTAATAGACACAGCATTAGAAAAGAGGCTGTCTTCATTCTTCCATCCGTAAAATATAACGAAAATTCCAGAAATTTCGATAAAATAAAAATGATTTTAGAGAAACCGGTTTGGGTACGGAAGTGCAATTAACGCGGTTACTTGTATTTTGTCAACATGCCTGCCCTGAAACCGCGGCGCGATTTTCGTTGGAATTCTCGCTAATATAAGACGTGCTTCATATTTTTCTCGACAGATTATTATAGCTTTGTTTATAATTAAATTAAGACAACAACTATACCATATACTAGTAAATGTTTCTAAATATACTGAGATAAATTAGTTTAATTTGGCATGAAGACGTTACTTTACCTGGAAATATCAAAGAAAATGATGAATTACTTTTATTGAGTCGATTCCACAATAACCTGCTTCTGATTAAGCTTGTCTGAGATCTATCTAATTAGATTTATAAGTGATTAATGTACAGTTCACAGGTGTAGCAGAAAAAATGTAGGGGTCGGAGTCAGGTCATCATTCAATTACTTATCCATTCACTTTTTTGCTTCAAACCAATAACATACATTCCGTAGGCGCGCTCATGCACGAGCTGCCACAAGAACACCACGGCACGTAAATCAAAACATCGTACATCAGCATCTTTTCCCTTCTAACTAGATATTTTACTTTATGCAGCGATGATATCGGATTCGCTTGTACATTCCCGTGGTATGCAACATTACATGCGCAAAAATTCGGAATGTTTTAAGGGAAGAAATACATTGACCATTCAGAAATACATAAGAGGACGGTTTATTTAATAGTAAAGGTAAAACAGAGTAGAAGGCGCTGCTTTGTGAGAGAGTATGCGTCTCATTCCTCTAGTGTTTCAATCTTCCCCAGCGCAATAAAAGCTGATTTTTTAAAATTGCTTTGGAGGAATGATCGTTCTTTTTCGGTCTCCACGGAAAAGGGTGGAGTCTTTCCCTCCCCAATCACCTCCAACCTTCCCTCTCGACCCTCGTCCTTCCCATCCCCAGCCTCTCGTAATGGGCATGCGGTAAAGAAGAGTCACCGCGGATCTCGGAAAGAAATCGCAAATTGAAAGAAGAGTGAGAGAGAGAGAGATCAAGGCTGAGTATAGAGGAAGAATATGATGGATAGAAAGGCGGAGGAAATGTAAAATACCGAAGAGGAAGAAAAGGAGCGAGGCAGAAAAAAGTTATAACGAAGTTGCAGGAGAAAGTAAAAACGGAAAAAGCCGTGTATGTAATGTTAAAAGATGGAAAATAGATGTTAAGAAGATTAACAGGGGCAAATCAGGATAGATTTACTACAAAAATACTTAAAACGATTGAAAAGAGAGGAAAAATGAACGGAAGATGTGATTCGAGAAAGAATCTTTTGAGCTCACCTTATGACTGAAATCAGAATTGGAAAACTATATTTCCTCGATAGCCGTAAACAGGCTGGGAAATACAATACGCATATTTCTATTCCAATTTAGGATCTATTAACGGTGAATGACCACTGATGACGGTTGCTTTGCAGCCTAAATACGCATCTGGATTTCTCAATCTTTATACGAGTACAGGAGAAGTTGTTTTCCAAGGAAGAAGTGGATGGTCATTTGAAAAGGGAGACAAGAAAAAAGACGTGACCTGAAGTTGAGAGGGATTTGGGAAAAGAGAAAAAGAGGAAGGGGAGAGAGGGGGTGGTGAAAATGAAAGAAAAGGCAAGAAGGGAGAGAGACAACCAGATCAAGTAAGGAATAAACTGCTGAAGCAGACGTTTTTCAAAAAACGCACGGACAGACAAACTGAGAAAAATTGCACAACGAGACAGAATAGTGAATCGAAAAAACGAAGTCTCTACCTGCTTTCGTTTAGGAAGTGCAAGCGCGTCAGACCTAAAGACGGACAAACCGAACGCATAAACGGATTTTTTTGAAAAAAAAACGCTATGAAGAAACGAGAGAAAATTAGAATAGAGTCCAAGAGTATAGGTAAAGTAAGAGATAAAGGCAAACATGAAGAAATAGGCAAAATGAGGGTGAAGAGAGAGAGAGAGAGAAAGAGGAGTGAAGGGTGCATCGCTAAGCTCACTCATGTCCTTGCGGAAGAGAGAGAAAGAAAGAGATGGGGAAGGAGATGAGAGAGAGGTTAGATACACCCGCCCATTGAGGCACTCACTCCACCTTCAACCACCCACACCCTCCGCGCACCTGGGTGGCCGAAGAGACTGCGATGGATCCGTCTCTTCTTTCTGCTCCGAGGGGGCAATGGGAAGGGCGGGAGAGAGGCGTGGGTGGAGAGAGAGAGAGAGAAAGAGAAGATGCACGCTTCGTGTGAGAACAAAAGAAGGAGAGAAATTAAATGGGATGATGCGAGGAAAGGAAAGGGTGTCAGATGGGTATATGGCGAGCTGAGGCTTTCTCCGTGTCCCAGAGTGGGAACACAGGGAGATATATGTATATGCGCTTGTATGTATATATATGCAGCCTTGCAGTCCTTGTGTACTGCCGTGCAACAACAAATAAACCACGTCGGTGCAAATATTACCAAATAGGAAAGCAAAACATCCTACTATCCTCAATTATTGTTTTTCTGAGCTTTCCAAGCACTTGTTCAGCTATAAACTCGGTGATTTCAACGACTGCATTAGAATCAAGAAGTAATTAGAAAATATTGGCACCTGCACTATGAATGCTTTTAAAATAATTTTATAATAATTCTGAAACCGTGAAAAGGAAGTGAAATATATTTCTAGACACCATCTGTTACACTGCTAAAGACATAAAATGGGGGAAGGAGCGCAATGTCGCGAGAAACTGAAAATAAAAAGCGCTCTTTACATACTTTGATCTAATAATAGCTCAAAAATGAGGTTTAATAATTTTCTTATTACTACTTTGTCCAATCACAAAAACTATTCCATAAATCATTTTATTTTAAAGAAGTAACGGCGGGACATTGTAGATTGTTTTAACTAAGCAGGAATGAGATTTTTAGACACCTTAGAACAATGATTTCCTAAATTTAAAAAAATATATTTTAAAATTTCGTCCGAATTACGCGGATAAAATAGCAACAAATGTCAAGGTATTCTGAAAGATACTTATAAAACATTAAGCTGACGGATTTAACATAACATCTTAAAGAACTCTAAAGAGATATTCCCCAGATTTAAGCAGTTTACCATTTACTGAATCATAATTTTTTGCATTTATATATTGTTTGCATTCTAGAAAAATATCTCTCGCGTTCTTTCATAGCTCACAATGCAGAATACTTCTCACAAGATTAAACGATAATTATAGCTTTTATTTGAATATCCATTAACGATTTATTCAATGAAATTATTTCGAAATCTCGATCAGATTGACTGTTAAATTTTAAAATTCCATCTGTATTAAAATACAGTGGATTAAAATTTATATATAAAATTCCCTTGAACTTAATTCCATTACAAAAGAATTGAGACTATTTATGGATCTCAGCGGGCGCAATCGATTAATTATTATCGCAAAATCTCCTAGAACCGTGCGAAAAATGATCATTCAATCTATCAACTTATTAATTTAATTCCTAAATTATAGACACAAATAAACCCGACAGCAGAGAAAGCACTGTTGTAATGAAAATAAGGGAGGAAACCAAATGTTTCTTTTTCTCGAGTAGTAAACGCGAATGGAATAATGAAGAGGGAGGGTTGCTGCGGATCGCCGCGAGGCACTAGAACAGGAGAACCTCCCACTCTATCTCTCTCTCTTCCTCTTTTTCCTCCCTTCGTGCGCTGTTAATTCCTCCGCGATGCATTCACATCTCATAGACAGGCCGCCGTCAAGCTGGAAGGACCTGACTCGCGCGGGGCAACCTACGCCCAAAAAGGCATAGATTACGCGCTTTCTCGTGAGTCGCTTGAAAAATCGGTGCTTAGCGGTGTCGACGCCTCGCGCTAATAAAAGACAAGGGAGGAAGGATGAGAGAAGACGCGCCTTCCCTTTTCCTCCGCACGACTCTACAGAGGAGGGCGCTCCTCTCTCTATTCCCACCCACCCATTCCTTTCTCCTCCTCCTTTTCTTCTTTCCAAAGCCCCTCCCAAAAGAAGATCGCTCTGAATGCCTCACACATGGACTCTCTTTCCCTCTCTCTCTCTCGCTAACCCGGTCTCATTTCCATCGATCCTATATAGCTTTCCAATGCCTATCAAAGCTCAGTGCGCGCGCGTAGGTGGACGTTGTTTATTCTCGTGTCAGGACCGAGGACACGTATAAACCCTCGAGGAAGATGCGGAAATCCCCTCTTTTAACGTGACGTGAAGGCTTCGCATTAAACGAGTAAAAGATCGTTTTAAGTGGCACATCCGAGAAAGGATCGACGCTCGAATTGGATACGAGGTTGAATATTCCGCGGCCATAATTGTGTGGATGACGAAAATACTTGGGCTATTTATGATTCCAGTGAAAATATTTACGGTAAACACCTACACGAGTACTCGTCTCAAAATGCAGAGTTTTTAAAACATGTTTATAGCATATTTTGAATGTTCTTTTTTTCTTAAGTTATCGCGTTAAACTTATAATTGTTTAAAGATCCCTACAAAAGATTATAGCTTAAAATTTTCTTAAGATATCAAAATTATCGTAACGAAAAATACGCAGCTGAAAAATATTACTGGAATCATGAAAAATTCAGTCTTCCCTCGTCAAAATTAAATTATGACATTTTTCGCATTTAACAAGATGACGTTTCTCTTAATCATATGTTAAAAGAGGAAATATACACAAATGTAGGAATAGTTCGCTTGCGGAAAACCAGCAGCCAAACACTGCCTACCTTATAATTAGCATGCATATGTGCTTCTGGATTTATATTCATGACTTGAACGCTCAAACCAGGTAGAGGCACTGTAAGGTAGGAGATTATTCCCCCCGCTCTTGAATAACCTACATGTTCTCTTCTCCGGAATAATTCCAGAAACGTGAAAGCAACTCAATGGCAACTTTGGCAGATTATAATGCATTCTCCGCTCGTCTTGAAATTTTGCATCATGAATTCAAACTGACGAAATTCGATACGATTATGCTGATTGTGGTGCATTTTCCCTGTGATTTATCTTATTTGGGGCGCCTTCTTCCCTCTTTGTTTTGAAACGGTCTGTCCGCTTTTTTACGTGAATAAAAATAAATAAGTCAGACATGAAAAATAGTTTGAATTTCTGCAAGTAGGGATACGAAAAAAGTATCGATACTTTACTCATATCGGTAATTTCCTTTCGATACCAAGTACTTTTGTACTCGATTCTTTTCTTTCGATTTTCTAGTGACATCGGTACTTTCGGTCCGATACTTTTATTGTATCGATACTTTTCATTCGACATAACATATGAGTAAGGTATCGATACTTTCGTTTTGGTTTCGTATCCTTAGATACGAAAAAAGTATCGATACTTTACTCACATCGGTAATTTCCTTTCGATACCAAGTACTTTTGTACCCGATTCTTTGCTTTCGATTTTCTAGTGACATCGGTACTTTCGACCCGATACTTTTGTGGTATCGATAATTTTCATTCGATACATCATATGATTACAGTATCGATACTTTCGTTTCGATATCGTATCCCTATCTGTAAGGAAACCTAAACATCGATAACCTAACATTATTTCTAACTAAAATACGTTTATTAATAAAGAGCAATCCATATTGTACTTGCAAATGTTATTATTATCCATAATTTTAGCAAAAATTAAATAAGTACCTTTTTTATATTCTTTTTTATTAACTTCACCCGAGATATACTCATATATTCAAATCTGAAATATAAATATATATTAAGGAATTTGAATCAAAAGTTGTATATGATAAAAAATATTAAGACGCCCCTCTTTAAAAAATATTTAAAACTTTTTCACATTTTGGTATTTTAATTATACATATTTTGAAATTAAGAACACCTCGACTGCGCACCTAGTGACACCAAGCGGCATGAAAATGAAATCCTTGTGAAAAGAAACAATTGATTTTGATTGTAAGATCACAATTGTTGAAATTGGCTTAATAGAAACCCCGGACATAAAAAGAAAAACAACATGAAAAGGAGGAAAAAGGGCTAGTGAGATTAATGAGGCAAAAAGAATACTAAAAGAAAAGAAAGGGAAATATCGGAGCAGAGAAAGAATATACTGGAACGAATGAAAAACAAGACAAGGATGGGGAGAGAAAATGAAAATAAAAAACTCTGGAACGATTAGAAAAGTTGAAAGTAAGTAATGAATTTCGTTTAAATAAAGAAACAAAAGAACAATGAGAAGCGCGTCTAGTTAAGCTGAGGGAAAATCAACAACGGCGTTTAGCAAACGAAACCGAAGGGGCGCGAGGTCAACGTCTAAATCAATTAAGTTTAAATCTATCTGTTCATTTTAACAGATTCGCCGATCAAATTTGTCGTGTTTGCAAGAAACAGTGTTACCAATTCCAGTGTGGCTACTTCTTATTATCAGTTTTAAGGAAAAATAACAGAGTTAATTTGCCTTACGTACTGCCACTTGAGCTTATAGAACCAGGCAAACTTTTGTTATGCAACCGGTGTAAAACATTTTACCAAAGTAATACAAAAGAATGCCCTTCAAGAGCTTACTGGAACAACATGGATCCTGGAATTATACCAGCTGAAATATTAAGTTTGTCAGCCGTAGAAAAACGCTTAATTTCCCGTGTAATTCCTTTTATAAAAATTATAAAATACGATGGCAGATTTGAGCAATATGATTCAATATTAGCTGCAGTATAATTTTTTATATTGAATAGTAATTTTTGATGCAAATTCATACATGACAATTTGATCTCATTGATTCATTTCACTAAAAAGTATAAAATAAAAATATATTTTTTAAAATCATTTTTAATTTTTACACTTTTTTTATAAAGGGCAGTGAAAAGTATAAAATAAATTTTTGGATCCCAGAAAATATCTAGATCTTAAGGAAAAATTTTCATTAGATATGATCATGAATCTCTTTAAAAAAGATGTATATGGCAAATGTTGATTAAACAAGAAATTTTCCGACTATTTATAATGTAGTGAATAATTTAATCAACATATGCCATACATCTTTTTTAAAGAGATTCATGATTTATATCTAATGAAAATTTTCCTTAAGATCCAGATATTTACTGGGACCCAAAAATTTATTTCATACTTTTCAGTGCGCTTTATAAAAAGAGTATAAATTAAAAAGTTTTTTATATATTTTTAGTTAATATTGTAGAACTATAAACTTGTCAAGAATTTGTGAAGTTTCAAAATTCCAACTTAAGTCAGATGTGTGCTTTGCAGGGCCGGCCCGTGCTACGGGCGAGCCGGGCGGGCGTCAAACCCTTGGGGGCGCTATCCCGACTATCTACTAACTATTACTTGCAAACGGATAACAATTGATATCGCAGAACAGGTTGGAATCTTTATGGCATTCACTCATTTTTTCTTTATCGTTTTTTTTAAGAGTGATCAATAAATTAACATGTATTTTTTAAATATCTCATCAAACATTTACGGAGGGGGCGCTGGATTGCTATCTCGTCCGGGGCGGAGGTGTGACGTCATAAGGTTTAGGTAAGGTAGCTTATCGCACATTGTAATGTCACTGGACGGCATTTAGTGTTCAAGAGATATATGGGTTACGTAGTATTATTTATGACATCAGGCTCTATAATTGGTATGATTTTAATCAAATTCTCTGGAGCCATTTTTGAGTAAATAAAATTTTTCAAAAAATCGCTTTTAAATTGCTTTTGCGTCAAAGCAGAAAAATATTGTCTGAACAGAAACATATCATTCAAAATCTTGCTTATTCTTGACAATGCGCCCAGTCATCCTGCACATTTTGTATCTGATCTGCACCCAAATGTGAAAGTTACCTTTCTTCCAGCGAATACAACTTCGTTAATTCAGCCTATGGGTCAAGGTATCATAGCCGCCTTTAAACTCTATCACCTAAGAAGATCTTTTTCATAATTGGTGGAAGCTACTGATGGAACAAACAGTCCTTCAATTCGTGATTATTGGCTGAATTATAACATTCTGGAGGCTGTAAAAAATATTAAGTTCGCCTGGGATGAACTTAAGAGCTCAACAATGAAAGCAGCCTGGAAAAAGTTGTGGCCAGAAAGCTGCGTTGTAGAAGCCACGGTCGAAATGCCATAGTTAGTTGAGATTGTGAGAATTGGAAAAATAATTAGTGTAGAAGATTTAAAGACCTGGAACCAGCAGATATCATACAAGTCCTTGAAGCTCATTGAGAAGAATTATCAGTGGACGATATTTTATCACAATGTGAAGAAGATAACAAAAATGACGAAACAATTCAAAACAAGGAAGATTCAGAGAATGCGACACACAAAAATTTGACCCCGAAAAGACTAGCAGAGTTTTTAAAACTTGCAAATCAGCTTAGCCAAGAAGCTTTGGATATGGATCCTAATTTGGAGAGGAGTTTAAAATTTCGTAGAAGATTATCATTAGCTTTAGCTCCTCATTAAGAATTATACAGAGAAAAACAGCGTGCTGTTAAGCAAACAACTTTAACTAATTTTTTCCAAAAAGCACCGGTTACTGTTGCAAGTTTATCAGAGCAAAACAGCGTCGAAGAAGCAATGGATTTAAATTAAAAATCTAGATGTATTGCGAATCGTAATTTTTGGACGTTTGTATTTTTATACATAATAACAATTTAAAATGTTAAATAATTTTATGTGAATAAAGACATTTTTTCAATTTAATTTTTTGTACATACATTTATTTTGTGTACAGGAACGGAACCCCCGTTCTTTCATGTAAACAACGTTTCGCATTGCGCGGATTTGTGCCGCGCGGTGTTTTCCCGGAATGTAACCCCCGCGCAAATCGAGGGATGACTGTACACGTTTTAGGTGTCCCTGAGTCCATAAAAGTTGTTTTCGCCATGCAGTCTGTCCGTCTGTCGGTCTGTTCTCCGATCTAGAGCCCTACATAAAATCGAATGATATTTCGTATTTGTGCAATATATCATCTTTTGCAGATATTTATTTCATAAAAATAATATTGCGCAAAAATTAAGGGTAGTTTATTCTTGGTGATTTTTTTGAAAAATTTTATTTACTCAAAAATGGCTCCAGAGAATTTGATTAAAATCATACCAATTGTAGAGGCTAATGTCATAAATAATACTACGTAACCCATGTATCTCTTAAACACTCTATATGCCGTCCAGTGATATTACAATGTGCTATAAGCTACCTTACCTAAACCTTATGACGTCACACCTCCGCCGCGATCCATTCAAACTCTTACTACAGCTTTACGGTTAAACTAAATCGAATATCTTATATTTATGGATAATATCATTCATAAAAGATATTCTGATGAGATAAATGATATTGCGCTACAATTAAGGGTACTTTATTCTTGGATAGTTTGAAACAAAATTCGATTTACTCAAAAATGGGCTATAAGGATTTCGTTTAAAATGCATTCAAACCTACAGCCTGATGTCACAAGCCATATGCCTCATAAAAGTTACTATATATCGTCCAGTGGCATTATTTCTGTACAAGACGCTCAGCGCACGCGTCAGAGGGGAGAGTTAATTTCGAGGCAAAAAGTGTAGTGAGATCAAACGTATATAGGTATATGAGAAAGTTTGTGCAATGTATATTGCGCCGTTTATTTTATATTTAGGAATGAAATACGTGAAGGCTGCCATATCGGATACATGACAGGACGAACATAAATTGTTAGTGACTCTGTTCCTCTGGAAAATAATCGTCTGCAACCCTGCCGAAATGTATGTTTAATCTTCATCAAATTCCAGAATTTTACGGTAAAAGCTTGTGCGGTCTCTGGTTGCGGGTCCATCAAATTGTAGTTTATGAAACTTTTTCGCAATGCAAAATTTCTTTCACAACTAAAGATGTAAAGATTGGGTATTTATGGAAAAGAGATGCTACTCTCGGTCATAAACTAAAACAATCTATAGGATGTATAATGTAGAAGATAATTAACGTGATTTACTTGTGTAAAAAGGTAAAAAGGTGGATATTATGTATTTTAAAATGTAGAGAAGTGAAAATCACCATGGAGTGCCATGATTAGTGGAGTATCTCTATACTAAGGTCGCGTATCGGAAATTCCGATACCGTTATTATTCCGACTTTAAATAATAACGATTGAGCTCGTATGGATCAGCATTAAAAAGATCAACGAGCTCGTGTTCAAGTTACCGGAGAATAAACAAAGTAAGCACACTTGCTTTATCCCCAAAAAAAACTAAATCTAAAAAAGCGCCTCTAATAGACCGCGAAGGATCCGCTAATGTGCCTCGCTCACACATTCAATCTCGCGCATCCCGTTTTCGGTCGCCATTTTCGTCGGAATCCTACTCGAAGACCGAGCGCTAATTAAAGCTCCGCCTGTGAAAGGAGGATGTTTTTCGCTTCGAGAACGTTCCCTTCACGCGGCTCATCCATTCCTCATTCCAACCGCGTCCCTTCACTCACTCACTCCTGAAACAGTCAATTGTCAATCCACGCCCCTCTCTCTTTCTCCATCTCACTAGGCTCAAGACGGGCGCCCACCCCTTATTCAAACACACTCAACAGTTATACGGCCGCGGGGTTCTTAAGCAATGGGCGTGCACCTCGAGAGAAGGACAAGGGAATCCTGACCTACACCCTTATAAATGTCACCTCATAACCTTGAGAGACGGAAGAAGAGCGGAGGTGAAAAAATTACGAAATGAAATCTTCTCCTTTTTTATAAATTACGGAAAATACAGCAGCTTATAGAACTGCGCGTTGTCTAATGGTGCAATGTCAGTGGAGGAAGTCGCAAATTATACTCATTTCGAGACGTTTGATGGCAAACTAGACAGAATACGCAATAACGTGCCAGGTGGACTGTTACTCGCAAATATCGAAATCAGCAAGAAAAAGTACGAAAATCGTGAAAAAATAAAAATAGTGCCGCTCATTCTTTAAACCGGAAAGAAAGAAATCGTAGAGAATTCTAATTTGAGCTCCGACAGCAGGGGAGGGGGTCGGAAAAGAGACCGAAGAGAAGGCATGGATGTGGCAACGTTTTTGTTCAGTGATTGGCTGGAGACCTTTTTGAGAGCTCCTCGGCTCAAAGTTTTTCCTTGGCTCTCAGAGCTCAAGTAAAACTTCGCCGACTATAATTTTCAGCGTAAAGAATTGTTGCAAAAACCTTGCCACGGAAATAAATCGCGAATGTTTTAATTCCTGATCATTTCTTTATTCTTATAATTTAAATAGAATTTTTTCATCGTAGACGACAATATTAACAATCAAGAGTGGTAAAAACGGCTCAATCGTTTAAAAGTATTAACGAAATTATTTAACAGTTTAAAACGACTCTTATAGTCATAAAACTAACCTCAAAGTAGACTCCATTAGTCATTTTTATTTAGTTTTATTTTCTGTTCTTTCAACCATTTTCACTACATTTAGAAATGTCAAAATGTGAAAAAGTGAAATGATTTAAGTAGAAATATGGCATATCTCACGGCATTGTGTCCTGGGGCATTAAAAAGAACAAATGGAAAATATCCCACGTCATCAACCACTATGAAGGAGTAGACCAAGCGCCTGCATAGAAAGACAGCGAGACACTTAAGCGTAACCAGTATAATTAGAATGCGGAATTTCTGAGATTATACAAACAATAGAATTACGACTCGCATTCATTACGTTTCACTTAGCTATAAATCAGTTCTTAAGAGACAATGAACAATTTCCTTTTCACCATAAATTGACTGCGATGAATTTATCATATTCTTGGCTTTTCTCATTCAAACAAAGACACTTCCGCGTTTCTGCTGTCGTTTAAGGGTATTTAATCTAAAATATCTTCTCACAGTGATGCCATATATATTGTAAAAGTCTTTCAAAGCAGTAAATCTGAAAATCGCCGAAATTATGACGTAAAAAATTGTTCTCTTCCTAGATTTAAATAATTGGGCTCGCATGTTTATAAATAAAAACTTACCTTCTTTTTAACGATAACTTCGTTTAATTTAAATAGTAAATTCAAATAATAAAGTACTTAAAAACCAATAATTGACAAATTAAGTACTCAAACATCAACAAGAGCATAAACAAGGCTATGAAAAATTGGAAATGCCTGACACGTGTACATTTATTTTTTAATTCTTGATTTTTAACCCTTTGCGGTCCTTTGTCATACTGAGTGTGACATCTTAAATTTACCGTTCCGGTCCTATGTACCACTCAGTATGACTTTCAAAAAACCTGGAATACATCCAAATAAGTGCTTTGCGATGCACCACACCTTGAAGAAATATCGCTAGATATGTTGTGGATTGACTGCAATGCAAAATTTTCATGTAACTAACTATAAAAATTATTAAAGGGTTATTTTTCTTTATGAGCACTTTTCTCATTTTTTCTTGCTAATTAAATTGGACCTGAGGAAGCAACTAGGACAAAAATAACTGAACTGAAAAGAGTTAAGTGCTAACCGTTTAAAATGTGTTTTCAGCAATAATAGGGGCTCTAAAATTCTCTATTAAATTAATATGATGGATATTGATAAACAGCTGCCACAATCGTTTGAGTATCCCTACTCAAATTCGTTTTGGACACGATTGAGGCAAGGTATAAAAAGCTTGATTTTTATGCCATCAAAAGATAATTTATCCATCTTACTATCATAAAGTTTCAGGTTGATATTTCACGCATTCTTAAAACGCAAGAAAGGCAAACGAGTTTCCTCGCGTCAACAGACCGAACAGCCTACCGAAGAACGGACTCGATTCGGAAAATGTCAATAACGTTTACCAAAGAAAATGACATCAGATCTCGGATGAGTGACCGTCTGCAACTGGAAATCAGTGTCTTTCTCGCCTGCGTAAAGTAACCAGGTGCAGGTTAAGAAGCTACCGATGTTGTTTCGAATTTTCAATACTCCATGCGTTCGGTGTGAATGGAATTTTTGCGACGTCGGGTGAGAAACAGAAATTCACAAGCAAAACTAAGCAGTTTCTACGAAATATTTCCCACTCGAGTCAACCTTCCATCCTGATTCTCAAGACGATGAATTCCTACACCTAGCATCCAGCGCTTCCTTTCCATCATCTACCTCGCTTCCATTTGTCCTCTCTCCTCTTCCTCCTCCCTCTCCCGCTTCCTTCCACTCCCCCGAGATACACTCCCTTCCGTGGTAACTCTATAGTGAAGTCTTCCGACCATCCCGATACTAATTGCGCCACTCACCGCAATGGGATAGCAAGGTAACCAGAGAACCGCCTTGGCAACCAAATGGGGAAGATGGGTAAGCGAAGCGGTGGAAAATAAGGAAGAGTAATTAGCGAGTGGGGGAGAGGGCAGCGAGGAAATAATGACGCGACCTCACGCCAGATGTCGTGTGCGCGCCTCGAGGGATTGGTAGACCTAGTCCTCCATTTGTCTCCGCTTCTTCTCCCAGCTTCGCCCGACTCCTCATCTCTTCGCAGCACAAAGGTACAAACGCACACGAAACCACGCACTCGTACGAACGCACGCATCCTCACGCGTCCTTCTCTCACTGTTTTGAAGAGAGGTCAAAACGTCCATTTATAAGTCAGCGGGGATGATCCATGGAGGAATGGAAGAGAAGCGGAAGGTAGAGAGGGAGAAACGTATAGGAAAGAGGAGAAGGTAGATGCAGGAGGTGAGGAGGCGCGGAAAGTAACAAGTGGGGGAAGAATTGCAGAGAATATTAAACAAGGGTTTTTTTTTCTTTTTTCGCAAAATAAATCGAAAATAAATATCGTTGTGTCCTGCCCAAAAAAAATACAGAAAAACTATTAAGAATAAAAAATTGATATTTAAAAGTGAACCACTGTGGAATAATCCGCAATACTTAAGTTTTGACATCCGATGAGCAATCCATTAAACCAATGTTTCATCCATACATGCTTCCCTGCGTGAGGCAACTTTTCTTTCTTGCGTGAATTCTTCTCGAGTTATTAGCAAAGTTCAGATGTAGACACCGATTACTCCCCATCAGCTGATTCCATACCATCCAAAATTTCACCATGTTTATCTTTCATATAGATCACCACATTCTAAAATTGTGGCTTCTACAGGCTACAGAATTTCAGAAGTATTCTCTCATACAGACGGACGGACAGACAAACCGAATAGGTAAGCGTTTTTAAAAAGCTATTTCTAAGAAGGTGTTGTGGAGTCGCCTTAATTGTTCGTGATAACATACTTTCAGGAATTTACTCTTTATGAGATCGTGTGCGAAAAAGAGAGGGAGAAGTCGTGACTGGAAAAGAAGCGTTTCCATAGAGAGAGAGAGAAGGGACAACGGGCGTCATCTGGTTCGGGAAGGAGAATAAATCAGTCGCATCTCCCTTCAATGAGATCCGGGTTGCTATCGTATAATATGCGGAGGAAACGTGAGAGAGAGGCTGAATCCCTCGGGGATCGTCTGAAACTTTATCCGCCGACCGAGGGAAAAAATAGAAGCCAGAAAATCGCATCGATCGAAATATTAATAAATTGAGCAAATTGAGCTAATAGACCGGGTAACCGCACGAAACGATCCCTAAATAACGGATCCCGGAAGGGGAAAAATGTCGCTCCTTAAAAGGGCGCATCTCGTCATGTCGCGATCTTGAAATTTTCCTCGAAATGTTATCCAACGGCGTTTGTGCTTCATCGAAATCTCGACGCGATTCCGTCGGATGCCTGGTTAAAAGTAAACGACCGCTTTTTAAGAGATCAACACATCGTCCCGCAAGGCGGAGATGAGTTTCCGATTCCATCACCTCGACCAACTTTACTTATCAACCTGTGATCAGCGACAAATGAATCGGATAAGCCGAACTTAAAACTCATAACACGGAGCACTATCCCAAATGATGTTGAGCCAACTCGATAATCTGTTCGTCCCATCGGGAAACAGCTGGCGAAGTAAAAGAGAGAAGAAAGAAAACGAAAATTGTCGCGGAGTCGTGAGATATAAAGCGAACATTTTCTCTCGGTAAATGGAAAAAGAAAACTCCTGAAGCTAGAATCGATTCTCGAGTCCCGTTAAACATGAGACGGAGATTCCCATCAGGAGAAGGATCGTTATTTAAAAAAATAAAAGGTATCCTTATGGGCTATAAGGGCCTGATATCGTATAGACGACAGATGAAGGTTCATCGACAGGTTATAAAACGTTGAAACTACTCGTTGAGAAAGATCGTGAGGCGCGCAGAAGAAGAGAACAGAAGGTAGATTAGGCATCCGCGGCAATGATGGGGTGATTCCGCGGAAGAGGGAAAGAGAGAGAGTGATGGGTAGGTGTGGAGAACAGACGGGTCATATTAAAGTTACGAGAGATATAAACCAAGGCACCTCTGGAGAGCGACTTTCTTAACGACCGCGCTAATTGGTCCGGCGATGGAAAAAAAAGACAAAACTAACGTCATACGGCTGTCTAACGCTTTATAGTCCATCCGTGGAGGCGATTCGATTTCTCCAACCCCGCTCGAGGGATCATCTCGCAGAAGTCGTTACACAGAGCGCTACTTCTAACCTCGGAAAAATCGAGGAAAGCGTGTACGGTTACCGACGCGACTCAAGACTGTTAGACCTAAATGACCTAGGCGATGGACTCGAAGAGAAATATTAAGAGACGCGACAGTTCTTTTTTTATCGATTCGAACTTTGATCGACCCGATGAATCGTGGTTCCGGCTCGATGAACGGAACAAATTTCGTAAATACTCCGATGAAAGTAAATGTTTATACAGGCGAAGATAATTTATTAAAAAATCCATACGACTTGATGCCGTGTGCAACATATGCTTCGTGAGAAATTAATTTTTCGCCCTTATGTATGTCCACGTGGTATAGCGAACTGCAAAATTACGAATAAAGCAGATAAACAATATTGATATGATGATGAAATTATATTTTCTCTGGTTACTTCTGCTATTTGCTTGCATATACAGAAATCCCTCTCGTAACGACGTTTCGCACGATACCGTTTCTCGGTAATGAGGCTATAGCATAAAGACCGATCTTCGTATTTACGATGTGACTGATTCGCGGTTACGACGCTGGAGCCAGATCTGTGACTGCCAGTCGCAAAAATACTCGTCTCGGCGACGGTCTATATCCCTTTGCTTCAGAACGCAAATAAAAACAAGACTTTGATTCGTGACTCTTACCTTGTTTATCGACATGCATTCCGTGTTGCGTCAGCTTTCATTTCATTGCACTCCGCCTTTTGCAAAGTTAAAATCGTGAACCGCCTGACATATGTTGTTTTTTTGGGCACTGAAACTAATATTCAATCTTTCAGAAAATATCCAGTGGTCGCACAGTTTATTTTGCTTAAAAATTCGAATTTATCGTCAAGAGAATCTTCGAACAGACATGTTAGATTCGCATAGTGACCATATTAGTGGGACGAATAAATGTCGTTCTGCGAGGTATGACTGCATATATTATGCTTAGCACAAAGCTTATAACCAGTAGAACTCGTATTAAAAAGCTAATTTTTTTAACCAAAAATGACGGCGATGTCGTTAAATAAAAGATTTGCATTAACACGATACATTATCAGAATGTCACGTGTGGATAAAAATAGATATACATCCGGTTTAAAGAAATGTAGAAAAAGGTAGGCAGCAACATGTTTTCTTTTTGTTTTCGAAAAAGACGACTCAGGATCTGCTCCTTCTCCTCTCCCCTACTGCATGCATAGACTTAATTCTGGTCGAGTGACGTCACGCCATCGATTCCTCTTAAGATCAAAGTGCACGTTATTGTCGTGTAACTTCCTGGGTCACCTCTATATCAGGATCTCAACCTTGTAGGGGACGGTACGATTCCCGTGCAAAACTCGGCCGAGGGTCTCATCGGAGACCGTTTCAGAAAAATATACACCAAACAGGTTGACGTACCGACGCGAACGCCTCCCAAAGGTTGACGCGCATCAGAGGGCTTCCACAAGTGTGACGGTTAAGATGTGGAAGCGTCGCCACGGTCAAGAGACTTGCGCTTCAGAGATCGAACGTCGCAAACGTCTCCTGTGGGAGAAATAAACGAAGATTGCAAAATAAAATGGACCCCCGTTGAATGCTTTGCTATTGCAACCTGGTGCTATGATGCGAGTTTTGTGACCAAGGATGATGAATGACCGAAAATATTTCTTCTGTTCGTAAACTCTACTCCTTGGCGGCAAAATTTCCTTGCCTTTTCATAATATTAACATGATTTTAGGTTTTTTAAATGATTGTATTTAATCCAAACAATATATGTAGACCCATATGCATTGCCGGATTTATCGGGGTTAATGGGCACAGTTGCGCCAGGCGAGCTCCAAGCGGCTCCCAGGCCCTGTCGTCACAGAGTTGTGTGCGTGGGAGTGGAAGTGGTCTTCGAAAAGTTGTGCCCCTAAGTCCCTTAATCTGGCCTTGATCATACGTCTATTGGTTTTTAATATTACACTATGCAAAGAGAAGCCGAAACAAATAGGCCCATAGGTCTTAAAACAAATCCATATTTAAACTCTTAAGCAAAAATAATTCCATATATTGCCCTAAGTTTGCGATTCTGCACCGCAGAGAAAATAGGAAAAGGAGCGCGAGCCTTGTAGAAAATATCCTTGCCGCTTTCACTGACAAGAAAGAAACGATAAAAGTTTTAACCTCGAACTCATAACTACCAATGAATTCACTAATAGAACGTGGTCAGTGAACCGCTTTTCATCAAACTAGAAAAATGTATACAAACGGTGTTGAGTTTAAGAGTAGGTAGTGTCTTAGCACTTTAAAGTCGTCAACGATTTCACGCGTTCTCGATAATCATAGCACACGGTTCTGCAGGAGACACAACCCACGATATCGCGAAGTGAGGTCAATTGTCAAGAAATTACATAAATCTCGCGAAGAAAAGGCAATAATAACGTGGTAAATGCTATGTACGCATTGTGGAGTCGGTGATATATATTTTAAATGTTTTGATAATATCAGATAAGATTTTCTGCAAAATTATGCTACGCATACTCGCATTGAAATACATTTCATCGTTATAATTTTTCCATTTATCCCATTGTCGCTTCCCTTAGTTAGGCACCCGATTAGTTTGCTATTTTTTCCCTTTCACTTCGCATCTCGTTATGTTCGTTATATTTGGAGGATATTGAGTAGTTAATTATAACGCATTTTGTACTGTACATGAGAGCGTTTTTTTATTTCTGTTCATTTGTTGGAGCAACTCACCCTCCATAAAATATTTCAGACAAAATATAAAATACTAAGATAAAACTTTTAATGATAAATTCAAAGGAAAAAATGTCAACTTAATTCCCACCTTTAAATCTTAATGGGTCTTTTTAAATGATATATTCTAATTAAAATTAAAAATATTACCATCTATAAAGAAGTTTTTCTGAAACACATCTCAATTTATTTGCAGTACGAATGTTTTAGCGTGATTCATTAATGGGAGAATAAAATTACATCTCTCTGAATATACTAAAACTAAATTGCCAACTTCACCTTTTCTATGATAATGAAAAAATTTCGTCTAAGTTGTAGCTCTAGTAGGATTAGATCCAGAATCTTCTAGAGTGGATAGCTATGGAAAAATCCCAGGGAAGGAAGGGAGGGGGCGAAAGTTCCCATTTCCCCATCCTAGAATCGTCCCCTCCCACCCACTTGGATCTGTAACTTGCAACTATCCTCGTTAAATATTTTAAAATGTTTTTTAAGTTAATATGTTCTTCAAATCGCATCCTGAATGTGTTGATCATATCTTTTACCACTAACCCACCAAAATACGGAAAAGCGATAATTTTAAATTAATCGCCTTTGTCTTGAAAATAAGATATAATGATTAAAAACTTACCATCGCGTCCACTCTGACGCTCGCGTGCAATGAAATTCAATTTAAATACTAGCGAAAAACCGTAACATCTTCAAATCGATAAATTTACACGTGAAGAATCAAGAACGATGGTGAAAAACGGTGCAGGAATTTTTGCGTCAATTTAAATGTTCGGACGGTTGAAGTCTCTTGACGAACATCCACGAAATCAAACCGCGACCAGACAATTCGCTTCAATACTTCTCCAGGCAACCTTGTCCTCGACCCGACGACTATGGATTCCCGTTCCATACTGAAAATCCGCCATATTGCCTTTACGATTCGTTAGCCATTGCGGGCAGGCGATGTATAACAAACGAGGACAGATGCACGCTACCACACTGAGCACCGACGGCGACGAGAAGAAGAAAAAAAAGCTTAAAAAGAGGACGTGCCTCGTATGTTCATTTCTCGTCATCCCGAGCGGGATCGACCACTTTTTTTAATCAGAATAAACAATTCACGCGTGCGTAGAAGTTTTCATTTAATGGAGAACGAATAAAAAAACACGTTTATAGATCTAGTCTGGGGCCTTTTTCGATATCCTCCGGATTCGTTTTGAAAAGTATCGAAACGGATGAAACTCGGAGGAATTCGATCACGCCTTTCCGAGAAGGGGGCATGAATAAAACAGAAGAATCGTAAGAGGCGCGCATGGGTAAGCGTGCGAAGAGACAACCGCGGTCGGCGCTTTTCATATACACCGCAAAAGATGCCTAAGTTGCCGGTCGGCGTCTCAACATTCGTTTTTACACTCTCGTTTTGCTTTTTTTTCTTTTTCTTTTTTTTACGACGGAGTGAGAAATTATTCTAGTCTCGATTGATTAACGCGGTTTCGTGGAAACTCCTAGTCACGCATCCCATAGCCATCCGAGTCGGAAGGATTGTTTGTTTGTGTGTAAATAGGCTCACTTAGTAACAGCGACTTTTCTTGCTCGATGAAGTGTTTAAAAGCATTAAAATACAGGAGGCAAGGAACGAGAGAAATTAATTACTTTGTAGCGGAAAACATACGACGAACCTACTGTCCGAACGGGAATTAAAAATGCGAATTTTAATTGTATGTGCAACTCCGACGATGCATCGGCATTTTTCAGAAATAGCTAATTAATCCTGATATCGATTAAATTCACAAAAATATTAGGAACTAACATCGGCGAATGGCGGATGGTATGGTTCAGATATGGTTTTTTATAACCTCATATGGTTATTGGACAACCCGGTGAAGTACTTAGTTTTCAATCTATGAAGTTCTTATTTTGTGACTTTTAGCCCTAAGACGAGCTCGACCATTCTCTACTGAATTATGGTATAAATCATATAAGTAATCTTGAAAATTACCGCCACCAAAATATGTATCTACAATGAATTCCGTTAGAAATAATGGCAAACGATCTTATAGTACGAAATACGTCAACTATTTCTATTATCTACTGTTTGCATTTCTGTCTTCAATTACAACAGGTTATTATCGAGGGCAAAAATATTCTCAGAAGACGTGAACGAACGTCAAGCAGTTTACTAAATGTAAGATGAATATAACGGTCGTATTCTGAATAAATAGACATATTCCGCTAACTGGTGCGCTACAAAGATTGTCGTAAAATTGAAACTCGGAGAATAAACTTCCATAAGAGACATCCAAACTTTTCTGATAACGAATATGAAAAGTTATGGAAAAAACTTTTTAATGATCTCATTTTTAGAGATCAGTTTCATTCTAAACAAAGGCATCTCGCGAGACTGGTAGGAGGAAAAAAACAGAAGAAGAAGATCGACAGCCTCACAATGGAAGTGTCTCGTTGAATAATGCAAGCGGCCTGGCACACCCCTTCGCGAACAGTAGGATCCAACTTGAGCCATATTTGGAAAAATCCAGTCGGCTCGTCTACACAACGCGGAAGGTTAAAAACGACGCGACGTGAATTAACGAAATATAAAAGAAAACCATGCTCTAAATTCTCAATCGATCACTAGACGTCACTAGTCTCTCGCATAAAAAATTATCGGAATATATTATTTTTGCAAATTTAACGGTATATTCCAACGAATGAGTGTGACGATTGATAAATTAGTATCGTTGTTGAGAAAAATCGTACGTATCATTTTAAAAATGTCCTTGCTTCCATATATATATATATATATATATATATATATATAATGGATTTCTTTTTTTTCAAAACCCAATTTTACCGACGTCAAAATTACAAAAATTATATTTGTAGATATTTAATCTATAATAATTGTTCATATAACTTATTCCATAACATGTAGGAATACTATTTATATTTTGATCGATCCGAGTTCAGTTTTCAATATATCATTGCGTTCTTAACATCTGAAATTGTTTAGTCTCATATTGATTTTTTTCTATAATAAGGCAGAATAAATATCGCGTAGAGCGAATAATTTCGCCATGTCTGCATCCACCTTCCCGCAAATATCAATTGGTAGCCGTAAACTTAGGATTTTATCCGTTATTCGACTTCCATATCTTACGATGGAAGATTCACGACTTTCCCGACATCTATTGCCGAGAACGCATACTGTTAACAGCGACCCTGTGCTTCTACTCGTTATACGATGGCGTTAAAGAGAGCCACGGAGGCTGAAGTGGGGTTCCGCATTGTGTCCGACTCATTTGGAGGAAGATTCTAGGCAAGAAGGAAAAAAACATATTTTTTTAACGAAATCGCGCTTGGCAAAGAGTGTACGAGTCTTCACGTTCACAGGTACACCCCTTTTATCTCTGACTGGAATCAGACCGAGATTCTAAAGCAGTTCGGAGCGCATGGAATGAACCCGATATAATTAAGGGGGAAAATACCTTGGCGTCGTTATTCATTCGAAGGGCGATGAAATGGATGGGTGTGGGAAGAAGTTGACCCGGAGAAGGTTTCGGCATGCCCCGCAATCAATTCTATCGCCGGGCGTTTCTATGCGAACCGCCGATAGATTTGCAACGCATTTAGGTAATTTAGTAACTTCGATATTTTTATCACAAGGGCGTACTCGATTTAATAATAAAGAGCATTAAAATAGATTGACTTCGCGGATTTTTCGAACATGTGTCACGTTCTCGTAAAAAATATCCCCTCCACTGCAGCCGCAAAAAATACGCGAAAAGAAATAACAACCATTTAAATTCTTTGAAAAAGTCCGAATGTGTTTTCTTTGCGCTGGTTATAAGTAGCTTCTCTTAACTAAGTAATTTAGAAACTGTTGAAACTATTCCCAGAACAATAAATCTAATTTGTTTCCCGATTGTTTATGCTTAACTCTGAAGTTTTCCCGCACTTGTTATGCACGCAAAGGATGAACTAACGAGAGGTTAAGTGGAAGAAGCATAGCGGCATTTTTACTCGCAAAAGTCTCTTTTGTATTTAAAAGTTAAGTATGTTAGAAACGCGTACGTACAACCAAATGCATTAAAAATGCCAAAGATTGATATAATTTGCCTGCATTGCTGTAGAGCAGCGTTTCCCAACCGGCGGCTCGCGTGCCCTTATGGGTTCGCGAAATAAATCTGAGTTCGCGGGAAAAATTTGGTAATGGCGTATTTTTCACTTTCCTGGTTCTACAATTCTTACTAATATTTTAATTTAATTCAAATTAGTTGCATGGTTTTATTTTCAATTTTTTGTTATGCTTCAAGAATCATATTGGAAACTGATATTCTGATTTTATTGTAAATGTTCACATACTACGTGCTATATAAACATTTTATTTTTCATGGATTAAACGCGTTCAAAAAGATTTGTTTTTGCAAAATTTACTCCCCATTATAAGGGGTTTGCCGCCAAAACTGTTGCAACTCAAGGGGTTCGCGACGAGAAATAGGTTAGCTCAAGGGGTTCGCGAAGTGAAAAAGGTTGGGAACCGCTGCTGTAAAGGATACGAAACGAAAATTAATTTACAGCTAGTCAAAAAATCGGGAAAACAATGGCGCACCCAGATGGGTAACCTCGCGGGCTGGTGCTCTCCCTTCCCTAAAAAGTTCCCTCAATATTCTTCAAGGAGCTTCAGGAAAAGCGAGGAAAATTTTATGTTTTTATTCCATGTAGTTTTTAATAATAGTAGTGTCGCACATATTTGTATATAAACAATCCGACGCTTCCTTTTTTGAGTAAATATCTTCTCAATTCTGCGACTAGTGAACCCCTCAAGAACAAATGGGATCACGAAATTTGCAGAATAGGAGAAATTTTTAAGTTTAGAAATGTCATTCAGAGCATACATTGGGATTGAGTGTGTGCGTTGACTACCGACGTCTTAATTATTTTTTCCTGGCCGTATGTCTAATTTCTAACGTTAGGTAAGTGTGAGATAATTGGTTGCTTTGGCTGCCGAACCTTTGTCGCGAGCCGTAACCATGATTCTGTCACTACTGGATAAATGAGCGACCCCTCGTAAAAAAAACTCGATTGGATTGAGGCGTTCGATTGACGAAATGTGCTTAAAGTTGATTTTTTTTATTTTTAAGGTCTATATGTCCCAGATCATAGGAAGTGCTCTATCGAGTAATTTTCGAGTGGTAACGTCGAAGACATTACTATAGGTCGAGGGCTGCCGTAAAACTTTCAGAAGGATTGCTATCGTCCTAATTGTCTTCAGTGCATCTCGTACGAACTTTCGCAAAATGTTAACCACGTTCGAATTTACGAAAAGTATCCTTAAAATATTTTTCATATTTTTATCGTTTAAAAATATTAAATGAATCTGAAAACTTAGCATATTGTAAATTTTGAGTTATAGTATCTCTCATAACCCAAGTTTCAACTTGCAATGGTATCAGTGCATCGACCTTGCGCGCATCAGTGAATAAGGTTGCGATAACAATCAAACCTCTCCCAAAGTCCTTTCTCAAAAGGATATTTTTTTCTGGAACCAAACTGATTGAAATATATTCCACCTATATCCTACAAAGAGGCCACTTCTCTTCCCTGCCACATCGAATGAAGGTTTATTTGAATCTGAAGGTTATTTTTAGGATTCATTTTACTGCTATACTAGCCTTCGCATATGACAGAATTTTTTTCGTTTTTGAACGCGATGTTCTTGTATTTCAACCAGAGTTTGTCGTTAATGAATTTTTACCCTCCAAAAATCAGCGTTTTTTTATTTTCACATGTTGGGACTTTTTTATAATTCCCTCGTCATGAACCAGACTCAAAACCGTCGTAATCACTCGACGAAACGTCAAGCAATAAATTCCCATCTTTGTGATTAAAAAATGTTATCCTACATTTCAATAGTTTTGTCGCAACAACAGTTTAGAGATATGTGCACCAGCGGTGATATTTGAAAGAGAAAAATATATATATTTCGAAATTACTTACCGAAAAATCTTTGAATCCGTTCCATCCCAGGAAACCTTTTAGCATATTTGTAGCCTCAAAACTTAGCACAGATAGCAGCGAAAGTGAAACAAGGCTGCACTGTCCACCAAAAGGTCGAAAAGCTCCAATAGCTCAATTTTCTTCAGATGAAATTACGCGTTAAACTATTTCGAGTTTACAATTCAAACCACAACACACCAGTGAAGGATCGATTAAAAAAATATATAAGCTATTCATTGCGCTGATGATGCCGATCACATAGCTGAACCCTGCATTTCTTCAAGTTTATCCACCACCAAGGGAAATACGATGCATGTAATCACCTCACATTTAGTCTTAAAGCGGTACGAACTCGTTCGAAACAGCGAATAGGACAACCTATATTTCAGTTTAACGCCATTTCCCAAGTATGCGCTGACTGAAGGACACCGAGTAAAAAAGGTCTTACTCTTGTGGTAGGCAGACAGGATTTTGGCCGTTCTCGGTCATTACTACATGAATGCATGGGGTTCGGTCTCCTTTAGAACCCACGCCCGTCCCCCTGGCGGTATTTAGAAAGAGGTCTTGAGTGGTGCTGACCTCTTGGTTTTTGGCAGGCATCGACGCAACAAGAAAAAATCCCATGAGGCCCCTCTCGGGAAATAATCGGCAATGAAACGTTGGCGAAAATCATGTAAATAAATTTAAATGCGAGCCTGAAGGAGAGCGCCGAAAATAACGCGCGAGGCGAGGTGAGTGGATATTTCCGAAAGCTTAATATCCCGCTTGTGTTAGTAAATGAATGGAGGAATTGTATATAATCACGCCGAGGACTTAAAGGCTTCGAGAAATATACGCCAAAGCAACCCGTCCAAGGTGACTTCTTTAATTATCCATTTTGTCCGTTATCGTTCCCCCCAAACTGACAAGATTCCTGTTGGAAATTGTGCCAATTACTGGAGCTGCGCGTTTAAATCTCTTTCCGAAATCGGAGGAGTCGAAAAAAAGAAAAGAGAAAACTCCCATTGACCCGGAGCGCTTTCCGAGTAGATCTATTAGCGTTGATTGAACTAATATTTAAAAAATAAGCACTTAAGGATAAAAAATTGAAAAAATAAGTACCTACTTATCTTAGCACTCATCTCCAATTACCATACCATTTTTACTCAAGTGATTATTACAGCTTCAATAAAGCTATAAGACGAATAACTTGCCCAAAAAGATTGATTTCTGCAGGAATTATCTTGTAAGGAAAGTAAATCGAATTAAAAGCCGTTATTCTAAGATCTGTAAATAAAAGGCTAAATTCTTCGAGGAAAATTATTTATAATTTGTACTTCACTTCATTCTTTGGCTTCTATGACTCAACTGTTTTTTAAAATTGTAATGTCTCATATTTGAGTTATTCTTGGAGCTAATTAAACGGAATTTAAAAACAAATTTTGTTCGACTGAGGTTGGAGGAACTATTGTGTAGTCACTATGACCAGTCAGAGGCCCAGGAGGGTCATTTGGCCAGGGTCTCAAGCAAATGGGAGCCCAAATTTAGATATTTGTTAATTATTTTCACAGAAATTGGTAAATTTGCATTGAAAAGCATTTTTAACTAAAAATATCCAAAGTATAATTTTTACTTTTTTTGACTAATGATTGTCTTATTTTTTCCTTTATTTTTTATTTTTGTTATGGCCAGGGACCTCAAAACCTGGGAGTTGCTCAGTCCTCTCTTAACCTGGCTTGGTAGCCACAATAATAAGAACAATTTAATAACATTCTGTTTGCATATTAATCTAAGATATTAGATAGGCCATTATTCATAAGACTTTGAATGCATGTGTGGAAAGTTCCTCAAAAATCAATTCACCGAGCTTGGACCCTCGAATGAGCTTAGTCAGCTGCCCACCCAGTCTAGAATTAATAGCCACAGACTCAGTGGGACTCACAAATTCAATATACAGTTCATTACTTGAGTTTTTCTATAATTAGTCATTTCTCATTGTTAACTTCCTAATCCTTCTTCCAATTTTAGAAAGAGTTGATAATAGTTGCACATAAAACATGTTCGAATCATATATGCACTTGCAGGGCTCTACCTGCATAGAAAATAGAATAGAAAAAGGGTGGCCAATGGGGGAGTAGCAGATTTAATATAGTAGGAAAATGTTTTTACAATCTACTTCACTTAAGTATAGAGAAGGTCATATATGGTCTGGCGGCTGTATAGGCTGTTGACATGATTCACTGGCCTATCTGGCTTCTGGGGTCAGACAGTATTTACAATAGGTAAAGAAATATTTCAATTATTCACCCTATTATGCATATTAACCCAGTTACAGTTGACGTCCTTCTGGAAGGACCAAATTTATTACTGTATATATCTATTCACATTTTGCTCAATTAAAACATTATCCAAGCAGATTGTGCTACTGTTTTCTTTTACTAGGCATGTGAGACAATAAGAAAAACACATTCGTTCAGCATCAACTTGCTTGTTGTGTATTCTGGGAGTGATAGAATTACTGCATTTGAAATCATGGTGGAAACATCATCACTTGGATTAGAAGGAAAGGTAACTGATAAATAATCTTTCCTTTTGATTATAAGAATCAAATGTTGGAATAAGGTTCACAGTGCATGGTAGAACCACTTGTTTGATGTTTCCTCTCGTAGGTGATAATCTATAGCATTGTTTTTTAGAGCTTCCTTCTGGAAGGACGTTAGCCTAATATGCAATCACTGTATATAAAACATTTGACCATTTTTTCATTTTAGAGGATTCACTTTGCATGAACTTTTGGAGTTGTTGGAAGCAAATGATGATGAAATATCACATTTACAATTATTAGAGGGAAGTCAATAAGGTATTTAAGCTGATTTTTCTGGATAACAAGAAACAAATGTGTTGCAATTACATGTTATGCATGTTTGCATAAAGCTGAAACTAAAGTTTGACATTTGAGAAGGATAAAAAATTCTGTACTTGACCAGGAATCGAACCCGGGTCTCCCCCCTTGCCAGATAGATGCTTTAACCAACTAAGCTTAGTTGGTTAAAGCACTTATCCAACAAGTGGGAAGACCTGGGTTCGATTTCCGGTCCAGTGCAGGATTTTTTCTCCTTCTCAAATGTCCAACTTTGATTTTTCTGGACATAATACGTTGTAATACCAATTTTCCTGGGTTATGAGTCATTTCTGTATTTTGCAGATATGGTTTTAAGTTTTGGTGCGGTGGTACTAGTTTCAGATACCTAGCATGGGCTGGTTCATATTAGGGAGCTGGTTCTTTGACTGATAAGTATGCTGAAATGGGACTTGGCTATGGTGTTGTTATGACATATTTAGATCAATAGGAATTTGCACTTCCTTACAATATCTTATTTCGATAACCTTTTTATGTCATTGAATTTACTCTTAAACCTAAAAAAGAGAAACATTCAAACCAGAGGAACCATACAAGAAAATAGGATAGGTAGGTATTCATTTATTATTATTTAGATTTGATGCAAGGTAAGAGCTTCACTTTATTTTATTTATATTTTGTAGATAAAAGGTGCCCTTTGTCATCAGGTAAACAATGTGATTTGTCACTCAATGTTCTTATTACAAAATGGAACGATAATGCCACTGTATCTGTGGCAACGAACCATGACACAATTATGCCACACAGGCAAGTTTCCCCATTTTCAAGAATAAAGAGAAAACTATTCCAGTTCATCAACCCAAGGTACCGTATTGACCCGAATATAGTGTGATGTTTTTTTCCTCAATATGTACCTTTGAAAGTCGCATTCTCACTATATTCGAGTACTTGTTGCATTCGTACTATATTCGAATACTTGTATCTTTAAAAAATAACTGCGTATCGGCGTGTTTCATGACGCGTGTTTCAGCGCATATTTTTATAATTGCTGCATTGTAAGTGAATTGGACGTTCATGTTACGATGCTACATTGTACAAATATACTCGGTAGTGGTCTGAGGAGACTAGAAAATAAATCAAGGTCAAATTTTAGCAACCACAGCTCCGGCACAACTTTACGCAGGGTCGCAACACTCTACATTAGAAAACAAGGACCGTCTAAATGTGGCGTCACATTACCCCCCTTTAGTACATAATTCATGAGTTTACAGGTAATTTAAATGTGCAAAATAGAGAAAATTAAATGTTTTTCGTCTTTTTCTAAAATTCCTTTCAAAATACTTGGGGTCGCACTATATTCGGGGTCGCATTATATTCGGGCTAATACAGTAATTCATAATTATAATGCTAATATGGGAGGCACTGATCATGCAGACCAGAACATTGCATTGTATCACATCTCAATACATGGGAAGAAGTGGTACTTTTCTATCACTGCTCACATGATTGACTAGGCATAGCTGTACAGATTAGATGGGGATGATTAGACTACCTAGCTTTCCAATGGATGATTGTCATGGCTATATTAGAATCTAACAGAAAAGTGACTTCATCGTGAGGTCACCGTTCCAAATCAGACCACTTTGATTCGAAATATGGTATCATAGTAATCAGTAAAGCACTGAACAAGCAAATTTTCTAAATGTTTTTCATTATCAGATATGACAAAATTGAGCATTATATCACCAACCTGCCAACAGTTTGGACAAAAAAACAACAACTACATTGTCGACAATGCCAAAAGAAGACAACAACTGTTTAAAGTGTGACATAGCCCTACAAGTGCATTGCTTTTTAGAATATCACACAATTAAAACCTCTGTTTGAGGGCATGAATTGTTATATTTTGATTGCATATTAGGCTGACATCCTTCTGGAAGTATGCCCATTTTCTCGGACATGGGGGTGGGGCTGGACAAAAAAATCATTGCAATGGTTTAGTTTGAAGTCAAACAATATATTTATAACTAAATATGATTAAATTTTTCAAAAAAATAATTCAGCCTTATCTGGGTTATTATGAATAACATCATCATCATCCTCATAGGTAGTCCGTAGACATGTCTGTGATTATCTTTGGTTGAACCTGATTCTCCACATACTCCAATTTTCTACAGCCTCCTTCATGTCTTTATAGCTCTCTTTTTCTTTCAAGTCGTCTATCAGTTGTAACCTTTTCCTTCCTCTTTCTCTTTTGATTTTCCTTCTGACACTTCTTTAATCAGGCTCTTTCTCCTCAGGAAATATCCAATCCAGTTCACCTTTGTCTTTCTTACAGTCTGTATTATCATTCGCTTCTCAACTATTCTTCTAAGTACTTCCTTGTTTTCCATCCTAATGGTCCATTTTACCTTCAACATTCTCCTCCAAGTCCACATTTTGAAGCTTTCCAAGTACTTTATATCATATTTCCCTAGCATCCATGTCTCTGCCTCATACAAAGCTATACTCCATGCATAGCATTTTATCAACTTCTTGCAGATATCCTCCTTACAAATTACAAAAATTTCAAGATCTTCGCCAAAAATGACTTACATATTCCTTGTTTTCCTAAGTTGGTATAGTATATGAAAATAAATTAGTAAATGTTGCCTGCTTTCTCTCTTACCGCCTCCCGTTTGCATATAATTCCTTACTGGCTTCACGTCCAAATCTTGACATTTTCTCACCCACTTCTTTCCATAATCAACTACCTACTAAGTAATCCTACATTTCCCTCATTTCTGGCGCTGTTTTGTTATGATCATTTCAATTGCTGTTAATATTATTGTCTCGTATTTATTATAGTTATTTATTTTAATGTTTTATCATTTGTTACAGTTATATGTTTCAATGTAATGGGGCCTCTGTGCTGTTTTTGAAACTAAATAAATAAATACAAGTTCCCTGGAGCATTTTTCCCCCACGAAAATTCTGTGGACATCCATGGCCATGTCTCCCAGAATTGTAGTAGGCATCGCGCACTCTCCTGCCAAAATCTCCCAGAATCGTTATATGCATAGTTGGTGAGTCTAGACGTAGTGTTCTTTCCTCGGAAAAAATCATTTTCACTCAAGAAATTTGGAAGCAGTTTCATGCCATTCATGCCTTTTTTTACATTTTATAACAAATATTAACTGTAATTACTTAACTCTTTCAGGTGCAGCAGAGAATTATTGAGCTCAAGAACAAGCACTAAAAAAGTACTTTTCTCAGGTATCTCCTATAGCCACACACCATACCATGGTACACCAACTTACCAACATACCACTCAATCAAAGAAATATCTACAAAGAACTCATTATCATTCAACTAGATGTCACAGAACACAGCCACAAAACGCAAATGATAGACTTAATGGCCAAAAAACATAAAAACCCTGCCAACATCAAACAAGTAACTACTCACCTGGGACAAAAAAGTGGAACAACACAGAAATACATCAAACTTCTAGATTTTCCTCCACTCACTGAAGGACTGGACAAAATATTTCAGAACTAGCTCAAACGCCTGGCTTCGCTCGGGAAAGAGTTTTCTTTTAAGTTGCAAATGATTTTTATTATTTTTATTGATATATCACTTTTGATGTCATATTACAATCAAAATAATACAATACATTTTGAAATTTACTTACTTTTGCTGCTGGGTACCCCAAGTTTTGAATTGCTGGTTTGGGGGTGGAGCCCCCACAAAAAAAGAACCAAACTTTACCAAACATTCCCCATTCGTTAATTATGCATGTGATATTTACATTAACATTTACTATTTTATGTATTGTAAAGTTTTACCATTAATATAATTATACATTAACATCTTACTTAATATTAACATGGGTGGATTAACCGAAGCCTTTAAAGTAGTAATAAAATTATGTGGATTATGTCAATACTATTATCCAAAACATAAACAATAAACAACATCTTGGTTATCAAACAAATGTAAGTAGATGTATCGATTTATGTTGCGATAAATCTTTCAATGTTATTGGTAAAAAATAACTGTTCTAATATTCCTTAAAAATCATTTGACTTACTTTAAAAGTATTCATAGACTATATTTAGGCATGAATCCATTTGTACCCTTTATCTTGGCATTGGCTATGATTTATTAGAAAAAATCTTTGGGGCTTAACTCAGGCTACCCAGCCCCCTCCCCTCCTATGGCATTGACCCTTCTGTTCCCTTGGGTTCAAATATTTTCCCTCCCTTGCCCTTCCCCACGCATACCCTCAATGGACACCCACCCACAGAATCCCCCTTCCTCCCTCCCTTCCCCCACATGCACAAAATCAACGAAAATATTACCATGAATTCTTTTAGAATCTACTTTCAGTGAATTGCCACTGAAGATGGCTGCATTGTAGGCAAAATGCACATCTGGTTCTTAATAACCTTGTCGAGGCTATTGGAGATATTTGAGATAAATACTTCTTTTAAGTGCTTCAGGTGCAGTGATACAAAATTTGTATCAGTTTTAAAATGTACTGCTAAATAAGCATGGTGGTATAACCTCTTTACTATATAATCACAATAGCTGTCTGCAAATCATATTTATAAAATGCAATTTTGGTGCCAATTACATTTGCTTTCATGACTGCACACAACCCATATCAAAACATTTGTGCAGCAAAGGTATCTTTCTCCCATAAATCTCTGTGCCTGAAAGAGTTAATCAACTAGCATTTTGTAATAATTACGAGCAGGGACAAATTTTGTCCAAATTTAGAAACCACTTCAAAAACCCAGGGACCAGAGTAATTTGTTTAGAATCCAGATTATTGAAATCTGTACACATTACATATCACCATGCTTGCAACATAACAAATGTTAACTATAGAATCTCTACTGAATGGATGAAATATAATAAAAAAATATAGTTACTACTATGTAATTTTTGTCGGCAAACAGGTGCCTGGGTTTGTCAAGTCCTGTCCACAATGGATTTGCTTAGGTTTGAAACAAGAAGAATTTCTATGTAATAAGTTGTTTTTTATGGCCCGTCTCTGTGAAAAAACTTTTTCCAGAACATATCCTTCCCTTCTCTCAAAATATGAAGTCCAGAAATGGGGGAAAAACTTCTGTTGCAGCTTCAGATGTCCAGTTTATTTGCAACAAGAAATAAAAATAAAAAAGGTGAGCTTTGCTGGCAAGATAAAATGATATAAATAAACTTATTTCCTGAAGTCAGCAGGTACGTTAAGGTAAAAACTTTTTCATCAACAGCTGGTCACAAGCGAAAGTGTTGGTGACAGCCGATGGGGAGGGAACCAAACAGCGAATGAACGAAAAGGAAAAAACCAACAATGTTCTAGGAAAATAATGATGTGCCAGTGATGTCGATGAAACGTATTTCCTCAACAGTTTTTCCCCAATACGTATTTCGGTCGCCAAGCAACCATCTTCAGGGCCAAGTGTGGTGACTCACTTTGAGTCACTACATTTCCTGGACAATATTTCGCCTACATTCCAGTCAGCTTCTTCAGGTCCGACGTGTCAGTGCATTGATACCATGATAAGTCCAACCTGCTGGTTGGCACCATCGCATTACCAGCTTGGCAGTAAATGTGAAACAAACTTTTTAAAACGAGCTCTTTATCAGCTTTGGCCTCATACTCCTCCCTACAAGCAAGGACGTTTGTTTGGAGGGAGGGCTTCTGGCGAATCAAGACTAGTGATGGGTTGCTTGTAGCAGTCCCACCACCCAGCCCTGATATCACCCAACATCTGCACCTCGTCGTGCGGCAACAGTGCTGCCTTGACGTCAAATTCCTTGGACATCATCAGCAAGAGGATGTCCAGGGGTTCCACATTCCGTCAGTGCACCAGAGATGTCATGATCTTCCAGCCTGGGTCTGGCCACATCGCATTTCCAGCTAAGCTGCAAATGCAAGGCTACTCTTAAAAGCTAGCTTAGCGCCTTGCAATAGAATTCCTTAGACATCCTCGGCAAGAGGATGTCCAGGGGTTCCACGTTTCCATCTAAATGCATCCGGTCGACATGGTCATATCTACCACGACCAAGTATCAACCGGAGTGCATTATTCTGCACTACCTGCAGCCTGTAGAGGATGGTCTTGGACACTCCAGACCAGACCGGAGCTGCATAGGTGATGATGGGTCTCACGCAGCTCAGGTAGAGGCATCTCTTAATGACGGCCATCAAGACATCTGGGCACAGAATCGGACGGATTCTTGATAACGCCCCGAGTGCCTTGTGGCAGACACTCTCAACCTGAGGCTTCCAGAGAAGCTTCCCCCAAAATCCCTGGGGGGATCCTGAGTGAAGATGTAAAAGAGTATCGGCCCCAGGACGGATCCCTGCAGAACGCCGGCACAGATGCGTCACAGTTCCGATCCAACCCGGAGCCAGAACACCCAGAACGTACTGCCCTGCATGTACGACTCAATAAGTCGCACCATCTAAGCTGGGAACTGAAGTCGAACCATCTTGAACAGGAGAACATCGTCCATGCTTGGTTCGAAACTACAGATCGATGGAGGCTCTGTCCGCCGACGTTCGGACCTGTACCGGGTGGGTCAGGGTCTCCTCGGTGTACTACCCACCAAGGAGAGCGTGGGACCCGAACGAGATGATGGACGTCATCAGGGATGGCTGCCCCTCAATCATCATTGGGGACTTGAATGCCAAACAACTCAGTTGACATTCTAGGATCCCCAATCAGAGGGATGCGCGGCTAAGAAATTTGGCCGATGAAGAGGGGCTCACGGTTCTCGCACCGACCGAGCCGACCTTTCTGCCGTCCAGGGATGTCCTCAATGTTGCCATTGTCTGCAACATGAGGGCATCCCTGAGTATTCATGCTGTCTACGACATGTCCTCCAACCATAATCCGACCCTGCTGCTTCTGGGGAACTCACCTGTGCGAGTACCACCATTGCAGCGTCTGGACCTTGCTAGAGCGGACTGGCAGCACTTCCATGAATACGTCACGGAAAGGCTGCTGGTTGTGCCTACACCGCCCAGGACGCGTGAGGAATCAGACCGAATGGTTGACCTCCTCACATCCACCATCCAGCAGGCCATGGATGCTGCGATTCCGAAGCTGGTCTAGGCCAAGGGTATATGCATCGCCCTGCCCCGTAGCATCAGGAACACCATCACCTGGCGCAACAGCATGCGGCGGCGGTGGCAGCACTACCGCACTCTGGACCTCAGGATCCAGTTGGACTCCCTCAACAGGACCGTCCAAGACATGTTGAGAGAGGTGTGCTCGGACGTGTGGGATTTCATCTCTCCATGCTTTCCCTGGAGGATCAATCCATCTGGAAGACCTGCAGGAGGCTATGCATAACCCAGTGGCACAACCTCCTGATAGTTCAGGGGGACTACATCGCGAGGTCTCCAGAAGAGAAAGCTGGGCTCATGACGGAATACCTGGAGGAGGTATTCTGTCCTAACCCGGCTACAGCTGAATCGGATTTGGTGGAGGACGAGATTGCAGATGTGCTAGAATAACTCAACCGCGGTCCCCTGCTGGAGTTCCCTCAGTTCTCGGGGGACGATATCATTGCAGGGATTAGTCGCCTTGAGACGAGGAGGGCTCCGGGGGACGACGGCGTCCCCAATATCATCCTGCGACAGCTTCCTGTTGCCGCAGTAGAATTCCTGGCCGCCATTTATAACAGGTGTGTCGAGATTCCATACTTTCCATCTGCCTGGAAGAGGGCAAAGGTCATCTGTCTCCCGAAGAAGCCAGGGGCAGAGCTTGGCCCCGGAGACATCCGGCCAATCTCTCTCCTGGCCAGATTCGGGAAGACCCTTGATTATCTTATCCAGAAGCCTCTGCAGCACTTTCTCCAGTAGAAGAACATTCTCCCGGACGAGCAGTTTGGCTTCAGGAGTGGGCACTCCACTACCCAACAACTGGGTAGAGTGACGCACTTTGTCACCGATGCCTTCAACAGGAACCACGTGGTCGCGGGGACTTTCTTCGACATCTCGAAGGCCTTCGACCGCTTGTGGCATCCAGCACTCCTGTTGAAGATGATTCGACTTCTGCTCCCAGCATGGATGATGTGACTTATTGGGTCTGACTTGCAGGGCAGGACGTTCCGGGTGTTCTGGCTCCGGGTAAGATCAGAACTGCGACGTATTGGCCCCAGCATTCCGCAGGGATCCGCCCTGAGGCTGATACTCTTTAACATCTTCACCCAGGATCCCCCCAGGGATTTTGGGTGGAACACCAGTCTTGCCCTGTACGCTGACGACGCGGCACTCCTGTCGCATTCCAGCAAAAAGTACGCGGCTGTGTAGAGGTTACAATGCGCTGTCGATGATCTGTCCTCCTGGTATCATTGATGGCGTACTGCGGTTAATCCCAGCAAGACCGCGGCCGTCATCTTCCATCCCGGAAGGGGAGCACTGCCTGGAATCGACCTGTCGGTGATGGGGGAGGGAATCCCTTGGAGCCCAGAGGTCAAGTACCTGGGGGTAGTACTGGATCGGAGGCTTCTCTGGAAGCATCAGGTCGAGAGTGTCCGCCACAAGGCACTCGGGGTGTTAGCCAGAATCCGTCCAATTCTGCACCCGGATATCTTGATGGCTGACACCAAGAGACGCCTGAGCCTGAGCTGCGTGAGGCCCATCATCACCTATGCAGCTCCGGTCTAGTCTGGAATGTCCAAGACCACCCTTTTCAGGATGTAGGTAGTGCAGAATAATGCACTGCGGTTGATACTTGGTCGTGGTAGATACGACCATGTCAACCGGATGCATTTAGACAGAAATGTGGAACCCCTGGACATCCTCTTGCCGAGGATGTCTAAGGAATTCTACTGCAAGGCAGAGTTATCGACGCACGAAGAGGTACGAATGCTAGGCTACATCAGGGCTAGGTGGTGAGATCGTTACAAGCGGCCTATTGCCAGCCTTGATGTGCAGGATGCCCTCCCTTCAAACAAGCATCGCCACCCATTAATGGGCTACCGAAGTGCGCTAAGCTAGCTTAGCTGTAAATGCAACGTGGCCAGCCTCAGGCTGGAGGTTCATGACATCTCTGCGCTGACATGCTCCCCGAGAGCCCTGCTTACTGGTCTTCAGTCAGTTTTTGTGCTTTTTGATTTAAGCGTCCACTGCACGTTACTGTGGCACTCTTGCTGCGTGAGAGTTCCGAGGAACGTTCAAGTCTGCATTGCCTGGTTGTTATGAGACAGGGGAAGGCTAACCTGTTCCTTCTTCTCACCTGTCCCGTATTCTAGTGGGGGCTGGTCTTCTGCGACCAGTCTCCGGTTGTTCTTGGACCTAAAAAGGGCCTAGATACACAGTCCAGGGAACTGTTATTCCCTGATGGGGGCCACTTGAGTTGGTCGCCCTCATAGGAGGAGACCTCCATATCGTGTCTTGTGCTCGGTCGTCGTCGCTATCTAGCGACTCCTCCTTCGGGAAGTTAACCCCTGAGCAGTATAAGGCGATGTGCGCCAAGACGGCACCATTGGCTGCCCCGGTGTTTGGCGAGACCCTTCCTACCACTTCCGCTCAGGGAATGGATATTGTTGCCTCTTCAGGCTCTAGCGGGGTCACTCCCGCCTTTGTCGGCCCTGGAATTGAAACATCCCCCGTCTGGGTGGCCCCGAGAGTGCCCGTTGCCACGAAAAAGGTCCTGCCCTCTTCCGCATCCACTCAGGGTGCTGAAGATGCCGCCGATGAAGACGGCCCAAATGGCCCTTTGCAGGGCCATAAATCCAACCCTGAGGCAATGGAGGTAATGGAGGGAGTCCGAGGCAAGTGGAAAAATACCGATGCCACTACCAAGCTAGCCCCTGGCAAACAAGCCCGCTCGGCCCTGATCCTCGGTGCTGAGGCTGCTGCCAGCACCAACGAGGATGATGGCTTCACCCCCGTCACAGGCAAGAGAGTGAAGAGGAAGAGGTCTACCTGCCCTCCAGCTGGGAAAGGCAAGGGTTCTGCACCTTCAGGGCAACGCCCCGACACAGGGGCCTAATCGAAGGTAAGGGTCTCGCCCATGACGGTCTATGGGATTCTCTCTCATAAGGTTATTGCCGCCGAGCTCGCGAAGGTGTGCGGCGATAATTTCGAACTGTAGGTCTGCAGGGCCTCCACTAGGATCGTCGTCAGCATGCCTGATCACCACCGTGCAGCTATGAAGGTGCTGGGCGATGCGGGCATCCAGTACTACACACAGCTGCTGGAGTCTGTCCAGTGAATGCGCCTCCTCCTGAAGAATATCGGGAGAGGCTACTCCCCAGAGGACGTCGCCGCAAATCTGATGGCCAAGGGCTTTATTGTCCGAGGGGTCTGCCAGATGATGGCTGTGGAAGATGGGAAGAAGATTCCCATAGGCTTTTTTGTTGCCAATCTGAAGAGGACGCCTAGGGCCCCTCCAGCTTCGGCTATCAGACGAGTTTGTAACTGCTCGGTGAAAATCGAGCAGTTTAAGAGCAGCAGGGGACCGCTGACCTGCTTCATTTGTCAATGGCATGGCCACGTGTCGCATGCTTGCAGGTGTGACACTATATGTACTAAGTGCGCGGGGCCACACAAGGGGGCCGACTGCCCCAAATCTCCAGAAGATCCGGCCAAATGCACGAATTGCGAGGGCGACCATCCGTCCTCTTACAGGGAATGCCCTGTATACCTCGAGGCGCTGAGGCGGTACGAAGCAGGGCAACGAAAGTCGGCGCAGAAGTCAGTGCCGAAGCAGGCACCGAGGACTGCACCGGCCCTCCTCCGCATGAAGGCCACACCTTCCACCAAGGTGGATGCCTTGCATCCTTACGTGGCGGTTGTAGGCGGAGTAAGTGCACCGACCCCATCGGCACCTGCAATTGTCCCGGTCCGGCAATCCGCTGCTGAACCCAGTAAGCAGCTTGACCCTCCCACTGTAGAATCGTCCACTGCTTCTGGTGAACCTTCTGGGCTGACTCCTGGACCCGTCGTCAGACGGGAGGAGCCAGTCCCACAGCGTCCCTCCGCAGGCGCTCTGCATAAGCAGAGGCGCAGGGCCAATAAGGAGCAGGAGAAGATAGCGGCATCCGAAGTGGTCACCGTAGTGGAGAGTGCGGCCTCTGGCAAAGGCCCCGCCACCGTCCTTCCCCCTAAAGCCATGCCAAGGACAATGGAAGCCACTCGGTCTGCAAGCACCAAGGTGGCCCCATCCTAGATCACAAAGAGTAGTACGCCACAGAGCAGCGCACCAGAGTCCAGTCCAAAGGGGACCCCGATTTCTGGCGCAAGGTGGCCATGATCTGTGGGGCATTGAGGAAATATATCTCCTCGACGTCCGGTCAACTTCTCCTCTCTCTTCTAGAGGAGTTGGTCAATGAGCGAATCCCCGCCTCCAATAATGGCGATTAGGGGATGCAACATCCTGACACAATGGAACGCCTGTGGTGTTAAGGAGAAGACGGAAGAGCTACGGGCGTTCCTTCAGGAGAAAAACGCCATCGTCACTGCGGTCAACGAAATGCACCTGCGGCCGTCGGATGCCTGGAAGGTTCCTGGTTGGGCGATCTATCGTGCGGACAGGCCCGGCCAGCCGGCCGCGGAACATCGTCCCTATCTGGTGCGATCCTACAGATCGATGGAGGCCGTCTCCGCCAAGGTCCGGACTTGTGCCGGATGGATCAGGGTCTCCTCGCCGTACTACCTGCCGGGGACGGCGTGGGATCCAGATAAGTTGATGGATCTCATCGGGAACGGCTGCCCCTCCATAGTCCTTGGCGACCTGAATGCCAAGCATGCCAGCTGGCATTCTAGGGTCGCCATCCGAGGGGTTTGCGGTTAAAGGATTTGGCGGATGAGGAAGGGCTCATGGTGCTTGCACCCACAACCAAAGTTCCTACTGTCCAGGGATGTCCTAGATGTTGCTGTTGTCAACAACGTTCGGGAATCCATGAACATGCACTCCGTGTATGATATGTCTTCCGACCACAATCCGACTCTGCTACTCCTTGGGAACTCGCCGGTGCGAGTCCCACCGTCGCAGCGTATGGACCTTTCTCGTGCCAACTGGCAGCACTTTCGGGAATTTATCGCAGAAAGACTGCCACTCGAGCCTTCACTGCCTAAGACGAGCGAGGAGGCAGACTGAATGGTCGACCTCCTCACTAAAACCGTCCAGCAGGCCATGGACGTTGCAATACCTAAGATCATCGTGGTAAAGGGTATACGCATCGCCTTGCCCCGTACCGTCCAGGAAACCATCAACCTGGAGAAACAGTGTGTGACAGCGATGGCAGCACTACCACACCCTGGACCTCAGGATCCAGTTGGACTCCCTCAACAGGACCGTCCAAGACATGTTGAGAGAGGTGTGCTCGGACGTGTGGGATTTCATCTCTCCATGCTTTCCCTGGAGGATCAATCCATCTGGAAGACCTGCAGGAGGCTATGCATAACCCAGTGGCACAACCTCCTGATAGTTCAGGGGGACTACATCGCGAGGTCTCCAGAAGAGAAAGCTGGGCTCATGACGGAATACCTGGAGGAGGTATTCTGTCCTAACCCGGCTACAGCTGAATCGGATTTGGTGGAGGACGAGATTGCAGATGTGCTAGAATAACTCAACCGCGGTCCCCTGCTGGAGTTCCCTCAGTTCTCGGGGGACGATATCATTGCAGGGATTAGTCGCCTTGAGACGAGGAGGGCTCCGGGGGACGACGGCGTCCCCAATATCATCCTGCGACAGCTTCCTGTTGCCGCAGTAGAATTCCTGGCCGCCATTTATAACAGGTGTGTCGAGATTCCATACTTTCCATCTGCCTGGAAGAGGGCAAAGGTCATCTGTCTCCCGAAGAAGCCAGGGGCAGAGCTTGGCCCCGGAGACATCCGGCCAATCTCTCTCCTGGCCAGATTCGGGAAGACCCTTGATTATCTTATCCAGAAGCCTCTGCAGCACTTTCTCCAGTAGAAGAACATTCTCCCGGACGAGCAGTTTGGCTTCAGGAGTGGGCACTCCACTACCCAACAACTGGGTAGAGTGACGCACTTTGTCACCGATGCCTTCAACAGGAACCACGTGGTCGCGGGGACTTTCTTCGACATCTCGAAGGCCTTCGACCGCTTGTGGCATCCAGCACTCCTGTTGAAGATGATTCGACTTCTGCTCCCAGCATGGATGATGTGACTTATTGGGTCTGACTTGCAGGGCAGGACGTTCCGGGTGTTCTGGCTCCGGGTAAGATCAGAACTGCGACGTATTGGCCCCAGCATTCCGCAGGGATCCGCCCTGAGGCTGATACTCTTTAACATCTTCACCCAGGATCCCCCCAGGGATTTTGGGTGGAACACCAGTCTTGCCCTGTACGCTGACGACGCGGCACTCCTGTCGCATTCCAGCAAAAAGTACGCGGCTGTGTAGAGGTTACAATGCGCTGTCGATGATCTGTCCTCCTGGTATCATTGATGGCGTACTGTGGTTAATCCCAGCAAGACCGCGGCCGTCATCTTCCATCCCGGAAGGGGAGCACTGCCTGGAATCGACCTGTCGGTGATGGGGGAGGGAATCCCTTGGAGCCCAGAGGTCAAGTACCTGGGGGTAGTACTGGATCGGAGGCTTCTCTGGAAGCATCAGGTCGAGAGTGTCCGCCACAAGGCACTCGGGGTGTTAGCCAGAATCCGTCCAATTCTGCACCCGGATATCTTGATGGCTGACACCAAGAGACGCCTGAGCCTGAGCTGCGTGAGGCCCATCATCACCTATGCAGCTCCGGTCTAGTCTGGAATGTCCAAGACCACCCTTTTCAGGATGTAGGTAGTGCAGAATAATGCACTGCGGTTGATACTTGGTCGTGGTAGATACGACCATGTCAACCGGATGCATTTAGACAGAAATGTGGAACCCCTGGACATCCTCTTGCCGAGGATGTCTAAGGAATTCTACTGCAAGGCAGAGTTATCGACGCACGAAGAGGTACGAATGCTAGGCTACATCAGGGCTAGGTGGTGAGATCGTTACAAGCGGCCTATTGCCAGCCTTGATGTGCAGGATGCCCTCCCTTCAAACAAGCATCGCCACCCATTAATGGGCTACCGAAGTGCGCTAAGCTAGCTTAGCTGTAAATGCAACGTGGCCAGCCTCAGGCTGGAGGTTCATGACATCTCTGCGCTGACATGCTCCCCGAGAGCCCTGCTTACTGGTCTTCAGTCAGTTTTTGTGCTTTTTGATTTAAGCGTCCACTGCACGTTACTGTGGCACTCTTGCTGCGTGAGAGTTCCGAGGAACGTTCAAGTCTGCATTGCCTGGTTGTTATGAGACAGGGGAAGGCTAACCTGTTCCTTCTTCTCACCTGTCCCGTATTCTAGTGGGGGCTGGTCTTCTGCGACCAGTCTCCGGTTGTTCTTGGACCTAAAAAGGGCCTAGATACACAGTCCAGGGAACTGTTATTCCCTGATGGGGGCCACTTGAGTTGGTCGCCCTCATAGGAGGAGACCTCCATATCGTGTCTTGTGCTCGGTCGTCGTCGCTATCTAGCGACTCCTCCTTCGGGAAGTTAACCCCTGAGCAGTATAAGGCGATGTGCGCCAAGACGGCACCATTGGCTGCCCCGGTGTTTGGCGAGACCCTTCCTACCACTTCCGCTCAGGGAATGGATATTGTTGCCTCTTCAGGCTCTAGCGGGGTCACTCCCGCCTTTGTCGGCCCTGGAATTGAAACATCCCCCGTCTGGGTGGCCCCGAGAGTGCCCGTTGCCACGAAAAAGGTCCTGCCCTCTTCCGCATCCACTCAGGGTGCTGAAGATGCCGCCGATGAAGACGGCCCAAATGGCCCTTTGCAGGGCCATAAATCCAACCCTGAGGCAATGGAGGTAATGGAGGGAGTCCGAGGCAAGTGGAAAAATACCGATGCCACTACCAAGCTAGCCCCTGGCAAACAAGCCCGCTCGGCCCTGATCCTCGGTGCTGAGGCTGCTGCCAGCACCAACGAGGATGATGGCTTCACCCCCGTCACAGGCAAGAGAGTGAAGAGGAAGAGGTCTACCTGCCCTCCAGCTGGGAAAGGCAAGGGTTCTGCACCTTCAGGGCAACGCCCCGACACAGGGGCCTAATCGAAGGTAAGGGTCTCGCCCATGACGGTCTATGGGATTCTCTCTCATAAGGTTATTGCCGCCGAGCTCGCGAAGGTGTGCGGCGATAATTTCGAACTGTAGGTCTGCAGGGCCTCCACTAGGATCGTCGTCAGCATGCCTGATCACCACCGTGCAGCTATGAAGGTGCTGGGCGATGCGGGCATCCAGTACTACACACAGCTGCTGGAGTCTGTCCAGTGAATGCGCCTCCTCCTGAAGAATATCGGGAGAGGCTACTCCCCAGAGGACGTCGCCGCAAATCTGATGGCCAAGGGCTTTATTGTCCGAGGGGTCTGCCAGATGATGGCTGTGGAAGATGGGAAGAAGATTCCCATAGGCTTTTTTGTTGCCAATCTGAAGAGGACGCCTAGGGCCCCTCCAGCTTCGGCTATCAGACGAGTTTGTAACTGCTCGGTGAAAATCGAGCAGTTTAAGAGCAGCAGGGGACCGCTGACCTGCTTCATTTGTCAATGGCATGGCCACGTGTCGCATGCTTGCAGGTGTGACACTATATGTACTAAGTGCGCGGGGCCACACAAGGGGGCCGACTGCCCCAAATCTCCAGAAGATCCGGCCAAATGCACGAATTGCGAGGGCGACCATCCGTCCTCTTACAGGGAATGCCCTGTATACCTCGAGGCGCTGAGGCGGTACGAAGCAGGGCAACGAAAGTCGGCGCAGAAGTCAGTGCCGAAGCAGGCACCGAGGACTGCACCGGCCCTCCTCCGCATGAAGGCCACACCTTCCACCAAGGTGGATGCCTTGCATCCTTACGTGGCGGTTGTAGGCGGAGTAAGTGCACCGACCCCATCGGCACCTGCAATTGTCCCGGTCCGGCAATCCGCTGCTGAACCCAGTAAGCAGCTTGACCCTCCCACTGTAGAATCGTCCACTGCTTCTGGTGAACCTTCTGGGCTGACTCCTGGACCCGTCGTCAGACGGGAGGAGCCAGTCCCACAGCGTCCCTCCGCAGGCGCTCTGCATAAGCAGAGGCGCAGGGCCAATAAGGAGCAGGAGAAGATAGCGGCATCCGAAGTGGTCACCGTAGTGGAGAGTGCGGCCTCTGGCAAAGGCCCCGCCACCGTCCTTCCCCCTAAAGCCATGCCAAGGACAATGGAAGCCACTCGGTCTGCAAGCACCAAGGTGGCCCCATCCTAGATCACAAAGAGTAGTACGCCACAGAGCAGCGCACCAGAGTCCAGTCCAAAGGGGACCCCGATTTCTGGCGCAAGGTGGCCATGATCTGTGGGGCATTGAGGAAATATATCTCCTCGACGTCCGGTCAACTTCTCCTCTCTCTTCTAGAGGAGTTGGTCAATGAGCGAATCCCCGCCTCCAATAATGGCGATTAGGGGATGCAACATCCTGACACAATGGAACGCCTGTGGTGTTAAGGAGAAGACGGAAGAGCTACGGGCGTTCCTTCAGGAGAAAAACGCCATCGTCACTGCGGTCAACGAAATGCACCTGCGGCCGTCGGATGCCTGGAAGGTTCCTGGTTGGGCGATCTATCGTGCGGACAGGCCCGGCCAGCCGGCCGCGGAACATCGTCCCTATCTGGTGCGATCCTACAGATCGATGGAGGCCGTCTCCGCCAAGGTCCGGACTTGTGCCGGATGGATCAGGGTCTCCTCGCCGTACTACCTGCCGGGGACGGCGTGGGATCCAGATAAGTTGATGGATCTCATCGGGAACGGCTGCCCCTCCATAGTCCTTGGCGACCTGAATGCCAAGCATGCCAGCTGGCATTCTAGGGTCGCCATCCGAGGGGTTTGCGGTTAAAGGATTTGGCGGATGAGGAAGGGCTCATGGTGCTTGCACCCACAACCAAAGTTCCTACTGTCCAGGGATGTCCTAGATGTTGCTGTTGTCAACAACGTTCGGGAATCCATGAACATGCACTCCGTGTATGATGTCTTCCGACCACAATCCGACTCTGCTACTCCTTGGGAACTCGCCGGTGCGAGTCCCACCGTCGCAGCGTATGGACCTTTCTCGTGCCAACTGGCAGCACTTTCGGGAATTTATCGCAGAAAGACTGCCACTCGAGCCTTCACTGCCTAAGACGAGCGAGGAGGCAGACTGAATGGTCGACCTCCTCACTAAAACCGTCCAGCAGGCCATGGACGTTGCAATACCTAAGATCATCGTGGTAAAGGGTATACGCATCGCCTTGCCCCGTACCGTCCAGGAAACCATCAACCTGGAGAAACAGTGTGTGACAGCGATGGCAGCACTACCACACCCTGGACCTCAGGATCCAGTTGGACTCCCTCAACAGGACCGTCCAAGACATGTTGAGAGAGGTGTGCTCGGACGTGTGGGATTTCATCTCTCCATGCTTTCCCTGGAGGACCAGTCCATCTGGAAAACCTGTAGGAGGCTATGCGGTACACAGCAGCACGATCCCCTGATAGTTCAAGGGGACACCGTCACGAGGTCTCCGGAGGAGAAAGCTGGGTATTTTGTCCGAACCCGGCTACTGCTGAGTCGGATGGGGTGGAGGAAGACATCGCCAGAGTACTAGGGACGCTGGACCGTGGTCCCTTGCTAGCCGAGGAGCTCCCTCATTTCTTGGAGGGCGACATCATCAAGGTGATTCGCCATCTCCAGCTGAAGAGGGCTCCCGGGGATGACAACATCCGGAACCTTGTCTTGCGACAACTTCCCGTCGCTGCTATAGAATTCCTGACTGCTGTTTATAACGGTTGCATCGGGATTCCATATTTCCCATCTGTCTGGAAGAGGGCAAGGATCATCTGTCTTCCGAAGAAGCCAGGGATGGAGGTCGGCCCCGGACACATCTGGCCGATCCCGCTCCTGGCGGGTTCCGGAAAGATCCTTGAGCGTCTCATCCAGAAGCCACTGCAGGAAGTTCTCCCGGAAGAGCAGTTCGGTTTACGATGGAGGCACTCCACTACCCACCAACTGGGAAGGGTGACCCACTTCATCACCGATGCCTTCAACAGGAATCACGCGGTCGCAGATGTGGTCTTCGACATCTCGAAGGCCTTCGACCTCGTGTGGCACTCTGCACTCCTGTTGAAGATGGTTTGACTCCAGTTTCCATCTTGACCCGTGCGACTCATTGAGTCGTACCTGCAGGGCAGGATGTTCCAGGTGTTCTGGCTCCAGGTCGGATCGGGACTGCGACGCATTTGCGCAGGCGTCCCGCAGGGATCTGTCATGGGGTCGATGCTCTTTAACATTTTCACCCAATATCCTCCCAGGGATTTTGGTTGAAACACCAGTCTTGCCCTGTACGCAGACGACGCGGCGCTTCTGTTGCGGTCATTCCAAAAGCGGAAGGAAGTAGTCTTTGCAGTACGCCATCGACGATCTGGTCACCTGGTATCGTCGATGCCGTATTGCGGTTAATCCCAGCAAGACCGCGGCCGTCATCTTCCATCCCGGAAGGGGAGCGCTGCCTGGAATCGACCTGTCGGTGATGGGGGAGGGAATCCCTTGGAGCCCAGAGGTCAAGTACCTGGGGGTAGTACTGGATCGGAGACTTCTCTGGAAGCATCAGGTCGAGAGTGTCCGCCGCAAGGCACTCGGGGTGTTAGCCAGAATCCGTCCAATTCTGCGCCCGGATATCTTGATGGCTGACACCAAGAGACACCTGAGCCTGAGCTGTGTGAGGCCCATCATCACCTATGCAGCTCCAGTCTGGTCAGAGGTGCCCAAGACCACCATATACAGGCTGCAAGTAGTGCAAAACAATGCTCTCCGGTTGATACTTGTTCGTGGCAGATACGACCATGCCGACCGGATGCATTTAGATGGGAATGTGGAACCCCTGGACATCCTCTTGCCGAGGATGTCCAAGGAATTTTACCTCAAGGCAGCACTGTCGCCGCACGACGAGGTGCAGATGTTGGGCGATATCAGGGCTAGGTGGTGGGACTGCTACAAGCGACCCATCGCTAGTCTTGATTCGCCAGAAGCCCTCCCTCCAAACAAGCGTCCTCGCTTGTAGGGAGGAGTATGAGGCCAAAGCCGATAAAGAGCTCGTGTTTTAAAGTTTGTTTCGCATTTACTGCCAAGCTGGTAATGTGACGGTGCCAACCTGCAGGTTGGACTCATCATGCTATCTCTCTACACTGACGCTTTGGACCTGAAAAAGCCGACTGGAGCGCCGGCAAAATATTGTCCAGGAAATGGATCAACACGGCAGAATCCCAGAAATCACCACGTCAATAATGAAATGTAGTACTTTTTATGTAACCTGAACAAAAGTTGTTTTGAATAAGGTCAGGGGCTATGCTAGTCATTTCAGTGCCCTAGAAAATTTATATTTTGATGCCCCTTCCCTAATCCAAATAATCCTCAAAACCATATGTAAATATAATACTTTCAAAATTAATTATACACTATTGTCCAGTGGAATAGGCTGACTCATAAAGCAGGAATATCCATTAAAGAGACCATTGGAAAAAATCCCACCATTGAAATTGTAAAATGGATATTTTCCAAGTACATGTGGCTCTATGGTGCCTAGCGGGACTCGCAGCTCACATGCTGATATTTCTACATTAATTACTCGGAAATTCCTTGTTCCCCAAAGATAGGTTTCACAAAATTCTCAGTATGATGCAGTTCCATCTTTTGGCAGGAGGAAGTCAGCATATATTATCTTCCTGTAGACAGAAAGGGTACTCACTTTGAAAACGACACAATGGTTATCAGATGTACCACAGGTAGAAGCAAAGTGATGCTTTCACTTGCTTTTGTCATGTACTAGGGTCTTTAATCCCTCTGCACCATACCATGAAACAATAACAAGAGGCATGGGTTACCCACCCATCCTCTCTGACAGCAGACAAAGGGCTATTAGTGATTGGAGTCCAGGTGCATTGCACCGGTTTGCTGCATGTAAATTATGCCTAAGATACTTTTTTGCCTCCTCCTGAGATATGCCTCCCTGAGACTTTCCTTATCTGCCTGCTGCCTAGCAACAGGCCTGCCCTTTGGTTCTTTTTAGTGCATCTTTCATCATGGCATCCCTAGGCAGTTCCTGTTTTGTTACCACTTAGTGCCACCCCTGGATAAGGTAGTCACTGTTGTGAACAGTTTCAAGATAATCAGTTATTACATATAAAAATTTAGATAGCTATGATTTCAGACAGGAGTAGTTTTTATACTTACAATATAGAAATTTTGAAGATGTAATTCCTTTTCGTGATCAAATTTCGTAAGTCTTATTGAACAAAATTGTTCTTTTTAGGCTTTCTAATACACATATACATGCATTCCCAGTTAAATACCAAATAGAATGTCATTAATCTCTTTTACGAGGGCATGCTGAAAAGTAATGCATCCTAATTTTTAGTATGGAAATGGGAATGAATAGATATTTAATTGAAACCAAAACAGGTAACTTTCTTGAACTATATTTTATAACTATACACAGTTATTTCTCGACATAATCCCCTCTGTGGTCTACACAATTCTGCCAACGTTTAGCCCATTTTAGAACTGTGCATCTTGCTGACAGAGCCAGTCTCACCGCCACCTTGACTGCATCGTCTGTCATGAAATGACGTCCTCTCTGATGTTCCTTAAGTTTTGGGAAGAGATGTAAATCAGATGGTGCCAAGTCAGGGCTGTATGGCAGATGATCCAAGACAGTGAAACCAAGGCAGCAAATCTCTGCAGTTGTCCTCGCACTTGTGTGAGGCCATGTATTCTCGTGTTGGAGGAGAGGCTACTGCATGTCAGAACAAACTCTTCGACATCATGCTTTTAACCTTATTAGTGTTTGAACATAATCACTCAGAGCTGATTGTTGTGCCAGCTGGCATAAATTCCAAATACACAATGCCACTGACATCCCAGAAACATGTGAGCATGACTTTTCTGGCAGACGGTGCAGTCTTGAATTTTTTCTGTGCTGGAGAACCCTTGTGACGGTACTCCATTGACTGTCTCTTCTGTTCAGGTTCAAAATGATGCACCCAGCTTTCATCCCCAGTGATGATGTTGCATAAGAATTCATCTCCTTCACGTTTGTGGCACAGCAGCAATTCTTGACAAATGTCCATCTGCTTCTGTTTCATTTCTGCAGTGAGCATTCGGAGAACCAATTGAGCGCACAATTTCTGGTAGCCCAGATCAGCAATTATTGCCTGCACTCGCTCACATGATATTCCAGTTTTGTACACTATTGCCTGCTGAGAAACATGACGATTATCTCTGATGATTTTGCCAACACAGTTACGGTGATCCTCATCAGTTGCAGTTTGTGGCCTTCTTCTATGATGTTTGTCATTCAGGTCCTGGGTGGCATGTTCGAGTTTTCCACCACGAGCACGTGCAGCCCAACGTTGAACAATACTGATTTTGACACATTCCTCTTCATTCACCAATGAATGTCAATTGGAGGAACATTTTCTGCAGTCAGAAACTTAATCACTGCATGCTGTTTCAATTGCACCGACATACTCTCGTTACACTCTGCCATGTTTACGAGCACATCTCAGAGACCTCTAGTGGCAGACTTATCAAATTTCACTCTGTGACGCAGGAAAGTACAATGGTTTGAATGCAGTTCAGTTTGTACTGCTATATGAGCTTATTTCAGATTTAAAAAATAGGAGGCACTACTTTTCAGCACGCCCTCATACATTCATCATGATCATAACCAAGGTCCAATTATTATTACACTAATTTAGTCATCTTTCACATTCCACATATCAGTCATTTTAGTAGGACTACCTTTAATCAATGAGAAATCAGTAACTGCTATTGATCCCTCATTATCAGTTTTATCCTTGACAAGTCATTTCAATGCCACCATGATCAGATTTAAGATTTTAGTTGCAATTCAAAGAGTCCACACAAATTAATGCACATATTTCAGCAACCCTCAAACCATTCCCTTACCACTTGTCTTTTCACATCAGTATTAATTCATTAAATATTGAAAAATTTATGAGTTATAAAAATGGACATTGAAAATTATGGGTCATATTATTAGTTGGAAAAAGTGCGAGCTACTGCTAAAAGGTAGGATTTCAGAGTAAATTGTCCATATGAGTATTTTATAAGTAGGAATTTTTACTCTATGTAAAGCAAAATACAAATCTATTCACAAAATGTTCTGCTTCTCATCCATTGGACTAACAAATCACCCAGAAATCAATAACATCACACAAAAGTAAGTGATATTAATGTTGATACAGTCATATATTAATAAAAGAAAGAAATCACATCACGATCCAGCCAAAACTTTCTATAACGAACTATAAATGATCTAAAATGGAGATAAATTCTCAAAGAGCATTGTCAAAATGCACACACTTCCAAATGGTACACTATATATTGAAAGAATCGTAAAACTAAAAAATAATATTTGAAGAGAGTCTCATGATATCTGATTTCTAAACTATATCAGCAGGATAAACTCCAAATGGGATTTCTGGACTATGATGGTGTGACATAAAACTTCAATGGGTGTTTGCTCACTGGCTTTACATTTGAAAGTGCCACTTCATTTCATCATTAAAAAGTATTTACAGCTAACAACAAATATGTACAACTAAATAATTACCTTCTGGATCCAAACAATAAAAAGAAGTTAAAACAAAATAACAATTCTAATGGCAATACAAATACTTTTGTCCAACAATTACAAAAACAGTATTATACAGTTTAACACAAATAAAAAGATCATTTAATATCCATAATAATTCATTCAATGGTGCTTGTCAGAGAATTCCATTTTTATAGCATATGAAACAACATCGACTACAAAAACACTTCGGTATCAAAACTATAAGTACTTCCTCAAGTTTTGCAGTGACATTACGATTCATGCCATGTGCCAAAAGTACATTCTTCAACATTATCTCTCCAACAAATCCAACAGCCTATATCCTTTAAATTTGAAAAATCAAACTACAAATTTCCAGTCAAGGATCTCTTTACAAACTTCCCATGAGATTTTCAAATGCATTACATCAGTCTACTTCCACAAGTAATGCGATGTCAAACAGGGTTAAAAAAGTAAGTAACTCAAAGACTCAGGACGGAAGAAACTGAATACTATTCCATTATGACTTTCGCCACATGACAAATTAAAACTGGCTGCCCCTTTTGCCAAGTAGCTCCTTATTTACACGGAGAAATCACGCGGTCACAAAACGGCAGAACTCGTTGCTATCTTCCGGATGTCACGAGTCCACTTTCGCCCAGTGGACCTCTAGGAACTGTGGAAATGCTGCTGGAAACGGGTCTGTCCCCTCCAGCAAGCATGTAATTGTCCTCGCTGGTGGAGTTATGGGTGGATCTGGTGCTCCCACTGCCATTACTACCACCACGACCTGGCTTGAGACTTCTCAAAGATGATGTCCCAAACGTGAAACTGACATCACCTGCAACACAGTCTAACGGGTGCATCTGAGGACCTGTAGGAGAAGTCTCGGCAGGTTTCATCACCTCTTCATTGGTCATAATGGTGTCACATTTCAAAGGCTCAATCTTCTTCACACTGGGTGGGAGGACTAATGGGGAAATATTCAAAGGAGTTGTGCCATTTCGTGACCTAACACTGCACAGATCTGAAGTACTCAGTGATGTTTTCAAAACTGCTGGGGTGGAGGTGGCAAAGGGAGAAGAAGAAGCTGATATGACTTTGTTCTTTTGTGGGGGCATCAATCCAGGAGGAACACCATTACTTGTTCTGGCATTAGGGGTAGCATTTAATCCACTCTTGGAAAATGCTGCCACATACCTCCAGATCTCTACTGGCATTTCTGGAATCTGTGGTAGATTGTTAACATGTCGATTGGTCAATGAAAAGCCAGAGGTAAGGGAAACCTTGCCATGAAGCGATGCGATGTAACGGGCCATGGTGCCAAGAGTACCCTCAAGTGAGCGAACCTGGGACTCAAGGCATGATATGGCTGCCTTTTGACTAGAGGTAAGTACTTCAAGACGTTCAATGGTAGCCTGTGTTTCCTGTGATGAAGTAAAAACAATGTTACAGATTAGAAAGAGAGTGTTGAAGTATATGCACTCTATGTCAGAGTGAACCTGATTTCCACATATATTTCTGTGATATAAACAATTTACAGTTAGCCGTAATAATTATTGATTAAAAATTGGAAATTTTCATCTTCAGTAACCGATGAAGACACTTTTGTAGCCCCTTGCAAGATGTACACAAATTATTGTCAAGACAAGAATTCAATTTGGCCTTTACGTGAAAAGGTCAGTAAGGATTGATATTAATTTTATTCAACAACTTCTAGAACGTGGGTGCCCACAATAAGGGGCACTTGTAATCATATACATAATAAACACCAGTCACTGTCACCAATAAAATTATTTTAATATAATTCATGTAATAATATTTTTAGTTGAAATGTGCATTTCCCAAATATATCCTGATCGAATACTGTTTTTTTTGCAAAGTGCTGACACCTAAATAAGTCAAAAATTATTTTTTTTAAAAATATTTTTAGTAATCACAATACTTGGAGCTGCAATTATTTCAATAATTGTTAGTTCCATATACCATAACATCTGTGTACATTAAACAACAAATATTGTAGTTCTTACGATACATCGCACCGGGCCAAAAATGGTACATCCGGCATTTTAATCAGCTGTTGTGGCACCCTTTGTAAATTTATGTTTAATATTACAGAAAAAAATTGTTTTATTAAATTTTTATTTTCTCTCTCTATACTTCGTATACAAAGAAAGTAAAAATTGAAAAATAATTTTTAGTAACAAAGATATCATTCGTTGATCAGTTCCACTAAGATACGGGAATCCCCATGGTGATAATTTTCTCATAAAGTAAAGATTGGACTCTCTTGTCAAGAAAAGCTTAGTCTTGTTTACCTTGCCCAAACCCTACACCAATGCTTTGACCGCCAACAACAACTACTACTGCATTGTTTGTGAACCTACTAATCTCAATCTCGATAAGACACTGAATCAGGGATGGAAACATTTATTTCGTGAAGTTACACGGAGAGAAAGCTGTATAAAAACCGTAGGGAAAATCCGGACAAGGGGTAATGCTATATTTTGGGGATATCCCTAATATTTTAAAACCGGCAGGATTTTATCTTCATGTCAGTGGAGTTAGTGCAGTAGCCCTCCGTTGTATGCTAGTTTCTCAAATTGCTCATCAAGAGCTGTATTCTAACAGTGCTTCCCAAAGTGTGTGCCGTGGTACAATGGGGTCCCGTGGAAGTGTCTCGGGTATGCCTTAACAGTTTGCTAAGGCATATTCAGGAACAAATCTATATAATATTTAATATTTCTTAATATCTTGTGTGTCAGTGATAATCATTAAATATTGTGATTTGGAGCTTGAAGAATAGGTAAGTATTATTTATTAAATAAAATATTAATAACTTTCATGGGTGGATTTTAAAAAACATTTACTGTTACAATTTAGTCTTAAGAAATTTTTAATTCATTGTTATATTGTTATTTGTTTATATGTGCATTTTACATCTTTACAATTGCCTATTTTTTATTTATTATAAAAAACGCAGTGGAAAAAATATTTTACCCTTTGATTTTACAGATCCCATAATGGATAAAAGAAAATATTTACATAATTTATAATTTTTGAAACTAAATTGTAACATTGTATGTCAATGAATTTGTGTTCATAAATGATTATAATTACCTAAATTAAATATGCTTTAAATTAAATATCCTTTAAACTGGATTATTTCTTGTTACCCTACTCATATCCATTATTTTATTAATTCCAAGCTCCAAGCTGTTCCCCTGTATAATTTGTCTCCCCCCTCCCTTGCCCCTTCCCCCTGAAAAATTTCTGTGGGTGCCCTTGTTGTAGCATAGGTCACCCAAACCACATCTCACATAAACTAGAAAAGTTCTTTAGATTTGAAAGATACAGACAGTCAGATACAAACCCATTATGCATTTATGTTGCACAACCAAAAATTGAAAAAATAATGGACAAGCCAAGTAATTTCTGTAAAATGGAAACTAAATAAGTAATTTATGTTTGAAAACTGGCAACTCTAATAAGGCAAATGGCAAAGTTTTTTTGAGGGCCATCATTCCTAAACGTAGATATCAAAGAAATATTTGTTTTACCAATTTGCAATTTAATTGATACTTTCACTTGAATAAACAAATACAATACTGATAATGGCTTTACAGCTAAAGTAGAACATGCTCAACAAATAAATCTGAAACATAATAAAAAATCATTGTGAAATCAATCCTCTTAAGCAAAGCATTGCCTGCAAAATGAAGCACTTATAACCATAAAAGCCTGGTTTTTATTTCCTACAATTCCTCACAAGGCCCTCAGTCGAAAATAATGGAATTCCATCATTAAAATGATAATCTCGGCCAAGTTATATAGTATTAAACTGGTATTCTTAACAACTGCTCATTTAAATAATTTGTTCAAAATTAGTAACAAATTTATTATTATTTGTCTTATTTGTGCAATAAAGATTTTACCACCAAATTTCTTCCTATTACATTCCTAAAACAACAATAATTCATTTGAAGCGCATTACAACACATCTCATTCAAAGTTTGGCATCGTATTTTCATTAGATAAGCAATGATATAGAAAATTACTTCCAGAAAAGCAACATTATTTAAAATAGAATATACATCCAAAACTATGGGAGGAAATGGCTCGAGTATTCTCAAAGATACCAGTCCAAGTTAAGGTTATTCATTAAAACTTTCAGGAAAAGGATAGTTCATGCAAGTACCTTAAGCTGTTCAGCAAGCTCTGTATTTTGCTGGCGCAGATTACGATTAACGGCATCTGTGTCTGGAATAGATGAAGCCATTTCTTCTTGAAGTACATGATATTCAACTTCATACTCATGTAACAATCGGGCAACATCAGTAGTGAACACCTGAAAATTTTGAAGGAAGCAAAATTAGTAGGTCATATTTTGTTTTGGCAAAAAATTATACAATACCTCCAAAATCCAACAATCTAAAATTTATAATAAATTCTTCATAGTAGCAACAATTAAAAAAATACTTTATGACAAAAAGACAAAAATATACATTCAAATACAAAGTAGTCTTGGAGAGAGAAATGTCAATCACTTCACACTTTTTTTTACATTTGTAAAAAGTTTTTGCAAGAAATTTTTTATTGAAAACATTACATTAGTAACTGTTATAATTTTTTAATTTAAGTATAACTTCAAAGACATGAATATGAAGAGGATAATGATAGGAGGCTACTATAAAAATACAAAAAAATTAAAACCAAGCCCATTGATGAGACACTCAGCTATAACAAGTTTCAGAAGCTATATAAAATAAAATAATAAGTTTATAATCTCAATGAAGGAATTCTGATAATATTTTTAGGAAATTCAATGCTTTATGATCTCATATGTACAGCAGGAAAAGGTTTATGAATAAAACATCAATTGAGAGAAGAATTGCAGAGCAAATTACATAAGGTGCTATTTTTCTTGTTTTAGGAATATGACATCATAAAGAGATTACATCTTTGGTTGAGACCGATGGCCTCATAACATAGCCTATAAAAGCATTACATAAATGCTATGTTTCTCATTTAAAAGCAGTGGGCTCGTTGCTATGGCAGTTTTATTTACCATTGTTAAAAATCGGAAATTTTCTCCTCTTTTTTGATTAAAACAATTGTTTGCACTCATTCAACTAGGATTTGAGTTCTGCTTTCCAAAAATATAAACCTCAGTCTTTCAGCTATAAAACTGTTCATGTCCTGCCACTTCATGTCTATAGCAACATAAAATCAGTTAGAGATATTCCAGCTAACTAAATCATCACTTTACAAAGTAAATAGATGAAATTCAAATGCAAGAGACAAGGAGTACATTTTATTGCAGCATAAAAGTCATAACAAACCTTTCCCTTGAGTTAATGTATAAACTTCTTACAAAAAACTTAAGAGATATAAACAAAATTGCATATCATAAATGAATTAATGCTTCAAAATATGCTTTTAATTATTTCCAATGGATGTCACAAACTATTTTCAGCCATACTAACTATGGAAGAGTAAAGCACTGGAATTGAAAAAAACTTCTGGTACTGCCTTACAATACCAATGAGCCTTTTATAGGTGTATTGAAAGCTTATGGTCCCTAAATGCGTGAACTGCCGCATGTTGTAGGGGGAGACGTTTAAGGGGAGGGAAAGTGAAGGGGAAATGAAACACCCAGGGATTCAGCTCGACAGTTTGACCAACTAAACCTTAACGCTTGGAGGCTAAATATTTAGCCACCAAAATTTTCTCATGCCCGCTTTCCTTTTCGGTCAGACTGCCCTTCCTTACAAATAAGAGCCACATCTTTTGTTTCTTTACTAGGATTTTGAAGTTTTGAAGAATAAATGAGGAATATTTGATCACACAATATTGGTAAAAGTCAAAAATGAATTATCATATTCTCTAACTTAGGAGTGGTAGGATTGGTATCCATGTTAATAATAAATTTTAAAAAAACTGAAAACAAAGTAACGAGTACGAAAACGCAATATCAAAATGAAAAAAATTAAAATACGGAAAACTATATACATGAGACTAAAACAGCAATCAAAACTATAATAACAAAGAAAACAATAGCTAACAAGAAATGCAATAACAAACACTTGATAACCAAACGGCAATAAAAAATTACAATATCAAAACAATGGCAGTAAGAGCACACCACAAGGTTGGCAACGAAACCATGTGGAGTCTCAGTAGATAATGACACAGAATTTTACCCTCTCCCCCGCACAGTCCACATTTCGAGAATGGACTCTTCCAGACCAAGACGCATTTTTGTGCATGGGCCATAAAATTTCAACAGAGCTATACTATTAAAGGTACAGTCATAACCTTCAATATGCTTATCACTAGGACTAAAAGTGTTGGCAGCCCCACATAATGTGAGGACCTAAGATGTAGTTTATCTTATGTCTTAATCAAGTACTACCACTAGATTTCTCTATTTTGTAAGTACTGTATCTGCCCGAATAGAAGCCGACCCCACGAAATTTTCCAACATTTTTTGGCAAAAAAAGTATTTTCGTAAATTTTATGCTTAAGTGTACCAGACATGCAAGCACAACCTAGAATACATTATACATTACATCTATATAATTATATACGTTCCATGTAAAGTTTTATTAGGTATTATTACTGTTAATTATAAATATAGTCAACGCCGTTGCTCACACCTTACAATCAAATGTAAGTATATTTATTTATCTTACTGGAATTCAAACTGTTGCGCATTGAAAGTCGTCATCGAATTTTGCGAATTGACTAAGCAGACGATATCATCTACTTAGTCAGTATATGCAATTTTAATACATTCTATGAAAGAGGGTTTTAACATGCATACAAAAATGACAATGGCTATAGCAAAATATAAAATAAACAAGAAAAAGTAATATGAACTTCTTTTATACTGTCGGCTCCTAACTTTAATGTACCTGCCATTTAAATGATCCGTAAAAGCTACGATGTCTGCTACATCTGAACTTTAAATCGATTGCAGCACCAAGAAGTGCAATTAAAAGAGCTGAAGAAGCTTAGTGTAGTCAGGATTTGTAAAAACCTCTAATAAGACCGGTGTTGGTATCTTAAGAACACGTTGCAAATTATGATCAAAACGAATTTGCTGTAGCGTGCAATCATGCTATGAACCTGGTGGGTTGTTAAAACTCGATTGTTTTATATACCGCCGTTTCCTTTGGATAAGAACCCATTTACTTTTAACTACGTGTTAAAATATATAAATAACCTTCAACAGCAATTTAAATTACAGCTCCGGGCAATCGCTGTAAGAAGGGAGTTTTTTTCAGACATCGAGTGCCTTATCAGTGGAATATAGGAGGTATGCTATGGAAACAAGACATTTTTCAGCGATGGCGTCATACGAGGATGCCAAATTTTTCCTCAGGCTCGCATTTAAGCCGAGGATGATTTTTTTCACGATAGATTTTGACAAAAAATATCGGCTTATATTCGGGCAGATACGGTATTGTATTTATGATTCAATTTTGCAAATGGTCCAAGGGAATAATATGTCAATATATTTTTGTTGCTTTTAGAAGAGCAGCTGCTTCCTCTAGTCATTTTATTAGATTAGATTTTACTAACCTGCTTCACTATTCGGTCTAGCATAGCTTTGTCCATATTTGGCACTTCAGTCTTCAGACATTCCATTGTTTCCTCAAAGTTGGTGCAAGCAAGAAGTTCAGATTTTCTCTCGCCCAACAGTGCCAAAGCAAAACGGAAAATAACATCAGGCCCCTCAAGAAACAACAGATCTGAAAAACATCAAACAATAATCATAAAATCTCATTCTCTACGGTATTTATATTATTATTACATTATTTTCATATAAAAAATAACATGAAAAAAACCTGTATTTTAATCAAATTCTACAAAACATTACTCAATCAAAAAGTGACAATTATATTTTGAGTATGCCTCATGCGTGAAAACTTAAGATCTACACCATGTCTGATATTTCTAGCTTAATAAATAAACAAAATTTGACTAAAGCATTTATTTGCAAAATACATCAATTACCTTGAGTGCAATACAAAATAAAGATTTATTCTGAATAAAATGTCGCAAACTTGTTCATTCTCATTTTATGTATCACACAACATTATGTTTTTATATCTACTTCATTTATTATTTGATTCCATTACTATTCAACTACCTAATTTTTTTTTATTATTGATTCATTAATACAGTGGTTCCCAAGATGGGTGCCATGGAAGATAGTTGGGTATGCCACAAAAAACATTAATAAATAAATAAAATGTTTTGTAAATGATGATGGGTCATTAGGTCAATAATCTTTTCTCTAATAAATTTATAACGGTGTGACAACAACAAATGAATGTGTCCAAACATTGCAATACACATGCCGTATTTTTCTGGCTTTTTCAGAAAAATGACTACGAAAAGCAGCCTGCATCTTATAGACTGAAGGTAAGATTATTACTTTATTCAGTACTGACATTCACAAACCCAATGATCCCCAAAGCGGAACAAATGGCAGTCATTCATCGCAAGACATTAAAATATACATTAGTAATAATTAATATGAAAAAATTGTTAATATATACAGTAATACATTATGCAATGTGAATTCCAATGATGCATTTTCATTATTGCGCTTTGCTACATGTCTGCTCACAGTGATTACAATTTTGGTGAGTTTGCAATGTTAGTTGCGATGTTTCAGTTCTTAATGAGCACATTGAATAGCATGATTAATGCCACGGAACATTGGCATTCCGATAGATATCATAAAAATTTTATAAATGTTTTGGATAAATACTGTTTTATGTATTGAGATTGGAATGGATACAAGAGTAAAAAGATGTGCTACACTATTAGCTATATGCTTCAGATGATTCAATATGCAAAAATGCACAGGAAAAAATGATTCATGAACAGGGGCAGACCTATATATGGGCTAGTTGGGCTGTAGCCCAAGGTCCTGGTTGTCTAAGGTCCTCCAAAAGTCACTTTTATGCCTTTGCATCCCGTGTATGATATATTTAATTCTTATTTGAAATGAAAAAGTTCTCTATATTCTGGTACAGTTCATTAAATACTCTAATTTTTTCTTGGTATGTTAAAACACAATTATTAAATTACTTTCCAAATAATTCCATGCCAAACCAGTCAGCTTTATCAGCAATGATGTGACGCGCTTGAGAGGAGCTGCTAAAAAAATTTGCTTTTGACAACAGAGCCATCTACTGTGTATAGGGATTGCAAATTTACCAACTTTTTAATTATCAGTAATTCGATAAATGTTTTCATAAATACCAGTTTACCGGTATTTTATCGGTAACTTTTGACATTTTCAAAAAATTATACATTTTAAAATAAAACGATAAATATCAATAAATAAAAAATTATTTCAAGATAAGTACTTTAAGAAAACACAACATAAACTTGAAACAAAAATCGTAAATAAACCTTTGATTAAATAAACATGAAATAAACTCTCAAGACTAGTATGTACTTGGGGAAAAACACAACCAACTTTTAGCAAAAATCGTAAATAAACCTTCGATTATAAACTCTAAAGATGAGTACTTTAAGGAAAACACAACATAAACTTTAAACAAAAATCGTAAACAAATCTTTGATTATAAACATGAAATAAACTCTAAAATTTTATTTTAAAACAAAAGTATTGCCGCTGATTCTTTTTTATTTGTTGCCTCTTTGGTTGTTAAAATAGACTCTCAGAAAACATAATTTATCCAGACTTTGGTCTCCTAACTGCGACCTGATTTTTGTGCATATCAACCCTGCTGCAGAAAACGCTCTTTCTGATTCGACACTCGTTGGTCGAACGGTCATTACAAAATCGAAAGTAATTTTAAAATATTTTCCTCTTAATTTTTCTTCTTGAAAATACATCATTTCCTTTCTCACGACATGTGTTAGGTCTTTCGAGTTTTTTTGTTTTTGAATTAGATCTTCATAGGCTACATCAGTTTTTTCTTTATCACCAATTGAAGTTTTTCCTTCATTGACAACGCAGCCAATGACGAAGGAACTACTGAAGTTGTAACATTCTCAGAATCGGACTTCAGTTGACTTAATTGTATTATCTATTTCCTTTTTATTAGAAACAGGCTCAACTAGCTCCACGATTATCTTCGTTATTGCGGATTTGCTAGTTTTATTAAAAATTCCGTAATCTTCATCATTAGATTTCGTGGGATCATAAAGGTACTGTAGTGCACGTGAACCAATGTGCTGCGAGGTTTGTTCAAAAAAGGGAGCATTATTTTTATTCTGCTATTTAATTACCATCTGTTAAAATATGGCAGGGTAGAAATAAAATAGTTCTAAATAAATAAGGTGTGTTAATAAATTTTTGTTCATATTAATAAAAGTAAGACGTGTAATGATTTTTTAAATATTTTATTTAAGTATGTTCAAGTGTGCCTAATCAATTTTAATAACTATTCTATCTCTTTATTGAACATAATAAATTATTATTTAGATGTTTAAATCTACTTAAAAATATATTTTACAAAGATAATTAACAGGTAAAATTACTAATACATACATTAAATACGTTCTTCTTTAACCAAATTACTGGTAAATTTAGTAAAGGATTTTCCGCCATTTACCAATAAACCGGTAAATCGGTTTACCAGTATTGCAATCCCTAATTGCATAAGATGTGTGATTACTATTGTTATCATCTATTATTATTATTTATTGTTCTTTAATTATGTTTATGTTGAGGGTCCCAAAAAAAATTAGCCCAAGGCCTCGAAAATCCACAATCCACCTCTGTCCACGAATGAAGAAAATAGGAGGAAAACTGAAGGTGACAGTAAAAGAGAAACAAGTCTTTGTAAGCTTGGTCCTAAATGCTCACAACTAGAGACTGAGCTGAAAACAAGGAGAGTAGAACAGAGGAAGTTAGACAGGAAATTACTCAAAAATTGGAAGGAAATGAAATAACCAAGGTATTTTTAAAGGATGGATGTTGGGTACAGAAAAAGTGAAAGAGTAAGAAATGGAGATAGATAGATAATAGCAAGTTTAAACCAGGAGAAGATTTTAGAGGGAAGGGCCAAGGAAATAAAGTAAATTGGCAAACTGATGAAAATAAAACCAAGCACCAAGCCAAACATTTTTCATTTATTTTTAAATTTATATCCCATTTTTTTACTCAATCTGTATGTTTATCTGTAGTATCTCCTGATTTTCCATAACTATTTTTCTGCCTACAATGTACTTTCTTTCTGGTTAAAATATAATAAAAAATTAATTATTTGTGAAAATAACAACTGCTATAATATAGTTAGGCATAATTTTACTTTTCTTTCTTTCTCCTAACAACTTCATAAAATTAATATTACTCCTTAAAAATGTTAACTATGCACACACAGCCCAAGCCCTTCACTGAACCACATTCTCTTTGAACAATTATTCCCACTACCACCACATCAATTTCATTTCCCTTCATCAAAACTGCTTTTTTTGGTTGAAATCATAACTTAGGAGTGAAAAAAATCTCTTATCATATGATTTCACCAGCTGAATCTTCAAGTGAGTTTAAAATGACTTGGAAACAAATTTAGCGAGTGTTGCTTACCGAATACCCGTGTAACAAAGCCAAGGGGAAACTGTGAGGCAAATATTGTCAAGATCCATGGTGCAGCATACAGGGTTGGAGCAACCTCATTTTGGTCAAAGTGCTCATAGAGATCAGGATGGGTGTCATGGAGTAAACGAGACAGCTGGTAGAGCTGGACCTGGAGAGCGGCCATGTCCGGCAAGTACTGGCGTCTGAGACCTCTCCTGAAGAGAAGATGTCTCAGGAGAAGGAAGGCACTTTCCTCAGACATCTGAAATACATCAAGAAAGCCAAATGTTTCAAAAGTGATTTAATACTTTTTAAAAAAAATTTCTATTAACTTAACGTGGTATATATTTTTTCAACTTGGAGATATAGTTGCTGATCATAATCAAAATATCCCAAGGAAATCATTGAATTTTGGTAACAAATGAAGAATAGTATTAATTAAGTTCAAAGATATTAATGTGACAAAAGGTCATAAGTAAGCAGAAACAATTTCAAGCCCAGTACCAACAGAAAAAGTAAATAATATGCATTGATGAACAAAAATACAGCATGCATAAAAATCTTAGACTTCTTGAGAATTAATTTAGAAAATTTAACATGAAATTTGTATTAAGCTGCATAATCTGGAGAAAAATAACTATAAATTTTTAATATTATAATAAAATCAGTTCAATGCTTGTCCCCATTTTGCCATTACTATGAGGCCAGTGCAATCACAAGCCAAAGTGGTTGGCTACAACAGCAGAATTTTGCAGGAGACAAATATCTGAATGAAATATTCACAAAACTACATAAGAAAACAATCAGCAAAATAAATAAATTTGTAATTACAAATGAAAATTTTGATTCATAGTAATGCACAATATTCATTTTCAAAAGTTAATTTTAGGGATTGATACAAAACTGATGGCATATTTACCCAGCAATATCTTATTATAGAACATTTGAAATTCCATCAACTCGGAGTGGGAGTTTGACACCAAAACTGATCAAATTTTAAGAAAACACTTAAGATAAACAAAACCATGCCAAACTTTTGAGAAAGGCAGAAAATTTTATAATTTATCTGACAATTTGATACTAAAAAATTATAATAAATTTCAATGCCTGGTATTATACACTATATATACTTGTGTACCGTGCATACCTTTTTTCCCATAATATCGATAAGAAAAAGGGACTGCGCATCTTACATGAGGATTTCTGAACAGGTTGTATAAATTGCAAGTATTAATAATGAATTCCCTGTAACATACATCTACATTTATGCTCACAGAAGATGAAGAATTCTATGAAGTATACATGTGAACTATTTTGACAATTTAGATAACATTATATTTTAAAAATATTAAAGCTGTACCTTTAAGTTTTAAGTTTATTATTGTTACTCAAAATAAGCAGTTCCGTCATTAAAGGTTTATTACCTATACTTTTGCCAGAATAAGTTGGTATCTGTGTTCGCCGAATTCATCGTGAGCCCTTGATGCTCCTTTAACATAAGAGGGGCAACTACAGAGGAGATTTCTGGTAGCATCAGCATAGATCACCCAATATTGCATCATGCAGGTAAGAGGGAGAAGATACTTAACTTAGGCAGACCTTGTTTCGGGGAGGGGGAATTGGTGAAGAGGCAGATATTTTTTTTTAAACCCTAGATGTCAACGTATTCTGACACGAATTTATTTTTTCTCTTCGAACTGCCCCAAAAATAGAGGTCTGCGTGGTACACGAGGGCACATGTTACACAAGTAAATCTATCTATCTAACTTATCAATTGGATTCCAGCCATAGCAAACTCAATACACAATTTATATTCTAAATAGAATAAGAATTGATTAAATTGTTAAGTTCTTGCCCTATACTAAATATAAGTAATTATATTTGTAATGCTTGTTTCTATTAACATAAAAATAAGTGACAACTTTTAAACACTTACATGGAGGAGGAGGACACCTGCAACAAAACTCAGTCCCTGGCAATACCCAACCTCAGGATCAAGGAGAGAGTAAGCCTTTAAAAGGTTGAACAACTCCAATTGCCCAGGTCCCAAGGGTGAAGAGAAATACGGGTGACTTGGGAATGTTCGCCCTAAAAGTAGGAAAAGGAGATTTTCATATTTGTATTATTTAGCACCATTATTTTTGGTTGAAATGAGAAAACAAATGGAAAGATCGCACAAAAGAAATAGGTTTTTAAATTACCAAGATCAACAAGAATGCCATGCTGGTGTGATGTGAGTTGTTTAAGAAGTTTCCTATATGAAACATTATAGTTTGGAAACTCTGCTATATCAACTGGATGTGTGCGTAAATTATGTTGCTCTGCTAGAAACTGCCATACTTCACCTCTCTTGGAACGGGGAACACCTGTTTAAAGAAACAAAAATCATGTCATTTATTCTGTCTTTAGCAAGCCATATAATAATAGGACAAGATCAACATGGTTAAAGATGTTTTTTTATTTTGTTCCTCAATAAATAATTTAATATTAAGTCATCCAACCCTGTATATATTACTCTAGATTTTGTAGGACATGAATTTTTCATTATACGGTAAGTTGAGGTAAGTGCAATTTTGGAGTAAGTGCATATTCAATCTCAAACTCTGTTCCAGCTATAAATCAAGAGTAGCCACTTACACAGGAAACATCCCGCTATGAAATAATAACTAGAGATCAAGAAGAAGCAGGTCTTGTCTGTATGATTATGTTTTTCATAAGTACCTTGCCCACATATGGGGTTCTTGGATGCATGGGTAAACTTTGTACATTTTCAATTATTTTCTCCATATGGGTAAGATTTTTTCTTTGGCCATTACATAAAAACTATATATTTTATGCCATAGTTAACATTTACTGCATAATGTGAGATGAACATTTTTATTCGTGAGCCATTCTTAAAATCTCATGATCATGCTAAGAGAAAAGTGGATAAATGACCTAAAGAAAAGGTGCACAAAAACAGTGTTCTTAACCCATTCCAATAATGGTGTTTATTTCTTTATCAAATGCAAATATTTTACTTAAATGTTGCCCTTATGTTTTTATTCCTTTTCATTGTACTTAAATTTATATTTTATTAGGAGATGTAATAGTTGGCATTTTTGGAGATATAAAATAACACTTTTGTTTAGGATATTTTCCTTAACCTTTAGGAGCCATGGAGTTCCAAAAGGGACGCAAAAAGTATTGACCATGCAGTCCCTTTAGGGATGATGTGTCGACTCCTGTTTCTGCCTATATCACACCAAATGGAACTTATAAGATGATATAAAAAGAGGAGAATTATATTAAATGCAATGAAAAATCTTTATTACAACTTCAAGTGTTTATATCTATTATTATTAATCGCTTCGACTAGTTTTGTACTAATGAACTTTTGTTTTTCTTTCAGTTCATGTACGCTTCTTCATCTAAAAATATCATATTCGATATTAAGTAATTTTGAAAAAGCATCCTTTGTTGTTTTTTCTTTAAAATGCTCCGTCTCTGTTATATCAGTTCTAGTTTTCGAGTTATGCAACTTTTTCTGAATAAATGCACATAATATAAATCCAGACCATTTAAATGCCAGGACATAGGAAGATACATTTCAGATTTAATTCTGTCGTTTAAAGGTTAATAGTTATTATTTTTGCATTTATCATTGTTTCATTTTACCCATGTTTCAAAATAAACAAAATACTTATAAGGTTGAGAACAAGTTTGGGAGAGGCTTGCAAAATCTTTTGCAAGGAAAAGACACTAGTAGCTTGCATCATAAATTATTGCAAATTCAAAAGGAATTCAAAGATGAACTTAAAAATTTTTGAGTTACATTCACTCATTCACATTTTTCGTTTAAAAATTTACAATCCAAAGAATATATAATAGAAAGTTATGACTGGTTCCCAATTTAATTTTAGTATGCATCCAAAAGAAACAAGAAAACAACCGCATCATAACTCACAACTGACCTTGTTTAATAGCCTGAAAAAGCATTTGAGTATCACACTTGGTAGAAATGCGGCTCTCCTTGCTCACTAGTAAGTCCCATACTTCATTGACCTGCTTTAAACATGGGCTGATTTCATCATAATCCAATTTTATCCTCTTCACCGTAGCTTCTTCTTGGCGTGCTATAGATAAAGACAAGAGTTAAAGTTGATGGAAATGGAAAAAAAATATTTGAACCGATTTAAATAGTATTACATGGAAATCTCACCGGTTAATCTGGCATTTTCCTTATCCATCCTTATGAGAAGGATTTGCTGCATTATCGCTTTCTTCCAAAGAGCTCTCAGTTCAGATTTCTCCTTCTTTGACTGAAGCGAGCCTCTTCTACCTCCACTTCCTCCTGTTTCGCTTCCTGAAAATGGAAAAAATTAATCAACTTTTAAGTTTTTCTTGTCCATTTATTGATTACATATTTGGTACTTTTAAATAGTTTAATTTCCTATCTAACACATATACACTTGAAAAGTGCATGATCTAAAATTGCATTTTCCATGCATTTATTTATCTTTCTATGCAATAACTGAAACAGTAACAACAATTATAGAATGTCAATCAAAATATTTCTTAATAATTAAAAAGGAGATAAGATGTTCCGATAAATTGGAGAATGCCTAGCAAAGTTATTCAAACATGGAAGTCATACCTGGTTCTCCATATACTCCTATTTTCCACTGTCCTCTTCATATCTTGATAGCTCTCTTTCCCTTTCAAATTGTCTATCAGCTGAAACCTTTTTCTACCTCTTTCCCTTTTTCCATCTAGTTTTCCTTCTAACATGTCGTAAATCATACTCTCTCTCCTCAGGTTATGTCCAACACAGTTTGCCTTCCTCTTTCTAATAGTCTGTATAATCGTTCACTTCTCTCCTACTCTTCGTAGCACTTCATCATTTTTCATCCTATTTATCCATTTTATCTTCTTATATAAATAAATGAACTGACACATTTAATACTCTGGCTTATGACTTCTTATGATTAAAAGAAAAATATTCCAATGCAAACAATTTTTATACTATTTGCAACACAACTACAGAATTACTGCAGGTTAGGTTTAACTACTTTGAGAAACTACAAAATATTAATAACTGTATTATAAATTTTATCAAGTATTTCACTAAACCATCTAACTATGTCTCATGAGATACTTTATTTTTATAAACAAAACCATAAATCCTTGCTCACAATTATATCAATGTCTTCATCTTTAACTAAATTCCTTACAGGTTAAAATGCTCCTTACCTCTCAATATATCTGTTTTAGAATGCTATAGTTGTAAAAAATATCTGGAAGATATTTTCTCTGTAAAGTTCAAATATGTAATATCCACTGAGCAAATTAAAGACCTTAATTAATGTTCCAATGAGGACCATTCTTTTCCTATCTCTTTCTAAATATACTAATTTATGAAGCATATTAATCATGATGAGAGGGATTTATTTTGATGATGTTAATTGGCTTACCTGTTATAGTTAAAGATTTCCCTGGAGTAACAACCCTATTGAAAATTGCTTGCCTCCAGGAGCCTTGTTGCTTATTTCTTGCACTTGGTGAAACTTCCTGGTTAGGAGAAGTGCTAGAAATGTTCTTTGGTTGATTTCCCACCTTGAAGAATCTATTTCAAGCAAAAAATTTAGGATGATGTTCAGGTTAAGATAATATCGACTGAATGAAAATTTTTACATTTCATACTGATAACGAGATTATATGTAAAAACACACACAAAAAACCTACTTACATGTTCATCATGGGACTCTTTTGGGGTGTCTGATTTGGATGTTGGTGCAGTTGGGGACTCAATGGGATGGCTATGGGTATGCTGTTACTGTTCTGTCGAGCCAGGACCTCTCGTTTCATCGTTTCACCACCAGATGAACCAACAGTGGAAGATCGTGGCCTAAAGGGATCAGAGCTAGGGCTTGGCAAATTTGGGGTATTGCCTAAACTAGGAGTAGCAGGTAGTGGGACACTTGGTGGTGGCAGATCCCTAGTGGGGGTATTGGTTGGAGACTCCTTCTGATTATCTTCTGAAGCAGTGCGAACGCTGGTTGATCCTGCCTGTGTTATGATTGGTGTAATAGTATCCTGAAAGAGGATAAAGCAATTAGAATTTTACATATCAAAATTGTCTGAATATGTGATGATGTTATTTTTCCTATTTTTGAATTTGAACAATCAAGAGTCATCTTATAATTGAGTACTCTAATACAGTGTTTCTCAACCTATTAGGAGTTGTGTCCCCCTACTAAGTCCCACAATTTCTGTTGACTCCCTCCCCATTAAAAGTTCATAAATTTTTTATTGATTGTCTCATTTTTTTACTTTGAAATATTTATCAGAGCTGTGGGTGAGATCAAACAAGTTATAGATAAAAATAAACATCATATCCATCTTGACTCGCAGACCCCCAAGAAATAATGCACTGACCAATGGTTGAGAAACACTCATAATATATTTCCTAATATGATATACCGTATTTTTCAGCATATAAGATGCACCTTTTTTCCGTTGCATTTTTGACGTTAGTCATATGTTTTAATTCCTAATGTTGAATAGTGTGATTAATGCCACGGAACATCATAACTGCGGTAGATGTGATAAAAATTTTATAAATGCCTAGGATAAATACCATAATGTGTATTGAGACCTCAAAGGCAACAAAAGTAAAAAGATACGCCTAAGCTATTAGTTATAAGCTTCAGGTGAACGAATACGCAAAAATGCATGGAAATCGAGCAGCAGGATGTCATTTCGGTCAATCTCTCACAGAAAAAATGATCTGAGAATGGAGAAAACAAGGAAAAACTGAAGGGGATAGGAAAAGAGGAACATAGTCTTTGTAAACTTGGTCCTAAATGGCCACAATTAGAGAAGGAAGTGATGGAGAAAGTTGGAGGAAGTTAGGCATTGCTGTATCAATCAAAATCATTATGTATGAGGCAAAAAGAGTTGCAGAAGAAAAAGGACTAGTTGAGCATATGTATGGTTATTACCTATGCATTCCATTTATTTATCCCATTAAATTAAAATATCATCTTGCACATAAGTTTTAGTAAGTAATATCGGTAAAGGTATCTATAAGTGCGACATGTGCAGCGCATTCCGATAGCCTAATTAATAGGACTGCCGAGTTCACACAGGGCACATTTAGCTATACAAGTTTTGAAGCAATTATTTATGTTTTAGATTATCCTTATTTATGTTCATGAATCAAATTTACCTAAAACTATATATTTAACTGTTATCATGCTGTAATAGTTTCTGTAAATGTTGCCAGATTCGGACTTAATCACGGCTGGGAATGATACATGACATGGCCCTTCCTAATTGTCTAGGTCAGGGGTTGCCAAACTTTTTATCTCAACGACCCCTTTGATGATGCCATAAAAATCCGGAGACCCCCAGTGAAAGTTTTGATATTAAATACTTTTTAAATCTATTTTAGGAAAGGTTTTTGAATAGTAATAATTATGGTAGTGTATAATAAACTGTATTTAAAAAAACATTTACAATTAATCAAGTAACATGACATTTTTATACTGAACTAAAATTTATTTTTAGTGTGAAGGGTGGGCTTGGTGTTTTTTTACTAGACCATTTACATTGGGCTCATGATTTGTAAGCTTTAATCTTAAGTCTCCTCTTTCTTCCAAGTTCAACATGTTTCGCTGCTTAATTATAAGTGTGTAGCATGGCTAAATCCAGCTTCAACCATATATGAAGTGGGGAATGCTAAAATAAAAGGTAGTACTGTTGCACAAATTTTAGGATATCTAGTATTAATTATTTCATTTGCCCAAAATGAATCGGTAGTCTTATTTTTGAACAATGCTTTTGCTTCAAGATCAACAGACATGTCTATAAGTTCATAAAAAATGTCTTGGTTTTCTATGCTGCTATGGTTTAAATAGGAATCAAAAGGAGATACAATCCAATCAGGAATTTCCATATTTTGCAGGTCTGCAAATCTAATGCTGAAATCATGGATTACCTCTTTAAGATGGTTAACAAATATCTCCAAAACATTGTCAGTAATACTTTCATTTTCCAGTTTCTGAATATTTTCAAAATATTTGAAGTCCCTCATTGATAAGGACAATTTAAATAGCTCAAGTTTCTTTTGAAAACCAAGCAAGACTGTTCGAGCTTGAATGAGACTGACATCCTTACCTTGCAAACGATTTTGGGACTCGTTAAATTTTGAATTCATAATTAAAATGTATCAAAGGAAAAGCAAGAAATGTTTTTTTAAGAACAATTATTGGCTAAATTTTAGATTCTGTTATTTTCTATTGAATATTAAAATTTCTAAAAAGCCTCCTAAAGACCAATTTATTTCTCACCGCCCCCCTAACGACCCTTTTACTCTCATCGACCCCCTGAGAGTAGGTATCGACCACAGGGGGTCGGTACCGACCACTTTGGCAACCCCTGGTTTAGGTGAACCAAAATACTATTTATCCTGAAAATCTCCTAAAAAACTGGGGTGCATCTTACACGCCGAAAAATATGATATATATATATATATATATATATATATATACAGTAAAACCCCTTATTTACACTTTTCTAGGGACCTGGGAAAAAAGTGTAAATTGCAGGAAAAGGAAAAATAGCTAAACTGATTTTACTTTTAAACGTGCTCATTTGTTACTGTAAGACTAACAATTAAATCAGTGTTAAAGAGGTAAGTTTATAAAGAGTATATCTATTTATTCATTTACTTAACCAGCACACTTTTGAATAATAGTAATATTAAAATATATGCCAAATTAAAATGCTAGTATAGTATGCTTGGGTTTCCATTACATTCTCCATATTACATTTGTCTGGAAAATTGTACGGAAAATTGTACATAGACATAGGTATATTTACTTCAGGAACATAATACTTTTTCAAAGCTTGAATATTGTTCGTTTTTTCCACCTCTTGAGCTACGACTATTTTAAAATTCATATCATAACTTAGTCGGATTCCTCTGTTAACCTGGGATTTGGAAGAACCTTTTTTCTCAACACGATCAGCATCCCTTTTGTCACCCATTGTTAAAATAATGGATGGGTAAAAACTCGCTAAGGTAGGAACGAAGAATACGCCGATGCACTGATAGCTTCAATTCAATGACTAATGAGGAGTTCAGCTGCCAACCGAACTTGATCTATTTTTGCCTCAGATGCTTTTCAAGTACATTGTAATATGTACGCCTGATGTGTTTACAATGTAACAAGTACATATCTTGTATCACTTAACAGACATGTGGAAATGTACAGTGATTTTTTGAAACATGATTTTACGATCTTTTAAAATTACTATTACTCGAATATAACGTGGGAGCTACTTTTAAAATTTCATTTTTTGAAAAAAAAAACCGTTATATTCGGAACAATACGGTAATTTAAATTACAAAAAATTACAAATTAACTTAAATTTAATTACAAACTGTGGGAGCCAAGGGGCAGAATTTGATTGGAAAGGGTAAAAACATGATAGCGCCAAACTTGAACATCTTTTCAATAGCATTCATACTTGGTTCAAAGAGTAAATAGTGTAAGTAGTATTTCTGTATCTAGGTGCTCTGTTTATGCTCTGCTAGTGTGATTTACGTATGAGGTTTCAAGTTTTCACCCAAAAGAGTTCATATGTATTTCCGTCTCTAAGTATGCTGTTCCTGAGTAGCATCTGCTAAAGTGAGTGTTGTTTTGAAAAGAAAGTTCATATTTCTGCCTCTAGGAATGCTGTTCCTACTCTGCCTCCATTTTTGAAATCTTCGTCCAAAAGAGTTCTGATTTTTGGAAAACCTAAGTCAAAAAATGTTAAAAACTGTTGGGAATCGCATGCTAAATTCTTTTAAAAAATCAGAAATTCTAATGTAAAATGACACGAATAGCGGGGAAACTTAAAATGAAATAGTGTAAATACAGGGTTTTACTTACATTGGAATCATAGGAAAATTGACGGGACCCAGATAAAATGTCATAAATAGTGGGAAAACGTACATTCCGATAATCTAAAGATGGGGTTTTACTGTATATATATAGTCTTAAGGAAAAAAAAGGTAGTGATGAGGGTGTCAACAAAGACAAATTTTTTATACCAGTATTAAAGCTTAAATTTCAGGCTCAATGCCAGTCAAGCTTGTGCATCATGGGTTTTACCAAAATGCCAAGTCATGAGCTTTACCAGTTGCCAACCCCTTTTTCCCATCCCTTGTCAGCAATCAAGGAAAAACTCACTTGAATTCCTGATTGCCTAAAAGGGTTCCTTGTGCAGGGGTGGATCAAGAAAGAATATCGGCCTGGGGGGTTTTATCTGAACCAGCCCATATTTTTATTTCAATATTTATATATACTCACAAACCAAATTCAAAACATTATTCACATAGGAATTAACATTATAGGCTCTTCAGCATTGTGTATATTGAAATTGATACATTGTATTTATTAAGTGAGCTTTAAACTAACGGTTGTAAATTGTGCAGAAGAAACAAAACCTTCCTATTGGTGAACAAGTTCAGCATCATAAATGGCTGAAATGTGCAATTTCCTTGTAGACAGGGTGTTTCAAAGAGTAAGTAGCAACATTTGAGCTTGAAAAACCAAAATTTTAGGGCAAGTAGAGAGTGGATCATCAGGTTCATGTGGAGAATATAGCAAAATGTTGATTAGAAGGCAACCCCAAAAATGTCCAAGATTTTTACTTATGTCACTAACCCTGCACAACTTGATGTTTACAAATTATCCCTCAAGTTTGTAAGCTTAACATGACAAAAACAATAATGCTTGTTTTTCATACTTAAAAGCCTAGTAGATTTCCATTAATCAATAAATAAACTAAAATTTAAAATTTTCTATATAAGAAATAAAAATTACTTTTACTATATAATCTAAAGTTATAATACAATTTTTGCAAAAAGAACATGGAGCAAAGTATTTTTGTAATTTTTGGTAAAACAAAGTATCCCTTAGCAGAAATTTTATGCACTTTTCTATGGAATGAGTTCTCAATTTGAGACATGTTAGATGCATATGAAAAATATAGAAATTTCAATTTTAAAATCTGAGCAGGTTGCTTACAACAAGCTTTTTTTTTAAGAAATAGCATGCAATAATCTAAGCAATGATGATAATTGTAATGATTACCTTGCACAGAGATGCACTGATTGGCAGGCTAAGTTCCTTAGAAATGGGTGGAGTAACAAAGTCATCTCTTGATCCTCTTCTTTTCAAAAGATGATCAAATGAGCTGGTTAAAGATCTCTTTGCTTTCATGAAGATGGTGCTTCCTCCCAAATAATGGTTAAGAAACTCATGCCTGAAAAGAAAGCCCATAAATTTGGTAAATATCAATAGCAAACATGAATGTCATTCAACAATGTAAAGATATTTTAGACAATTGAAATTTTATCTTGTGAAGTCTTCAATCCCCAAAATGTTATTTATAACAATAAATAAGTTTATAAAATATATATTTTTTAGTTTTTCGATGATTGAAATTTGTTAAATTAATCAGCAAACAGTCCAAAAATTTGTTATAAATCTGAGGGAAAATTTATAGAAATTATATATATATATATATATATATATATAGCAAAATTTATAGAAATTAACATTTTTAGAGCAAATTAGTGATTTATATATTCTGTTAGTATGCTATATAAACAAGCAAAAGAAGATAATACAATAATGAGAGAGTCAATTATTAGTACCTCACTGATCTTGCCTCATAAGTGAATACCAAATAACTAATCCATCACTGAATGACACATGAAATTTGTCAAGAGATGCAGGAATATCTTTGCAAAACAGGATGAATTGTGATGAAGATGATGACTATCATCACTGATTTGAATATCCAAAATTGAAAGGCTTTAACACAATGGAAAATTTGAGAATGTCATACCTATTCTCTGCCGTGTCATGGACATGACGTGGCTGCTTAGCCTCACAGTGAGCCCTCAACAGCATCATAAGAAATTCATTCTGCTCTCTGAGGCTACTTCCATTATTAGTACTGCCATCCCTACTTGGGGATCCTCCCCCACCTCCACTAACAGTTTCAGCACCACGAAATTTTATCATCACACTCTCCTGCTCATCTTCAGGAAGCAGATCCAGACGGCGGAATATCGTAGCCTGAGTTCGCCTATCATTCAGGCCTACCAATAATTAGAAAAATAAAATGAGCAACTAAACTGACAAAAACACAAATTTTTTAAATGTTTCATTCGTTTAAATGCTAAAATATAATGGCAAAAACTTGGCAATGGAAAATACAAAAAGATATAACTATTTAAATAAGTAGGTACTTCTCTGCATATTTATGGAACATTACAAGCAATATTAATTGCATGATTGCAAATAGATTAATTCAATAACGATATGTAAGGGTAAGTCAGAATTAATTGCATTTGCAGTTGGTAAAACAATTAGCTCATATTGGACTGCATACTTGAATGGGCTTCATATCAGTCTGACAACTTACCCTCAATTTCTGTGCACAGCTTATGGTACCAGACCATGGGACAATGCTCGCAAGAGACAACAGGGGATGGATGTTGTATTGCTGGAGCCTTAGGATGAGATTGCTTGTCCTTACGGTGATAATCATTTGTCGCAGAGAAAGCTTGAGTGATAGCTTGAAGAAAGGGAATAATGTAAGCAACCAACATAAAAAATCATCATCATACCATACATCAAATAATGTTTCATGTAAATAAATGAGTAGCTTTACTTATGGAGTGCTGATTTTTTAATATCAATAAAAATATATTTTAAATTACAAAAGGACAACACACATCCTAACATGGCACAATCGTGAAACTGTAATTAACAGCACAATGCTTCACTCAGAGGAAGTGGAAAATTTATCATGATTGGTAAAAAATAATTTGGACTATATTATCCTTAAATTGTGATTAAATATGAAAATATACTCCATAATATCAGTTTAACTTTCCTTCACTAAACAGAAACTTATTCTATTTGATATATCAATATTACAGTATAGAGACATTTACCAGCAAGTTTTCACAAAATAATTTTTACTTTCTCCATGAAAAAAATCAACTTCGAGATTTCAACGGAAATACATGTTTTGAGGTTCCCTGAACCTGTTCTGACCATTTTCTCGATGATGTTTGTGTGTGTTAGTGTGTGATAGCTTTTTGTGGGTGCTCTAACTCAAAAACTATTCATCAGGTCAATGCGAAATTTTATATTTAAAATGTTTATAAGAGTCACAAGAACTGATTAGTTTTTGGTAAAAATCGGTCAACCGAAAGTGGGTGTTTACTTTTGTCACTTATCCGTTATTTTGAAATATTTGCTTTAATGTTTGATAAATGTAAAAATGTATTGGGAAAAAAGTTGTAAGAAATTTTATTTTCTACAACCTTTGTTTGAAACATTGTTCCATATAATGCATTGTTTAAGAGATATCTTATATTTTCAGCTGCCACCACCACGCCACCTACCAACGACTATTTTTGACAATTTACGCTAAGTTGCATTTTAGTAACGCTCATTTTTATTTTCTTAATTGTTAGAGCTTTGGGGCTATATCCAATATCGGAAGGCTATGGTTTGAGTTTATTTCTGTTCTATGTAGTCTAAAATTTTCTCGTTTTCTTAAAATATTTATTATTATGTAACCTATTTGGAATTTTTAGAAATATTACAGATATGGAGAAAGTCATGTGATGGCCACATCAGATTTTTTTAAAGTTAGGTGTAAAAAAATAGAAGGGAATTACAAAACTATTAAATCAATACCTCCGGCCACATCATCAGCAACTGATCCAGACTGGCATCTAAATACATAGCCAACAAAACATTCAACATTTGGCTCCTTGCAAATAAATCCAAAATACTCAGGATTCTTGGATCCCTGCATTGGAAAAGAGAAATAAAAACCTTAATAAAGCAGAATTTTTGCAGGAGAGAAAATGTACTTTTGTAATAAAAGTTATTTTTAGTGCACATTTTATATTTACATTTTTTGTAAGAAAGATTTATTTGCATATCACTAAAAATTACTCAATAACATACCTGAATACAGTTAACAACATCCCTCAAATATTTGTGCATCAGGATTTGCTTTCTGTCTGGACTAATAAGACGCAAGTCAGTACGTCCAACTTGAAACAGCATTGTCCTATTGTGGTCTGTATGTGTCTGATAAATAAAATCACAATTAATATTCTATATATATACATACATACAGTAAACACTTGTTAACACAAACTCCAAGGGAGAATAAAATCATGAGTTTGTGTTAATTAATTTGCGTTAAATACATTATTATTAAAAACACCACAAATGCATAATTTCGACTAATATTAAAATTAACATAACATCCATAATTCATTCCCGAAATGAAGCAGCATTGATCAAGGCTTGCTTGTGGTGGCTGTATTCACATGGTAAATGAAGACTGTTAATCTTGGGTTCTTGGATTTTCCAATGTTCTATATATTTAATTATTCTGTGGCATTTGATTTGCAGCAAACGACTACAGTAAGTCTCACTGTACCACCATGACACTTAACAACTGAACACTTTTGAAGTCCAATGAACGATCTGGTAACAGGTTGAATAATATGACCGCATCATCCAAATTGAACATGTCCTGATCAGATTATGAGCTCTTGACTATTTAAAAATTCTGAAGTCATTTGGTCCTACCTATTTCATCCACTTTATTAACTTCACCACAAAAAAAAATGCGAAGTGAATCCATGTCTTCTCTGGAACCTCCAAAGGCATCCACTTGAAGTAAAAATTTTCTATTCCAAGTTTGGTAGCGAATTCCTTGGCTTTTTTGGAAGAGAAGTCCAGAAATTGGAACCATTTTTGAAACCATTTCAACAATTTTTCTTCTAAATCTTTTTTGGAGCTTCATATAGGTGTTGATTGTCAGTGGATTCTTCAGCTACAGCTTGCTTGATGTTCTCTTTGTTTTTTATAATTGTGGAAAGTGTCGACTTCAGAATTTTTAATTCTTCTGCAAATATTGTTTTTGAGAGAAGACCCCATTCCACAACTTCTAGCATTTTCATTTTTGTTGCCAGTATAATTAAAATTTATCTTCTTTTGCAGCTGGTGTTATCCATCTATGCAGCTGAATGCTTACACACAAAACTGTACTTCAACAGGGAAAAATGCAGGTTTCCTTCTTTCACCCTCAGGAATAAATTCTATTGGTCGAGCCATAATGATTCTGGTAAATGATATTTTTTGTCAATGTAGGAAGAAACAGAGTACAAAAGTAGTATTGCCTGGCCAAGTATTTTTCTTAGGGTAGTGAAGATCAAATAGAAAATATCAATATTGTGTTACCACCCAAATTTCTTGAATCCCCCCTCCTATGAGATAGAGAAAAACACTTATGTCTCTGCACAGCCATGTTCTTGCTGGTGCAATAAACTGAGAAGAAGTGCAGTAAACTCTCATTACCTTGCGGAATTGAACATTTAGCAGTTGTACATCCTCTTTAAAAATGCTATCGTAGCAAGGCACACCGCTGTCCATCATGTATCGTGTCTTCCTCGGTGATCTGTTCGACTGAAAAAATTTACCGCAAGGAATGCAAACACCCATGTTGACACAGTGAAAATGTCTGCTATTAGTATGTCTTCCCCTAAATAAATGGTATTAATGCATCATATGATCCTTGTGCTACATGCATAAGCTAGAATACTGGTAAATTTAAAAACAGGAGAAAACATCTGGTAAGACCAGGAATTAAACCTGAGTCTTCCACATCCTCATTCTGAAACAGGAAAATTACTCTGCTACGGTAGCTTGGTGATACAATATTTGCCTGGCAAGTGGAGGACCAAGGTTCAATTCCCAGTCATAGTATATTTTTTCTCGTGTTCCCAAATTTCCCATCTTCCCCTGTTTGAGGCACTCAAGAAAGATAAAACATGACTTAAGGGCCAAGGGCAGTTAAAGTCCAGAATGAAGCCAGTGGCTGAATCAGCTTTCTTAGAACAAAACTGCATCCGCATATTGAACTGTTTACACAAACAACCTCTCTACAAGCTGGAAACAAAGTCTTCTGATTCTAAAATACTAAAACAAGTGTTCGTGTTAACTGATTACTTGAGTTCTTGGTTCCTGAATTTTGTCTGAAGTTCGCCTTAAGAAAATTTTGTGTTAACCAACCAACTCACATATATTAATCCATACATTGTGCCAGGGAAAATATTTGTTCATCTTAACTGAGTGTTCGTGTTATCAGAGTTCATGTTAACGAGGGTTTACTGTATATGCAATTTTCTCAATCAAGCCTTATTATTCTAAAAAACCATTAACTAAGAAAGCTTTCATTAAAAAAACAATTTACAGTCTACTCAGCAAAGTTCATTAACATCTCAAGAAAATTGTGTATTATTTATTAAAAGATTTAATATACCATCCAATAATATGATAACTTTGATAATTAATAGAATAAAATAAAAGTATTAAATATATTTTCATTCCCTTAAGTGAAGGATAAATAACGTTAGTATTTTAAATATAAAATTTGACACCTTAAGACTTGGAGTACATTGAGAAATCAATTTGATAAATTCATCATTAATTTTATCCAGTCACCAGATATTTAATAAATACATATCTCTTTACTTACAGAAGCCTCAGAATGCTTGAATTCGGCTGAATGAGAATCAACTCTGTGAGGAAGGCCAGAACTACCAGTTGACCCTGCCCTCAATCTCATGGGTTCCATAGTAACTGACCTACAATAGACAATAGAAAATGAGCTTCATCATAACCAGTTTATATTAAAATCAATATTGGGCATTGGTCTACACAAAATTGGCATTGGTACTTCTTACGAGTGGAAATTAAATTAGCTAGGTAGGAACAACATTTGTGAGCAATATGAATAATTAATAAAATAGAGAATAATTGATCTAGTCTACTGGCTTAAGTACATGAGCATCCACTGGGGAGGGGGTGGAGAGGGCAAGGGGATCAGGCCTATGTCAAGGGAAAATAACTGACTGCAGGTGCTTGCCTATTCCTTTGCCTCCCCCCTGGAAAAGTACCAGCAGACACCCATGCTTAAGTAAAATTGATATGAGAAGTCTCTCCTTTAGTTATAATAATAATAATTATATAATGATAGCAATTCTTTATTAGAATCTACTATTGGTGAATCACCACTGATTGCAGCTAGTTAGTAGTCAAAATGTACATCTAGTTTTCCCAAACATTTTTGGCTATTGAACATATCTTATCGAGTCTATAAACAAATTAAATAAATGATTCCCAATAAAAGAAATAATTTCAATTTAACCCTTTGCCCGATTTGCCTGTATCACATACATGCATTGCTTCACGTGTTGTCTCCATTTTGATATGCGAGCATTTTTCACAGATTATAATTTCTCGTGGAGTTTTTGCAGCATTGCATTGAAAATACCATAATATTTGAATTAAAGAAGTAGTTATTGCTTTTATCATTATTTTATAGAAAAATATCGATTGAATTTGAATTTTTGGACAAAGTTTTAAAATTTACAAGACTGTTAAGGGATAAACCATCTTTGTATTACAAACTATTTTCACTTACTGCTGTTTGGTAAGATAAGTGTCTCCACTGCAAGTTCGGCTCCGAGAAGTCGTCTCAGAACCAGAAACATTCAGTTCCTTGACACTGTTTCCTGCACCAATTGCAATGATCCCTTTAGCACCAATTGTCTCCTGAAGTTTATTCTGGAGCTGACTAGTCAAATTTGATGATTCCTGCTGTTGCTGCTCTTTAGCTGCTGTTAGGTTTTCATCTGAGCCTATTTCTAAAGGACTAGTACAACCAGAATCCTGAAAATTTTTTTTAGACATCAACCACATGCTAGAAACCTCCAAACTATTCATATTATAAACAATGGCATGGTTGGTTAATACGAATCTTATTGATTTGTGATTGATAGTTTAGTTTTTGCATTTGTTGCACAATGCTAATCTAGCACGACTGAAATACACATTTGGCTTCACTCAACTTTTTTATTGCTACAATAGTTAACTAGACCATCTAAGGTTGTCAACGCAGAAAGTGAACAGGATAATTTATTGCTGATTCCTCATATTTTAGGTGCATCTCTTAAAAGAAAAAAGCACTTATTTCATTTGGTTCTGTAATCATTGCACAGCAGGCGCTTTACCATTGAACATGTTTCAATGAAATTTAATATTTTTGATTTATAACAAATTAATATACGATGATAATAACATACATGGGTCAAACCCCTTAGACAGAGCTCCGACTTTCCTACAACTGGAAACTGAACTTTCTGCTTCAACAACAACAATATTCATCCTAAAAGATTATTTTATTCTTAGATGTTACAGGAAAAAATGAAATTAATACTTCTTCTAATTAGCACTTTTTGATAGGATTTTTTCCATGTATTAATGTGAAGATGGCAACAAAAAATTATTTTCCATCCATGTTTCCGTGAATGTATCCATTTCAGTATTCTATATTTTAGGCATTTTATTGAAATACAAGAAACAATAGTACATTTAGGTCAAATTGCTCAAAAAAGACTGCTGATTTTCACTTACATTAAAATACAAGGTGAAAATGGCGTACTTGCATCATATCACTTAATCATGGTTGACATATTGCCAGAAATAAAATCTGAAATTTCAACTCCATTAGCCTGCGATAGAGCTTCATTAAATTTAGCATTTAGACAAATTTTTAATTACAGCAAGATAACCTAATCTTAAAAATCATGTCCCTCTATAGGCGTTTCTACCAACAAATAATAAAAAATTCAATTTCTACATATACTGAGAGAACCGTGCTAGTTAATGAGTGCCTTCTCCTATTTAAATATCAAATTGAAACTGAATTTTAATGCAAAATTCATTGAAATACTGAGAACAATCGACAACAGGTAATTAACACCGAGTCGTTTTAAACGAACTCCAAAAAGACCTCCGACGCTTAGTAAACATTTCATGAAAACTTTCTAACCTGTGAGCTCATCCTACTTGCTTCTTCCAGCATCACATGCGCCTTCTTAGCAGAAACGGCGTTCATCCCTGAGGTTTGGTCGGCGACTGCGGCCGATTGGGAGGGTGAAGACGCGAAACCCACCGCGGCCGGTTTATGAGAGCCATTATTCAGATCAACCGGCGCCGTTTTGGACGCCGCAAGCGACGTATCGGGAAAGGTGGAAGCACTCGATTCCGCGCGATTCGAGGCGTTCCCGTTTTCCGAATTGGCAGCGACGGCGTGGATGGTCTCCGACGAGATTCTGGCGGCGCACGAAAACGACGAAAAGCTGGATGCTGGAATGCTCCCGTTTGAAGACTTGTGGGGATATTCCAGGTCTCCGACCGTATGGAAACCGGAGCCGTTCCCATCTTTCGCCTCCTGTTTAGCACCCGTTCCGACGACCTCTTCCGGCTTCGGAGGATCTTCGGCGATCGAAGGAGGCGGCGTCGTAGAGTGGTGCTGCGAAGCATTGGGGGGCGGCGTGGAAGAATGACCCTGAAGGTTCGGCGGCGGCGTGGAGCCGTGGGTGGATTGGCTCCCCAAGATGGCGTTGGACGATGTAGAGAAGCCTAGCCGCGCCCTGCGCTGGGCCTTTTCCTTCTCGTGCACCCTGAATCTCTCGAGGGCTTCATCTATGAAAGTCTCCGGAACTTTTCGGTGTGAAACCTTTATCTTCCCGATGTACAGAACCTGTGGAGGAAATTAATGGATGATTACGAACGGAAATGTAAAGACCTGATTTCATAAGGACTAAGATTATTGTTTTACGGTTGAAATTTGGTGCTCTCCATCAACCCTTACGTCCTGGAACAGGAGTGGGCGGTACAACCTACGGTCCGCAGGCCATAGGCGTTTAATAAATCCCGCGAGGCTATGATGAAATAGCGATCCATAAAAATGTAATCCAAAAAAAGTCATACTTTTGGATTAAAACTGTGATAACAAAGCCTTGAATCAAATGGTTTTCCAAAATTTATTCCTCAGCTTGATTAAATTTAAATGTGCTAAAAAATATCTTTCCAGCGAAATGATTCTAGTAGGTATTTTACAAAATTAAAAAAAGCTTACGAACTTTCACACTTGTTTAAAAGGTGACAGTTTGTTTCAAAGTAAAGTAAGATTCGCGCTGGTATTACTTATAAATTACCACTGCCGAGTGAAGAATAGCAGCACGGAAATTCATTCATTCGCAAAACTTAGAGTGTCGTTCAATCAATCACAAGCCATTGATCATAGGGGTGCCTAACTTCAAATTCACGAACCGTAATAAATCATCTCTTTTGCATAAATTCCAAAATTTTCACGTCGACTGGATCAATAAAATATAGACCATTAAAGCTAGTCTAAATCCGAATAGCTTTTTTATACGATAGGGCTTTTTGTAACTAGATAAAATCATATAATCTACAAATCCTCGAATTGTTTTAAGTTGACTAATATATTAATCGTGTTATTTTATCATGAAGTTTCGGCTGGAACGGCATAATTATTGGAATAATCGAAAGATAAAATTTCGATAGTATCATTTTATAAATGACAACCCAGAATACATAAGCTGGCATTTTCCAAGCTCTGAAATAATACATGACTATAATATAAAATATAATAAAGCTTTTTAACAGAGCAAGATCCAGAATAAATTTAAACCGCTACGAACCTTGATCCTTTTCTCCGAAGAAGAGGGGGCAATAAACTTGTTTACAAAAGGTTATTCAAAATTCGAAATAATGACTGTGTAGGAAATCAATTAGTAATCACATAATGAAACGTTCCGGAAGGCTCGTGGAAAATTAGCCCTCGCCTCTTGCTTCAAAGAGGCTATCTCTAATTGTTCAACGAGATTTTCTTTTAGAAAATTATTTTTTAAGTAACTTTAATTGTATGAATATTCCACCCGGAAAAAGGTTATGTTTTACGGACAATAAAAACGCGAACTGATGGAATATTTATTATGTAAATTAGCGAGAATTGGTTGCCTTTAAAACCGTGGAAAGCATCAAAGTCGACGAGAACTAAGAACCAAGCAATTTTGAACTAAGTCGGAATTACCTCGAAGAAATGAGAGGAACTTGGAGAGATATCGGCACAAAGTGATGTCAACGCCGCTGCACTGCTCAAAGAGCGCGCTTGGGGGCCATTTCCGTTAGCCTCCCTTGCAGATTGCTCCCTCATCGAGGTGAAAAGTTCCACCACCTGAAAAGGACAAAAAATTTATGTTTTTAATGTTGGCCGATGCGTGGCCATAACGAAGAGCATATAAAGTAGTTACTTTTTTATTGCTCATTCGATACACTTTTACGACAATGCTGGCGACAATTATTATTATTATTAGTACACAACGGGATTACCACATTTAAATCGTGATCTAACGAATCCAAAATGCGGTTCCAAATCCTTCACTCCATCTTTATGATATGATATGAAATTTTTATTTGATCACATATGGCATCCTACTTCACCTCGAGAAAAAATTACACAATGAAACACAATCAATCATCTTCACACCATAAAACCACATGATTATGGAATGAAGGAAGTGAAATTAGTCAGAGGAGGCAGCCTCGGCATGATCCCCACGGCGGATATAAAATATTCTTATTTGCTTAAAATATTATATATTTTTAACGTAATTTTCTTGATTATATAAATCCGTTAATTAACATTGATACACGTATTATCCCATAAATTGGACACGACGGAGCAACATTAAAATATAAAAAATCCTGGCCGAACGAGTCCAAAGCAAATTTAAGAGGTTATATTTCGTCATACACTCGAAAGCAACGGCCATAAAAGCACAAAGAAAAACATTATTTATCTAGACGATAGTCATCAAAGAAAACTGACTCATGCGGACGATGTATACCTGTCGACGTCTGAGGAGATGACTTCAGAGTCAAACACTGAAAAACAAAGGCAATCGAGATACACACAAAGGATGTCCTTTAAAATTTCGCAAACACGGGAGGAATCGCACACAGGTGCTATATACACAGCACCAATTGCCAATCGCATAACTCACGCAGGAATGACGGGCGAAAACGGGAATCACATAAACAGATAAGAAGCAAACATTCATTGCGTTTTAAAATTATAATGGTTCTCTGCTCTCAATACGAGATCGAATCAAATAAGAAACCTTTGCCTATACTTGGATTGAAGTAAGTAAAGATATAAGTCCTATGGCCATAAAAAGGCTGGGAAATCCAGATTCGTATGTTGGCGAAACACCATCAGTAGTGATTCACTGGCAGTAGATTCTAAAAAATTCTCTGACGGCGCTGCTTCTCAGCCGAAATTCGTTTCGGGTTTTCCCAACCATTATACAGTTATCGGATATATAAACAGTTTGACAATAGGAGCATTTAGTTGTTGATTTTTACAAATACAAAAGCCTACGTGAGAAAATTTTATTTGTTCTTTCTTATTTCAGAGGAAAAGAGAGACCAATGCTACCACAGAAAGATAGGCGACGGAGTTGAAAGTGCGACAAAGGTGAAAATTTTTCGAGATGAGCTTTTAACTAGCGCTTCAAGGGGAAAATAAAGACGACTGATTCGGGGAAACGATGGTGAGCCCGAATGACGAGGGATGAATGCCTAACCAGGCAGTTAAGGGGAAACGGAAAAGGAGCACCTGTTTTGAATGCTAAGAAATTCATTAACCATCTACCTTCCCGACTTAGTAAGACAAGCGTCCTTGTGCTGCAACTTATTCCATTAGTGAGGCTTGTTTAAAACGCAATGGGGATTTTCAGACAAACCGATTATTCGCCGCAACGGTTTTGCTCCTTTGCTACAATCTGAGGGCGTTAAAAACTGTTAAAATATTTTTTTAAATCTGAATGTTATAGATATTTTATAACCGGACGCTGCAGTTAATTTCGACTCCAGCGAACATTTAATTTATTGCGTGCGATTTCCGATGCTCATTTATTTCGCGGAGAAAGGGACGCGGATTAATTTTGAAACGATCAGGCAAAACAAATCATCTTCCCCTTTAACGGAGTCGGACGACGTTAAGTGCTGTATCATTCAAAGAGCGAACAGATTTTTCAGTCCAACACGGCAGACCAATTTAAACGATCCATTATAGTTTTTATGTCTTCCGAGTCTCTACGTGCATTTGCCTCTATATAAAGCCCTTTGAGCTCATTTTTTCTATGAAAATACATCCACTTTAACATATTCATAGTTTTTTTTGGATGGAGCAATTCCATATTTTTCACAATTCGTTAATTCGAGAACATTCGTCGATAAATCAAACGGTATTCTCTCGGGCCGAAAAATAAATTTGCTAGCGATATCGCAAATCCGATAGCATGGAGAGAAATCTTAATTTATTTACGAATTTGAAGCACTTTATGATTAATGGCGAGTATTAAATCACTCTTTTTGATCAAGGTCATGCTAAGTCGTTGCATTTCCAATTTCTCCACCGGGAGTGACACGACTCCGAGGGAATCAGCATATTCATACGTTTCCAAGCCCTTTCCTGTGGCCCTCGCCTCACGCAATTCACTCATCAGAAACTCTCCCCTTGTGAAAGTACGCTGACGAAATTGCAACTGCGAATATTTCTGCCGAGCCACGAGGTGCGCGATGGGTAAAGTCAGAGCGCATTATATAAGAGTACACTAAAATTATACACAAATACAATCTGGCATGTTATTTATGACATCTTTCAAAATTAATTATAGCCCGGGTGAATGTTCTATCGTGCACGCCTGTCATTGCGCTTTCGAAATGTTCTCAAATACACTTTGTGTCCTCCCACTCTAAATAATGAACAAATAGACTTTATGTCCTCCAGTATACTCACTTCTCGGGAATTCTCGCAAATTCATTTCATACTGGAATTTTTTATCGCTTTACAAGCTATCTTAAAATGTGACGAATCCCTGTTTGTCCACAAAATATTTACGTCTACCTCCGCAGGTGAACGCTGGCACCATAATAAACGCTGCAGACGTAGATAGAGCTTTCAATTTTGTTTCATATGATGCTTGAAGGCATGAGGATACACCTGCCCCTCCTGGCAAAACACGGGTTCTTGTAATAGGGATTCATTACAGTGTGGATTGTTTAATACCAAAAATTCATAGAACGCGGATTATGATTTGCATTAACGCGGGACACGAGATGTGAGATTTCAAATTGCCTAGCGAGGAAAAGACATTTTGGAGGGCTCGAGCACTTTGGTTAAATAATCAACAACACTCAATTTGTAGATAAACGTGCATCAGAGAGATGCTTGGGAATTTTGGGCCTGGAGGAGGGTGCCTGAAAGGTTAAAGAACACAAGCCTCCTTAGGTTCGCATAAAACGACACTATTTCAGAAAGCATCCTCTGTGTTATAGGAGGTCCGGGACCATTAATATCTTAGGCAGATGCCACGTTCATTTCAGTTAAAGCAGTCATTAGAGATGCACGGTGTTAGAGATCTGACAAACCAGATGATACATGAACGTTTCAAAAGAAACAAACTATGTTGTTCCAAACAAGGTGAATTTTCTTAAAATGAAAAAAAGAGAATTAAGAACACTAAAAGCGAGCGCTAAAATCTCATAGAAACTGCAATCCGTTTCCCTCTTGTTTGGAAGTTTCTTTCACGGCGATTCCCAAGGAACGCTCGCATATTAAGACTTCTAAATCCGATTACTGTTATTAATCGTGCGAGTGTCAACAAACTCGGAATATATAACTTCGGGGACGTAACGCAAATTAAGGCGTTGCGGAATTTCTGATCGCAGGGCGGACGTAATCCTTCGTGGCGGCGGCGATGCGTTACAAAAAAAACAAGCTACAAGCGCACGGAATTTGCCCGCCAAAAAGACAAAAGCTATTCGAATGCGTGGAAAAAGTTAAATGGAATATTCGGCGAATATGCGAATGCGACCGACGTTACAAAACAAATCGAAAAAGTTTAATCGACTGAATTTTAAAACTGCATATGCATCCGTTGCTCTTTAAAAAATAGTTGCGGTGACTGATTTCCAAGAGAAAAAAATCAAGACAACATGCGATTTCCAGCATTTTGGTTTAGTATTATTAAGTATGAAATAAAAAATTGTTTATATACTTAAACGAAAAAATAAAGAATTTTTGTCTTTTAGTGCAATTTTGAAGAAAGGGTTTCAGGAAGGCATACCAATTGTGGCATGTCCTGCCCAAACCGAGACGTGCCAACATACCATATTCATGATTTAGTGAATAACTGGAGAGTTGCAATAAAATCCATAAAAGGTAAAAGAATAACCACGTTATTAACCAATTTGGTCCTGGCAGTAGGCGTCGCAAATGAAACCGTTCAAACCAAAATAAAAACAAACACATAAAATGGACTTTTATACGACAATGACGTTAGGTATTCGCTTGCCATCGGTTATATATATAAACCGTTACGTAAAATAAGACGGAGCATGACACATACTTGAAATGTTCCCTTCAACGGTAATATCTATGGATTCTGATGGCAATATATTCCAATTTATTCGTGACGTTTTTCAGCAACAGAGGGGTGTCAGGAGTTTGGGTGGCGTCAATTATTTTTAAATTAGATCCACTTGCTCGGTCTTTTACACTAGGAAGCCCCTCGTCCTTGGCGAATGTCAGCGGAAAAAAAATGACTCACATATCCCAATTTCTCTCTCTCTCTCTCTCTCTCAAAAAAGAAAAAGTAACAGATTAACAGTTACTAAGAATATTCGTCACAAGTTTTCAAATGTGGGGCCTTCTCGTTCAATGAGTTTAACGAAATGGACTAGGTGTGAATTTAGAATTACTACTGCACATATAATAATAATAATCAGCATTATCCTGAGGAACTTCATGGAACATAACGTACGTCGAAACTTTCAAAGGTTATCGGTTTTGATAAAAGACAAAGGGACACGTAAAAAATGCCATGGTTACAATATGGGAGGATATTACGACTAGAAATAAAGACATTTTATTCGAAGCGCGCAATAATAGTAGTACATTTTTTCAATTCGTAGAAGAACTTAGACGTATTTATTATGATTATTCGGCAATGTCATTCCTTCGTTCCGCGCAATGAGCCAGCATTGGCTCTATTATTTCCCTTTACGACCGGTTGTAAAAGTGCCTCATTTTATTAGCAATCTCTCCTAAAATTGCTTGATAAGCTCGAAGAATTTTTGGAACCCATGAAAGTGCACAACTCGGCACTATAACAGAGCAGGTGATACAGTCTATAAAGTGTATATATAATAGCAAAGACCGACATTTATTTTCTGTATCTTTCACTCACACGTGTCAGCAGAGCTTAAAATTTTACGCCTGGTCCTAGCCAAAGCTGTCGCACGTATTCTGTGATATGGGAGAGGGGATGAAGACTTTTCTAAACAGTGTTAATCAACCGGTTTTCCAAGGCTGAAAAAGTGTGCCACGAAATTTATGTTTACGTTAAAATTTCAGAATAATTTCCCACACTTAAATGTAATGTACCCAATTATTTATAGAATGTATGAAAATGGTACGCAAGAGGTAAATAAAAACCTGTATAATGGTTTGCAATTCTAAGCAAATAAATATCTTTTACAACTTGTTTTATATTTAATTAATTAATTTTGCACATTTTTAATATTGCAATGACTTTTATAACCCAGTAATTAAGGTACTCAATTTATTCAACGCATTTTCGAGGTAGGTGTCACAGAAAGTAATAAAAAAATATGTAAGTGGTAAATGGAAAAATTGGGAATCGCTGACATATACAAATAATCCAATTCAATTCAGGCCATCGTAACGCTTTTCCATTGAAAAAAAAAACAATTTCTCCGGATTTCGTTTTACAATCGGTGCCCTTCACAGAGTTCACACCGGGAGCGCGAGTCGCGTGCACTAAAAAAAAAAGACATGAAAAAGCAGGGCATTAGCTCTCGGTCGCCCTTCACGGCAATCCGCCGATGTTTGTGTGTCAAGCAGCATTAGAAATCAACGTAGCAGCGAATGCACCGAGGGCTTGGATCAAAAGAGGGGCGAAAAACCATCGACTCGGCGAGGACAGGTTAAAAACTTGCGGATAGTTTTGAAGGCGCGAGAAGGGTGCGTATCCAGACACGGGAAATTGAGCGTTGGAAACCGCCGAAACCTCTAAACCATTTGCCCTCGCCACCGGTGCGGTCGGAAGGAAACGAGTTTGGACAAGCGAGGGACGAGCAGCGCGACAGGAAAGGGCGATATGAGAGGTAAAGGGAGGATGAGAATTAAAGTTGGGAGGAGCGCGGTGAATGAATGAAGGGTGGACTGTAGAGAAGGATTCTCCACACCGTGACCTAAAGTCACGCCCACTTCCTCTCCCCAAATACAACCCCACACATGTCGGCATACACGCACAGGCATGCACATTTCCCTCTCCCCCGGCAATGACACCCCCTTTCTCCACCCTACTTGCGAGCGCAGATGCGGCCAAGAGCGCGCATCTCCCTGCGTTCCGACTCCGGCGTTACGGACATTGGACGGAGGTACATGGGCGGCGGCGGTGAGACAATGAGCAGTTCGAGCCTGGGTTTCGTTCGCGGAAGAGACTAAGAAAAATGATTACCATGAACGATAAGCCAGCCACATCGCATTCTGCATTCCTAGTCAATTATAACTATTTATATTCGTCATGCGAGACGGTCGTGCAAGGAGGGGGAAAATATATAATCGCGCCATCCGCGATATTTCAAAGACTTAATGGCTCATTTTAACGTAATTTTAAGATGAAAGTGCGAAATAATTTATTATCGAGAAAGTTGTAAACACTCCGTCGCGTCGGCAACGAATCATGATCGACGACGAAAGGACATTTCAAGCAGTGACGCAAGCGAACATAATAAATAAGTATCGTTACACAGCGAATGGAAACCGATTGTAATTTTAGTCTACGGAAAAAGTATAAATACAATCGCACCTCTGTAGATCTATGGCTCGGATCTTGGATCACACAAAAGAGATATTATTAAATGTTGGAATAAAGTTTTACAACTAGAATTTTATTTGTATCGAATTGTTTCTGTCCTCCCAAGAGTTTGGAATCATCATATTTCGATTACACATAAGCGTGCGCGTGGACGATTCTCTACAACGCGCGTAAATTTAAAAGTGCCACAAAGTCCGAAAGGATGAAACCCGCGAGCAAGGTGAACGATGTGAATATAAATACGTACCAACAGGTAAAACTTCTCCGGCGAGCCCTTTTCGGTAGAACGGTCATCCATCAAGCGATTTTACGCGACGGAGGCCGATATTATCCCGGATCGATTCGACGCCGTTCCCGAGAGAAAAATACACCCCGAATATGAGACAAGAGGGAGACAAACTTTTAGAGAGGAACTTCGGATGCGGCAAAAGACGAGCGCCGCGCGCAGACTGAAGAATCGAAGAGGCGATTTCTTCCCCCCCCCCTTCCCCTCCCCCGCTCCACCCCCTTCCTTTATACTCAACCCTCTATAGGATGGATGGGTCCCAAAACGGCGAGGGGGCGGAATAAAATGATAATAATTCTCCACCCCCTTGACCAAACCTCCGCCTACCCCTTCGACGACCGCAACCCTCCATACATTCCGGCCACCAATAAAGACAACAAGGCCCGGATTCAACGTAACGTGAAGGGTGAAGATGCGGCGAGGAAGGAACACGCCCAGCGAGGAGGAATGGGGGGGCGACCTCTCTCTTTCTCTTTTCGCCCATCCACGTGCCATGAAAGCGGATGCGAGATCTGAGGCCAACTTTTCGCAACGTGCGCGCCTCCCCCTCCCTTCCCCTCACTCCTCCCCCTCCTCCTTTCCACACACGCCGGTGGCGGACCCTTCCTACTTATTCGACACTGTCGAAAGTGGTGGGCGACTTTATTTCGGGCCCTCGTCTTCCGTCGCCCTGCCAGAAGTTTATACCCTTTAAAAGTGCGAGCGGTGAGGTGTAGACGGAGACTGTGAAAATGCGTGCATACTGCAAGGGTTTTACGTAACGCTTATGAAACCGGAACACGAATCCTATTTCCGCAGCTGTCGGGTATTCGCGGTTCCTCGTGACCGGGTGGGCTCGGACGTGGCGAGATGAGGGATCGCCACAAAGGAAAAAAATATTTTTTCCCGAGAATAGAACTAACAAACTATGCCTCTTCGGTAAACTTGTTATGACTATTGGAGAAGCTTTTTCATGTTTATTGGAGACAGACAATTCTTCAATTTAGACCCAAGTAGAACAATTAAACGCAGTAATCAGCCAAGTTCATTTTTGAGAAAAACTGCACGAAAAAATTAAGGTCGATTCTTCTACTTTAGACACCAACTAAATTTCTCCAACTGAGGATGACATCGTGGAAGTCGAAATGTGCATTTAGGATAATTAGTACTGGTGTAGTGTCTGATTTTCTGTGCGAGTGTGTGAGTGCGCGCGCAAGTGCATGAATCCGTGGCGCGGAGTCAATTTACGCAAACTCGCGCGCATAATTCTTCGGTTCCTGGAATGAACTAGTTTTTCGTAAAACTGGTGTGTGTGTGCGTGTGTGTGTGTGTACTATCACCAGTATTTATTAGTTAAATTTTTAATTATAATTTTTTGGCATATAAAGTGTTACATTTTCATTTACAGTACCTCCATTCTACATAATCACGCGCGTATGAATTTGATGCAGTAACTTAGAGGTGAATTACGGAAGCAGTGAGATATCACTGATGTAAAGGATATATGTTTGACTTCGTAAGTTGACTCCAAGATTTATGCATTCTTATCATGATCTTTAATTGACGATGTATCTGGCGTACAAAGCCATAATCTGGTACTCCATTAGAAAATGAACGCTCGCCATCCATACGGCCGTAAATTAGTAACAGGCTTAATATTTTATTGGCAGCGTAAGATTGATTCTTATGACACCAAAAAAACTAGCTTAGACCAATTTCGGCGCCAATAGAGCCATAGAGAATATTTTTTTAATCCCACAAGAGCAGAAATCTCATTACATAAATTATTGATACAAATATCTTTACGATAGTCTTAGAAAAAAGAAATAACACTATGGTAAAATGTTTACGCTTTCAGCTCGTCAGAATTCTCATTCAAACTGACCTAACCCAAGACACCACGCATTATTCTTACGTGGCAGGCACATAACTAAAGTCACTCGTACAAGAAGAATGCAACAGCCACAATTACGAAAGGAAAACTGGATTAATGTATTAGGTTTCTACACGGCCGCTGGAAGGTAGAAGTAAATTAATTCAGTAGAGGAAAAAAACAATGGAAAGCACACACCGACGTTTATTATAACCATGCTACGTCAATTCCGCGAGAGAAAATGGTGATGGTTGAAGAAATCGCTGCAGAGAGGAGATAAACCCCAAGGCCAAAGTTAGACGAGAGCGGAATACATGCGTGGAGATGAGGTAAAAGCGCACAGCGAAGTAATCCGAGTCAACACTTGACTGATTGCTCATTTCACCTCATAGACTACAGCCTAAATCAATCAAACGGAGCTTAATTTTCCATCTCTTTGCCATCTCATATCCAGGGAAAAATATAATCCGAATAAAAGATAAGGTAAGTAATATTGAAACTTACGATCCTGAAACTCCCATTGCGCCAAATGGTCGACTATTAGAACGCTAAATTGTCGAAAATTTAACAAGGATATCACTACTGCAGAGCAAAAGACTCGTTGACAAGCTGTTTTTCCAACAGGCCAAAATAAAAGGTTGGGAAAACCAGGTGCGCATATTGGCCACAAAGCAGTCGTCATCCGTGGTTTTACGGATATTGGAGCTATTTCTTAGAATCTTCTATCGGAGATTCACCACCGATGACGACTGCTTCGTAACCGAAATGCGCGTTACTTTTTCTAACCCTTTTTATGGCTTATGGGAGAGACATAATTCGTCAAATTGATCCCAGCCATGGGGTGAATTCGAAAATTTTTTCTTGAATAAAACTACGTAAAACGTTATTCCTAAGCTAAACTGAGCGATAAAAATTCAAACGTCCCATCGAGCTCATCTTTTTCGAATCAAAGAAGGGTGAATCGTCTTATGACTACAGAAATAAAAGTCGACACAATCATAGTATACAATTTTTTAAAGCTGGCTAACGTTGATAATACTTCGTAATCAAGATAAAATTTAATGCATTTTTTAATCTCTTCGGTTCATCTTCTATTCTTCAGGATCAACAAAAAAGAGAGGTTTCATTTTAAAAAATTACTGCAATTTTTTTGGAAATATTTATAAGAATATAGCACCGTAACCGTTTGCAATCACAACCGTTTTTTTTTTTCACCGTCAACCATTATCATGGAGGCCAAAATCACCCTTTGAAACTCACTTTTAACCATGCTACACCGACCAAACAGGTTAATCACACGGACAGTATTATCGAGGACGAGAAAACGAATGACAGACTAAATTTCCATTTTCGCAAAAAAAAAAAAGAACGAGAGGACGCGTTTCGGTGCCCGAGCCCGACGCGATAAACGCGAAGATAAATAACGCCAGGGAGAAACGGATGGGAGCGAAAACAAATCCGAAAGGATAGAGAGGACGATTCATCTGCGCAACACTGTCCACCAATCGCGACCTTCCTTTTTCGTCTAAGTTCAAGGTCGGAGCGATTGCAACAAAAAAATCGCTCGCTATCTCCATCTGTCTACACTCGCCCTTCCGACAATGGTACACATGGAGACGAAATTAAAAAGAGAGAATGTAAACTGACCGACGCTTCGCCATTGCCTCACCCATCCAAAAATTTCGAAACGAAGGGAACGACAACCCGATCGCGAAATCCCACGTGGTGCGTCGCCGAATGAGGTTCGTTCCCCGTCACCAAATAAACAAGATGGAAAGGTGTACTCCATGTTGGATTACACAGAGTTTCCAAAGGCGTTCTTTACGATTTATGTTATCATGCCAAAATAAGATAAATATTAATGACTTAGTCCAATGTCTAAGCGCTGCAAAACGATATATTATCGAAACGACGTCAAGGAAATATTGAATTTGTGATTCACCGATTTATTTTATAATCCGTAGTAAATAGTTAAGCGATCGAAAATTATTTTTAAAATAAATTGAACGTATTTATAGTAGATCTTGTTTACTTCAGTTGCTACGAAGATTGTTTTCGTTGGCAAGAAAAATGTGTTAAGTGAATTACGACTTTATAGTTTGATTTTATTGAAAACGGCTACTCCGTCGATAAAAATGTATTTGACAAAACATATTTTATTTCATTAGGACTACAAAATTCATTTGAAGGCTTTTTTATATAAGTAATATGCCTGAAAGTTCATTTTTGTCACCCGAGAACCTTCTATGTTTTCTTATTTTCTTTTCCCTCAAGTCCTAAATAACAAATTTCATGAACATTCGCCAAATAGCTTCGGAGATAGAACATGCGGACGGACGGAGGAGAGGTGCTCATAAGGCGTTCCGCTACTATCGTTCCGTTGGCAAAGAACGCCTAAACATGAAAGTTACTAGAACGAAGGATGACTATATTTCAAGCTGTTTGTGGATCCATAAAGCGCACGCAAAAAGGTTAAAAAAAAAACAGGAAAGAAACTCAAAATAAATTTTACGAAATTATGAGTAATTAATAAAAGGGAGCGTGTTAGAATTAAAAACGGCAGAGATGAAATTCTTAAAATCAATAAAAGTACACACAAAGTGAGAAAGAATTAAGAAATGCGGAGATAAGATCGGATTTGAATGTAGTCGCAATACATAAAATAACGAAGAAAAATAAACCAAAATGGTTTAATCATCTGCAACGTATTCCTACGCATAAGCAGACCTTCCAATATCAACCGCTCGGATGCAGAAATACAAAGAAAGAATTGGACGAAAAAGTTTGCGGCTGGACACAAACTTTTGACCTACTCCTTGCAGTGAAGAAGACGAAGAAGCAACAAGGCTGAGGTCGAAGAGAGACAGAGAAAGACGTGGCTTAACCGGGCGAGGTCTATCCCATCAAGTGGCGGAAACTATATATCCCCCCTCCCTTTTCTAAGCTTCTTCCTATTCCCTCGATCTCCCCGGAGTAAAAGAACGGGTGGACGGAATGGGTCCCGCGAGAGCGGGAGGACAAAAGTGCATAGAGGGGAGGGAAGGAATGGGAGAGAAAGAGGTAGGGGGAAAGAGAGAGGGGGGGGATGAAAGGGATAAATAAGAGATGGAGAGATAAAGAATATGAGATAGAGGAGAGGGGGAGAAAGGGAGGGTATGAGGAATCGGGAGAGCGTATCAGAGGAAGAGAGAATAGAAGAAGAAGAGGGAGGTTAGGGGATAAGAGGGGAAGAAAGGGAGGGGATGAGGAATCGGGAGAGCGTGTCAGAGGAAGAGAGAATAGGAGAGGAAGAGGGAGATTAGGAGTTAGAGGGGAAGCAAAGGAGATTGGGAGATGAGGCGTGGAAGAAAATGAGGCAGAAAAAGAGAGAGAGAGGGGGGGAGAGGGATATAAGTGTAGAGACGGAAAGGGAAATAGGAAAAATAAATGGAAATCAGGAAATGTAGGAGAGAGGGAGAGAGAGAGAGAGGGAGAGTAGAGAGAGTGGGAGGAAGTTAGAAATGAGGGAAGTTGATGACGGAGAAAGAGAAAGGGAGGGAGACAGGAGGGGGTAGGAGGCAAGAGAGAGAGGAAGGGTAGAGAACGAAAGGGAGGATAGGGGAAGGGGAGAAATAGGAGAAGGGATGAGAGAGGAAGGGGAGAGGAGGGGAAATAACTGGAAAGAGATAGGGTGGGTGAAGAGGAAGAGGGTCAGAGAGGAGGAGAGATGAGAGGGCGGTTAGAGTGGTAAGAGATTCGCGCGCCGTGGGGAGATGGGGAACTAAAACGGAACTAAAGCAATCTCAAAATCACGTCCATTTCCCTCTTCGCGAGCCCTCTCCCCCTCCCCTTATGCTCTTCCTCCTTTCAATCCTATTTCTCCGGTAACCATTTCCCAGTATAATTTCCTCTCCTTCCCTCCTCTCTCTCTCTCTATTTCTCTCTCTTTATTTCTCTCTCTCTCTCTATTTCTCTCTCTCTATTTCTCTCTCACGCACACACATACACTCCGACTACAAAGGAGTAAATGAAAAGGGCGCCATTGGGTATCCAATCGGAAAAGAATGAGATGAGTTTTAAACCAAATCTCGTGGGCTAGCTATTCCTGGATCTCTTGAGCGGGATTATTTTTTCCCGGAAATATCCTAGGGTGGGAACGGGAAGAGCGAAAACGAGGCCTGGGCTTAATTAGACGCGAGATTACACGTCGGCCGAATTTTTTTCCACGAAATAGGACCGCTTCCCGGAAAGCGAGAATTAGTTGCCTCGAGGCAGCCTCCACGATGCAGGACGTATATATTTTATAAAGCGATGTAGTTCGCCTCATAAGACTAAGGAAGGAACAAAACGACTCACAAAGGAAAGGTGTGAGAGCGCAACGAATTTCTATCGTGTGGAATCACGCTTCGAAGATTGGATCCGAGTAAGAACCTCGACTCCAATGAAATATAAAAAAATAACGTTTAAGATACGGTGGGGTTCGGGGTAAAAAGGAAGGAATAGTAATTTATGCATACATGTTTATGTTACACATAAATATCGATAACCTACTGTTCTAAGATTAGCCGTGAAATATATAATAAATACAAACGTGTAGCCAAACGTATAGGCGTAAATATCAATAGTCGCATGTGTTCTCTTCCTCCGTATATGATATACTTGTGGTCGGAAGCCAGGAAGTGTATAAGTGTATTTATTAATAAAAATAAATTTTTTATCATAGGTATTCACGGCACAGAAATCCTAGCCATTCTATAACATATCGTATATTTTCGCGTTCCATTATTTCGACTCGATCTGCTCCGCAATATTATCCAGAGAACGAAATAAACGCATTTACTCTCACAAAAGGATAAGATACAACGGGAAATGCGGTAATTTCCTGTCTCCCGCTGAAAGCCTTTTTGTACTTCACTATTCAAAACGCCGAGAGAACTGATCACATACGCCAACAAGGTGACCTCAACTACGTTTGTCCGCAGAAATAACACAGTCCGCAAACATATTTGCGAAGTTCGTTAACGAAACAACGAAAAATTTCGATCGTACGCGAGATAAATTTGAAAGGCAGCAGCAACTAGTTTTAATTAAACACATCCTACATTTCATCCTTTTTTCCGGTAATCCTTCCAAGCTCCGTAAACGCGATTGAACGACGTCCCTTATTTTCACACCATAAATAAAAGCCTATTTGAAGTGTACCGCGATACTGAATAAGCGCTAATTGGGCCATATATTTCTATACGGCGGGGCTTTCCGAGCGAGAATATCAACAGTTACCACCTATAGCCTTCCTGAAAAACTCGACCGGTGCAGGAGAAAAAAATACTAAAAAAATAAAAGAAAATCTCGTTTCCGTCCGAAATACGGGATCTCGAGAGAGTAAAAAGATATAAAAAGCAAATTAGCACGTTTGAGATATTTCGCCTCGCCTTGACACTATTAAAAGGTGTTTAATATTAAGCAACGAAGGTTAAAACATAAGGGAAGTTGTTGAACCGTCGAGTGAAAGTTAAAAAGAGATCTGAAAAAACAGAATCATCCTTGGAAAATGAATGGCGAATCTTTAGTTCTTCAATGAGTCTTTACGAGCCATAAATGGAATAGCTTTCTCTCATTCTGAAAAACCATCGATATATATATATATGCCTACGTACAGTGCAGCTACCGAAATAAAAAAAACGTTAAAAGATACAGATACAAAATGAATTCAGAACTATAGGAAGAACGATTTGTGCCCATGCAACTCGGGAGGCAGATAGATCGATCCAAAAGCGGCGATAATAGCAGCTGAGAAATAAGCCATCTTCATAAGTTATTTCCGAGTGTGTGTGTATGTATGTGTATATGTATATATATGTGTGTATATATATATATATATAACAACCTACGGAAAAGGAAAGGTAAAATAGATATATGGATGTCAACAAGGTGTTGGGATGAGGAAACCCAGTGAGCACTCACCAATCAGACGACTTCAGGTTGGCGAGGCCCCGGGGATGTCGAAGCGACACACGTAAAATAACACAAAAACACAGAAACATCACAAACGTAAAGCTTTCGGAACTACTCCTTCTTCAGCTACAGAGAGAGAACTGTTATTTTACGTGTGTCGCTTCGACATCCCCGGGGCCTCGCCAACCTGAAGTCGTCTGATTGGTGAGTGCTCACTGGGTTTCCTCATCCCAACACCTTGTTGACATCCATATATATATATATATATATATATATATATATATATATATATATATATATATATGTATTTATTTATATTAGTCAATATCTTTTAACCGTTACGTGATATTGCCGCAGCTGGAGAAAAAGTGAGAAAGAAAGGAGCGTTTAAAATGCGAGTCCACTATCAAGAGAAACGTCACAACGCATTCGATATTGCTGCCGTGCTGTGCGATGCGTGTTTGTATATCCGGAAAGGGGTAACATTTATTCCGAAAACAAATCTCTTAGGCTTGGAGGCCAAAAGGAAGTCACGGAATAACGCTATCCTCTTTTTCTCTCCCGCTCTCCCTCTCACTCAAAATGAGATAAAACAGAAGATGAGTGAGGAAAGGATACTCTACAGCCAAGTATTCACTTTACACATCTCGCCCCAAGCGACAAAGGGTGAGGTCGCGTGACCTCTTATCGTCAAAACACGCGATCAAATCGCGACTCAAAACATTTTTCGGAATTTTTTTTAAACTTGCGACGAAATCCCTTTCAAGTCAGCTTCGAATAATGTTTTATTTAGCCCATAAAATTGTATTTATTTATTCATTTGACACGAGAAGAGGGAGACGAAAATATTTTATATTAAAAAAAAACAAGCCGAAAAACATTCAGGAAAATTTTACGATTTTAGAAACGAAATTCAGCTACCGTTCTTTCAAAATTTTCTGCTTCTGAGAGTTAAGCAATAGTAGATATAACCTAATATGCATCGATAAACATAGAAACGGGTTTTCGGAAAGGAAGAATCCACATAAATCAATTGCCGAACAGTTTTTTACGTTATAAGTATCGAGTAGACGAAGGAATAATTTCCTAGAGATTATGATTTAAACTCTTATTTATTTATTTATTTGAAAAAGCCCAAAAACAGCACAAGGCCAATTACATTGGACACATAACAACGAAGTAACAAGAATAAAACAAAAAATAAAACTATCAAACAAAATAACTAAAACTCAAGCAATGAATGCACAGATGACATACATAGTACATCAATCACACGAAATCAGGGTAAGGAGCGAATAGAAAGTCAAATAAATCGGGAGAAAGGGGAAGGAAAATAGGCAACAAAACAAATCAAATATTAGGTTTAAATTGGAAGTTAGGAGACTTAGTGAAGGGGTCATAGTCAGGAAAGCGATTCAGCAAACTATTACAACGATCAGGAAGGCGATAGAGAAAGGAGCGTTTAGTGATTGAGAGGCGAGGGGTAGGGCAGTGAAAAAGATCATTCAAGCGAGTAGAAAGAGCGGGGACCCGGAATGGAAATAGAGAAAGAAGCTCATGTGACCTAAAATTGCCATTAATAATTTTTGAAAATACTTTAATGTCAGTGTGAGTGCGTCGATCAGTAAGGGATGGAATCCCTAAGGAGGTTCGTATGGCACTGAGTGAAGAGTTATGGAGAGGAGGGTGACGAAAACGAATTACAGACAGAAAGAAATTCATGGGTCGGTCAAGGAGCTTGAGAGTAGAAGGCGAAGCAGTGCACCAAATTGGGGAGCAGTAATCAAGAATGGGGAGAACGCAGCTAAAGAAAAAGGTACGAAGAGCGGAAATGTCAGTCATTTATGTATAACGATTAATCCATATTCCCCAAGAAAAATTAACTACCACCATTAAACGATTATTTTGTATACCGAAAAAATAATTTGAATCGATAGCGGCATATTCTGTATGCTTACAAAACAGGATCGTCATGGGAGCGCACTCGCAGGCAAACAATACGCTTCTCAACACTCGCAAAAAAACAACGAGTAACGAGCGGAAAAAACAGAAGGCCAGGGAAAAAGGTGACCTCTATATCGGAAGTGAAGTGTACGAACAACTGACGCCGCACAACTAAGCCATGCTTCTCAAGGGCAAACGCAATCATGCAGTTAAGCTCAGCATTTGTAAAAAATCGGAGACGAGTACGTAAAAGCATTACAGTAATATTCGAGCAAACGGTGAAAGTTGCGTGATTATTATTCAGATGCGAACAAGAGTGTTTCCGCGCTTATTTGTTTATAAAATCCCCTCGAAAGAAAGCAAAAATCAAATAACTCCCCAAGCTTAAATTTTTGCTGAATTGAATTTTACATTTTCGCATGTTAATGCGATACGCAAGAAACGCATTGTTTCATTTTCTTGCAAATAAATAAATTTGTTAAAAAGCATGAATTCAGTCCCTTCATTTTTTAGAGAAATGCAGCCAACTCTTGGCATTTGCTGTCTCTTCATCCGCGGTTTCGACGATTCGCGGGTAGCAGTCTGTCTAAACGTGTTTTCGCTTAAACAGTCAGAGATTCTCATATCGCGCGCTGAGTCGCATTCTTTCTCTAATTTATGATTATATAAAATACATTAAAGCGTATTATTTGCTATATCATTAAACACCCCCTGCTGAGTCGTTTTAAATTAAAAAAAGAAACCGTCAACCCAATGATAAGGAAAATACATCGCTCAAAACTTACCGTCGCACATTTAACCGAACTTATGTTGTAGGTTAAATTTGATGTTAGACCAACTATTTTAAGCAATTTATCCCCGAAAAGTAAAATGTTCTAATTATCAACCGCCCTTGATATGATTCCGAATCATGTCACCGCGGAGTCGAGCGCCTGCATTATAACAATTACTGTACTTCATCGGCTCAATACAATACTCTTGATTACGACTCCAACGAGAGCTTTCCTATCCATTGCAACTGAAACAATTTCCTGAAAAGCAGCCACCGAGAAAAACTTCATTTTCTAAAACAGGCTCGGAAGAATTAGCGAGCTTATTCTGGAGAATTCAGGCCAAACTAAGGCTATAATTTAAATTAAACACTGTTATGTCGGGTAATAAAATAACATTAGCATCTAAAATCTGTAGCGAGTGGAACGACTTGTAACCGAGTTCGTAAAAAAGCGAAACAAATTTCCACCCACGCGCGCTATTCCGTTTCACCGAAAAGATTATACTAACCGCGAGAAAATAAAAAAAGATTGAAGCGAACGGAAACGAAGATTTAGCGGTCCTGAATATCCTCTACGTACAAAAACAGCTTTCGAGAGTCTCTCCGATGCGGCACGATAGGGAAATAACGTTTGTTAGTCGTTAGTAATCACTCCTCTTGCATGCGCGCAATTCTTGGAACACTCGGTCACCTCTACCGGCGTTTTTCGCAATCGGCTAACGTCGCAGGCATTCTCCATATGACAGCGAGGACAAAAAGTTGAAGGGGATGGTGCATATCCTGCATATCGTTTCATTCTCGCGAGTAATCAATCTCGTGACGGAATTCCATCGATATTCTTCAGCATGTAAGTACGTACTTGGATTTTAAAATTCAACTCCTTCGCTTTGAAACGCCCTCCGCTTTAAATAAAAAAGCCGCGATCGTGACACCGGATTCAACTCGTTCGTCAAACTGAATTCCGGCTGTCGTGATTCGTGTCACGTTATGGCGCGCGTGACTCCTTTGCCTAGCTTCGAATAAAAATCTTGGGAAGTAAATGGGGGAGGCCGGTGGTGTAGTGGCTAGAGTGTTGGCCCCACCATGACCTGCTAAAGCAACACCCGGCTCGAGTCCTTATGATGATTTTTTCCGAAGGACGCCCGGCCCCCTATTTGTGCGTGTTAGAACTAAGGAGACGAGGACGAGCCAATGAGAAAAGAGAAAATGAGGAGCGCGCTCAAATCAACACTCCATCCTTCGGAAGGGACGTTAAGCCGTTGGCCCCCGTTGTGTTCTTCGTTAAGAGCAGGCTAAAAGCCAGCACCGGGTTTCTCTCCTCCCTTTCTGGATATTCATTGCACTACCTCTTAGATACCCATTGCGCGCGTAGGAAAGAGGCGAATCGGCTGGATTCTAAAATCAAATCAAAATGGTAAGTAAATGTTGTGTGGCAGACCCTCTCAGGAAGAGAGGAGCTCGACCAACGAAGATTGAGGGAAGTAAAGGCCCTTGCTAATCCAGTGGTGCGGATGAGGATCTTCCCCAGAAGAGGAGGACATAAGATGCAGGCATCCGGGATTCCAGATCTCTCACCACATCCAACCGCCAGTCATAATTTGAGCTAAATAATTCATTTTTGGATTTGAGAATTGTCAAACATTTTTAAAAGGCGATACTTATTCACTTGATGCATTTCGATTAAAGTTATACTGCAACATCATATAACAAAAAATCTTTGTTCTTTCTTGGGAGTAGCCAATGATGAATTTTTAACTCGCATACAATACTTTTATGTCACGGCTAGCGTCCAAACAGTAGAATATGCCGACGGATGTCTGGCGAGGACGTCAAATATTGTTGAATAAAATGCGTTTAAATACGATTCTTACTTCACAGCCTCGCCAAAATTGAAATTCGGGCTATAATCATTTAAAACTTTCTACCCAAGTTTCGATAAATAAAAAACTTGAAGGTACGGGTCCGGTAGTTTGCTTAGTAAGTTTCAGTCGAGATTTCGCTTTCCTTTGGCTACTTCAATCAAAGCTTGAGCAAAAACAGATTCAGTTAGCTCCTTTTTAGCCAATGCCGACAATAGCGGCAACATTTTCAGAAAATAACAAAACCATGGGAATTTACGGTGGTTGAAGGAAGGGATGCGATGCACATGAAAGGCCTACGGACGAGATAAGTGGTAAAAGTGGAAGCGAGCGGAAGGATGGGTGGGTTCGGCCCCTCCCACCACACTCCGCGTAAGTGGTTCCCACGCTGTAACTTAATGTGGTTTAAGAAGGAAGAGGAGCCCACGCACGCAATCGAAGCATAGAGATCGGGAGAATTCTCCATGGACTAAACCCTTATCGATTCGCGCTCTCGGATCCATAAATAAAACGCAAACACGAGACGTGGAATGAATAAAAAGAAGTTCCTCTCCCGAGCGCGAAAGTAATATTTTTGCTGAAATCCTATATAAGTTATAGGGAAAATCCACCAGGAGAGGCCCGCCTTTAACTTTCTATATTTTTTCCTTTCCGATGGCGAAATGGCAAAACAATCGAAAATTCCACTTACTTAATTGGTGGAATTCTACGGCGATTCGCACTCGACACACAAGGGATGTGAGGCTAGTTTTGGAAATGAGAGTTCTATTTTACGAATAGGAAGCAGTAGAAAAAAACCAATTCCGTAAAAGCATAGCAAATAAAGTTTTTTTAAGTTTTAAAGTTTTAAATCAATATGAAGTGGAAACCGCGTAAAAGGCAGGAAAGCAATTTATAAAATACTTGCGGCCTCATATGACGAGAAATTTTACTTATGAATTATTACTGCTATTATTTAATTAAGCCAATCCATTTTAACTGAATTTTGAAATTTTAAACGGCCTTGGACTTTTTTGTTGCTCGATATATGGTGGACCAGAGACAACATAGCTCTTACGGAATTTTTAGGCTTATTTCCATGCTTTCAGAAATTTAATATATTTTTTTCCATTTGTTGAAAGGATTATTAAAGATCATTTACACATCATCGGAAAGCATACCTCCCACAAATTTACGATATTTTAAATTTACATCATTATTTACTAGCTATATCACTTCAGTTGGTTTAGCTTTCATGAAGGTTCATCAAGAAATATTCAGAACTATAACAGAAAAAATAGTTCTTTATTACTGTACTCTTGGAATTTTTTTAGTTTCCACCTATTACCTATAGTTTGAAAAATATTTTGCATTTCTACGTTGAAACTTCAAATTCTGAATATTTTCAAAGAAACTTTTAGCGCGTTATGGGAAAATTTTCAAAGATCCTAAGGCCTAGCAGCTCCTTATATTATGAATATCATATTTTTGTTTAGCTATTCATCATGAATTTATCTTTGAATACTATGATACTATTGCATTTTAGAGCGTTCGGGAGAATTCAAAGAGAACGCGCTCAAACTTCGTACTTTATCGATTTGTTATTTAAAATATCCAATCCGAAGTATCATGCAAAAAATACCCATTAGCGAATAAGAAAATAGTTCCTGGAATTAATATCGTGGATTGTTATCTGCTTTAACCTTTAAGATTTGCTGTTCCCTCCCACATATCATTAACCGTTCAGCTTCCACATCATTAAAACCTCGAAAGTCGTACGCCCGCCTACATCTCACCCCACCTCTTCTTACATCCCTCGATCACCTAATCCAATATCCTTCCGCCCTAAAAAAACTTCTTTTATCTCTGCTTAACATTAAATTTACCCTTGTCTCTGCCAAATGATATCATCCCACACTCACAACGAAACGCCCCACAACGCGACATGAGTGAATCACATCGAGCAAAGAATAATTGCAGTAGATCATCCAATCCGCAACGAAGCAGAATAATTGTCCTCTAGGACGCAGATTAAAAGAGTAGTTATGAGTTTGGAAAGCCAACGATCTCCACCAATGCCCCATCCGCTAAAAAAAAATAAACAAAAATAAACGCGATATATATCATTGATGGTCTCTCCGACACCACTTCGTAAACAGCTAAATGGCACGCCATAACCGTTCCCCAGCGGCAGAATTGAAAACAATCCATAACGGCCATACGATATGACGAGGATTTCCTTTTCGATGCGCAAACCAAAAGTCGAGAGAGCGAGACAGAGATTTCGAACTGAACGAGTATGTTCGTTCACCACTCTTCCGCTTCTAATTATCTCGTTTCTCCATTCAAGCGCCGACTGAAAGTACTACTGAAAGTACTACATTTTCACGGTTTAAAAACCATACTCGGTGAGCTATCAGCTAAAAAAAATTTACGGGTGACTCGCGCACCGAAAACATGAAAAAAAATTCTCCCTTTGAACACGACATAAAAAGGTCGAGATGAAAGTCTACGGCAGATGTGGGAAAACTTTTTACCGCTGCGGGTTCACATCGAAAGATACTCGAGGGAATACGAAAGATCCTATTTTTTTAAATCGATAATTAAAAATATATTAGCATCGCAACTTCGCCGGAAAAGATTTCCCGACCATAATTTTAATCGACATATATGAAATTACCTGTATTGCATGTCACGATTCGCTTTCATAATGGCATCGCTAGCCGCATAAAATGCCCTCGCGGCCGTAGCTAAGCCCACCTCTGCCCTACAGACATACTTTACAATATAAGACGAGAAATGTTTGATACCGTAAATAAAATAAACAACATTGCTGCGATGAGTCATACTTTTTCATGATGGTAACCATAATTGAATCATCGAATTCGGCTCATGGATCGTATCGTTTCTGTGACAATTCGTTGACTCGATAGTTTTATGGCTCGGAAAAAAGCTCACCCGCATCACTTTTATTTTATTACGAAAAATGACACAATGAAAAAACTTACGAAAGACATCCATTGATATTTTATTCCGCGCCGTCTAATAAAAAGGCGCGTAAAATGGAACGGCGGATTTTTTTTGAACGCCTCCCTCGTCCGAAAAACGAGTGAAACACCGCGAGAGGGCACGCAAAGGTCAAATCAGCGGCATCAAGACGAATCCAGTCGCCCTGGGTAACGATTGAATCCGAGTCTCACGCACTCGCAGAAAAAAATAAGAAACTCGAGAGAATATAAAAAGAGCTCGAGGAAAAAAAATAATAATAATAATAAACGAGGCCATTGACTCATTGCGGTGAACAAAAATAGAGAGAGAATATAGAAAATCGCGCCCGCGCGCGAGTTCCATAACGGATTCCGGCATGTTGACTTACTTCCTAATGGCGTCACGATAAGACGGTTTTATTTGCGGCCGGGCGCCTTAAAAGGATTAATGGGCGTCGGATACTTTCAGATTGCGCAGCGTGGCGAGGGTGAAGAGGTTAAAGGAAAAGTATGCCGCATACAGTTTTTTTAACACAAAGGACTTGGAGAACGCCCCGTCATCCACGGTTTCGCTTTGAAGGGCTCTCTATCTATCTCTTTTCATCCTAAACGCCCACGCGAAATAAAGGGAACGCGATTTGGTCAAACAAAGAGGAGGGAAAGCATTACTCCAAGGACAGCCATTGCTTTTCCATCGACTCGCCCAAACGTATGGAGAAGGAATTTTTTATTTTCACCCGCGTGATATATTTCGGCAAAATCCCCACCATTCACCTTTCTAAAAAAAAGCATCTGAGCCCTAATCTCATGCGATTACCTACGCGAGGGATCAACAAGGGCCACAGGAGACTTTATGTACCATTGTGTGGGTCACATACGATCTCGAAAATGACTGTGTACTAAGAGCTGATTTAATTTTCTTTATTGAATAATGTTTCATACGCCTAAAAAGTATATTAAATCCATGAACTCGAAAGATATCGCTTTGATTTCATAAATGTTATCTAATGAAACCCTCAACTGACAAATATACGATTGTGCATGTCTTAAAGAAATTGAGGTGGTTTGGATGGCTGGACGAAACTACTGCGCGGGCCGCTATTTAGGGAGCCCTGATCTACGCTAAGAGGATGAGTTCTGTCCAAAACTGTGCGTACCCATACCAATTACTTCTTCAAACTTTTTCCGACGCAGTTTTTTTCTCTCGCGAACTTTTAAAGCCGATTACGTCACACTTTTTAACAAACAGCTTCCCGTTTCCGAAGAGGGAAATATACTCTCTATCGCCACCATCGTGGATATATTAACTTCAGCCAAACAAAAATCAAAACAATGGGAAATAAATGTGGTTTGCGGTGACCTACCCTTGCATGCCGCATAGTGCCACCGTTGATACGTTGACCACCGTAATAATCGTCCTAAAAGACAGCAAATTTATCTAAAGTACGCCTTATAATCAATATCTTATACACCAGACCGCGTAGAACAAAACCGTGCAAAAGGTTTTACCGCAGGAATATTCATGAGTTCACCAAAGAACTCCGTCTTGTATTAAAAATACAAGAGCTTAGTTGCGATGTTTTCAGTATTGCTTCCTTTATCGTTTCTTTATAGCCCCTTTGTACAGCGAAACAGTACAATAATAGGGACGAGTGTATCTCATCTTGTAAATAGTTCTCAACTAGCACCAAAGCCACTTTTTTCATTCGCGCAAACTCAATTATCTTTGTTGCAATCGCGCGAGGACTTTCGTTCTCTTTCGGGTCCATCGAGAAATCTCTCTTATCTCGAGACCAGAACGCTCAAACAAAAAAGGTCATTACCGCTGTTATTTCGCCCTTAAGCTTTGAAAGCAAAACGTGGAAAGGCGGTGTTAAAATAAATTCCACCAACTTCGTAAAATAAAAAAGACCTCTCCGAAACTCCTGGGTTAAAACTTATCGATCGTTTCCCTTTAATGCCTTTTCTGCATTACCTTCCGCAGCGCCCAAAATTTTTGGGAGTGGTCCGACCTTCGGATGATTTCCTACCTCCACTTACGGTCGGGTAACGCGGCAATAAGACGTTCCGTGATTTCCGAAACTGGGACGAAAAAACCCTTTCGCACGCACGGATTAGATATGATGATAAGATATAGGAATCTTCAGCAATTTAAGAGAGTAGTCGACGGAAGGAGGCGAAGAAACCTAAATTTGGGGAAAAATCGTCAACTTCTCGTTTATGCAGCAGGAAAAATCTCGAAATAAAATCTTTGACGCTATAATTCTTTAATTCACAAAACTTAGGAATCAAATTGCTACGGCGACAATAAAAGTCAGTGCGTTAATAAAAGTTTATCCGCCAATAAAAGCGCGCGGAAAAGGTGAGCTGGAGAGCGCAATAAAGGGAAACAGTAAACCCATTTGCTAGATAACAATCATTATGAACCCCATCCCAGGTATTATCAAAGAAAGTAAAATTTTTGCAGAACCGTGGGTTCGCCATTTAAAAAATGTATTGGGACGAAATAATTTTAATGAACCACCGTTGGCTTAAAATTTGAGGCAATTACAAATTAAATAGGTCAAAATAGCGCAATGAATTCGATCTTTCGCGAGAAAAACAAGTAATACTGCTAAAAATAACTTGGTAATCAAGATTCTCATCGATTATTCATGCATAAAAAAGACTATGATTTTTGCCCTCCTAATTTCATAATTTCCCTTCTGCCTTATTCTAAAACTTACGCAACAGCAATAGCATTTGATTCTACGCTACATTATCTTATGAAATCTAGAAAAAATTGAAAGTGAGTAATTATCTTAGATACCTCCAGATTATGATATGGCTATTGGTAATATACAAGTAATTACTTTTTCAATTTTTTATATTTAAGTTCTCATTCATGAATTTATCAACTGGATCTTAGCCCTAACATTAGCTTGATAATTATTTGAATCAGTATTTGCCAACATCGTACAACAAAATGCTGCAGTTACCAACCATAACTCTCAAAGTTGCCAAAGAAGCTACAGAAAAATTTACTTACAAATTTGCCTAGTTAAGGCAAGTTACAGAGAAAGTTACTCCAAGTCACCCACGAATTTACCCATAAAGACAACCGCAAAATTACTCACAAAGTTTCCCGCGAAGTTACCCATAAAGTTGCCCGCTAAGTACCTTCAAAGGAATCCATGGTACCACCCATAACGACAGAGAAAAGAAACTTTTCGATAATAATTTTCCGTTAAAGTGAATTAACAATTGACCTGAAGGTTAATCGATTTAACACAAAAATATTCCACAAGAACGTCGAGAACGGACGCGCGCTTGTTATTTTCTAGACGGGGAGAAAAGTCAGGGTTCGCACACACACTGACTCACGCAACTTGCAGCCTCATCAACCGTCTCACACTTCAGGACCACCGCCAAAGCGAGAGAGAGAGAGAGGGAGGGAGGGAGAGAGGCGGGGAGAGGGGGAGGGAGAGAGGGGAGGGAGGGGAGAGATGGAGAGAGGGGAGGGAGGGGGGAGATGGAGAGGGAGGGAGGGGGGAGATGGAGAGGAAGGGAGGGGGAGATGGAGAGGGAGGGAGGGGGAGATGGAGAGGGAGGGAGGGGGAGATGGAGAGGGAGGGAGGGGGAAGAGAGATAGAAAGAAGATGACACGAAACCGCCGCCACACTTCTGGCGCAGAAGGCCTCCATAGCACTGCAACCGAATACTTCCCCTCCCCTCCGCCTCTTACAAAAAGCCACATCTCATCCCCGCGCAAGTCATAGCAAAAAGGAAAAAGGCCTAGAGGGAAACGGGAGAACAAGCGAAAAGGAGAAAAAACAAAAGAGAGAGATAAGGCGAGATACGAGACAAATGGGAGTTGTGCATGCGCTCTCTGTAGGGTGCACCCGCGATCCTATACCCCTTTCTACCCCCCCCTTTCCCTCCCCTCTTCTCCCCCACTTGATCCTTCCCCTTTCTCCCACCTATCCTCTACCTTTCTCTCCCCTACTTCTACCTCCCTCTTCTCCCCCATTTCCCCCCACTTTTTCTTCATCATCCCTCTATCTTTCTACCCCATTTCTCCCCCTCTCACTTTCTCTGGATCGCACATCCACACCGCCTCCAAGCGAGAGGAGATCGCGTTATCTGAATCTCTTCCCTCTCCTCCTTCTCCTCCCTCTTCGCCTCTTCCTACGTCATCTATCCCATAACCTCCTTTTCTAACTCGATCCGCATCGTCCAGAGGGCTAAAAAAGCCGGGGATAGGCTCTGCCAACGTCCGATGGAGAGTATCCTCCGGAATACCAGGGGGGCGGGGGAGGAAAAATCCATAACCGCAGCCGCTTTTGGCTTCTCCTCCTCTTCCTCCCGTCCTCTCTCGCTCGCCCACTCACACACGCACACAAAAAAGTCGTCAAAGGGACAGTGTTAGGAGAGAAACAGGGCGACCAAATGAGTGGAGGCGGACAGAGGCTGGCGTTGGCGGCCGAAGGGAGCGGGGTTGGGTGGCTGTGGTCGGGGAGGCGGAACGGGTCAATGGGCGCCCGGGAGATGGAGAAGCGGGGGCGTGTGTTGGAAGGGTTGAGGAAAAATTATACCTCATGAATGGGATGCCCGGGTAGTACGGCGCTCAACGCATGGGACCTTGTAGTAGGTTGTAAGGAATGTATTTCTTTGTTTGCTTCGGGTCATATTATAAGGTTGGCAACATAATGCGAGACAAAAGAGGAAGCAGATACCACAATTCATGGAGGATATTTTTTATGCTTTTAATTTAAACGAACAAAATATATAGACATTTAAAAAGTTGTCTATTATACATCACTTTGGAATGCACTTTACGCTGCAACTATAACTATGCATTGATTATCAGTTCCCAGAATGTGAGCGTTTACTCCGGTGTACATATTTGACTGGCAAAAAAGATGCTGTAATTTTCGCCTTCGGCTCCAAATGTATCACGCAAGTGAGGCAATTATTCCAACTAGGGACAAATGCAAATCCGACCAATAATAAACTATGAAAAATGCAAATTTCTACTTGATACTCGACGAGGAAATTAATTTAAAGTATTACCGTTTAAATTGCGTATAAAACGATGTTTATTCAAGAAACGATTTCATCATCAAAATCTAAGTAGCAGCAATGAGAAACCTTTTACTACCATCTCGCAATATGATTGTAATACAGATAACTACGAAATGATTTCAAAACATAAACAGAAGTATTCGATAAATAAATGTTACTTTACTTTTGTCTCGATTAATCCCCAAATGCTATCAAAGTTTTCTTATCGCAGGTCTTATACACTATCATTCTCTATTTCGTTACGTTTATTTTTTATTTTACAATGGATTACCCTCGGAACCCTAACCTCTGCACAATCCTTTCGGTCGAATCGCTTGAAGTCTCAAATCTCGGGATTAAACGGTGAAATCCACCTTTCGAAATACATATTTCACGTCGTTAAACCGACACGAAATGCTCCGAAGAACCCGCTGCGAATGTTTTCCAAATAACGCTGGAAATAAGGAATACCTCGGATGATGAATGGCCCTCGAAATGCAGATTACGAACGTCAACGTTGGGAGTCGCTTGCGTAACTCTTTTGTATCAGAGATAGGAGAAAAAACGCGATATTTTCACTTTTTCGCAGGAAAACAACGGCGAGGGAAGCGGCGATAGGACGAGGATACGCAAAATATTTGAAAACGAGGATAATCGCGCGATATATTTTCCATTTTTAAAAAGATAAAGAAGGAAAAACAAAAACCGTATCAAAATATTTAACCGCATAGATTTCTCGCCGAGACCTAAAAGCGGAAATATGTGTATGGGGTTGCATTTGGGGATTTAGGTAATACATTATATATACAAGTTTCGAAGAAGAAGAAGAGGAAGAAAACTTTTCCTTCCGCTTTTTTCGGCATCTGTCGAACGATGGAGAAACCAAACCGCCGTCTCTCACTCTCTTTTATCCATGCCTTTCCCCGATAGGTATTTCTTTTTTTGCGACACCCTCCTTTCGATTTTTGACGGCCGACGGAAAACATCGCAAGAAGCATAAAATACGCAAGAAAACTAGGAGAGAAAACGTACCGCACCCGCAAAAAAAATCCGAATAAATCCTCAAAAAGTTCGCCGACGTTCGCGAGGTTGCCTGCTTTGTACGTAAATTCCGTCGCTTCCAGAAATATCAAAAGTCACTTTTCTAGGATATATAAGCACGAAGTCGAAACTACGGCAGAAGAGCCATAAGCGGTTTTCGACATAAAAACGTTATTTTTCGAGATCGCTATGCTCCGTGGAAAAAAGCGGCCGCGAGAGCTTTCCTTTCTATCTTTCTTGTTCGAAACCTTTTTCTAAATTTCGAATACGGGTTCACGAAAAAGATTAAAACAACAAGTCTCGTCAAAATCAAAAAGAACAAATAAGGAAAGAAAAGAGGAATAAGATGCTGAGGGAGGGTTTTTTTAAATTGTATTAACGTACACAAAACGAAAATTTGCCGTAATAACGGACCCGTAAAGACGGTGAGAAGTGTTTAAAAATCCAGCTATAAGGCAAACGGACAGACGGACGGACCCCAAAATCAGTAGGGTTTACGATTGTCACCAGGCAAAACTATACTGAAAATTCGGATGCTCTTAACTTGAACGGTGCAGAAGAAGTTCACCAATTTGATATTTTATTGTTCATTGTGCCCCCCTACTACGCCCCTGGAGTCTGATCATGGAGTCTCCAAACTTATGGCCATTCCATAGATGATGCATGCCTCTCTCAAATTTTGCATTTTTTTGAATGATCACTGTAACGCAGAGAGTGAATAGCGTGCGCTCAAAATTTTATTTGAATAGATGAAATTGCAACTTCCACGCGGTCTTCATATGGATTATTGATTTGGCATTTAATGAACCAAAAATGGAGTCATCATTATCTTTGATCCGACCCATTACGAGTCGAAATATTAATTCGGCGGATTCAAACGCATTGAATGACTATTTTTATTTAGCCTCGAATAGAATTTTTAGGTCACATTTTTCGAACGGGCAAAAAAGAGTTGCGTAAAATAGCGTACCCTTTAAGAGCGAAAATGACAAAGCCCCCTTTCCAAGCCTCGCAAGAGAAAAAAAACGAACTTTTTTGTGATTATTTTTAAACTCCGCGCAGTCAATTTTACGGCAGCTCTTTTGTCCAACAGACGCTAAAAAAACGAGGGGAAAAAAATTAAAAAACATTATAACGGGCGCGTGAAAAATAAAATTTAAAAAACGCCCTCGAGGAGCCGAAGGCTTGATCCCTTTTTGAGACTCTTAATAACGACCAACCCCTTCCTTCGTAATCCCTTTTTTAAAAAATCCCCTTTTAATGGGACGATAGCCATCGAGAAAGGAACGGAGGGAATTTCCCAGAAAACAAAAGAAGAGAGAATGGCGCCAACAAAACGAGAAAGACGCGCGCGAGGAGAGAATGAGCCGACTTTTCCAATTATCTCACTCCTCCACATATTCCAACCTCATCGCCATCTCCTCTTCCCTCCAACTATCTCTCTTCGAGCACCAAAGAAAGAAGACTATCGCGCGAGACCCGGACGAAAATTATGTAATCTGTCATAAAAGAGATGATAAACGCTCGAATGAGCTTTTAAAACTCTCTCTCCCCCCACGCAAAACAAACAAACAGCGATACGCGGACGAATATCGCTTCGCTGCGAGACTTCTCGGAAAACCAAATGGAGACCTTTATTGAGGAGAGAGAAAAAATATGCTATAAAATATTTGCCATTCGTTTTGTTCCTTATAGAAAAAAAGGCGAAGAAAGTAAATTATGCCGAGGAAGCCGTGTTCTGATATGTCAGGGCGACCTTCAGAAAAGACCTAAAACGCCGAAATTCTGCTGCGGCCAAGGTTAGAAGGGGAAAAAATTTTAAGGGATGCATCGTCCCGAATCTTTCTTTCTCATGAGTTCGAGTTATTTTTAGTAACCGGTTAATTTTTTTCTTCTCTTTCTTCCTTTTTTTAATTCCTTCGCAAGTTTTCGTTTTCGGCTCAGGAAACTTGCCAAAAATCGAGAAACCTTCTCTGCCGATTTTAACTCAAAATTCTGAATTATAAAAAGTAATGACTTGCATAAAATCATCTATGTAGATCATGGGATCGTCAAATTAGAACCCTCGGGCCGCATACATCCCTCGAGAGCATTGTATGCGGACCGCGAAGCTATGACGAAAAAGCGATCGACAGAAAAGTTCACATTTGTTAATTGAAGTGGTGTTGATGAAACCTTGAATGTTGAGATTTTAACGCTAAAAATGTTTATACTCGATTTTCGCTCATATCATTCCACCCCATGATTTTATACATTTTCGCAACTACTAATGAGATCCGTCAGAGCGTTCGTAACCTTTAATGTGAACCAACACGTCAGAAAGTTTGTCGACCCCTAATATAGATAATCTTACAGGCAAATGATGGTCGTAAAATACTCATTTCGACTACAAAATAGCCGTCATCAGCGGTAATTCAACGGTCGTTAATTCGCTTTATAACAGAGACATCGACAAGTGAATTAACGCTGAGGACGTCTACTTTCTAGTAGAAACGCTAATATTTTAAACTTTAATGTTTTATGTTTGTAGAAGTTAACCAAATTATTAAATCAGAATTCTAGTTCACAGACGCAATAACTAATAAAGACTTAAGTTCCACAAGTATTGCACCATTTCCAATAAATTGTAACACAAAAAAGTTGTGACCAATTCATTTATCGAGCATATTTTCACTATAAAAAATACCTCGAATTCGCACAAAAATCTGTCTAATCGCAGAGTGCAATGGTACCTCGATTATCTGAACACCAAATGTAGGAACAAAATTTTGACTCCGAGATTCAGCACCGAAAATACACCTATGAATGATTTTTTTAATAAAATGTTACAAACTACCGCATACGACAATATTTATGAGTTAGAGAGCCGCATGATACCTATGTTCATAAATTTACCAACAGAAAACATAACCTGTATACGAAGAAATTCAGATAAAATACATGTCCCTTAGGCATCCCCAACACGTCTCAAGTTACACTACATCATTGTGTTCTGTAGTGAAAAACGTTGAAACGCCTCTGAATGGAAATTGAATAGAGCCGCATACTAAGTTAAAAGAGCCGCGGCTTGGCCACCCCTGGTATCTTACATAAACATACACCTTCAAGTTCGTAATTTAATAATTTTAATAATACCTTCAGCGGTCTTTCTGTTCTGCGATACCATACAATCAAACCAGGCCAATCTTCCCCTACATTCCTTATTATCTTGAACATCAACAGATTGGGTCCATTAGAAAGGCAAAAGAGAGATAAGCCCGTACATAAATGTATTCCTCTTATCTCCCACCTCCACCCGCGTAACTACTGGGGCGCTTATCGGTCAAAAACTAGCGGGATTAAGACACGATCAAACTATCCCGAACTTACTTTCAATCTTATGCCTTCCACTCGAACCTCCAGCTGTCCGTAGATCTTTAAACGCGTCATATTCATCTCGAACGCGTTTGCGAAAACCATCGATCTCCCTCGTCTCCCCCAGGCCTCTTCTCATGCCCTCCGACGAAATCCTTTCCTCTCCCCGCGGCGTCGAAATCTCTTCGCCTCCGCAACTCGGCCGGGTCACTGCGTCGTTCCCTCCTTTCCTTTCGCTTTCCATAATTCGAAGGAGCGTCGACGAGGGCAGAACAAACACCTCTCGGAAACAGAGACGGCACTCGATTCACGGTCGGATAAGGCCGAGCCAACGATCGTGGAGGAGCGCGAGAGCAGGTGAAACCTTACGAGACGCATGTCAAACTGCGCTCAACGTCCGTTAATTCCGAGAGATAAACAGTGTTCCGAGATTGAGCAACCTCTCAAGAGAGTCCTTGGGGCCTTCTTTCCTCCCGGCCGTTGTGCCACCACCGCGAGGGAGAAGGAAGCTGAAGCATGCCCCGCGAGGATGGGGCGTTGTGGTCGTAAGGCTCAACGCGATATCTCTCCAAGGAGCGGTGATTAAACCCATAAAAATCCTCGTTCCTGAAATCCGTGTTGCTCAAGAATTCGCACCTTCTCTTCTCGATTTTCGAGTCGCGGAGAAGATTCGTGAGCGAGTTTGCGGAGCTCGCCGCACTTTTTTGTTTCGGCGTGCGCTGCACACCGTGGCCACTCGTAACCATAAAATTTTTGTCTTATACGCACCATTTAAATGTTATTCCTGTAATCTATTAATGCAAATACAACCAAAAAATTTCTTTTGTGCAATCCTAGTTTTACATCCGTCGAAATTTTGGAATCCTAAAATTTTCTACCTTTACTCGTTTCCTTGGTGTTCTGTTAAAGACTTACAATTACAGTTTTATCGACACCAAAAGCGTAATGTTTTCTGTGTTTAATTTTTTGAAATTTGTGTTTGAGTTCTCCAATGAACATTATAAAAACTGGTTTTCTCGAACTGTAGATCAGTACCATAAATGCAGGAGAATATGAAGAAATGTAAATGCTAAATAATTCATAATGAGCATTAATGGTAAGAATTGCTTTAAAATTACATTTTTCGGCAAATTTTGTGCTCCTTCAATGTTGACAGAGCCAAAATCCGGAAGACAAGATGGCGCGATGGCAATTGCTCAATCCACCTGGCGGAAGAATGAAAAACTACGTGCATCCTAAACAAAATCCAAACAAGTCTACCATTTCAGAAAAAGCACATTCGCAAACACGAAAATATCCAGTTGCAAATAAAAATAAAAAGTGCAAACTGAAGCTCGTAATGTCAGTGACGTTCCGTAGATGAACTAAAAATCAAACTTGACCGAGCATTTGCAACATCGTTGCCACCAAAACCGTCTCCATAAATCCCGCGAAACGTGGTGACTCACCGAAGCACCCTGAAGCGAACCACGAGCACCGACGTTTTCCATACACCTCGCAGGATATTTTTACTCTTTTCGCAAAAAACTGAGAGAGAAAGGGGCGAATAAAGCAAACACCAAGGCTATCCTAAATCCAGCCCTGTGGCCGAAAAAAGCCACTATCACAGCGGTACCGAGAGAAAACGCAATGTATACCAAAACAGCAACAAACTACGGTATAAAGCGACTTTTATCCGATTATCCGCATCCCGAAAAGCTCGCTGACCAAGACGAAATCGAAAGGTCGTAAAAAATAGGTGCCCGTAACAGTAGGTTAAAGGCTAAAAAAAAAAGTAAGTGAAAGAAAGCGCCATCCCTCTTTTCGTAGCCGGTCGGTTAAGGGCTTCTCTCGAGGCCTTAAGTACATACATCACGCGAAGTGACCACTAGAAAACTGCACCACTCGATTGCTATTAAAAAAAATATATACCCACGCGAATTAACCCCATTCCCTCTCTCCAGGCACAGGAAAGAGTGTAGGAGAGAAAACGAAGAGCTAAACAAGGAAATAGCCGCGCGTAGGCGCGCGTGCGGGAGCGGGGACGTCTTCTGGACTACTTAACGTCACGCAAAACTCGAAAAGATAAAGAAAATTAACGGGAGAATAACAAACGAAATGAGTAATCCCACTTTTCTACATTCGAACAAAACGAATTTTGTAACTGGCGGACGAGGAATGATAAAAGCGTGTTGTAAGGAGGGCGATAATGCCATCTGACGCGCAAAATGAGAATCATACGAGCCTGTGGAGAACAATACACGCCCCATGGGAACTGAGATCCGACCCGTGGAATTTTCCTTGTACGACTTGTTTGCCTCATCAGCGAACTGGTTTCTTTGTTTATTTTTTATAAGCCCTTGAAGAGTAAAACATTTTTAAGAGCTCGTTAACAACAACGAGGCAGACACGCTCGCTTACCAGCTCTTTCTTGTACGTTCGATCAAGGATTCGGAAATCGACAACTTGCGCCAGTCGGATTCAATAAAAAAAACAGTTACTACGCTTTTATTCATGACTCCTTTTAATCCTTCCTACTATATGCTTAAATAGTTATGTCGGCTTGTTAATACCAAGTTTTCACTTATTAAAAAAAATCCTACTTACATCCCGACTCGAGTTTCGAGAACCTGGATGATCAGTCAAGCACCAGATCGATGGAGTGGCATCAGCAATTTAATGCGAGGATTATCATTTTACTTCGCCGAAATAAAAACAAACGCATTGGGAAAATAAGAAAGGGAGAAGAAAAGCTAACAACGACTCATCGAAACCACGATCCCGAACAAAAAAAATCCCCCGCGATGACAGAGCGGCTTCTTCAACATTCGAGAACGTATGTATCTTTCTCCCTATCTCTCCTCCTCCCCCGCAAGCCATTGCAGACGTCATCACGGGTCGGACACTGCATCACGATAGGCAAAACGTGTCGTCCGTCCTTTTCTTACCCTTCGGGACTGTCGACATCGCGCGCGGAACAAAAGGGACGCGACTCGAATCGTCGCGGGATATTTTTTTTACTGCCGCAAATCCCTGTCCGGCGTCACGATCGTGCACCTGCAACTTTTCGGATCCTTCTTCCGAACTCTTCCAAGGGCTTTTCCCTCTCTAGATTCACATCCACATTTCCTCGGAAGTAATAACGTGAGAGGGAAAGAGAGGAGGATGCGAGCGTAAGCAAACCGTTACCGTTCGAAAAAAAAATCACGCGCTCACGATTGCCTCCGTTCTAGGTCAGGACCATTCGTTCGTCGACGGCGATTATCGACTTCGAAAAGGCAGTCAAGAGAATCGCCGTTCGAGCTCCTGCTCCTGGAGGGGCAATTAAAAAAAGGTTGCGCAGCCGAAGGAAAAAACATGTCCTGTCTCCTTGCTTCAAAAGCGAACGGCGTGGGAAAAGTCATGGGTGGAGAAATAGAGCAAAGTGCGTGAAACGCATTCACGAAGAAAATTTTAATGAAAGTCACGGAAATAATCCAGCGCGAAATAAGTCAAATAATTATGGAAACCGGTATTATTTTTTTCTAATGAATTTACGCCTCTTATTTTCGAAAATGATATTCCGATTACATGAGACTCCGGAAGTACTTCAAGGTCGAATAAATGTAAAATATGTGGTAAAAATCTGATGTGGCCACCGCATGACTTTCCCCATATCTGTAATATTCCTAAAAATTCCAAATAGGTTAAATGATATCTAATGAATATTTTAAGGAACTGCGAGAAAATTTTAAAGACTTGACCAAGAACAGAAATAGACTCATACCGTACCATTCTGATATTGGTTATAGCCAGGAATCTCCAACAATTAAGAAAAAAATCTGATGTGGCCACCACATCACTTTCTCCATATCTGTAATATTTCTAAAACTTCCAAATAGGTTACATAATATTAATATATTTTAAGAAACTGCGAGAAAATTTTAGACTTTACAAAGAATAGAAAAAAATCAAACCATAGGCTTCTGATATTGGATATAGCCACAAAGCTCCAACAATTAAGAAAAGAAAAAGGAGCGTTACTAAGACGTAACTAAGCGTAATATTTCTAAAAATTCCAAATAGCTTACATAATATTAATATATTTTAAGAAACTGCGAGAAAATTTTAGACTTTACAAAGAATAGAAAAAAATCAAACCATAGCCTTCTGATATTGGATATAGCCACAAAGCTCCAACAATAAGAAAAGAAAAAGGAGCGTTACTAAGACGTAACTAAGCGTCACTTGTTAACAGTCGTCGGTAGGTGGCGTGGTGGTGGCAGCTAAAAATATATGATATCTCTTAAACAATGCATTATATGGAAAAATGTTTCAAACAAAGGTTGTAGAAAATTAAATTTCCTACAACTTTTATTCCAGTACATTTTTGCATTTATCAAATATTAAAACAAATATTTCAAAATAACGGATAAGTGACCCGAGTAAACACCCACTTACGGTTAACCGATTTTTACCAAAACTTATGTTATTCTGACTTTTATAAAAATGTTAATTGTAACTAAGCGTCAATTGTTAGCAATAGTCGCCGGTGGGTGGTGGCAGCTAAAAAATTAGTTTTTAAATATCTCTTAAACAATGTATTATATGAGAAAATGTTTCAAACAAATGTTGTAGAAAATTAAATTTCCTGCAAATTTTATTCCAGTACGTTTTTACATTTAACAAATATTAAAGCAAATATTCCAAAAAACAGATGTTTGTCAGTTATCCGTAATCAGTTCTTGTGACTGTCATAAAAATGTTAAATATAAAATTTCGCGTTGACCTGATTAATAGTTTTTGAGTTAGAGCACCCACAAAAAAACTGTCACATACACACACAGACATCATCGAGAAAATGGTCAAAATGTGTTCAGGGGACCTCAAAACGTGTATTTCCGTTGAAATCTCAAAATCGACTTTTTCATGAAAAAAATACTTTCCCCCATTCTATGGAGAAAGTAAAAAATATATTACTGCATTCAAATCGTATTTCATGTACTTTTAAAAGCAATTCCGGTACTGGTCGTCTACACTGGAATATTTAAAGGGTCATCCAAATGCACTTTTTTCTTTTAGCCTTTTTTCAATCCTATTTCTTCCGCGGGGTCCATTGCAGTATATCTGATCGTAATTTTTCCTATTCAATGTGGCACGTCGACTACCATTTCGAAATGCTTACACTTACGACTACATCGCAGTTGCTTGTGTTCTCCGTGTCAAATCTCTCCTATCTTGGTCCTTTGGATTTAGACTTATCATGCACGTCTCAATGCGACTTTAGAATGAAGTTGGATTAGGCAAGCTTACAGAATCTATTTCCGTGTCCCGTACGTTAAGACAGAGCACACTGGTTAGATTATTTATTTTTAAATTAATGACGAGCATTTGGAAAATAAGCGTGCGCCCAAATATATTGCAAGTCATCGTTGCTCTGCTGTGAGCTATACTTCAAGGTTTACAGAAGCTTCAAAATATGTGCACTAGATTTTCTACTCGAGTTATGCCAATTTTTCTCAATTTTCTTGGTGCGCATGAAAGATGCGGGCATGACGTTAGTACTGTAGGATAATTCTTCGACTAGTTCTATTCATTTAATATTTCCGCGCAATATTTATTAAAATAACACGCGGCTAATTAAATAACAAGGCGAAAATGACGTAATATTTAAAATTATCTTGGAGCCCTCAACCCCTGTTCGCACCCTTATCTATGCATAAGAGAGATTCGGAGAAATGGCATCTTATTAACTCACTTCTCCAGGTTATTCTATGACTGTATTATCGAGCAATTACAATTTTATTGGCAAATTTCAGGTTAGTTTAGAAGGCAGGTTTGGTTGTCATTTTAATATTTAAGCTTTTAAGTAATGAGGTGAAATTATAACCACATTGTAACTGAGGAGCGGTATTATTATTTATTCACTAGCTATACTGACAATTGGATTTTCCGAATCAGTCATGAGAGTCAAGAGGTATTTAAAAGATAAAATTTAATATCACTTTATTTCTTTGTAAAATATAAACTATCGGAAAGTTAAGTAGCGCGATAATTTGAACCTATAACTTAGTGGGTCTCACAGACCGAATCTCACCAGTTAAAGGTTAAGGACAAAGATTACACAAGTAAAAACTGAGCGAATATTTGTTAAAATAAAGTTGTAGGCAGAATGAATTGAATAAAATATCTAGTTCTAGACTGCAGAGCATGCAGTTTCTGATTTCTGAAAAATACCGGTAAGTACAATACCACGCTAACTTCAAAACTTTCAACGTAATAACACCAACCTTCCGTTTCAACTAAAACAAACGCTTCCCTCGGTTCTTCCCGTTAGTTGTCCACGAGAAAAATACGTCACCTTCGACCTTAGAGCTACAGAAATCACGAAAGAGGGAGATAGGAAACAAATCTTCCCGGCCAAATATTTCCTCTCAAACGCTTCTCCCCGTCTGGTTACCCGAGTACACGGCGCGTAGCTGTCGAAATTGGGTCGCAGCGAGCGAACTGAGCGCGGCATCCGAGAGCGCGAGCGCGCACAACAAACACGGGGCACAAACACAAGCACACAAAGACGAGAGCGCTAAAATAAAATGGGACAAAATTCATCCCTTTATTTGACTACGGTCGCCGAAGACATGGAAATGAGGAGAGTGGGGAAAGAGAACATATACGAGGAAGCGGGCCCATTGTCGAGGATGCGCGACGGGTAGAACTTAAAATACAACTTGTTTACTCCAATTCTGGAGAAGAAAGAGAGAGGACGGAACGGAAATGAGGCGCGGGAAGAGAACTAAATGAGAATGCGGGCGAAGGGAGGAGGAGATTTAAAAAAAAGGGGAAGGGGGGGAAAAACGATCCATACGGAGGAAATGGAGGAGGGCGATAGAGGAGGGAAAGGCCTTTAGGAATGGGTAGAAGTGAGAGAGAGGGGGAGAAAAATATGGTGCTAGATCGGGGTTGATCAGCCAGCTTTATGAGGGAAAAAATTTCTCAGAAAAAATCTTTACCGCTGGTCCCAAAAAGAAAAGAATGGTTTGACTAATTTTCTCTTGGTAAATGACGTACACGTGCCAGATATTCTCGAGGCTTGAGTAATTTTTAGACCGGGTTGATTTAGGTCGGTTTTTCTAGCGCGATGTTAACATTTTAATCAGCCCAGGAAACACCCTTAAAATATACCAGGGAGTTTCTTATATGCAAATAATTGGAACGAAAAATTCAAAACTTTTATTGTATTTTTTAAATTCTATATACTTGTTCAAACATTATATATATATATATATATATATATATATATATATATATATATATAAAATCAAGAATGAAAAATAAATTACCCGAGACAAGACTGGGGCAAATCATTTTTGGGAAGAAAAACACAGCACGGGTCAGACTGTAACAATGGGGGACTGTCAAATATCGGGAATTACCGAAAATTTTATGAAGTTTTATTGTATGGCTATTGTTATAGGCAAATATAAAGTTTTTTCGTTACATTTTTAACAGATATTTATAAAAAAGGCAATTTAAAACGGACGAGTTAATGCCGAACCCGATCACATCCGATTGGTCGCCAAAGTTTGCCGAGTGTTTAGTGACGTCAGTGCATGCCACAAGCATGCTAGCCGTGCTAGAAGCCATTGTGCCGATATGGAAGTAGAAGCTTGAAAGACATAATTCTCTTGTTTTCCTCTATACCCCATCTTAGAAGAAATATTGGTAGAAGTACTGCACCTTCCTGCATTTATTTCGCTTTGTGATTTGCAAAATGTCATCTGAAGGGTTTTGTGTAGCCAGATCTGATAATTTGCCCAATGTTGATTCGTACATGCTTTTGCGGTACATTGGAAGTCGTAGGGAGCAATATTCAGATGTTGAAATGCGTGGAGTGAATGCGGATTGGTTTGTATTACAATCCATTGATAAAACAAGTTCGATGTAGCGCTTTTATTTTCAGTTATTGTAATACATAGTACTATTATTTCGACTGAAACGCAGAAGACATGTAAAAGATAGATTGACGTCTTAAAACAGCTTTCCCATATTAAATATATAAAACAACTCTAGTTTTAACTAATATTATAGAATATTTATTTATGTCTTGTTTCCCATGCTGTCCTAGTATTTAGTAAGTAAAATATTAGATAAGTATACAAAAGGTAATGGACGAGGTCGAGACTTCGTGCAATTCCACAATAAAATAGCGTGAACAATGCTAGATAGTATTTTTATTTATATTAAACTTTTGCTAATTTCCACAAAATATATTATGTAAAACACGACAGGTTTCGGTGAATAATCACCATCATCTGCCTTTACAGAATCATCAGGTCAAATATACAAAATTAATGTGAATAACTTACCTTCCGTGTGTCTTGTTTATAGGAAATGTGGTTAAGTTTGTTATTTTAAGTGTCTATCTGCCTTAGTTATTACCTATACATACTTGTGAAAAGAAAAACTGTAGAAGTGTTTGTCATGACTGCATGTCGCTCTTGTATATGTCACGAATTTCAACGTTGCTTTTATGGCTTCTTTCTCCCTTTGAGGTCAACGAGGAAAGACTATGTTAGTAATGCTGTTGGATTTGTTAAACTGAAGCGGGAAGGAAAAATTTGTATTGTTAAAGGCAAGATTTGCCCTGAACACAGATTAAGATAAAGAGGTTATGAAGTGGGTGTAGTTGTAGATGAAGAAGAAGATTTAGTCACGTCTGTGGTGTGCTATGACCGCCCTTATTTAGCAAAACATGGTCCTTCAAAATACCATGCTGTCGTGGATATTATGGGAACAAATTTATTAAAATATTTAAATTACAGAACTAACTTAATATGTAAAATATGTAAAAGTATTTGCTTAAAAACTTGGTACTTAAATATATGCACTGCAACAGTAATTATTTGCTTAATAAATCCATAGCCCAACGATTTCCGTAAGTTTGATATTACGTATTTAGAATAGGTATATTACATTATGGAGGTTTTGTTAAATATATATGCTAATCTTGGAAACATAAAAATATAATTTACTCTTTCAACGTTATCCAGAAATATATGCATCATATCAATGTAATGCCGACATAAGTCATAAACTAAAATACGAAGCAATAAAATTACGTACATACATATAACTAGTACTTGGATTAAAATGATCTTCGCAGACAAATGCAGTTGTACGTTCCGATATATCAGATGCGTATCTCTTCATGGCTTTCAACCACAATATTCTCCGCTTCTTATTTCTTCCCAAGGAGCTAGGTAGCGTGAAGAACAATTTTCTCGGGGTTTTAATTGTTGTAATTAAGCACTGAGGTGCCAGACAATACTTATAACCCGTCTTAAGTTCCAGATTCTCCATTTTAGCTACAATATCAGGAAAAGCAACAGGACGAATTATCAAAACCGCGTGCTTTCAGTACGGGCGTAAGTTTAAACGAGTGGCACGCGATGACGTCAAGTACCCCTTACTACTTTTCCTCCAACCAGAATGCCGTTTTCGCGGGATATTTAAAAGAGTTATTTTAAATATTTTTTGCATAATGAAGACGATTTAACCAAAAAATGTTCACAGGGAGTAATTAAGCCATTTACAAAGATTGTTTTAAAAAACATAATTAAATATTTTGACAGTCCCCTATTAAGTTATATGGTTAATGACTTGCGATGGCCAAAAACCTCATCCACTTTCGCGCGATCAATTTCAAGTGTGATTTAAATTTTGAGCTGCGCCCCGGATAAAAAGAGTCGGTAAAAGTCTCCATGTAATGATGCGAAATTCAGTTACGCGGCGAACTAGACGTTATGCGGGGCGAAATATTTTTTTAATGGTCCTATTATCGTCTGGCATTGGCGTAGGAGTTATTAAGGTTCTCTCGGGTGACTCAAGTTATTTACGATTTTCTTTCACCCGATTCCTGTTCGCGAGCTTTTATTAGCCAAAAATGAATTATAACAACACCCAGTTTCGAACCAAGGTCAAGTTACTACGACTCTCGAAAAGAAGAAATTTATAAAAACTGAGTGTAACCGAATATCTCTCAGGATACGAATAATTTACCGTCGCTAACGTCAAATGAAGCCGACAGTTACACAATCAGAAAAGCTTCAAATTTTAATTAACTGAAACACTAGAATCATATGCCTGTATCTACCCTTCGTAAATAAACAAAGATAATGATTTTGTAAAGCACTCAAATTGAGTGAGGAAACCGTAAAACAAAAAGTAATTTTAAAAAACTACAAAACTTGGTTCCAAACCCCCCTTGACCTCAATAACCAATTGTTTACCTTTCCACATCTCTACTCTTTCCCCTCTATATACATTCCCTTCCCTCGACTGTATAAAAACTGTTTCAAACACTTTCAATTTGTTCAACAAACACGTGAAACGAATATCGCATAATTGGGAAGCAAACATCTCGGTCGTTCTTCCAATATAACTTCTCCTGAAGCAAAATATGTCCTTCCGTCCTTAAAAGCACTTCCCTCCGTTTTCTGGCACATTAGGGAGATTTACTCTACTATAATGACAGGTCACGGATCAAAACTACCTTCCAGACGATACCCTAATCCGTGAAATTTAAGTGTTTTTCTCCAATAAGCGCGGAGTAAACGAATGTAGTGCCTTCATTCTCGCTTCTTTCTAAGTGAAATTTCTGTTGCGGAAAAGAACCGAATAATTACAATTTACGAATGATGACTTCGGGCACACAAGCAGTCAACTTAGCCGGTAAAAAAGAACGAACCGTTTCCAAGAGATAGATTAATACCGTTTCAAGCAGACCCTGAAAATATTTACCGGACGCATTTAGCACATCCCTCTAAAACTTCCAGCGTAAAAACTGTAGCTCGGGTACTCCATTTAAGTACGTCTGCTGGTTTAACTCGTCCAAAAATACCTTGGAACAACACCAAACTCGATAAAAAAACTTCAAGACTGGCACCAAGAAAATATGAGAACAATCGAGGGTTCTAACGTACTACGAGACCAGAATACCCCACTAGCCGTTAAGATAGTCATTCCGGCACGCTTTCACCAACAAGTTGAACGCTTAAAAAAAAACACCTTTTTTCTGCCCCGCTATTTTGACGACGAGTGCGGGCGTTTGGCTTAGGAAGGGGTAAACAAACCGATTTACAACCCCTGGTAATAAAGTGTTGATCGAGACGAAAACGTCCCCTTCCGGAAGCGGCGGCAGCTCCCCCATCAAAAAAAGTTCAAGACAGGGAAGACGTTGAAAGGCGCGGAGGATGTCGGGAAAGGCGGGAAGGGTCCGAGGTCATGGCACGCAAGCTCGCCGCGAAACCGAAAATAACTCTTCGGTAATAAAAGAATCTTCAAACTGCGCATTAGAGCATTAAAGTCAACGCACGACCTTAAAAGTTAGGTCGGAGATTACTTTTAGACTACAGACCTGAAGAATCATTGAATGAAAAAATGAAATCAATATGTAAGAAAATCTTTGAGCGATAAAAGTAAAATACTCGTACGACAGAGCGGAAAATGACTCCTAAATTGTCGGATTCATAACTATATGCAACCGAAAACATGGTCGTTCAATAGAAAAAATATAACCAACTCATAAATAATAAAGAACAATCCTGACCGAATGTTGTTATTAATAAAATAGATGGGGGAACCGCGCGAAAGCGTGAAACCAGACAGACGTATCCTTAACCTTATGCAACAGACAAGATTTTTTCAAACAAAAACTTTAAATACATTAAAACGACCTTGACCGAATATAGATGATTTTGTGAAGGAGAAAGATATAGAAACAGAGGAATGCGCGTAAGAAGCGGATAGTGACGTCAAACATACCGACGTCGGAAAGGGAATAGCCACGAAACAGACGGCGTTGAAATCCGAAGCGCTGAACTAAATGGTCCGTGGAACTAAAGGCCCCCTTAAGACGCGGGCCAATCATCATCCCCGCGACGGTGCGAAGGCCTCAAGGCGCCGCCGGACTCCCGAAGAACCGGTGGCGAGGGTTACAATGACAGGTTGCGAGATGACAGAGGTGACCTTGGGAATCGGTCCAGCGAGACGGGAAAAAAAGAGAAACACCCAGCGGGCGGCCACTCAAAAAAAAGAATGAAAGGAGAGATGCGGGTCAGGCTGTATGTATAGCGCCGAAAAATAAAACTAAAATAACGAGAGAAAAAATACGCGTTCCCCTCTTCCCTATCACGGTCGAGCTAAAAGGGGATTTAGGAAAAAAACCAAACAACAATAGACGACCATGAAAATGAATAAAAAAACATAAATACTGGAAATCAGGGTAAAAATTGAGCAATAGAGAGGGCCATTTTTAAAAACGTCGTGGAGGGAAAACAGCCCATCGTCACGATGGTGTCATGCGGGCGCAATGTCGATGGTGGCAATTTTCAACACCTCTTCTAGGAATATACACTAAGTACTGTTTTTTCGTGGGTCAGTTTTATAGATAATAACGTACAGATTTGATTAAATGTATGCTGTGCACTTCGGCACACTATTAAGAACATATTAGTAGAAATTATGTAGGTGAGCTCATTTCAAACAGTCATTGACATAAAGACAAAGGATCCTTCAGTTACCACTGATTGCGGCTGTTTCAAATGAAATGCGCATATTAGCACTTAAGCAGTCGTTTTAAGGTTACAAGTTACACTGGTTATAAGTAGTAAGCTATAACAGGTAATTATTTTTTTATCGCTTTTATTGAGGGCTACAGGTAGCGAAAATAAAAAGGAAGGAACGGGTATGTTGGATGGTGATAGATTAACGTCGGCAGTTCCGGTTATACATTTAAGTGGAAAGCACACTAAGTTACACCCAAGGTTAACTGCCGTTTGGGTTAAGTCGATTCTCTGTGAAATCGCATTCCTATCCCTCGAGACCGCTAAACGTGTACCAATCATTATTCAGGAATAAACGCGAGCAGAAAGAGGGAAACGATACAAGTTAACCGCATGCTTCGTGGACGGAAAACCGATGAATCTACTTCGAATTTCCCGTTCTGTCCAGCGATTATTTGGGGCGGAACAGAAAAAAAAAGTTTGACCGCACACCTATCGATTAGCGAAAGAATAAAGGCCTCTAAGTCGGAAATTAAAACTTTATAATGAATACCCAAAACATTAAAAATATTATTGCCAATCGAAAAACGCAGAGCACAGAGCGAGGTAGCCGAACGCGAAGCTACTGACAGTCTCGTAGAGAGCGCTAATTAAAAACCTAGCACTTATACTCATTAGAACCGAACGTACGCAAACTCCATAGTAAGGTTGAAACAATATCATTTGACTGCATCAGAGAGGTAACCGAAACTAATATGACTCATATACAACATTTGAATGTTACTGAGTGAACATAAACTAAACTCAACCAAAAAACCGAGTCATTTCCTGTTCAATTCGATAAGACAGGCTAATAGATATCTTATGTAATGTAGGTATGAAGCTACGGCTCACCCGGCCGTAGGCATTTAGACCAGTGTTTCTCAAACTTTATTAGACCGTGGAGCACACCACGATATCCCCTAATTTAGGAGGAGCACCAGACCAAATCCTTCTATTATATAAAATCAAAACCCTCCCCTCCCCCTATAAGTTGACAAAATTAAATGTGAGCGAATGCGATGCAGCATATTTTTCATTCGCATTTTAAAATCACTTAGAATCCCTCTATGAATGCGGCACTTAAACCAAACGACACCTGAAAGAATGTAAATTAATTTTCCGGCCATTGATTTTCAAATACGCGTCGAATCGTTCCGCAAATTTATTATTAAAAAGAAATTTTGGCTAAATTTTAGACGAAAAAGTTTGTAGTCAAGGGTATCTGAATTGGTGCTGAAATTAAGTAAGGCACTGTATACATGCATATATTTTATACATTTTACAGTGCATGAATATTACATTGTCACGAAAACGATCCACAAAATGAAATAAATAAGTTCTTACTTATTTTTACACAGATAATACCTGTAAATAAATTATGGAAAAATTTATTCCTCAGCACAGAAACCAGAGTGGCTTGCTATCTAGTACCGTAGTTAAATTATTACATAAAACAAATAAAAGATTGTAGCAAGTCCTTTAATTATAAAAGCAGAAAATACGACAAACTTAGAATTACGCACTAGGTAGATTAACATAAAGGTATTCCAACAAATAGAAATAATGAAAGAAAAATCCAAAATAGTAATTATTCCTAAAACTTGGTGTCGAAGCAAAATATTACCATAAAAATAAAGGAAACGTTAAAAAAAATTAACCTTACCAAAAACACAAAAAAAGAATAAACAATATTATAATTACAGAGAAATCAAAACGTAACATTAAAATTTAGTAGAAAATTGATAATTTGATTTTTTTAATCCGTACATGGTTTATCCATACCTACTTAATGGGATATTTGGGCCTGCATGTTCGAACAGAGTACATCTATCCTTGGGCTAAGTTTGGATAGAGATAGTCTTAATGTTGAAGTGATATCCAAACGATTTCTCAGCTTGCTTTTTGTTTCAGTAACTACAGAAAAACCACTTTCACATAGAAAAGTCGATGAAAAAGGAAGAACTTTCAGCGCTTTTTCACTTAGCCATGGAAATTCAGTGAAAGCTTTAATACAAAAAGTTTCAAGAGGAAAATCCTTCTTTAAAATTTTTAATGTGCAATCTGAGGAAAGATCAGCTAGAAACTCTTCTTCTTCTAGTCATAAGTTATTTCCTTGATTATTATTAAATGGATCTAATACCCACAAAGAACCTACTCATGGATCGTTGTTTAAAGGAAAATTTTTTTCAAATTTATCACTAAGTGTATCCAAGTGATTAACAATGATCAATTGAAGTTCTGCAAAATTAAACTTCATTGTATCTATCATTGACTTCATTCAGAAGCTCTGTTAATCCAAAAAACATATCCAAGTAGTTGTATTTGGCTCTGTTAACCCATAACTTTAATTTCTTTTTAAACCCTTCTATTTTACTATACATGTGAAAAACATTTTTCAATGGTCCTTGTAGTGATAAATTTAACTCATTCAAATTCTGAAAAATATCTGCAAGATAACAAAGTTTCAAGTACCAATTAATATCCTTGTAGTACTTCACAAGATCTGAATTTTTCTCAGACAGAAAACACACTACTTCCTCTCTAATTTCACACAATCTTTTTAACACTTGACCTTGGACAGCCAGCGAACTTCTGCATGCAATAATAGTGTGGAATGTGCAGATCCCATTTCATCGCATAGTATTTCAAACAATCGTCAGTTAAGTGCACTGGATTTTATTAAATTTACTGTTTAGATGGATATTGCTAACCCTTCATTTAACTCTGAGCTTAACTTTTTAAATGCTAACAATTCTCGGTGAATAATACAATGTGTAATTTGAATTTTTGGCACTACTTCTTTATATTTTCCAACCAATCCTGCGTGTACACCTGCCATATTTGCTGCACCGTCAGTACAAATCGGAACACAATTTAAAATATCGATATCTTTGCTGGAGAAATATTCAGATATTACCTTGAATATTTCGGACCCAGTTGAACGGAGTGGCAAGTAAAAGCTGTTCATGAATTCTTCTTCAATCACTTTACTGTCCCAATCAATATATCGAACGTACATAAATATTACAGCTTTGTTAGCCATATCTGTTGATTCGTCCAATTGAAGAGCGAAGGTTCTAGCTTTTTTCACTTTCTCTAATGAAGATCTTCATTCATCATTGCGATACGTCTCGCAATCGTATCGTTGGAGAGAGGAATTTGTCTAATTTTTTTGCAGCCTTCTCTCCCAAAATCGCCTTGCATGCATCTACTAAGCAAGGCATGATTAAACTTTCTCCTATGGTGAAAGGCTTTTTAGTTTTGGCGATTCGGAGTGAAATTAAGAACGATGCATTAAGCACTGAGTCAGTTACTTTGCATATGTTACTAATTAATCCCCTCGGACTTTTAAATTTATTTCCTCTTCTCTTAAAATACTTATTTTGATACTGCTGGTGTTTTTTATCAAGATGTCTTTTTAATTTTGCTGGAAACATGGCGCTATTTGACAAAACCTCAGAACAAATAACACACTGTGGACTACTGCCTTGACATGTGAAACCGTATTTAATGTAATCAGGATCATACTTTCGATGTACTACCACGTAACGTGATAGACAAAAGTCTTTACACTTCGTTCTAATAAACAATTTAATATTATATTTCCAATAATTGGACTTTTCACTTTAATTTTTTAAAAGGCTTGCGGAGCACCTGCTTCATGTTTGCGGAGCACCGGTTGAGAAACACTGGTTTAGACGACTTGCATGTCAATCACGTAAATGTAAACGTAAACGACGGCCGGAAGAGTGGATATAAATCAGGCGTTTTAGTACAGAATTGACCAACACTGCTGGTCGTTCCTCTCATCCTCGCGATAAAACGCCAGCTAACTGAAATGTATAAGCGGCGATTGAGAGATAACTTCATAAAAGAGCCAATAACTTAAAGGTCGTTAGTGTACCGGGCAAAAAAAGAAACACACCACTTTTTCTCGATTCTAATAGGACTCAATCGTAAAAATTAAGACCGGTTCACCGTAAACTTCCCTAAAGGAACCTTCTGCCTTTTGAGCACGACTTATTTTCATCAATGAAACTCGTTCACCTTCGCGAGCGATAGAAAACCCATTAACTTTTTCAACGTTCCGGGACGAAACGCGAAACGTACGAAAACGATTTTTCACAAAAAACGTTAACGTCCGTTCCAGACCTAAACCGAAGAGCGAAAAATCTCCGGGCAGATTTTTTTCCTCTGGAAAAGGTTTCGACGCCAGCTGGAAAAGGTTTCGACGCCAGCTGAAAAATCCCCAGGCATAAATAAAAACAATGGCGACCGAGTCTGGGTAACTAGGTATAAAATCCCTTCCCCCTCGTTTGCCCTTCTCTCCCCCCCCCGCCCCTTCCCTCCCCCACCTCCTTCCCTTCCACAACAGACTTCAAACCGCATACCCGAGGGAGTGACGCTGTTGGACAGTGCCCCGGATTCCTTACTGCTACCGTCCGCCCACTTCCTCACTCTTTTTATTTGCTCTCGTCCCCCCCACTCCTATCCCCTCCCTCCCCATCCAAGTATGTACATTACCTCCCTCGCGTTCGCCCTCCCCTCCATTTCCTCCCTTCAACCCTTTCATTTCCTCCAACTCCCTCCATCACCTTTTCTCCTCTCTCCCTTACCCCTCCCCTCTTCTCTTTCACTCTTACCTTCTGCGCCACCCCCACATCCTCCGCGCATTCCGCCTTCTAACCTTTATTTTCTTCATTTCTCTGTCCTCATCTTGCCCGTCCTTTCCCTCCTCCAACTCGTCCTTATTTCTCCTTCTCCTATCACCAATTACACTCGTTCTACTCCTCTATTTTCTGACCTATTTTTCACTTCCTTTCTTTTGCCTTTCTTCTTACCGTCATTACTTTCCGCCACCCCTACCTTTCTCTACTACTCCTCCTCTTCAACTTTTCTTCTCCTCCACCTCCTCTCCTTTTCCTATCCCTCCGTTTCTTCTTTCCCTACCTATCCTCATCCTGTCTCACTCTCTTCTTCCTTCCCACCCTTTCTACCCCTCCTTCTACCCTTTTCTCCCCCTTTCCTCTTCCTTTCCCGCCCATATTTCCTCCATAACCCCCACCCCACTTCTCCCTCCTACTCTCTATACCCCACCACCCTCCTACATCCCGCACAGCCTCCCGTCTCTTTCAAATGCGGTCGCCCACCGCCGCCACCGCACTCGTCTGACGGCTCCCCGAGCGTGCAGACTCCACCGGGAAGGGAGAGGCTTGGGAAGTCCGCGGTCGCACGGGCGCATGACCTTTGCGAGTACGCAAATGAGATATCCTCGCCTCACTCGCAAGGTCGAACGATGATGCGGAGATTATGAACAGCGTCCTCCGCACGACTTCATTCCTTCCCTTTCGGTCCGTGTCTGTCTCTCCTCTTCCTCCCTTATAATAACATAGGTCAAGCAAATTAACCCTCCCACCTCCGCCAACCGATGGAAAGACCTCCGACTAATGCGGCACTTATAGGTTATCCTCTTCCCCTATTTCCATCCCTCCACGTCCCTTGTATTCCATTTCCTCCGGTATGTGCGCAACGTCGAGCCTTTCCTTTAAATGGATTCGAATGGAAGGAAATGAGCTGTGGGAAAATATCGGCGCCGAAGAAAGGTGTACCATTCTGGCGGCCCATGACCTCCCACGTCTGATTCGTATCCTGTCTGCAGAAACCACGGGCGGATTGAAAATTTCATGTGCTCCTGGCCGTTGTATTCCACGGAGCCTCTCTCTTCCACGTATCCAAATTACGTTTTTGTATCATAGTTAACAGAAGAGAAAAGTAATTAGAACATTTCCTGGCAAAACATTCTCATAAATGTGCCACCCAAAAAGAGAAAGTATTATAATGAATGAGTTTACATCAACAGCATGAAAAGAAAAGGTGCAGTGAGATAGCTATGAATTCGAAGATCTTATAGTTACCGCTATAAAAAGTGGTATCACAAATACTGCTGTCCTTCATGTGATTTTTTGTGAGATTTATGTAAACAGTATCGTGAAAACTTACATTTAAACGTCACAAGATGGTTACACTAAAAGGACAACATAAAAATCAATGGATAATGAAATTTGTTTCGATAATATTATGAGCTAATGCTTCTTATGCAAATGTGCTAAGCTAAGGCGCCATAGCTCGTTCAATAAATGCCCCTTTAAAGCAAGGGAATCCTGTGCCAATAGGTAAATCCGCCCTTGGTGGAGGTCTTTCCAATTTAGCCCGCGTCCTACTGTCTGTAGCGTAGAAAATACGTAAATACTGTTGTGCCCAACCATTCGGAAGTGAGGTATACAGGTTCGACCTTCTCTAGGTGCTCGTAATGGAACACTTAACACCAAAAAAATGACTTTCTTATTTCCTACGAGTTAGTGAGGGTCAGTATTTTGAGACATAGCCCGTACCAAATGTGTGCCAACTCCTAAAAAAATTAAGTCATTAAGAAGATACAGTTACAGCCCACATGTACAATGTGGGGAACCAGTGGATACAGACTCACAACACCTTTCAAGCTAAAATTAAAAAATAAATAAATAAATTTGTTTAAAAAATAGATCCTATTCTACGACTAGCACATTCACTTAGATTTTCCATTATTTATTTCTCCGAATTGAATATTTAAAAAGTTACAACCGAATATACTTGGCATAGATTTTTCGATTGTCAATTTTTTTAAACTTTCGATTTCCCCCTCATTAAGACAATCCTATGCCTGCCACTAAAAAAACAACAATTCTTCGTTGGCAGGCATGGATGTTTATCTCACAAAGATCATTCCCTAAAAACATATGTTAACAGGACGAATGACCGAAGAGCTACCTGCATTACGCAGCAAAAATCGATGGATGTGTTGTTATATTTACAAATCCAGTTCAACCCGCCAAGCAGACATTATAATATCTCCCCTCCCCAATAACTAAACCCTTGTTTCATTCACCGCACCTGTTGTTACCAGAATTAACTTAACGAGCAGACGAATAAAAACTCCAAAATGAAGGGCAAATTCGCACCCACGCACATTCCGCTTGAACTCCACACACGCAGGAGTACAACAACTCTTGCGTGAAACCATGCAAACAAACAGTATGTCACCACAATTAATGCCTCGCGAATTACAAAATCTTGGCATGCCTAAGGATATAATAAATATCTGCCGATTAAAACTATTGTCAGTCAACGGCACGTCGCCACGATATGGGCGTTATTAGCAGCGATGGGACATTTGGCGGAGATTTGTTAACAGCCAAAACGACCAACATGGCGCGGGGCGACTTTTACCACTGGAGACGTCTGCTCTCGGATACGATCGCAATTCAAAATATTTGGATGTTGACCAAATTAAAAAAGTTAAAGATGTAAAGAGGTTCTTAAATAGGAACTTGGAACTTAAGAAGCGCGCTAAAGTGAGACCTTCTTCTTGTTCGAATAAATAAAAATGGGGGAAGTATTTTTTAGAGTAAACAAGAGGTCGAGTCCCGATCATAGTTTACTTTGGCAGCTGATAGGCCTCCCGCGCTCCTAAACAAAACCTCACGAACCGTAAATTCACGACTATATTTAACAGCTGCCCTTGGGTTGGATTGATACTTGGTTCTTCCCGGGGTCGCAAATAACTTGGAGAACATACACACCAAAGCGCCGTCTGTCTGCAATTTTTTTACTTTCGAAGATCAGCCGCAAAGGCTCCGCGTCGAGAAAATATGAGACCAAGGACGTCCCGGAACTTATTTTCGGTGCTCGGCGGGAGTACATTTGGAGAGGGAGTAATCACAACAACAGGTCGCATATACATTTTTAAAACGAATCGAGGGAATTAAATAGGTATCAAAACTGCAATTAAATCCAGTCCGACTTCCGTATTAATACATTCGAATCGGCTTAGGCAGTCTAAAACGTAGTTTGTGCGGTGATTTCTGAGAAATTTTTACATCGGGATGCAGTTTAATCGCTCGCAGATGTCAAAGAATTATGAAGCTTGCCTTGAGACTAATATCGAAATGACAAATCAGAATTCTTTGAGAGCCATAAAATGGTTTCGAAAACCAAATGCGCATTTCCTGCAAAACCCAGTCGTCATTAGTGGTGATTCGCCGATAGTTCTTTCTAGAATATACTCTCTCCGAAATGTGTATTTGGCTATCAAAACCATTTTATGGCTCTTGGAGAATTCTGATTTATCAGTTTCGCTCACAGAAGGATTATTTTGTTACGATGAATAGCAAGTAATATAATACAATAATATTATTATTATTACACTAGGGGCTCTGCTCCTACACGCTACGCGCGTCAACCCCGTGCCTCGCTCCGCGAGGCGAATTCGTCTGCTGCGCGTGTGCAACCCTGAACCTCCTCATTTCGGCATATATTTAAGGTAGAAAATTATATTTAGCCGTATTTTCGGGCTTCTCTCTCCATTCCTCCCATTCCCCTCCCTCCCTCTACTTCCCTATATGCCCCTCCCTCCCCCATCAAACCTCCCGCATTTCCAAACTTCCACTTTCCCTCATTCTCCCTCTCCCCATTTCCCTCTTTCTCTTCTCTCTCTATTCTTCCTTCTATCATTTACTCCTTTTACCCATACTACCGTCTTCCTCCGTTTCCCCAACACGGTCCTTTATAATGTTATGAGTACGGCAACAATGCTAGTTGTTCTTAGCAACGAAATATTTTATTCACAAAAAACTTAAAATTTTCGTCTACAAAACAATTTTATGAGTTAATACGAATGCTATTTGAAAAGCAAAATAAATCTGCGTTCTTTTGCACGTACGATGTTTCAAGTTTCTAATTTATAGGACAATTATAAGTAATTTTAAAAAGTAAACGAAAGATGTTTTACACTCTTTTACGTGTAAATCAAATAAAGAATGGAAACTTTCCTGGCATCGAACCCATCTACTTATGTTAGATAACTGCATAATTGTCACATGCAGAACCTCACGCCGAGTATTATAATTAAAGTCGTCGAAATCGGACGGACTATAATAATATACAGTGATATACCATCACACGCTTATACTCGATAAGTCAACTAAAAATCACCGAAGAAGCGAAATAAAATATATTTAACGTTAGACAACGGCGGATACAAAAGGGGAGTAATAGGGTATTTACCTTTCCCCCCTCCCCCAAGAAAGATGATCCCCTGACGTTACCTTTATGAAAAGAAGAAAGAAAGCCCTGTGCGAAAGGTCAGATTTTGATTACTAGGTAGAATCTACCCTAAACAGTGAAAAATGATTCACTAATTACTTAGTCTAATTCGACGATCATTATGCAAAGAAAGGAAATAGATGGCGCAGAATTGCTTTTCCGGGGTAAACTTCAATCCTTCGACTCCGCGTTTCATTCCTCAAGAGCACCCTTTGTGAAATCGCTTCATGGGTTACCGCATCCTTCGCCGCAGCTGCGTCGCAAATAGAAGCATGAGAAAATCTCGATAAATTAAACGAATGAGTTCTACACGATCATGCGCTCCAAAATTTGATTAACGACGAAATTAATCTAAAATTCTCATCCAACAAGTAGTTAAAAGTAACATGCTTTATCAAAGAATATCCACATAAACAAAAGTGCCAAAATATAACTACGAGTTCGAAAACGTGGCCATAAAAATCAACTAGACTCGAATTTAAAGAGTTTTAAATATTTTTTGCCCTAATTCAACGATAACCTTCGCATATGATACTATTATCATTATCATTATTATTATTTATGATTTTATAAGAAGTTCAAAGGAAACCTAGAAGAGAAGTGCGTACGATCGTTCCTCTATAATAAATCAATTAGCAAAGAATAAAATCAAAAACTTCACTCTAATCACATCCTCTTGACAAAAAGCTCCCGTTTGGTGTTAAAAAAATCGCCAACTTTTTCAACAGTCGATATCCCAATGGTTACCGAAACCGCGGCCTTCCGCAAAGAAAAGAACCAGTAGAGACTGTTATCATACTCGACTCGTAAAACTGTCACATTTAGAGCAGACGAAGTTCCTCCTAGTGCTGTGTATAAAGCGTGCCTTAACATACAAAAGTTATTCGACAGTGGAAACGAGTGAAAAATTGCGTAAACAGACTGATTACCGTGGGAAAGTGTCCAAACCAAGGATGAGGAAACATCGAGGTCGTGACAAGGTCGCGCAAAACGAAACGGCAATGGAAGATTGCGATCGCCGAAGAAGACGGATGCTCTCGTAAGCGGAAACTGCCTAGAACGCACTCGGGAGCGAAGGAGTAATTGACGTTTTGACGTAACAAGTCACTCATAAAGAGATGCACGTAATTCCCGCCATTTTTATTCGAGTCTACGGAGGAAAACTTTTATCCCTCCGGGAGAGTACTTTTCAATGTTTTATCCGACTAAATTTTTCAGGAAATATTTATAGCTCAGCTTTCGAAGCGCCAGCAACGATGGACCCATTTAATCACCTCCGCAGGAAATAAGTTGTATTATTAATATTAATTCTATCTTCTTAAGAAATCACAATTTGCTTCCGGCGGCGAGGCTAGGATTTCCCGGCCCCTCGGGCTACATTTGTCATGGCTTTCATACTAAATCTATGGTGAACCAACATAAAGCGCGGGCTTCTGGGCTTTGCTCCGGCTGCCTGAGCAATACCTACGTCACTGCTTCCTACACATTTAATTCCAACGATAGCATCATGTGTCGAAATCAATAAATAAAAGTAAGGAAGTTTCCAAGAGCCTGAGTGCCACTGATGGGAAATTAAGATCAGGTGAAAATAATTGCCCCGGGAAAATATCAGGAGTGACATGTTAAAAATCCACAGACCTGGCAAGAATGGGGCCAGTATTTTTTTTCTGAGAGCACACGTAA